>JABSTQ010009964.1:0-600000 GCA_013358835.2 Ixodes persulcatus | reverse complement strand
AGCTCGAAAACTTCTTGCGAGCATCCCAGCGCGCCACTTTGAGGGCAGTTTCTCCAGAGACCGTAGTATATTTAAACAGCGAAATAAAGGGTAGCTTTTTTTTTTTTCGATTTTACCTACTATTCTTTTTTCATGCTAAAATTCCACACTGTAAATATACCTACTTTCCGTCATGATTTCGTACTGTTCAGTCCTTTCCCCAGAGCGCAATCGCTCTCGGGCACGAGACAACCGACAGTCATATTGGCCACTGTACGATAGGAGCTTACTGTTCAGACCAGCGTTCCAACATGATTATCCGCACGTCGATCGATTGCACCTAACCCCTCAAGTGGTATTAAACTTTTTAATGTAAAGCGGAATGTCAACCTGCGACACCCCACCCCGTCCGATCACGGCCCGACCAGCGGCATCAATGCCCGACAGTTTACGTGATCTCATCTTGTTGTTACACCACTGATACGCGAACACACGGTCACATCGGCGATAATTCCAGTCTTCTGTTCACAACCCACAACACTGCCATCACGATGTTGCTGCTATGTTGCTGACATGCACAAATACAGAACCACATTGAACGCCGGTCGCACTCGGCATCGGAAAACAGAACCGAACTCAGCAAGAAAGGCGCCCAGGCAGCCGGCAACAAAACCTGCCTGTCTTGGACGCAGTTCCTGCGATTTCCATAAGGTCGAGAACGTCGACACAGTTCCGCGTGGTTTCGCTACTGTAGTTCCGCGTGAGCCCCGCCACTGTAAGCCCCGCAATTCAGAGACGGCCATCTTTCCCAGTGTACGTGGCGCTGCTGCCACTGCTCCGGAACTTCGCCGTTTCTAGCGGCTTCGTTTGCTCGTTTCATAAAATTAGTGATAAAAACGTCAATGCAACCGAAATGCTCTGCACGTTTGGACTAGAAGACGGAATTACAGGCGGCCTTCGCTGCCGCTGAAGCTCAATCAACTCAACAGCATTTATTAAACAACGTGCGCGACCTGCTCGAAAACGAAACCGAAAGAAGTTGAGTCGGGAGGGCGAAAGCTTTCTCCAGTCTGCCTGGAGAAGGAGGCAAATGTCTCGTTCCTCCCTCCTTCTCGTGTCCGCTTGGGGGCGCGTCAGTAGAAGGGAGGGAGACGCGCCGTTGCTACTTTTTTCCTCCATTTTTTTTTTAGAGTGTAGCCACGCGACCCGATCAGCTTGTGCTCGGAGTCCCTCTTGGGAGTCACTTTTTAGGTTGGGCAGTTTCTTAGGAAGTATGGAGCTATCCTGTACACTCGGTATTGACAGTGGAGCAGACGCTATGCTTGTTTTAGGCCAATCGGGTCTCCGGGTAGGATCACGTGACTACAGTCTCCAAGCTAGAGATAAGGCAGAGCACAGCACCTGCCTGAAGGCCAAGGCCACGGGTAGCATCCACTGCACTATTAACTTTTGGTCGAACTTTCAAGAGGATATAAGTGACAAAGCCTCTCGTTGTGTTCATTGTTGGGTTGCCCCTGAAGATAAGCCTTTGCGAGGGCGCCCCCCTTATGGCCTTGAAGGAGCTGCTATTTTCTTTTTCTTTCTTTCCCTAAGCTGAAAGCATGGAAGAAGGTGCTCAGTTGCCGGACCAATGAACCGGAGGCTGTTTCATCCCTCGACTCCGCTGTCTGGGCGCGGGTGACGGCAGGAGCGTGATCATGTGGTAAAGGTTTCACGGATGACGTAGTAACTTTTCCCGACCTCGGAATGTCTGCTTCTGGGCCTAGTTTCTTGTGTGCTGCGCTGCGACCAGCGGGGCTGCCGTAGATTTCGTCTGCGACAGCGTATTTGAGTGTATCAAGATTTCCAGTGTTTGAAAAGTCCTACGCGTGTATCGGCAACAAGCGATTTCTTCAAAAAAGCCCAAGGAATTCATGTGATGCGTTTTGTGTTCGGTTCGGCAGATTACTGCTTCTGCCACATCGTGTTGAATCTCCACGGACGCCTTTCCTTTCGTTTTTGTGTTTGTGTTGCCCTGCAGTGCCCGTATCGACATATATTTCGGATTACATATTTCGAGTCCGGTATTTTCATCGTAAGTGCTCTGCAACCTACCCCTTTGCAACAATAGACCCTTTACGAAAGTCAGTCAAGCAACTATGAGATACCGAAACCGCCGCCATTACTGCGTCGTCGTTTCGGGCAGGGTTGCCAGGTTGGGCTGTTAATAGCCAAATTGGGCTACTTTGTCATGCATTTGGTGTCGAAATTTGGCGGTCGGCTATGTCTATTTTTGGGCTATTTCAAATCCTAACGCAGCACATTTTTTTTCTTGCTTGGTTTAGAGTAGATGTACGAAAGACACTTCAGCATGGGCAAAGAGCGACAGTCCACCATTTCTGGATTCCCGCTTTCAGGGATTTTCTGCATGAAGATTCGTGGGCGTGAAGCAAGAACCTATTAGCTCAAGTGAGCTACCGTGAACTATATTCAGCTCCGACGACATTGCTTTTGTATTAATAGTGGCTTATTTTATGCTCCCAAGTTCTTTCTGCTTCCTACTGGCGTCTCTTATTTCCTCGAGTTTCCCACCATCCTCCTACAGGAAGCACCTCATCCGAGGAAAATTATACTAAAGGCAACTCAAGACATCCTGCAAAATTTGATGTCGCCTGATAACGGGTGCTGTACCGGATATAACAAATGAGGCTTTTCCGCGAACCATGGAAGTTTCTTAAAGCACAATGAGCCATAACAAAAGACAACAGATTTGGGACAATGAATATTCTGAACAGGGCCAAGATCAATGCGCAGGAGCAGCCCTGTTTCCGCTGCTATCCGATCTTGCCATCGCGCTCCCGACACTGCCCATTTCGAATGCCGCCGTGGAGAGAGTATTCAGTCACGTGTCCCTCACAAAGTCAGGCCTAGGGAAGAACATATCCCTTTCAACTCTTCGAAACGTCCTCCATGTAAGGTTTGCTTTTCTGGGGAAAAACGAGTTCTGTAAGGACATCAACCCTACTGAAAAAGTTCTTGCTCGTTATAACACGGAAATCATGTATGACGCGAGTAAGCCGAGCACGAATGAGTGCTCCATAACTACGTGACTGCGAAAACGCGTGTGGAAAATATTTGTACCTTTGTGTTTAAAAATAAAACGTTCAGTACATTTCAAGATGCCGTAGACCTTGCAAGCTGCTCATAAACCCTAGATATGCAGACGCAGTGTCTTCGAATTGAGCTCGCACATTCGAGCGCACCATTTCTGGGCTCTGCAGAATATGGCTACTTTGGGGCTACATGAATCTCTTGCATTTGGCTACTTTTGGGCTACACCGCCTGGCTTTTGGCGGTTTGAGCTAGAAACTACCTGGCAACCCTGGTTTCGGGAGCGAGCGATGGCAGGTGCTTGTGGCAGTACTCCCGGTACCTTTGGCTACGGTCCTCAGGGACGAGTGACTTTGCCTTCCCCGTGGAGCACTGACCTCACTGCAGTTCCGCGTAGCTTTAAGGCGTACCGCGCCTCGACACTCGCTTCGAGCAGCCAGGTTACCCGAAGCAGCAAGTTCATCACCGAGGCCTACGTTGATCCGGCGTCGGTTCAAGTGTTGAGGTAAGCACTGTTCTTTCTTGTCGCCCGTTCAGACCTAAGCGTGAGCCAACCCAAAGCTACAAGCGCGCGCATCACGCCGTGAACGTGTCTTTTACGTGCAGGCGGACTTGTGCCGTCTGCCGCAGCGCCGTGCACAAGGAAACGTCAAAAGAGGCCTAAGATACTCGCGCATCTTCGGCCTCTTTTGCATGATGAAACGAAATGTAATATTTTCCGGCTCGTTGACTTCTCACAACTTGAGATAATGTTGCGAGGCTCAGTGGCGTATGGACTAAAGAGTACGAGGCGGGGGGTGAGAGGTAAACAGAATCGCTCTTGCGTCGTGCCGGTGAACTTCACCTCTGCACGCCGTGCTTCATAGTTTTTATTTTATTATTATTAGCAAAGGCGCCTGTTTTGATCGCTTTCTGTGCTGGCAAGTTTCACGTTGACGGTTTGACGTGTGTGGTGCCCGCGAGCGCGCACTATGTCCACTATCAGCACGAGCATGCTAGCTCAAAAGTTAGGACAAACCAGTCCTAACTTTTGGCGTAGTAAAAGCTTCCGGCGTTTAGTAAACGAATAATCGCATATATGACGCGTCTTTTCTCACACATAGTGAGCACTGCTAAGATTATGCCTCTTACTTATTTAAAAAAAACAATGTGAGTGAACACATAGCATGTGTGTTCACTGTACAATCTATGCAGTAAACATAAGTAAACAAGAACGCAAATTTATTTTTGATCCACCACCGGAGTGCTCATCAAAGCAAGCTGCTTCAGGAGCCAGAGGAAAGCCAAAGTAGGAAACCTGGGAGTAGAAATATTGCGGTTAGAAAAAAATATGGTTGTAGAACTTAAACGATGCAGACGGAACTTTGCAATAGAAACTTGTTTCCGTTGGGCTGTTCTACTGGTTGTTTTTAAACAGACTTCTGTCAAGACTCAGGTGTGTCTCTCTGTCCCTATTTGTTTTGTTACAAGCTCTTGAAACGACTTTAATAAAGTCAACTCTCCTAAGCATCCCATGTGCACGTCTGTTTTACTCTCCAGTGTTATTCTCAACAACACATCGTTCATTCATTCATTCCATACTTTATGTTGTGGCAGACAAATATGCTGTGTGATGTATTCTATGGCATGCTGTGCCTTTTGCGGTTGTGATCGGGTGAGTTCCATGCTCACGGACAAAGTTACGAGATAATGTGGTCAAAGCATTTGAAGAGCAGCTCTAGCAGAACGTTGCGGGGACGAGCAAAGCAAATCGTTCGCAGAGGCCCAATACCGCCCCGGGCGCGCGCTTGAAAACATGTTTAGAAGTTGCAGCACGAGCTCCCGATACAGGCATTAAAGAGACGAAGTACACCTCTCCGTGCTAGCAAGAGCAACCATGCAATGACGATGTCGTGAACGTAAAACAATGTTCCATCGAATTTTATATAATGTCGTGACGTGCGAGCACTCCTTGCGTTCGTTCCTTTTTCTTTTTTTTTGCGCGAGTGCTTGTGCGGACGAGGTATTATCCGAAGCTACGTGTCCATACCTATACTAGGAAACTTCACACAACTTGTGATCGGACACCACAACGCAACGTTGTCAGAAATCAACTCTGAATACTGGTCAGGAGTCGCTCGCAGCTACGGGATCCATCGCACGATTACTCGTGCAGTTCAAACGCATTTCGAAGCGATGTCGCGTGGACAGGGGTTATCCTCTATAGATTATTTTTATTACTGCTAACTTTACACTCCGAAGCGGTGAACACGCACTCGAAGCTTCGAAAAGCGTTGAGGCAGCAGCGGACAGGCCAAATGTGATCGTCGCTCGCTCCGCGCGGACCTGCATGACCCGATTTCTTTGAATACTGGTGTTTTTAACGTGAAAAAAAAAAAAGACTCACCTTGTGTTGTTTTTCATCTTTCGGCCCTCTTTGGATGCATTGAGGGACGCAGCAATGGGTTGGCATGTCAAACGCTATCACCACTGCCGAACGCAGCAGAATGGTTCAGGTTCAACCGTCCCCCTCGATGCTTGACGACGCAGTAATGGCGGATTTTGTCAAGTTTTCGCAACCGACACTAGAGGCGCTGACTTTCGTAAAGGGTCTATTGACCGTTCCGTTCCGGATTACCTCTAGAATTAGGCAGTGTCTATTTTCTAGCAGCCGGGAGAATAATTTCCCCGAAATTCTATCGGCAGTCGCCTGCCATTAGCTGACTACAATCCTGTGACAACTGCAGGTATAATACTGACTTTCTTAATCTCCTGGCGTTCTGTGAAAACACGTTTTCGTTGATACTCTTTCTGTAGACACGTTTCATCGACACTAACGTTTCATCGTCACTCGTTACGCGAAATGCACGCTGTAGGGACATTTTGTCGCGCGTGTATAGGGCCGCCCACACTAGCGAGAAAACGCGAAAACGACTGCGAAAAACCAGGACATCCGTGCTGCTTATATCGCGTGCCAAGATGATTCCTTGAATTGGATTCCATGCTTCATACGAAGCACAGATGTGCCGGTTTCTCGCAGTCGTTTTCGCATCTTCTCGCTAGTGTGGGCGGCCCTTATCTCTGAGGCGCATGCTCACCGACTAAGCCCACCCGTTTACGCCGCTTCGTGGCTACAGTCTGCGGCGGCTCATTACGAAAATGTTAACCAACCTCTCCCCCCCCGTACACGTCACTTCGCGGGTACAGCTGTCGATGAAACGTCGTTCGATGAATGAATGGCGACTGCTGGTGGAAGTTCGTGAAAATAATTCTGCCGGCTGCTTGGAGAAGAGAAACTGCCTAAGACTCACTTCCGTTTCTTGTTTGCTTAGTAATCTTCTCAGTTGTATAACAGCTTCTTCGTACCTCTTCACATATCACGGATTGCTTGCAAGTTTGTACTTGTTTACGGAATAAGCTGTCTAATAAACTTCTATGAGATTTGAAAACAATCCCGTGTGTCCGTTTACCTGCCTTTTTGCTATCACCGGGGCGCATACATTTTTTAAAGGTTTCCTCGATGTCTTAAATAGGTTTATGAAGTTAGTTATGAAACGGGTGCATAAAGTGGTGTGACCATGCACCTTTGAATCGGGTGCATCTGTGTTCTCTTCGAATTCAGTGGGTGTAGAAAGAGGTGCAACAGTACACTATTGAACGGGGTGCTCCTGTGTTCCCTTTGAGAGCAGTAGGTGTAGAAAGGGAAGTAATGGTACACTATTGATTGGGGTGCATCTGTGTCCCTTTGAGTGAGGCGGGTTTATGAAGCGGTGCAATGGTACACCTTCAAACGGGGTGCATCTGTGTTCCCTTTCATTTCATTGGGTGTAGAAAGAGGTGTAGCCGTACACCATTGAATGGGGTGCACCTGTGTTCCTTTCGAGTGAGATTTCTGTAGAAAAAGGTGTACATGTGCACCACACCAACGGGTGTACACGTACTCCCATATTTGGGGTGTGCAAGTGTTCCCCCTAAGGGTGTAGTATGTGTGACAAGCACTTACACCCCCTATGGGTGTACCCCATGACACCCTTTTTTAGAGTGCACCGCGGAAGTAGTAGTAGCTCAAGGGAACCAGTAAGTAGAAATCAGTGTTGTGCCAAATACTCAACAAAAGTATTTAAGGTAAGATACTAAATACTCATTTGAAAATGTTTTAGTGTAGTATTCAAGTTACTTCTAGCATAAACAATCTTGAGTAGAGTAGATACTTTGAAAAAGTAATTAAATTCAATTCGAAGATTCTTGACAAGTTTTGCAAGCTGGTAATATAAGAATAAAAAGTAAGAAAGGGGGCGCTCTATTTGTGACGACTTCTGTGAAAATCACACATTTCTGTGATCTTTATGACCTTCAAAAAGCGCCTTAGAATAATTCGGGATATGCAGCTTAATGCGTGCCAAAATAGTTTAGGAAAAAATGGGACTCTTGTTTTGTAGACATGACACCTGCCATGCTTTAGTTTTACGGTATGCTCGGCTCATGACGCATTCCGCATTAATATGCCTTGCTGCGATTTGGGGACTTGACATTAATTAGTCCGGCATTGCATATCCATAAGAGCCGAACTAGAATTTGATCAGGCAGTCAGACTTGTTCACGAATGCGCGACTGAACGACCCACGTGCACGCTCAGGAGAAACATTGGCTCAAGGACAGCGACCTCGGTCGCTGATTAACATCCAAGAGTAAGTACCTTGTCCCCCCAGTCAAAAGCGAGAAGGAACACCTGTACTTCCTACTGTCAAAAAAAAAAAAAGGAAAGTCAAGAGGGAAACACAGGAAAATGCCCACCAAACCGCTTCTAAACATCTTACCCCTACCCCTGGTTGGGGGGATGTTGAAATACAGGAAAAGAGAGTAAATGGATACCGTTTCAAGACATGAAAAACAACAGGCACAATATTATTTGATCAGTCAGTATTTCAATGAATATTATTTAATCACAGCCAGTACCTGGATCACGCAATGGACCTAACAAAGTACAAGCTTCCCATCAACATCACTTCCTAGAATGTGCACCAAGGCTCACATCTGTTATCAGTAGTAATCATGAGATAGGTTGAGCACACAGAATGTAACACAAGAAAAGGAATGCAAAACTTAAGCAACACTGAACGAATATTAGAAAAAAAAGTAGAAAGTAGAGACGGTAGGCTGTTATGAAGTAAAAAAGTTGTCATAACGCTGTGAAACAAGAATTAAACAAATATTCTATTTGGCTTTTTTTTTGCGCTGTACGAAGGCTGTGTTATTTCTATAAAGCATGCGCTGTCAATCAAGCCGGACATGGCATGCTTCTACCGGAGGCACTACATTGACGTTGCTGTTTCAGCAACTTTGCCTGCCAGCTGCTTACCAGGCAACTGCTCACAGAATGCAGCTTTCCAGACTCGCAGAAGTGCAGCTTGACCTGCATAAGGTTCTCGCTATAGCCGGCAACCTCAGCGAGAAGGTCTTTTCCCGCCGTGGACTCCACAAAAGCCGCACATGCTTCGGTGGTCCAGGTACGTTCACGGCCACTACCTTTAGGCTTCATGTCGGCCAAGCACGCCTGCACAGAATGGAAGGGCAGGCGTAGGAACCGCGTCTCCAGCGTCTTCACCCAGCTCGCAGACACCCATTCTTCGTCTCCGAAGTCTGGGAATGCCACTCTCACAGCATTCCTCTCGGTGCTAAGGCCAACCACTTTTGCACGATACCATCGCTCATCGTCCCTGCTTCTCGCGGCTACCAGCTCACCTTCGGATTTATGTAGCAGCCTGTCTTCATTCAAGGAACTACAGCTGCAGGTCACTTGCAAGGTCTTCATGAGACTCTCAAATCTCTCTTTGGAAGATGACGGTCCCTTCTCAATGAGCTTCTGGATGGATTTATGGCCATAGGGAAAGACGAGATAGAAGTTGATTGGGCTCACAGCATACGAGACCTGTGCCAATACTGTGCTGCCTTTCTTGGGGAGCTTGAGGGTCGCCATGCATGTGGGCACTTCCTCCTTGACATGCAGGATCATGGAATCCTTTTCACCCAAGACGTGCTTGTAACTGGAGTACTCGTCTTGCCTGCAGTAGCCCTGGGCGCTGAAGAACTTGCGTATCCTACTCTCGTCCTTCACAGCAAAGTCTGCGGTGGCCACTTCAGGATCGTCTGTGTCGACCTTGTAACTGTTAAAAGAGTTGTGGTAATCTTCGTCCATGGGACTGAAGTCTTCGATGGCAGATCTGTCAATCCTTTTGATGAGGGACTCCCTCTGACTCGGTGCTCGCGCATGTCCATCTCTGATCAAGCGTTCTACAATCTCACCTTCAGTTCTATTCTTGAGACTCACTACAAAGATGTAGACTCCGTAATCATCGCTGCTCTTCACTTTGCCGGTCACCACGGCTAGCAGCGGCGACTCACTATGGGTCAGCTGCGCAAACCGGTTCACGTCGATATCCGTCCATGCATTCCAAGGTTCGACACCTGCTAGCTGAAACCTCAAAGCCAAGGGGCCCTGCTGCGCCAGCTTGGCATCCATCTTGTAAAGGCACGAAGAGCTGACTGTCTTCCGGTTGCCATAGTCGACGAAGAAAACTCGTGTCTGGAAGTGTGATCCCGCCTTCTCCAGATCCTCGACTCTCACCCTGACCGCAGACTGCACTGTGAGGTCTCTGTAGATGTAGTAGCTCCCTTTGCGAACTTCGGAGGCAGCGCAGGGCTCCAGGTCACATCCTGTAATATTTCTTTGAACCTCAATTAAACGTCCTCTCAGCCCAACAAGCTGGCCATACCAGAGGTCGGGCGAGCACGTGAACGTAACTTCAACTTCAAAACAGCTCTCTTCGGGCACAGCCGTGGGCGGAAGACTCGGTGGGACACAAGGCGTGTACTCGATCTTCGAGGCCGCTTCTGGGTATGCCTGTAAAGAAGCGCCAGCGCCCCTGTGATTGGAAACGCTTTTGCCGTTCATGAGCGGCTTCGTTGTCTTCACGTCGGTAGGCGCCGTCACGTTGAGGTATCGCAGCAACTCCGCAAAACCGTGCTGCACGAGAAGCTCAGCTACGTTCAGACGATTGGTCGGTTGCACCTCCGGATCTCTCACAAACAAGTCTACGTCGTACACTCCGGCGTCCGACATCCCATAGAAAATGGCGTCAAAGAGAACTTGGCTGTGCGGAGAGACCCGCTGCAGGTCAAGGCGAGAACTCTGGCTCGTTGGCCGTACCTTGCGAATGCAGCACGGGGCTGTCATGTTGGGCTTCGAGGAAACTGTTCTGGTGATGGGAAAAACGCAGCCGAGCCCTATCATGTCCGTGTTTCCCCGGTCAACATACAAAATCTCGGCCGATATCTGGATGCCGCTGAGGTTCTTATGGACGTCGGTGACTTGGGCCCTGAGGAGCCGCTGGCTCTTCTCCTCGAAAACCAAGCAGAACATTCCGATGTGAACTTCGTACACGTGAGACACCCCTGGCGCAGGACTCGGGACGCCGTCGTTGTTGGAGTCGTCGAGGTTGTAGCGGAGGAACAGTTTCGTGGGACTCGCGTAATGCGTTACCTGCACCGACACACGAACACGTATCGGAATGTCGGTGGGTTCTGGTATGACATGTCGCCGTGCGATGGGCATTTTGGAGTCGGCCGCAGTCACCCGAGCCTCGGGTTGGATACCGAGGTCAATTGCCCATCCCGACTGGAACGTGAGGGAGCTGCTTCGGTGCGAGGGACAGGATGAAAAGTACAGCCCAAGCCAAGTCGCGGAATCAGTCGTCGCAACCACCAACAAGGCAGCAGCTCGTTCACTCGGACAAGAACACAGACGCGTGAAATTAATCGCGTGACACGAACTGTGCAACGTCTTTTTCTTCCCGACCGACCTTCGTCGGCGGTTTCTTCCATGGAGCCCCATTTGCCGGTATGGGCAGCGGCGGTAGATATTGGCGACGTGAGTGATCGAAAGCGTCGCTGCGGTCGGCCTGCCATGATTGGCCGAATGCGGACTATGACGTCAGGAAAGGATTCTTTAGCGACGGAACTAAGAGGAATGCAAGAATTTTAATTTTGACGGTGATGGCTGTGTCGCTTTGAGAGTGCAATGATTTCAAGCTTCCACCATGCTCATTATAAACACCATTGAACTTGTTGTTCGCAAGGTAATGACGTCACGAGAGGAAACCATAAGAGGGCGCCACCAAAACATCTCGCCTAGAGTTCCTGTATATAGGCTCCCTACGGGAGCCAGAGTTGCGCGTTCATGCATGGTATGTGGATTCAGCTCCTCACGTGACTGAATTCGGCGAATAGCAGCACCGCGCGTTCGAGGCGCGCGGCGCGCTCAAAAGCCGGGAAACGTACGCCGGGGCGCGTGCAACGTCTACTTTGCTGCACGACACTTGATACGGCTCCTCACGTGATCGGATCTCGGCGAATGGCGGCGAGGGCGGCACGCGGCACGTGGAATCAAACGCGCAACTCTGGCTCCCGTAGGGAGCCTATACAGGGACTCTAATCTCGCCGTTAATAGTCAGAGTTACGAAAAAGTGGTTGATGTAGATGATGTTCGGCCACTTGCAACAAGGGGCCTTATGACGAACACGCTGCGAAGTGAAGTTCAATCAGGTGGTATTAGACTTTAACTTAGATAGATTTATTTAACATAGTACGTTCACAGTGGTGGGCGCGACCAGACGTCGCCGCCCGGCACTTTCCGTCCTCCAAAACCCCAACAAGGAACCCAACCGCAGCCCAGCTCGATCCGTCTCAAAAAGCCTCCCCTCATCATAGGCCCCTCTTCCAATCGTCCGAACCAATCGCCAAGATTCCCACGCTATTTTCTTTCTGGTAGACGGTCGGTCCTAAAAGCACACAAGCAGAACAACAACATGCTGTCTCAACCGGATAACCAAAATAAAACAAGCAAAGACCCAACGTTTTCTTCGACGGACATTACAAGAAGGCGCCGTGAAGATGGGCGCACCCACGAACCCGGCCCACTCACACAATGAAAGCAAAGCCGGCACGGTTTACTACCCCAGAAACCCCATCCGGCAGCCACCCATGAGAACCAGTGCGTCCCGTTGTCCCGGCTCCCAGGCAGACGCCCGCTCGAGGCGCCCCTGAGGGCAGGGGGGTAAAGGTGGGTGAGGGGGAGTGGCAAATCCCGTGCGCCGACATCCTGGGTCCCGAGTGAAAGATCGCGAAAGAGCGACAGAACACGAGAGAAAGAAACCAATGTTGCCAGCTGAAGGACGACAGTTGCAATGGTAATCGCGAAGACTGAAAACTCTCAGCAATATAAACAGTGATAATTTAACGTTGTAAACTAAATTCTGTGCTATTCTAATGCTTATAAAAAGCAGTATACTCATTACGCTGCATTAACTTCCCTTCTGTCAAAATCTCGGAAATCTGGTGGTTGCGCGGTTTCGTATTCCTGGGGCGCGGCCACCCGCGAAGCCGGTTATCTGGTTTAGTTTAGTGTTGACGAGAGGCCGTACATCTGCGCGCTATGCAAAAAGAAAGCTTCGAAAGGAACGCAAATATCTTTTCACCGGTAAGTTCGTGGATTGTTGAAGTTCATGAAACTGCTCTGATGATATAATTATATTCGTGAAATCGAAGGCAGTTGGTAACCATGTGTGGGACCCCGAGGGTCTGCCTGCTTGCTCCGCCGCTTGCGGCAGCCCGAATGCATGGGAAAATGGCGGACCTTTTCCTCTAGAGTTAGTATGTATGATCTCTATGCCTGAGGGCGACATCTCCCCCATTCCCGCGGTCAGCCCGCCGTCTCCCCGCCGCCTTGGCGATCTTTTCGACGACACAGCTGCGCTCCGACACACACACAAAAAAAGAAGGAATAATATGCCTGTACCTAACTGTCAGCTTCCCCACAGTTGGGAAGCCGACCATTTAAAACAAATCTGTAATTTAAAAAAAAAAATTAGTTTTGTTGAGTTCTCTGCCGGCAGCCCAGAAACACTAGTCTAGGGTAGTGTTTCTGGGCTGCCGGGCCTAACATAGATCACATCTAAACAAAGAAACAAGTGCAAGCATTTCGTTTCCGTATCTCGTTTTAAATTTTTCATACCATCTTTCTGGCTATGTGTTTAGAAATTAAAGCTTTGTATCTCTCAAGTGCATTGACGGGGCACTAAAGCACTAGCTTTTCTCCTTGCTTTCTGATACAGAACGCATCGTATAATTCTAAGGCAATTTTATCCGCGTATCTCCCCAGAATTGTTATTCGTGCTAATTCTGGGTCACATGGGCACCTATCCCAGTGCACTGCCAGTATGCCCGGCGGGGACTGTTTTACTGACCATGCATGTTATCTTGCAACCTTGCAGGGCCATGCATGTTATCTTGCTTGCTTGTTATGTTGTTATCAGCGGCTTGTAGGAATGTTTTGGCGGAAAGCCGAAAATGGCCCGCGTCGATATGGAGCGCGGTTGACGGCGCGAAACCACGGCGGGTCCCACTTACAGCTGTCGCTGTAATATCGGTGTAAAAAAGTGGAAGACGTTTACAATCCCCTGTAACGCCGAATTAGAGCGCAGCTCTTGAGGAGGAGGAGGGGAAGCTACGGAGAGGAGACGATGCCCCTCCTCCTCTCCTGCTCGCCTCTCACTTAGGGATAAATTTTCCGCTAAATTTAGCGGAAAACTTTGTCCGCAGCAGTAATGTTTTTCGCTAAATTTAGCGGGTAAAAGTTTTCTGCTAAATTTAGCGGGTAAATTTTTCCGCTAAATGTGGCGGGAAACTTTTCTGCTAAATTGTCGGGGAAATTTGTTTCGCTAAATTTAGCGGGGAATTTTTTCCGCTAAATTTGACGGGGAAATGTTTCCACTAAATTTAGCGGAGAAAATTTTCGGCTAAATTTAGCGGGGAAATTTACCCCTAATGCACCGCACGGTTACGCCGACGCCGACGGCGACGGCGACGGCGACGCCGCTCAAGCCGGAAACGGGCGCCTAAAGGCTGAACTCCATGGGACGAAAATGCTGCGAATAACCGACGAATTTTGTCCGGCGGCTTTTGCTCTGCGCGTGGAATCAACACAGTGGCTGCTACGTCGCGCGCAAAGCGAGCGTGCCGTCGGGCGGCGTTCGCCAGTTATTCGTCACATAATTCGTTCCATGGAGTTCAGCCTTAAGAGCTGCGCTCTAAAAAAAGGAGGAAAAAAGCTGAAAAAATGAGAGACGTTTACAACTCCATGTAATGCCGAATTAGAGCGCAGCTCTTGAGGAGGAAGAGAAGGGGGTATGTTCCTTTTCTTCCTCCGTACCCTCTCCTCCTCCCCCTTCCTCTCTTCTTCCTCTTCCCACCTCCTCCCCTCCTCCTCCCCCTCCCACCCTCCTCCCGCGTGACGTTACTTGTGACCCTCTCGACGTCACTTGGGAAGTCCTCGTGAAGGGTGACCTTCGTGACGTCACTCGTGACGTCACACGTAACCTTCGTGACCCTCGTGACGTCACATGTAACGTCACGTCAATATAGGAAACGTCCATTAATGCGACGCGTGGTCACGGCGACGGCGTCGCTGCTCAAGCCGGAAACGGGCGCCTAGGAGCTGTCCTCTAAAACGGACAGATTTACAGCAAGCATGTCTCAATATTGAGATCTGTTGTGTCTGTATGTGTGTGTGTGTTTGTGTGAGCTCTTTTTTTAGAACGCAGCTCTTAGGCGCCCTTTCCGGCTTGAGCGGCATCGCCGTCGCCATCGGCGTAATCGCGCGTTGCATTATGGACGTTTCCCATAATGACGTCACACGTGACTTCACACGCGCCTAAATTTACCGGAAATATCTCCCCGCTAAATTTAGCGGAAAAATTTCCGCGCCAAATTTAGCGAGGAAATATTCCCGCTAAATTTAGCGGGAAATTGTTTCTTCTAAATTTAGCGGGGGAATTTCGTTCCCAATTGTTTCCGCTAAATTAAGTGGGGAAATTTCTTTCCCAATTTGTTCCGCTAAATAGAGAGTTTTAGTAGATCGTTCCGATACCTCCGATAGCCCCGATAACGATACTATGCATGCGCAAGGGAGGCAGTAGAGAGTTTTAGTAGATTGTTCCGATACCTCCGATAGCCCCGATAACGATACTATGCATGCACAAGGGAGGCAGTAGGGAGTTTTAGTAGATCGTTTCTATAACGATACCCTATAACAATACGATAACCATACGATACCGATACACAGAACAGGAATGCGCATTTAGTAGACCATTTTGAAGACGATACATCCGATACGGTCGCTTGAGGCGCTGGAGCGCTCCCTATTGGAAACGATTGGCACTTTCCAAAATGAAAAATAACGAATTAAAAGAAAAATGTTTCACTGAAGGAAAAATAACAGTTCTTACATTTAATATAATTAAAAAAAACATCAATTAAGTTTTATAAGTTGCAGAAATTACAGACATGCAGCAGCAAGCTACATCTAGCCAAGTAGAGATAAGCCAATCTAGTCTACCCCGGTGGTTTGCCACGGGAAGCCATAGGAAGCACGGGTGGCACGGGCGTGAGCGAGTCGAGCGAGTGACCAACTTGAGCCATGGCGACGTGCGTTTTCGAGGATCCCTTGGCCTTAGCGTTTTTGAGGTGGGACAAAATCGAAGAACTCTCCTTTCTGGATATGGAGTACCCCGTTCCGCGGAGGTTTAGGTCCGGGCGAGGCTAATTGGATGTGCTCAACATAGATAGTGAAGCTTTCCGCCAGCAGTTTCGTTTTGAGCAGATGGACTTAACGGAGGTGTGTAGCGCGCTGAGAGTCCCTGATACAATAAGGACGGCCCAGAACGTCGCCATCCCCGGGCAGGAAGCTTTTTGCACTGTCTACTGTCCAGGGCGTCTAGCGACCGGGAAAACCGGGAATTGTGAGGGAAGTTTTAATTACCGGAAAAAATCAGGGAATTGTCAGGGATATTGTCAAAAAGCGAGCCCAGTCAGGGAAACTGAGCCGGAAATGCCATCGAGCTCGAGTGCTTTGAGCGAAGACTTGTGGACTTGGGGCTGCTTAGAGCGGAGCGCGAGCTCTGCTCATTCGATGTAGAAAGTGCTACCCGATGCAAAGGGAAGAGCCGACAAATCCAGTCCACACCTGAGATTCGATTGGATTGAGAGCGCGACACTAGGCTAGATCAAATTAGAGCTACTAGGTTTAGTAACAAATGGGAAAGCCGTATAGACCCCATTCCAATCCAAGCCGAATGTATCCGAAAGTGTATCTCGCGGCCGTGTTGCCATTTGGTTATCGACGTGTGTGTTTGAGCGTCATGTCTTCATCGTGTTTCCGGAAGTGGCCTAGCTCTTCACTGACGATGTTGGCGGCAAGAAAGCACTCGTTTATTCCGGACTGGACGAACCCGAATATTTCGGAATATGCAAGTTAGATTAAGCCCGTGCAAAATGATCCTCGCTGTACTCAATGCCTTGTGTTGTAATGGTTTTATATATTTAACCACCTCTACAGTGGTCAGGGAATTTCAGCTTTAATTGTCAGGGAAAACCTGGAAACGTCAGGGAATTTCAAAAGATTAATTTGCTAGACACCCTGACTGTCTCATGTTATTGCTTTGCCTGTCATTGCCAACATAGCATTTGCTGTCTGTTCAATATTTATATTACACTCAAAATAGTTCTTTGTCTAGTAAGTCGAACGGGCCTACCTCTGCCGTTTTCTCTCAAATACATTGTTTAATAAAATGAAATATTTATTGTAGTGCGTATTAGGATGTCATACCACTTGCTCACACTTAACTTTGCTTTTTAAATTTGACCATTCACTAACTGAACGTAATGTTCTTGCAATTGGAGACGATGTCTCCTCTCCTCTGCTGCAGCCTCCTGCAGCCCATAAAACTTTTCTTTTTCAAACGCTAAGCGATCCTCGCTTAAGGTCACCTGGCGCTCTTCAATGGCCAGGCGCCTCTCTATCTGGCGCTCCTCCATGGCGAGACGCCTCTCTTCAAGAGCGATCTCTAGTTTTTTTATTCTGCGGTCCTTTTCTGCTCTCTTCTCCAGCAATCCAAGGTGCTCCCTATACCGCTTCTGCCTGGTTGCTGGAAAAATACAACAAAAGAAACAATGCACATAGCATCATATAAACAACTTTTTTTTTTTTTTAATTTTTCTTAACGCGTAGGTTGACAATTGACTGACTCTTTATTTTATTGGACCTGGCCATTCAATGAAGGTTTCTAAACAACAAGCTCGCGCTAGCTCGCAGTTGCGCCAGCAGTTGGACAGGATATGGCAGTATGCTAAAACTAGAGTGCCTCAATGTCCTTCTGTTTAGGGTGATGCCGTCGTTTGTAGTACCCGATGCCGACAGCACGCACTCACAGGGAAAATACAAAGAAATCGCAGGAAACAAAATGTCGCCGTAGCACAGTCAGCACCACGAGCGCGTGCAGGGACACGTTCTTTCACGCGCTTCAGAACCCAAAAAAAAATAAGCGTTCGAATTAAAATGGCCAGATGTCATCACGCCAAGCAAAGCGCACATAAAGGCACCCTAGCTAAAACGCTTCTGAACTTTCAAACGGGACGCAAAAACTACTTACTTTCTCAAGTTTGTGCGGTCGTCTTGCTTGAACAGACCGAGGAGCAGATCGCAGCGGTCTCTCACTCCGCGAACACTGAAGTTCCTCCCCAGTGCTTCATTCAGGTTGGCCGCCACTGTGTCCCACCGCGTAAAATTTACAAAGGGATTCATCGCAAGCACTTCCCTTAAAAGGAGGATATCCTCGACGATCGTGAACCGTTTTCGACCCGCTTGGGCAGAAAGAGGCTTGAGTGGAGCGGCCATGATCGCTCAGCTCTTGCCGGATCTCATCGACTCTCGCGAGGCACGGGAGTGCGCGCGATATTTTCCGATATTCCCGATACCTGCGCCCGAAACACCCGATACTCTAGCGCATGCGTAATGGCTCCGGCGCAGTATCGGGTATCGTTATCGGAGTGAGAAACGATCTACTAAAACTCTCTAGTGGCGGAGTATCGTGATCGGCAGTATCGGAGGTATCGGAACGATCTACTAAAACTCTCTAGTGGCGGAGTATCGTGATCGGCAGTATCGGAGGTATCGGAACGATCTACTAAAACCCTCTAATAAGAGGAAAAATTTTCCGCCAAATTTAGCTGAGAAATTTTCACGCTTAATTCAGCGGAAAAAATTCCCCGCAAAATTTAGGGGGGGGGGGGGGAGGGGGGGGGGTTAGTGAAAATTACCCGCTAAAGGTGGGGGGGGGGGGGAGCAGAAGAGGAGGAGGGGTGGGCCGGGCATACCTCTCCCCTCTTCAAGAGCTGCGCTCTAATTCGTCATCACAGAGAATTATAAACGTCTTTCATTTTTTTTAGCGTGTGTTCGTCCTAAGATTTGGGTTTTATTATGTGCAGCATCACCTGATCGACCGAGGAGAGTCGATGTATACGGTGACATCAAGTGTGTGCGTGTGGTTTCTTTGTGCAATGGCACGTAAGTGGTGAGACGAGTATTGGCCTTTTCCGCACACAATCTGAAATGAGGACAAGAGTTAGTATAATGAATTCACACTTTCCAGTATTAGCGGCCAGATGTTTTGGTGGCGCCCTTGTGTGGTTCCCTCTCGTGACGTCATTACCTTGCGAACAGCATGCTCGATGGTGTTTGTATTGAACACGGTGGAAGCTTGGAATCATAGCGCTCTGAAACCAACGCTGCCAGCACCGTCAAAATTGACGTTCTTACATTCCTCATATTTCCATCGATGAAAAATCCTTTGCAGACGTCATAGCCAGCATTCTGCGAATCGTGGAAGGCCGACCACAGCGACGCTTTTGATCGCGCACGTCCCCAATAGGAGGCTCGCTGCCTCTTTAAATGAAAACGCCGATTACATTAAAGTGGGGGATAAAAGAAAAAAAAATACACGTTTGGTTTAAAAGTTAAGTCGATTATCACGCAAGCCAGAGATTCTAAGCGAAAATAAGCGGTGTGACTCCGGCACGCGCTGTCACCAATCCTGGGCAGAACGGTCGCGCACGTGTCACCCCGCGTCACCCGTGTTATTTACCGAAAACACTGTCAACATTTGGGCACATCGCATCGCATGGACTCGGCACGAGAATGGACTCGGCACGAGACACGGACTCCCGGCTGCACGGACACCGGAAGTCTCGGTTTCGAAATGAAGGAAGCGACGGTCATGTCTCGTTCGGCGGAATTTCTCTGGCGGGATTGATGTAATCGGGGCTTGTGCGGGTGCGCGGTCTCGGCGCCATTTGCATATAGATTAGGTGCGCCTGTTCGTCTGCCCCGCTTCACTTCAAACGTTCGAAACACACTTCTGCCGTTCAAAAAAAAAAAAAAAAAGAATAATATTTTTTCTGAGATACAGGCTGATGTTAAATAGGGGGCGCTTGGGAATAAAATGATCGACGTCCAGCTTCCCTAAAATTACCTCGGATCCTTCAATATAGCCTTACATAAAAAAAAAGCAAAAAAAAAAAGTTTTGAGTAACCTTGTTTTGGTTGTGCTCGTATTCGTGGATTAAGTTCTGTCTAGCAGAGTTCTGCTCTTGGAAGTACGAAAAAATGCACCTTTTATTAGTTTCAGTTTGCGTATAAAAAAAGACTAACACAATCCCGGAGCGTTTGGTGACGTTGTAGGAAACATGTCTCGGGTTTCACTGTAACTAACCGGTAAGAAAAACAGATGCCCCGGTAAAAAACAAACAAGAACTAACAGAAAAATAGACAGCATTCTGAGTTATATATATATATATATATACAGGGTGTTTTTTTTTTAAGCTTAACAGATTTGTTTAAAAAAAGCCGTAAATGTTACACTTATGCCGCTTGTGGAGGTGAGTTATACGGTCAGAGGGACAGATTATAGGGGGCTAATCGTAATGATCAGTCGGCTAATTACTTAAAATTCGTTAATTAACTTTTTAATTAATGAAAATAGACATATGGTTCCAATTAGAAATTTGCTCAGCGTCGTCGAAAACCCCTAAATCAGTCATTTTCAGAAAGACTTTGAGCGCGTGAGAAGCGTAGTAGTGAACTGAAGTTACCGCTCGTGGAGCAGGTACAAAGCTAGAGGTTGCGATAAGGCGCCCGTGCGATTTTTCCGTCTCTTATCTAGCCCCAGCCTTGTACCTGCTCCACGAGTGGTAACTTCAGTGCACTACTGCGCTTCTCACGCGCTCAAAGTCTTTCTGAAAATGACTGATTTAGGGGTTTTCGACGACGCTGAGCAAATTTCTAATTGGAACCATATGTCTATTTTCATTAATTAAAAAGTTAATTAACGAATTTTAATTAATTAGCCAACTGATCATTACGATTAGCCCCCTATAATCTGTCCCTCTGGCCGTATAACTCACCTCCACAAGCTGCATAAGTGTAACTTTCACGGCTTTTTTTAAACAAATCAGTTGAGCTTAAAAAAAAAACACC
This sequence comes from Ixodes persulcatus, assembly GCA_013358835.2. Lineage (NCBI taxonomy): Eukaryota > Metazoa > Arthropoda > Arachnida > Ixodida > Ixodidae > Ixodes > Ixodes persulcatus. Next base: position 579,527 of record JABSTQ010009964.1, on the reverse strand, counting down.
CTGTATATACAGGGTGTCACAAAATAAAATTTACACGGTCTTTTTTACCGCAAAAATAAACTAGGCATCGCCGAACGCTCATTCTTTGCCCAAAGGTAGAGCTAGAGGTCACAACCAGATGCCAAAGTTTCAGCCCGATCCGATAACTTAATCAAAAGTTATAACTGATTTTTTGAAAATTTCAATGGGAAAATGGCGGCCGACGGAGTTTTCAAACACATGGGGCTCTATGGCACCAGAAACCGAAAACGGGCAAAAATGGGCTCCATTTTCCCATTGAAATTTTCAGAAAATCACTTATAACTTTTGATTAAGTTATCGGATTGGGCTGAAACTTTGGCATCTGGTTGTGACCTCTAGCTCTACCTTTGGGCGGAGAATCAGCGTTCGGCGATGCCTAGTTTATTTTTGCGGTAAAAAAGACTGTGTAAATTTTCTTTTGTGACACCCTGTATATGCATCGCCGTTTTTTATATGCGTTTTTTAAGTCTATGAAACGCTCATTGTGAGAATGTTCATCGGGAAACTTCGTTCAGTATGGCTGCGCCCTGCTTCAGTACCTTGTCTGCGTCTTGTTTTATTTTGGCATCGCCGCGTCTACAACAAGCTTACCTAGCACGAACGTCTTCCGAGTAGAAAAGGTCGGCACTGTTTTCACTGAACAACAAAGACTTTTCTACGTATACACTTCACCTGCTCTGCGATAGCGGTTAATTAACACAGAGTAAAACACATTCCTTTTGCGTCATGAAGCTCACGAAACGTCAAATGCTTGTAGCGCCGTGTGATCTCTCTCAACGCGGTGACGCTTGCGACCACTCATGCCAACTTCATTGCTCTTTTCTTTTCTTCGATTTCTCCTAATAGACACGCGCTTGTTTAGATGAGTCTAGACGGTTGGTGAGGAATCGGTGTCCGATTGAGCTAGCGTACATTAGCTCGGAGCATTTTAGTACTGCGCCAACAACTGCTTCCAGGGGCCGCTCGAGGCACGGGCCTCGTGCTCTGGCGCATTTGACGCTAGAGAGAGAGAGAATGACGTTTTAATAGTAAGCGGTTAGCCTAACATTGATCTGTTGGCTTTGTTGCTCACATACAACCTCACTCATACATAATCACATTCACACATATTGTCCTAAAGCAGAACTTATGAGCGCTCAAAGTACGCAATTACATCGGGAGCAGCGTTCGGTTAAGAAGATGTGGTCACAAATGTGTAAGCAGAGTCGTCGATTTTAAGAAGTCGAGTAGAAAGCGCTGCGTCTTTTCACGGCGTGATCGTGAACCGCTAGGAAAAGTCAGGTCATCTGCAGTTGCATGTGCCACGCCGATCGCGCGGAGACGCTGGAAAAGTGTATCTCGTTGTGATTGAAAGGTTGGACATTCCAGAAGCAGGTGATCTTGGTCGCAGTGGACGGCACATGTTGAGCAAAGCGGAGACTGTGTTACTCCGATCTTGTATAACCACGCGGGTGTCCTAGCACTTCTTGTACGTAATCTGAACAGGATTGTAGCTTCCAGGCGCGATAGTCCTTTCGTTATGCATGGGTAGTGAGTATCTGTACCTAGATGCAGAGAGGCAATGTGTCGGCGAACAGCTACTCTATGTTGGCGAGGGTCGTCAGGGGGTTCGAGCGAGGGTGTCCGATGATGAGCTTCTGCGGCTAGCCGATCAGCAGCTTCATTTCCTTTAATCCCAATGTGCGACGGGACCCACTGAAACTGCACCACGAATCCGTTTGCTTCCATATGTTGGAGGGCAATTCTGGCCCTGCTGGTTGTCGTTTCGGTACACATGAGAAGTCGTCGAAGAGCACATCGGGAGTCTGTGATCACGACTACATTCCTAGGATGGTAACGGCTTAGTGCGACGAGTGCCTCTGTGATTGCAACAACTTCAGCTGTGGTTGAAGAGACCATGCGATGAAATTTGTTATTCCATTCGCACTGCAGTTCAGGGATGACAAAAGCAGCTGTACTGCTTCGTAGTGATGCATTCACTGAGCCATCTGTGTAAACTCGAAGAAAGTCTGGATAGGTCACAGAAAGGTGGTCTTCTGTGAGAGCCTTGGCCACAACTTGTGAAGTTTTGCTTTTACAGCGTAACTTTGGAATGGTCTCTCTGCAGATGGGCCCATTTTCAATCCAAGGGGCCAGCCGCAACGCTGTCGGAACAACGGAAACTGTTGGGCGCCAACCTAGTAATTGTAGCGTGTGAAAGCATGATTTGAAGTGTGAGTAGCTCCTGTTGTGTAGCCTCTGAAGGAGTCTCCGTCCCGCAGGCGTTTCGAGAAGACGAAGGAGCTGAATAAGAAGCTTCTCAGTAGCCTTCAGACGTAGAGGTGCAGCTTGACTTTCCCTGTATATAAGCTCGTTTCTAGCGGCTTGAGGTACACCAAGAGCAGCGCGGATGCCTTTCCTGTGGAGCCTCTCGAGCCTCTCATATTGTGTGGATGAGGGAGATGCGAATGGTAGCATATACAGGATGCGACTCAGGACAAGTGAGGAATGAAGTCCAAGCATTGATCGTGGGGCATTGCCCCATGAGGCACCAGCCACTCGGCGTACGGCGTTAGCTGCGATAGATGCAGAATGGAATGAAGCATCAACAGCATCTTTCCAAGTCAATCTAGCATCGAGTGTAACGCCCAGAAACTTGTACTTTCGGACTTGACGAAGCTGTGTTGTTCCGAGATGCAGCTTCAAATTAGCTCCGCGGCGATGGCGACCCGGAAATAAGATGTACGCGGTCTTTTCAGCTGCCAGTTCTAGTCCTACGCTTTGAACGTATTGTTGGACGCAGTGAATGGCTGTTTGGGCGATGTCACGAAGGTTTTTATGGTTGTGACCCGAGACCCATATGCAAATGTCATCTGCGTATAGCGAAATTTCGATTGGAACGAAAAGCTTAGGCAGTGCTTCCGGAAGGCCAGCCATGATGACATTGAAGAGTAGTGGTGATAGCACGCTTCCTTGTGGTAAACCGCGAGCGCACGAACGAGAAGTGCTGAGGGACAATCCGAGCTTTATCTTCAGACTTCGGTGGCTCAACAGGTTGCTGAGGAAACCTTGGACGCGACCAGTAATTCCCATGGCTGTGAGAGATCGAAGAACTGCTGAGGGATCAACATTATCGAAAGCCCGTGTGACATCGAAAAATACTGCCAGTGTTGACCTTCCTTGATTGGTATTGTGCTCGATGTCACTTACAATATCAAGAATGCTATCTGTTGAGCAAAGTCGTGGCCGAAAGCCAGTCATGCAATGTGGGAATAACTTTTTTGTGTCGATCCACCACATAAGCCTGGCATGCACCATCCTCTCCATAAGTTTACACAGGCACGATGTCAAAGATACTGGACGATACGAGGATAGGAGAGCTGGATGTTTGGAAGGTTTCTTGATTGGTATTATCCATGCCGTGAGCCAGATGTCTGGTATTTTGCTGGTGATCCATATTTCATTGAAAAAATTCAAAATATGTTCTATGTAGGTGGTTGGAAGGTTTTGTAGCATCTGATTGCTGATTTCATCAGGGCCAGGAGAACTTTTCCGCCTACATGCTCGCAGTGCCGCCTCAAGTTCTTTCGCAGTAAATGCCGTATCCAGCGCCGATGTTGAAGTGTCTGGCTGAACGTTGCTTGGTGGCTTGCTTTGAACTGCTGCGTACCGGTCAGCGAACTCTTCAGCAATATTGGCAATGTTGGTACCACGTGAAAGGGCCAAGGATGCGTGCGGTGCACGCGGTTTTCTTCTACCGGAAAGGCTGTCGATGATGCGGTATACCTTGGAAATGGGAGTGTTCATATCGGAGCTGGACCACAGCTTTTCCCACTGCACTCGGCTTAGCTTGTTTGCGTAACGGCGAATAAAAGCATTGATGCGATTAAATTCTGTTTTATATATGCCAGCTCCCGTGCGCATAAGACATAGCTGCGATCGCCGCCGTGCAGCGCAGATATTTTGTAACGTGAGATCGGGTGCTGGGAAATGCTCCGGTAGCCGAATTGTTTTTGTTGCTGCCTTCTTGCTTCGAATTATTGTGTCCACGATATTTAGATTTGGGTCACCAAGGCCAGAGCGAAAAGTGTCCCAATTTGTGACATGAAATGTTCGTTGTCGGGAGGTCTGGTAACCTTTCATAGACACAAAAATTGGGAAATGGTCACTGCCCATCGTGTCAGGAGCTATGTGCCACGTTACTTGAAGTTCCGACGAATGTGCGGTCACATCTATGGCACTAAAAGAGGCAGGATATCTGAAAAAGGTAGGTGATCCGTCATTTGCGATTGCGAGCTCTTCAACCTCGAAGATTTCGGCCAGTAGTCGTCCTCGTTCATCAACTCTTGCGTCTCCCCACAATTCATGATGAGCGTTCCAATCGCCACATATAATGACTGGGGCTGGACAGCGTTTACAAAGTTCTTTTACTACAGCGTCTACCGCTACCTTTACACGAGGCCGTACATAAACCGATACGACGCTGAGATATTTTTCTCTAAGTTGCACTCTGGCCGCTGCTAGGTCTATCAACTCCGTGCACAAATCATCAACTGGTATCTCTATATGAGGCACTCCGTTACGCACATAGAGTGCTGCACTACCATTGGGAAACGATGAGATCGATGGGTTTTTGTACACGTCATACCCGGAAACTGTTCGCTGCCGCGGTAAGCCCGCTTCACATAGTGCGAGAATCGGGATTGGCCTTGTCTGTAGCAGTAGCTTTAACTCGGGAAGACGGGGTTGGATTCCAGCGCAGTTCTATTGAAGCAGCAGTGGTACTTTTCTTGGCGGCTTTAGGTTTCCTCCACTGCTCATGGCCTCAAATAAGGTTTAGGTGGTGAAAAGCGTGAGGAGCATTGTCAGTATTGAGTGAGAGGTTTGAGCCCAGGGTGCTGCGATTGAGGCAAGTACATTGCAAGATAAATTGAGTATGAGCTTCATGATCGAGGTCCAGGTTGTCTCGACATTGTCTGTTTCCGTCTCTGCTGTGTTTTTCTTTGCCTGTCTTGGTTCCTGCTTTCGTTCAGTCACCGTACGTGAAGGCTCTGAGTTTGGTTTCGTTTTGGCAAAGATGGCTGGAATGTTTGGGTCTTGGTTTGCCAGAGCAGCGGCATACGTTATTCCTGTACGTGGAAGTGGAGGTGTCTTCTGCGCTTCCATCTTCTTGCTTGGCTCTACAATCAGTGATTGGTCAGTCGATTTTATGTTGGGTTGTGAATTCTCTGCCAAGTTGCTCTGCTTCAGCTGCTGGAGTGCAGATTTCGCCGAAGGAAAGCTCAAATCGTGATTCTTGGCATAGGTTAGAATGTCTTGTTCATGTTTCCACCTAGGGCATAATGGTGACGTTGCCTCATGTGAACCGTTGCAGTTCAAGCACTTGGCGGGGCGATCCGAGCAATCGACTTTTTCTTTGCCTGTTGTCACGTGACACTCACCGCATCTACTGCATCCAGGAGGTCTCTTACAGGCAATGGCGCGATGTCCGAAGCCACTGCAATTTTTGCACTGGATCGGCCGATCCTTGAAAACTGCCACTGAATGTCGGACGTGGCCAAGGAGAACATGAGATGGCAATTCGGTACCAGCGAAGTTAATCTTGACAGACTCGGAGGCGCCCAGTCTACGCAGTCTTGTTATGCGAACCGTGGATCTGATGTTCTCAGTGATCTCGGCGTCAGATAGGTTGGTTTCGACATCTCGAATCACACCTACTGCCGCAGAGCGCGATGAAGGTTCGTAGGCGGTTACCTTTAGGCCGCAGATGGACGTGCAGTTGAGAAGCGTTCTCGTTGTCTGACCGTTTCGTGTGTCTACGGCGATTACATTGAGTCTGTCATTGACGCGTACTTCGATGATGCACTCAGGACAAGCTTTTCTAGAGCTTGAGAGATCTTGAGGCTTCCGAGCGTAGTGATAATCTGATCAGGCTTGTTTGATGTAAAGATTACCGTCAGCGACTCAGTGCTTCTTGAGGCGGTGCCATTTCCTGAGAGATGCACTGTAGATGAGGAGGTAGAGCTCCCCTGCTTCTGCCTTTTACGAGTTGATTTAACAGTGTGCCACTTGCCGGACGCATTATCCTCGGCGTCCATGTCGGCGATGTCACTAACGGATAACGGTGGGAAAAGTTCGTAACGGTTGCCTTCAGGGAGGGAGGAAGGACCAGCACCGGTTGGGCAAGTTTGCTGACCAGGCGTGATGGCAGCGATGGCTGCTGAGTCGTCGGTTGAAGGAATCATGCCTTCTCCGGCTTGCTGGGACATCATTAGTGCTAGAACGGGGGCCCTGGAAGGGCGCCCTCCCTGACTTAAAAGGAATACGATCCAAAAGTAGGGTTTCAAGAAGCCGCGAAGGAACAGAGCGTACGCTTACGATCACTTCTTCGTCTACCTTCCCATTTGACGCTACTTGCAAGACACACGCAAACAAGTCCAGACAGATAAGGGGGGATCGGTGGCCGAGTGCGATAAAGGAAAAAAAAAAGGATCGGTGGCCGAGTGGGTTAGAGCACAAAAGCTCGGAGCACGTGGAGCGAAAGCTCGCGCTGCAGAACCCAGCGATCCTGGGCTCAATCCCCGCCCCTTGCCCGATCGTTCAGGCGTGCGGTCGTGTGTCACTACTGCGTGCTTCACTTTAAAGACCCCAGGCTAGCGGTTGTACTGTACTGGCTAAATTGCTCTTTCATAACGAGTGACTCGTCGCAACTTTGAAAATGGCTGACCAACTTCACCCTGTATAAATATCCACACACCCCCCATTAATGTTATTTTGGACGTTTGGAGAAACCGTAGGAGCAGCGTCTGGGGTAAATGTAGGCGTCCGTTATTGAATTCGAAGTTAGTCACCATTGACTCCGTAAGTTTGACGTCATGGGTCCAAACAAACCGTTGCTAGGGTCGTTGTTATGGACGAATACATGTGGCTCGGTTTCGCTACGAAAACCCGACCGTTCAAAAATCAGGAGTATGATTTAAAGTTCTAAAATCGCAGATGTAGAAAGCTTGAATGGCATATATGTTTCGACAGAAGTGTGCCGGTAATCGCTCGTTTCTGAAATATTTACGACTGCAACTTCCGGTCCTCAAGATGCCTGCAGCAGACGACGAATGCAAGAAGTATGCCGTCTGCCGCACGCCTGCCGGCCAAACCGGGGCCGTCGTTTGAATCCTGTGAATAAAGCCGATATTCTGACATCGCGTTGTTTGAAATATAATGAGTTTCAGACACTTATCTTATAAGAATTCATAGTGGGGTGCGATGCAAAATATGGTTTATCGAAAGTCCGGACGTCGATCGAGATGATCGTCTACTCAAAGATCGCATTGCACCCGTGAGAAAAGCACTTCAGGCGATCGGTAGAGGTCCCAAATTTTGTTTGCGGACTCGCGCTATGCGAGCGTGCTTCGTATACCTGGTTGTAAGCATCGCGTGGTGAAAGACCCTTGCAGTTTCTTCAGATTTCCGCAAGACCCCAAAGCGCGAAAGAACTGGATAAAAAACATAAGGTGAGTTCATTACAGATTGTACTCGCATCGCGGGTTCGATGGAGATCTTCCCCAAAAGAGCACATCCACGGCATTTTATGTATACCAAGGGGGAAAAAAAGCAAAATACTGCGGAATTGCGATAGACATGCAATTCTTTAATAACCTGACAACCACAATAATAATAATCACAAACGACTCACCTCGACGGCGTACGATTTGTTTCTCATGCTAGCCTGCACTACGCCGGTAATGCACTTCAGGTCGTCGTCGTAACTGATCTGCATGACCGTGGTTTGATTTTACTGCATTTTCACCCCTCGTAACTAAGCTGGGTGTTTCACAGGAAAAAAAAAAAAACGCACATTGCGAAGGCCTTTACGGCCATGGTGATGCACTTGTTTTTGTCGCTCGTTTACCGACGCAATTCAATGAAGACGCCCGCTGCAACAGAGGCCAGCAAATCTATCGTGTCGTCTGCTACCAAAGCAAAGCGGAGTGTAAGTCTTCAGAAATGGCTTTCATCGTTACGATACGACACTGACACGACAAGAACATCTTCATAATTCGATATCAAGAAGTTAGGTTGCTTACAAAAAAATTATTTACTTACTTGTAAGCATAAATCTAGCGTCATGTGGAGTCTCCATGCATTAGTCCATAGCAACGTCCCAAGCAACGGTTTGTTTGGACCCAGACGCCTTGTTGTGACGTCATCACTTACGGGGTCAATTGAATCGGTGCGCATAGTCTCTGGACAGGCGGGGAGGCCGGAAATCACGTGGCCGGTAGAAGAAGAAAAAACCTTGTCGGGCATTGGCCTGACCGTATCAGCCGTATCGTTAACCACCCTTTAACACCGTCACCTTCAAATTTGCCGTCCGGTGCGCACGTTGTGATCTTTGTGCTCGTAGTCTAAATGGAATTGCTACGCTTGTTGCGTTTACGTTTGCGTGTTTTATAATAGATCGACACGTGGCGTCCGAAGGGTGAACATAGCTTTAAGCCGGGGTCACACTGCTTATAGACCTTTTTCGCATAACCTCAAACCAGCCAGTAACTGGCGTACCCTCGACCTGGTGCATTTTTGGATTGCCCGCTGACACAGGGTATGCAACCACCAAGGGTATGGGCGAAAAGGCTTAAAAATGGACGTCGTGCATGAGTAGTTCCGAGTGCTCCTTTTTACCGTGCTGCAATTTCCGAAAATCTGCGGTTGTCTGGCTACCACTGCGTGATCGTCGGATGAATAATAATTTTAAAAAGCATAAGAACAATAGCAGAAAGTGTGCCATGAGCACAAGAAGCTGCAGCGCGAGTGTGGCTGCAATGTTTTCGAGCTTCGCATTTTCCCCAAGAATCCTTATTTATGAAGTCAGTCGATTGCGAGCTCGAATCGCGAGAGATTCGTATCAGACTCAACGTCACGTTTAAGCTCACAACCACTTCGTCTACGACAAGAGGACCGACTTTAACCTCCGGTGCAGGTGGTTCAATTAGGTTATCACTGCAAGCCCCATGGTATGTGAAAGGTATGAAAAAGTCTACATGATGGAGCTATCAAATGCCGAGAGCTTACCTGCATAGACTACATTAAACTGCTCATATATACTTCGCTGTGGAAACTCAATGAAAACACCCCACCGTCTTCGTCGTCGTTCTCTCGAAGAGGCAAGGTGATGGCCTGTGAGTAGCCAGCTGGATTCAACCGGACAAGCTCCAACCAAGTTATTGCAGCTCACCATAGCCAAGTCTAGCCAAGTTCCCCCCATACCCACACCGTTGCCTACCCAGATAGCTGTGCTGCCAGAACTAGCCGGTATTTCTTTTTCTAAACCGCTAGACGGCGTCGTCGGCGCCGCAATTCTCAAGATGGCGGCGCCGTTAAAGAAAAGGTCTATAGACCTTTCCAAAAACGAGCTTGTGGCCGGAGCCATTTTGAGCGTTCGTGCGTATGGCGCGTGCTTTGCTCGCTTTCCGAAGCGACGAACACGCACGTGCTGGGCTGTGAAGATCGCACGCTGGACTGTGATTTTGTAAACATTGGAAAGGTCTATAGATCATACCAAAGACAATCTGAATGCACGTTCGAACGCGAGTCACCGTGAGAACCGTGCTTGGAATGCCGCATGACAATGAGTTCAAAGAGGAAGTTTGGCACGCGGCATTCGAACCACGGATATTTAGGTGACTCGTATTTGCAGACAGTCTTTGTATGATGTAGGAGCAGTGTGACCCGGCTTTATAGAAGGAGTTGCAGGCAGTAAGTCGAGCAATTATTTTTGGTATCAGAAATTTTTTAAGCCCTTTCCAAAGTTCGCTTTAGAGCGCAGCTTTTAGGCGCCCGTTTCCGTCTTGAGCGCGTCGCCGTCGCCATCGGCATACCCGTGAGGTCACGTGACCCCCACTGAGATCGCGTGACCCCCTGAGGTCACGTGACCCCGTGACGTCACGGGGACCACGTGACCTCACGGGAGCTACGTGGCCCCCGTGGCGGAGTAGCAGGCAGGATGAGGAGGTGATTAGAAGGGAGGAGGGGTATACCCTCCCCTCAGTACCCTTCCCTCCTCCTCCTCAAGAGCTGCGCTCTACTTCGGCGTTACAGGGAGTTGTAAACGGCTTCGTTTTTTGGAAACGACCTTTTTTATATTCAAAGTATGGATTACACAATAAATGCGCATATATCATACAGCGAAACATATAATCTTGGATCACGTAACAAAGTTACAATACAAACAGTTGCAAATTTAGCGATGCTACTTAAGGAAGTTTCAACTAATTAGTCAAACTTCGGAAGGAACGTGCACGCATGGATAATATACAAGAAGTAATAATACAAATCACGCGTATAAAATACCGCACGAATTCTCTAACAAGGTCCAGCCCAAGAGATCGTTCGGTATTTTAGATTCGACGCCTTCCGAAGTCTTCTCAAAGTGCGCGAAGGGCTAGGCTCGTTAGCGCAGCTAGGGCGTCTCAGTGCCAACACGACTCGGTTGTCCTCGAAGGTAAACAGAGCCGTGGTCAGTCCTCCGTCTCGGCGAAGGGGCTGATAAGGACCACGTCTCACCAAAGCGACAAACGACAAGCACAGTTCGAAGACACGTCAGAGACACGCTAGCTGAATCTTCACACTCGGCCGCCACCAACTGCCCGCAAAAAAAATCCGTCCGCGCACAAGCGGTGGTTCGCGAGATTTCATCCAGAAACCTAACTTGTTTCTGTCGTCAGACAAAAGATTGGTGTTCTGTCGAACGGGTGAAACTAGGCAGTAATAAATCAGCGAACGACAGCGACGGGGAAAAAGAGCGTACGCACAAACAGTCACGGAGAGACACGCAAATGTACGGGTAAAAAAACAAAAAAACAAAAAACGTTCCAAAATCCGCATTGTTTTCTTCGGAGAACCCTCGCTGCCTCTTCTTTTTTTTTTTTTTTTCCCCAATGGAGCGTGAATTACGCAAGCGTGTGTTCGCTCGGCCATGCACGTTTAATGGTTCTTCCCCTTCCTCCAGCTTCTTTTTCTCATTTGCCAGTCTCGTTTTGAATCGTTTCGTCTCGTTCGGCCCGAGACTCGCAAAACGCTTCGAAGGGGCCGTCTCCTTTTTCTTTACTTCCGTTCCGTCGGGCTCGAGCGCGCGGTTGTGTTGCGAGTTGACAGTTCGCCCTCCGCAGGGACGCCGAGTGGTTGGAGAGCGGACTTTCCGCCAGGTTGGGGGGAGGTTTGAAATCCGGGAGCGTATAAATATGCAGGGAGGACTTTCTATCGGTTCGACTTCCGCGCGGATAATCGGAATTCACGCGCGGTGGTTCGCTGGGAATCGACGGCGCGGTCGACTTTCTAACGGCTGCCTCGGCGTTACCCTGCCGGAATGACTCTTTTTTCGTGCCGCGAAAGATTTTTTTTGGTGAAGTCAGGACCGTCATTCGAAATAAGATGTCAACTGGGAACATATTTTATTTTTAAATAAAATCGAGCTAAAAAGAAACGTGGCCCTTAACAAAAGGAAATATAAACCTTTAAGATGTGCGGGACGTCTCCCTTCAAGCGCTTGAGAGAGCGCTGCAATCTTGTCGAATAACGCGGCTATAGCCCTTCTTATCTCTCCGCAGCTAATGAGATTGGGGCCGCTAAGAACGCCCAAGGACCAATCACAAAACAAAGAGAGTGAACACAATACATCTCTCGAGAGCTCACTCCCAACCAGTAAAACACGGTATCACCAGGTCCCTATTGTCATCATCCTTTCCGAAATCATGCTCTCACCTCGCGGAGAGTAGTTTTCAAGCTCAACATTAGAGGCTGGTCAGGGAAGGATATCTGAGAGGATATCTGAGAGACCGCAACCTTGCAGAGACTCATTCTTGGTCTTGATTGGTCAAGATCGACAACTAAGAGGAAGAAGTGGGACAGATTGGTAGTGCTACCATACGTTCACGATTCCGCCCATTGCCTTCCGGTTCCACGTCAACGTTGTCTTTTTCTGCAGAACGCGCTCGAAACAGTTGTCTAGCGGGTCACCAATGACGAGAAGCCGCAGTGTTGCACCGTCAAGCGGGTTAACAGTCTCATTTCGTGGGAGGAGAAGGTGTATTCTATTCCTTTGGAATGTGGGGTACAACAGATCGGTCAGACGGGGAGGTGCGTGAATTACCGGTTTCCAGAGCACCACTTAGAATTATCGCGGGCTTTTGCGGAATCGTATCACCCCATGGTCATTCATGCTCGCACGTGTCATAGCTGCGCACCATTCTTCGATCAAACTAAAAGTGTGTGTGTGTGTGGTGTGTGTGGGGGGGGGGGGGGGGGGTTTACACAGAGCAGAGCGGTAGGGAAATCATCGAATCATTCACAATGTACAGAGTAAAATCTGTTCAGCCTTTCCACTCTCGTGAAGAAGGAAGACCAGCGGAGCTGTACTCGATACACTGTGTGCTTTTTCTTCGTCGTCGTCTGTTTTTCGCGCTGTTTCCTACGATGAATTCCCACCAACGCGCCCAGCTATTCATTCTTCTATTATAGCTGGAAAGGTTGCCGCCATCTACGAGCGACGGCGGAAACCATACTGGTAGTGTGCTTGCCGCCGTCGCTTATAGATGGCGGTAGCTGTCCAGGCAGGTTTGTGTCGACATGCACGGACACGATCTTGGGGAACCCAGTCCTTAACAGCTCCGCTGTAAAAGAAAAAAACGTTTCCGCGCCTTCGCTACTTCTTTCTAAAACTAAAATTGAGTTCTTTACGCCTCAACTGGCTTCGTTGCATGTTTGTTCTCCATCCCCACATCTGGCAACGTACGTCGCTCTTATGGCAAATCATCATTCTTCTTACAGTTTTTTAATCGCGTTTTATTACTTTACTCTTCCCCTTCCCACGTCCCTTTCTCTCTTTTTTTATAGACGGGTCGGTCTGCGAAAAGTGCGTTTGGAATAATTTCTGCTGTTGCGAGATGAAAGATTGGTCGTCCGTCCCCAAATATGTGTTTTATTCTTTCAGCGATAGTTACCGTTAAGTCAACATGCTCCTCGGTTCCCTTTAACAATAAACCACACTGCTATTCTTAAGTTATCAGCGAACAATTTTTTATTTACTTATCGTACCATCAGAGCCGGAGGGGAATGGAGAACAAAGGGAAATAGGGACTGAGGTACAAACGTAATAAACAAATGCTTAATACGGCTCAAATACATAAATATTAACTTGTTAGTGTTTGCTTAAAACGGTGAAACTCTGTGATGGTTGCAATAGAGGGGGGAAGGCAGTTCCATTCACTAGACGTTCTAGGGATTGAAAGAGCTGAAAAAAAAGAATTCCGAGACACAGTGGTGGTGCAATCTGACCTTGGGGTACGGACCCAGAACGCGTTGCAGGCACGCTAGTTGGTGGCTCTTACAGGATTACTACTAAGGGGAAGGTCTATAAATCCTTATGTTTCGATGAAACGGTTGTTCGAACTATCTGCACGAACCAAAAAACAAAACTGCATATATAGTGCCAGCCTTTTTCCGACGTATGCTGCCTAATGATCTTCGAAGGGTAGTGTAATTCTGAACGTTATCTTGAATTCGAAGAACTCAGGAGTAGTGATTCCCGAGCTGTCAGCAATAAGAAGTTTTGTAAACGCCAAATAATGTATCAGACTTTTGGTGTTTTATATTTCCCCACGGATCTGTGAAGGACTATATATAGGCCCACATGTTTTCGTCGTTCAGGCGCAAATACCGAAAACCAAATATTATATAACTATTATTGAAGTGTTCGAGCAGTTTGTTTGCATCAGTGCACGTGGCCGCTTGGCATCGGGCTATCAATGACAAGCGACTCCCAACAAATTGTTCCCTTCGACCGTCGTCCCCGTACGTTAATGTACGGCGGCGCGGAAGCGTCCCGCATGGTCACCGGCGTAAAATGTGCAACGGCGATTATACTTTGAAAAGTTCCCGCTTAAGCGCGAAACGGCGTGCACACCGGGAGGTGTTCCTGTCTGCAATCTCTAGGGGAACTTTGTTTTTTTTTCGCACCTTGTCTCTCTTTGCTGGGAATATTTATAGTACCGAAATTCTACAGTCTGCTCAAATGATAGGCTGGAGGCGGGCCACTTCGTGTGTCATGTCGGTTGCTCCTGCGGTAGCAACAATCGAAAAGCTGGCTCTTTCGATTCAGACTTCCGGCGCTTCTGGAATTGAATTCAGGGGATGAGAACTCACCATACAACGCATACGTTCTGTGAAGTACCTCTGATTCAGAGTGTGAGACCGCCAGTATGTTGACTGGAAGCGGACACACGAAAATGAAACCGAGTGGAAGAAAGGCGATAACTTTTCGACCTCAATATTTCCAATCGATGCTTTCTCAGTCTGGACCACTTGCAAGCACTGCACGTGGTCCCGCCATATAATAAAAAAAAAATATATATATATATATATATATTTTTGACATATTCTTACTGCTATATTTAAAAAAAAAAAGGTCTTTCGAAAAAAGAAATATAGAACCAATCTACTTCACGTGAAGATTGAGGACCAGCGAAAGCTGTTATCTTTACAACTTTACGACAACTATACGACAACTATACGACACCTATACGACTTATATATAGTTGCAATGAAGACACGTACACGCACAACTTCATTGTTTATTTGCATTTATTTTATTCTTAGTGACTAAAGTGATCATTGCCTTATGGTCACTATGGTAAACCGCCATTGGTTGTATTTTGACTTCGGATACGTTCTTTCTAAACGTGAGGTCGATACACGTTGTGTTGATGGTCGTTGGTATTCGCGTCTCCAGCTCGTTGCTCGCCCTCCCGCGGCGGAAACGGGAAGCGCTCTAGTGAGGGTCCCCCGATTCTCCACGGCGGAACTGCTCGCGGTCATGGTTCGCGAAACGTAATTTCCGAATGCAAACAACACTCTTCACAGTCCCAACGCTGCAGCCGGTATGGGACTGTACCTTACTAGAGAGTTTTAGTATTGCGTATAGAAGCAAACGCAAGCGATGTGCGTTGGCGTTAGAGTGGCGTGCCCCACGTTTTGCGTGCGCGTCATCGTCATGCGCCAATCCAAGACCGCAATTTTAGGCTCCGCGCACGCGCAGTGTGGAACACGCAACACTAACCACATCGCAAATACAGAGCGCTTGCGTTTGCTCATATACGCATACTAAAGCTCGCTACTGTTCAACCGGCTTCCAACGCCAACGCAACGTGCTGCAGTCAGGAGACGTGCAAGCAGGTAGGCGTTCCTTCGAACTGGAAAGGCTGAGATTGGCAAAACGACGGAGCGTAAAAATGAAAGTAAATGTTGTAAAAAAATCGTTAATAATTTTTTTTTTTTTGTATTTTGGGGCATTTGGTCTGGAAGGATATTGGCGGCAACTTTGGACGGTTGCCGACTGTCAAAAGTCGCGACTTTGATAGCAAAATATACCCACAATTGATGTAATGTTGCATGGATTCTCACTTTAGCGAGCAGGCAAGTAGCCAGGGGGGGGGGGCCATGGGGCCTGCCCCCCCCCCCCCCCGCCCCCCGAAATCTCCAAATTTTGCTGAGAACTCCTCTCCCCACTCCCCCTCATACAGCATTTTGTCATAGTTGCCCTCCCCCCCCCCCCCCCTCTTCCCCTCCCCCCCCCCCAAACAAGATCTTGGCTACGTGCCTGCATAGCTAAAATGATTACTATTTTTTATTTTATTACTTGGTAATTAAAAATTCTGCAATTGGCACCAGTGATAATAATTAGCACACTATTGATTGCCATACTTGTTCGCGCGTTTGATATTCGACCATACGCAAGAAATTATATTAGAGCTTAAAACATTATGTATTCAAATATTGTAATTTTATTATTATTATTATTAATATAAATCGCGGCAATGTATGCCCCCAATTAACGCCAAGATCACGAAATACGCCATTTAACCATAATAGTTATTCCAGGGGGGGTATAATTATGTTTTCTTTTTAGCATATGAAAAACTCTGACATCGTTATCGATATAGACAAACAGTCAAACAACAGGCAATGTAAAGTCCTATATGCGTCACATGTTGCTATAAAAAAAACCAAAAAAAAACACACACTTCAGCTGTCTGACTCGGATTCCGTGTTTGGGTTGTTGTAGTGAGAACAGCCTTTATTAATTTATACGTTTTGTGGACATATCGCAAAAATGGATTTATTCTGTTATTCTTGTGCTGGGAATAATGTTAAACCAATTAGTAATCATCTAAATACAAAAAAAAATTAAAAGGCCCGCAGTTCATTATTTCCCATGTCAATTATCTTAGCAAGAAAAAGCAGCGAGAACTTAAAAATATGAGCACTGATTTTTTCAACACCTACAATATTTTATGTCACCTCCAAGGTGTGTGAAAGACCCTGTTTTTAAAGGGACACTGAAATCTCCAAAATATTTTGAAGTGCCTGGATCGAACGTGTATGTTACAAATAAAAGTTTCCCGCGAACAACTTTTCTAACTAAATAATTACGATGTGAGGACACATCTTGAGTTATAAAAGAATCCGAAATTAAGACCTATAACGAGAAATTAAATCCAAAATAGAGGTTAGTTTCGGTTTTGCTCCAGAATTAAAACGTGCATCCTTGCGTAAATTTTACTCCAAACACCGTTTTTGTTTTCAGGATAAAGAGGTGACCTGCGCTCATAACACCCTAGCTTCCTCGTATTACCAGAAATAATTTGTGTCGCTCAGCGAAGCCAGCACACCAGACAGGCTCAACAGCGGCACACATCTCCGACCTGCACTATAACCGCCATTTTGGAAAACGATCGAGTGGCGCCACCTATAGTTATTTGGAGTCGCGAATACGTATACGTCTTCGTATACGACTATTTTAGGGTTTACAGCGACTTGGGTTCTTTATCAGCGATGCTGATAAAGAGACGTGGGCTCTTTATCATCGATGCTGATAAAGAGCCCACGTCTCTTTATCAGCACCACGGAAGCGAAAGAAAAAATGGTTAGATGGCGTGTTCTGCCCTCAGCCTCGTCACAGCGCACTCTTAGCTGAGATAAGTTTGTGACCGTAGATGATAACAAGGAATCAGGATTTCGCGAACTTTTGTCGAACCGGATTTTTAGGTCGAACATTCGGGGTTCGACTGGGTCGAACCGGTTTCGACGAACCTTCGAACTTTTCGCCCGATTCGACCGGTTCGACTTCGTGTGGACACTGTGGCCAGACCTTGATACAAGCATGTCTACGTTTGGAGAAGTTTTTTTTATGCAATGGGTTATTTTATTTTATGAACAGTTGCAATTAGAAGAAATCAATTCTTATCATTGAAGAAGTAATAAGCTAATTTTTTGTACTGTATTAACTGAAAGAACCAATCAGCGCTGCCCTTGATTCATCCCTTAGCCGTCGCCATCTAATCCGAAGCCAACTGGCCAGCCTGTCGCGCATGCGCACACGAGTCGAACCTTAATACAAGGTTCGCCGAACTTTTCACTAAAAGGTCGAAAAAGTCGAACCTGGTCGAACTCGAACCGCGGCCGGTTCGCGACACCCCTAATCAAAAGTTGCCAAGGAAGGCTGACTCACGCGGGTTGCCCCCTCTTTTAGAGCGTTAAAGGGGCCCTGCAATCATATTTAAGCGTCTGCCTTTTTTGCGGTTTCCACGTCTCGTGGGGTTCGGGAAAGCCAGCGGGCACGCAGAGAATAACTAAATATCAGTGCGTCATATTTTAACCGGACGACGCGGAAACCTCCTCCGCCTACGAGGGCGACCCGCGTTGCCGAAAGCGCGCGAAATGTGACGTCTTTGGTCCTGGGCTTACTACTGGTCAGAGCCGCTAAAAGCATTTTTTTTAGTCGAGATACAAAATATAAGTGTCGCGAACCGTTTCAATTGTGTATGAAACGAGTTTTTGTTCAGTATTTTAGATCAGAAAAGAAACAAACGCAGTTTATAAAGTACGGAAACAAGAAATGACCCGTCGACATTCCCGCCACCAAGCGGCGGAAAAAACGGCGCATACCAGAAAGGGCTAGTGGGGTGAGCCCCCGACGAACGGCGAGCGTAGAAAAATCCCGGGTGTACGCGGCGGCGCTGCGATCGTATACCGGCTCCAGGATCTGACCGGTTCCGAGCGTTCCGAAGGCCTTCGGCGCGGGCTTGGTTGGCGATTTGGCCATTTGGCGGTATGGCAGCGCGAAGTGGCTCCCGTTCTGAACTGATCTTTACCCCGTGTTTGCTGTTGTTTGTGGCCAATTAAGTGTTATGCCGAATTAGTCTTTAATCGCGCAGCAAATGCAATGCGAGCCGCCCTGGCCGCCCGCTTCATACAGCCTATCCAACACATGCTTTAGTGGCGCCCTCTCGAGCCGTCGACACGGAGTGCGGCAGCCGTGAACGCTCGATGAGCCCACTTCCCCTCCTCTAGTTCACAGCCACTCAAGCCAGGACCTAAGACGTCATGAGGGAGGTTATTTTTTGCTTGTTTTAGTAATTTTATTTTGCCTATAACTTTTAAAATAAAGCGAAATTTGAGAAAAGAAAAGTTTCATTAAGTTACTACGTTCAGTGCGCTCAGGTTCGGTGCAAAATAAAAACCAGTAAAAAAGTCAATGCTGGGCCCCTTTAAGGGCTGACCACACTAGCGTGAACGGCGCCGCCGGCTGGCACCGCTGGGCGGCACCGCCGTCCGGCGTCCCAACGCGAGGAGTCCACATTGGCCTCCGTTTTGCGGGCGTCACGTGACAGCACTGGCTCTCGCGATCGCGCGCGCGCCTCCCGCCGGATTTCCCGCTCTTTCGTCGTCTGCTCTTCGGTAGATTCTTCTGTTTCGGCTTTCATCTTTCGCATATATCATCATCGAAACCGCACTCGCTGCCTACATGGTAGGTGCCCATGATGACCTGGTGATCAGCGTGAAAGTGATTATTCTAGCCTGCTCGTTGATCTTGCGACGTCGCCGCGCTCTGAAGGGAAGGAGGCACAGGTTTTGGGTCCGGCCGAGTTGGTTCTACCAAAACACCGAAGGAAAGGTCCGTGCTTTGCTGCCCTGGCGGCGCGCCAGAGATGAAGGCTACTTTCGAAAGTGTCACCAAATCAACACGACATCCGTCACAACACAGAAGACAAGCAACAAGTGCCACGGAGAAACTCACTTGTAATTCCGAATTCCTCTCCTATCATTTCCCAGCGGTTGTTCTTAGCGTCATTATCTTGGTAGTCTGGCTGCGTCTTGTCATATAAAACGGGAACCAGTCGCACAGTTTCAAGGAACCGCTCCGTTGGGGAAGGCATCGGGGGACGAAGTAGGGATAGCAGACGACACGAAACACGTCCTTCGGAACGTGAAAGAGGCGCGGGGGACCGGCTTGAGCGTTGCCATGGCATCGCAACGTCACTATCTACGCCACCTCCCATTGGCTCCTCTCTTCTGCGGCGAGTGGCGCCGATCTCCGAACCGCGCAAGGAGCGGTTGACTCTGCGGCGCAGAACGTCGCAACGGTGAAGCCGAAAACTGGTTTCGGTCGGCAACCGGCAGCGACGACCGTCACGCCGCAGGCCTCCGCGACGCCAATGTGGCCGTGCCTTTAGGCGCCCGTTTCCGGCTTGAACGGCGTCGCCGTCGCCGTCGGCGTAACCGCGCAGTGCATTACGGGGCGCGTGACGTCACTGATGACGTCATCAGTGACGATGACGTCACACGTGACTTCGCGGGTGACGTCAATGATGACGTCATCACAATGACGATGACAGTGACGTCATCGTCACGTGACCTCACGGGGGTCCCGTGACCGCGGTGACGTCACGTGACCCTCGTGAGGCGACGGCGACGCCGCTCGGAGGGAGGAGTAGCAGACAGGATAAGGAGGTGAGGAGGAGGGAGGAGGGGTATACCCTCCCCTCAGTACCCTTCCCTCCTCCTCCTTAAGAGCTGCGCTCTAATTCGGCGTTACAGGGAGTTTTTCAAACGGCTTTCTTTTTTTTATTTATACATGCCACGACCAATCCGAACGAAGGAGTGCCGTTGAAACGGGAGTTTTTTCGTTAACATCCATGGACGCATTTAGAGCGCAGCTCTTAGGCGCCTGTTTCCGGCTTGAGCGGCGTCGGCGTCGCCGTCGGCGTAACCGCGCGGTGCATCATGGGTAAATTTTCCCGAAGAAACCCGAGGTCCTCCCGAAGGAACCCGAGGTCCTTCGGAAGGACCTCGGGAGGACCTCGGGTTCCTTCGGGAGGACCTCGGGTTCCTTCGGGAGGACCTCGGGTTTCTTCGGGTTCCTTCGGAAGGACCTCGGGAGGTCCTCGGGCTCTTTCGGGAGGACCTCGGGTTCCTTCGGAAGGACCTCGGGGAGGACGGGGTCACGTGACCCCCCGAAGTCACGTGACCCCCCCTTCCCCGAGGTCACGTGCCCCCCCCCCCCCCCGAGGTATCGGCATCGTCATTGTCACTGATGACGTCAGCAGTGACGTCACTGATGACGTCATCGGCATCCGCATCGTCATCGGCATCATCGCTGATGACGTCATCGGCATCCGCATCGTCATCGTCATCGTCACTGATGACGTCACTGATGACGTCATTGCGCCCCCCCCCGAGGTCACGTGACCCCCCAAGGTCACGTGACCCCCCTCCCTCCCAAGGTCACTTGACCCCCCCCCCCCAGTACCGTTCCCACCTCCTCCTCAAGAGCTGCGCTCCAATTCGGCGTTACAGGGAGTTGTAAACGGCTTTAATTTTTTTTCAGATCCTAGCACATAAAGGCCGGTTCAGACACTTGCGTTTGACTGCGTTTGACTGCGTTGCGTCGAGAACCGAAAGCGAGTAGGGGTGTCCAAACAGGACACTAAAAAACGCACGACTCCGACAAATCGTGAAAATTGAAGCGTGAGGCGTCCGCTTCAATTTTCACGATTTGTCGGAGTCGTGCGTTTTGTAGTGTCCTGTTTGGACACCCCTTCACCGGCACATCTGTGCTCCGTATGAAGCGTGGAATCCAATTCAAGGAATCATCTTGGCACGCGATATAAGCAGCAGGCATGTCTTGGTTTGTCGCCGCCGCAACGCAGTCAAACGCAGTCAAACGCAACTGTCTGAACCAGGCTTAACAGCTTCGCTGTAAAAACTTATCCGCGAGAGGGTTAAAAAACAAAAGACGTTTACAACTTCCTGTAATGCCGAATTAGAGCGCAGCTCTTGAGGACGAGAAGGGGAGGGTACGGAGGAGACGATATGCCCCTCCTCCTCATTTGCACCCTCTCCTCCTCCCTCCTCATCTACTCCTCCAACACCTCCTAGAAGAGAAGGCCAGAGCGCTCCGAGTCGTTACGTCACAATGGCGGAGGAAGGAAGTCCATCCCGCAACTACGTGAGAAAAAGTTCTAAGCATCGACGTGAAAAAAAAAAAAAAAAAATCTCGAGTGGCGCGGGGTGTTTGGGAGCGTTTATCTGACATTAATATATGTTTTAAAAGCGCAGTATTGTACAATTTATTATATATATAATATAAACATAATATACAACGCGCTACCAAGGTTGAAAGTACCAATTTTTTATATTTATGATTATCCCCGTAACCGCGGGACTACGTGCAATCCCGCAGATCACCACACTTTTCGAATGAACCGGTCCGCAGGGACGTTTTCTTCCCTCGTACGGGCTCCGATTCTGGTAAATTTACGTTGTGTGTGAGCTGATGACTGTGTTAAAAGGAACGCTGAGACTTTCGGAAGAGAAGGGAACCGAAAAAAAAATCCAGTAATCGTCGCAGGGAGCGCACGCGAGCAAGAGATGGGTCGACGAGTGTGCGTGTGTGTGTGGTTCTTTTAATACTCCTACGCCGTTTTTTTGTCGTCACCGCAGTCTCGGGTAGTTTTTTTTTGTGTGTTCGCTTGATACTACGGCATTTACGTGGATTCGCGGAACAAGTCCTGCTACGGTTTGAGTGACGTGTGGCAACTAGTCAACGATGACACTGGTCGATTATCGATAGGCCTCTCGACAGAGAGACCTAAAGTTCGTGTTCAAATGTTTTCGTCACGGATATTGTGGGACGTATGGATACGATCGACAGGTGAGAAACAACTTATCTATGGGCTTTCTTGGTCACGTGGGACGCGAGTAAAGTGCTGCAGTCGGGTTGTTTTTTGTTTTTCGTGATAGAATGGCATCTTGTTCGATCGTTATCCGTGTGCGGTTGCGTCGACATTTGTAAATCTGTGTGGTAATATTCTAGTTTTCACTGGAAGGTGAATAACAAGTTTGTGTGATTATAAAAAGTGCGTTGTTTGTGCTTATGTGTTTATTTATTATAATGTTATTTTATTGCCTTTGCCGCTTTTATACTAGAATCTTAACTGTATTAAGGTAATAGTATTATTGTATACAAAATGAGATATTTTGTTCTAAGGCAGCTCGAGCCCATAGGGAGATGTAAATTAGTTGACTGTCCACACGGAAAAGTTCATATATTTTCATTAAATGATATGGGACTTAATCAGCTCGTGGTGTTGAGTGATGATATGATCGTCGCAAGCTGATTTGTCGATCCCATAATGTAATTCGATCGAAATTACATTACTTTTGCCATCTGGCCGGGGTATGCAAGAATTCAGTGACTGCACGCGATAACATCGCTTACATGATCGTAAGTGACATTTGTCTAGCCGTGTCCGCGTTGACTACGTCTACCTGATTTTTAACTGTGATCTGTTTTGCTGTGTCCAATCACTGCGTGTCTCGCCATTTCGTCGAAGTATTTCTGTGTAAGATATGCATTCCTACAGCAATAATTGCGTGACTCAATGTTTTCTCTTATACGCCTATCTCGCACCATTTCATACCAATTATTTAGCGGTGTAATATTTTGCCCGTGTAATAAAATATTTTCGAGACCCCTTGATATATGTGCAGCTTTCAGTTTAGCTAAAAAGACACGCGTATGTGACTAAAAGCGCGTTACGACGGTCGATCCACGCGCGTTGCCTTCGCTTCGACGCGAGCCCCCGATGGCCTTCCTTCGCGACGTCACGAGAAGAGCACTCTGGCCTTGTCTTCTAGGAGGTGTTGACTCCTCCCGTGGTCCTCACCTCCTCCCCCTTTTCTTCCTCCTCCTCCTCCCCTCCTCCTCCTTCTCCTCCTCTTCTCTCCTCCTCCCCATCCTCCTAAATCCTCCTCCACTCCTCCTTCCCTTCCCTCCCCTTCTCCTCTCCCCTCCCCTCCTCCTCCCTCCCGCGCGGTGAATTGTGGGAAACGTCGCATAATGCAACGCGCGCGTCACCACGGTGCATGATGGGACGTTTCCCATAATGCACCTCGCGGTTACGCCGACGGCGACGGCGACGGCGACGCCGCTCGAGTCGGAAACGGGCGTACCTCCCCGACCGAAATCTCACATGTGGCAGCGCAAGCTTTGAGCGAGGCGTTGGCTCCGATTCTGATGCATCGAAAATATTCGTTTCCGAGTTCTTTCTTCAAGCATCGAATGCCTCGGTAATTTATCCGAGCAGACTGCGACTTCGAACGATGGTGGGCCGTTTGTTTGAACGCTGCGCGCGCGGAAGTTCCAGCGTCCCGGAGCTTGTTTCGACACCACTTCCCGGCCTCGAGGATGCGACTTCGTGCCCCTGCAAAAACCGACCGTGGCTTCCCGCAGTGCTTGGCTCCAGAATGGCACCATTGCGGTACTCTGCTCCGCAAGCGGAGCATATACAGTTACTCTATATAGTAGATCCCTTCAGCGCCCCCTAGGCAGCCCGGATGAGCACCATCGTCTGCTCTATCGCCTGCTTCAGTGGTTGTGCTCAGAACGAGCGCACATTGCCAAGTCCGGCAAACTTGATGGTGTCGCATGCACGTTGCAAATGAACTGTGGTAGCTCGTTATCAGCTCGCGCTAAGCAGTCGCGCACGCAGCTGTGGCCGCCGGTAAATGCGGCGTAGTTCCTCCGAAAACCCATGGGAGCGGTGGCGAACACCTGTAGAGGACTCGGAGTCTACATAAGCAGACGCTTTGCGAGCCCCGTTTCGTCACCTCAACTGCTGAAACAATTCATTACGGTCAGTCCGCTTGGGAAACGGAATCCACTAATCGCAACTGCAACGACAATCAAATAACAACGCGCGCATAAGCAAAAATAGAGCAGTCTATTTAGCGGTCTCAAACGCCACTCAGGGGATCACACGAGTTTGGAGCGCATCTGGGAAGCGGAAGAATGGCGTTTAGCTGCTCGAGCTACGTCGTAAGAGGTTGCTGGTGGTCCGTTACAGACTGCGTTGTCACACTTTCTTACCTAAATAGATGATAATTAAAACGTGCGCCAACATCATGTTAGGATTACCGGAGCAAGCGCACCAGTCGCTGTAGGATAACAAAAACACAAAAGTAACGAAAAAATGACCGTGCAAACATTTTCCGAACTTTGCAGGAAAGATGGGGTTCCCCCTTCTCAGACGAAAATAAAAAGAAATGGGGAACAGGTAGCGAACAACGGCGAATAAAACAAAAAAGTTAGTAGACGATAGAAAGATACAAATCACCCAGCAAAAAACTCCTTCAACGACGACAATCGCTGCGGCGCTTATGGGAAAAAAAAAAAATGGAAAGCAGCAACATAAAAAAAGGGAGCGTCACTTTTTTTTTTTAGTTGTTAGTTTCAGCTTAATTTTAATGCTGCAGCAACTTAATTACTCACGTTTGTTCGGTCTTCGGGAATCGGAAGAAGGATTTTCTAACACATCGCAAAAACTTGTTTTTGCAATGGTAGGCAGCACATGACAGGCCTGCCATCTCCAAGTATGCGCTGGTGTTTGCCCGAAGGCGGCCGGTTGATCAACAAACGATGACCCATAGCGGACGTTCTGGCGTAGACAAATAAAATTCAAATATAAATGTATAACGGGCTTGCACTTTTTAATATATTTAATAAATACAAAAAAACACGTATGAAGATTTCGGATTAAAAACTCAATCGAAGGCGAAAATAGGAGGTTATCGCAGACGACAGTGGAAGAACACAACAACAACAAAGTTGCAAATGGCCCTCAAAGTCCGGGCACAGCGTAGCAGACGGACTGGTGGTAGTAGCGCCGGAGGGAAGGAAAGACAGCAAAAACTAAGCCAAACAAGGCAAAACAAAATACGCGATGGTTCGAACGTCAAGTAAACAAAAAGGGAGAAAAAAAAAGCAGGAGGAAGAAAGAATGCGACGGCCTAGCGTCTCCTCAAAAATAAAAAGAAAGTAGACTTTGAAAAATAAAAAAAAGTTGCTGACAAAAAAAAAAAAAAAAGGTGCCGGCTTTTATCGTAGAAGACGACGAAGACGTTAGTCGTCCCGGCGCTAACAATCGGAATTTGCGCACCGTATATAACGTGGCCGAAATCACCTTTATTTGCACGACGACGCTCTCCACGTTTTTTTTCTTTTGGACGCGCAAGAAGTCTGCTTTTCTTGTAACTCCGCTTCTAATAATTTCAGTAATAGCGTCAAATTTGCATGAACACAATCGACTTCTTCCAGAGCATACTGACATCGCAATAACGTACGTCGTTCGAAACTGCCTTTTGCTTCTTCATTCTATTCGCCTATGCGACAAAACGGTTATAAGCAATACATTCATGAGAAATGGGAACTGCAACAACGAAACGAATTGATTGATAAGAACAGTAAAGTCGAAACGTAGCTACGTTTTAAAATTTTTTACATTGCCCTTTTTTCAGAAAACAGTGCGAAGGTACGTTCGTGTTTTGTCTCGCTTACATAAGTTGCGACAGAGAGTTTTCTTCGGGAGGGCCCCAAAATTGCAACCTGAAAGCTCTAACATCTTTCCCGCGCAAAGAAAATGTCCTTGGCACCTATTTTTTAACATTCAAAGCAGCGAATACCCGGGACAATTCTTTTTCATTGGTCACCTCGCACGGATATAGGCAAAACCAATGCGTTGCGGACAATGGACCTTTTCCACATACCGACGGCACCAGGCGGTGGCTGCACGAACTAAAAATCGAGGAAGTGACCTACCTGCGCTACCAATCGATAATGGGAGCTACGCTACCAGTTTCTTCGCTTCTGAGCAGCGGCGCGTGCCCAACGCGTGGCGTCCATCCAGACGTCGTATTTTCCTTTCCGTCCACTTTCTTTTTTTGTGTAACGCAATTATATGTATGCTGAAATTTCGTGTTCGACTCGTTGATTCACAGCCTCCTTCCGAATATCCTCGATTTTTCGTACTGACTTCCGCCGCTTGGCATCGGGCGCTCGCGCGTGCGCCGAACGCTTCTCGGAAAAGGTCCATTCGTCTGCTAGCGGAGGCTCTGAGCTCGCCAGGGGCGTTGCGATCACTTTTCGCTCGCGCTCCGCGGGGCCCCTCCTCTCGTCAAGCTTCGGGCTGATTGCCGCTTGGGGCGGGTCGGGGATCTATTAACGATGACGTCATGCGCAGGCCTTGTCTTTTAGGTGGTATTGGCAGAACGCCCGAAGTGTGAATCACTTTCCACCCCTGTGATTGGCTTTTCTTCAGCAGATGTTCGGTACCATTTATTGGCAAATAAGGACGCGTTTTGAGAGTCTTCAGAAAAAAAAAAAAAAACTTTATAAGCAGGTATTACGCCTCTATTGTTGTTGCATTCGAAACCGGGACAAAATTGCGGCGCGATAGAGGGAAACAGTTGGGCTGCCACCGGATCCACAAAGAATTACTGGGGGCTTTTAGCAAACCGTTAGCGTGTTCCGAGTACCGGACTACCGGAGCCTTTGAAGCATGGCTTTAAAGGGGCACTGACACGTCAAAATCATATTTTTTTTTATTATCCGAAACGATTGAAAACGATGCCGGGACATTACCCTCAAAATTCGAAACTTGAAAATTCAGTATTTGTGAATTAAAAAAACAATTTCCAAATGCCGAACTTGAAGTTCCCGCGCGATCCGCGCCAGTACAGCGAGTCAAATTTTGCGGTCTCCTGAGACTCGACTTTTTTTTAGACCTCCGCCGTTGCCACGGCAACCCCAAGCGAGATGGAGGTGATATCACGCCGGCGCGGGAAAGAACCGGTTTCTTTCCCCACTCGCCGTGTTGCTCGCCGACGACGCCGCCAAGTTTTCCGAGGGAGGGTACAAATCTAGGAAGCAACATCACACCGAACTCTGATTTCTGGTATTTCAGAAAGAGGGGCCGTAGGGCGCTCGAAATTGCGTTAAAAAGCATGTTTTACGATTGCCGTTATTAAATGTTATAGAAATGTCACCTACAAAGCTTCTAAAATTCCTGATTTTTGACGTCACCGATCAAAAGAAGCGAGGAGGTGAGCGCGGGAAATTTAAACGCCAAAAATAAAAAGGCGCACGCGCGCGCGGGGAAATGTTTTTTCGCGATGCGGTTTTTTTTGCGTGTCTGTGACTACAACTTGCATCGTTTTAGACAATAAAAAAAATACGACCTTTGGGTTGTCAGTGCCCCTTTAAGCGCGCGCCGGTCACGGTACCACCTGACCGCTCACTCAAGAGCATACTTCAAAGGCTCCGGTAGTCCGGTACTCGGAACACGCTAACGGTTTGCTAAAAGTCCCTGCTGACTGCCGTTACTGTCCCGTAAGCGCCACTAATAATGGCGGACAGCCACCTCTGCTACCACTACGTATGCGCAGGCGACCTCGCAAAGGCCCATTGACTGTAGGGCTGTTTTGCAGAAAACTGAACACACAGACTTTATCATTTTAGAGCAGGCACTTAGGAGCAGCTAAAGCACTGGGAGAGCTGCAGCGAATCACGTGGCGCAGATGACGTATTCACGCCAAGGCGGAATATTCGCGACCGTCTCCAGTCAAACAGACGGAACCGAGCAGGAAAACACAGAACTGACTGGAGCAGGTTCTTTCGAGATTTCTGCTCGTCTCTTGTGGCTTCCCTGATTGCATGCTGTCGGCAGTTGCCGCGATGACCACCCAAGTAAAGCGAGGGAACTCGCGTCGGTTGTGGCCACAGCAACGAGAACGGCCGCAACGAGAAGGCCACAATGAAAGCCGTGACTCATAGTAGTGTAACAACTTAGGTGAGCCCTGCATTGTTTTTCATGTTGTGCCGGGCGAACGGATGTCCCGGTCGTTACTGTCGTATCGCCATGTTGCCAAGGTCGCTCTGAACGCAACCTATACGCAATCGCGTGAACCAGATATTGCGCATTTATCAACGCTCATCAGCGCGGTGGACAGTACCTTGACCTTCCATCAGAATAGAAAAAAAACAAATTGATTCTTTTTAAATAAAATGAATAATTGGTTTTTATTTAATTTAAGTCAGATTAATTTTATTTAAATCGCTGTAGCAAGAAAAAAGTGATTCCTTGCCACTAGATGTATTTTTGAACATGGCAGATATATTGATAAATTCGTCCGATCACTGATAACACTGAGAAAGAAATAATTGCTGGAAATGTAAAGTACAGTTTAACAACGATGCGGGTAAACTTTTCCGCTAAATTTAGCGGGAAAACTTTTCCGCTAGATTTAGCGGGGAAAATTTCCACTAAATTTAGCGGGGAAAATTTTCCGCTAGATTTAGCGGGGAAATTTTTCCCGCTAAATTTAGCGGGGAAATGTTTCCGCTAAATTTAGCGGAGAAATTTTTCCCGCAAAATTTAGCGGGGAAATTTACCCATGATGCACCGCGCGGTTACGCCGACGCCAACGCCGACGGCGACGGCGACGCCGACGCCGCTCAAGCCGGAAACGGGCGCCTAAGAGCTAGCGCTCTAAAATGAATAATTAGTTTTTATTTAATTTAAATCCGATTAATTTTATTTAAATCACTGTAGCAAGAAAAAAGTGATTCCTCGCCACTAGATGTATTTTTGAACATGGCAGATATATTGATAAATTCGTCCGATCGCTGATAACACTGAGAAAGAAATAATTGCTGGAAATGTAAAGTACAGTTTAACAACGTTAGTTCGCTGTAATCCCCGCCAAACTAGAACAAGAGCAGCCTGATTCTTTTAGTTAGTTATCAAACTTCGCTTTATTTTTCTGTAGAGTTCTGTTTTGATTACAGTAAAAAATTTCTTTTCTAGTTTCTTTTTTTTTTTTTTTGCTTTCTGATTTTGTTGCAATAGGACGTTGCGCAGCTATAGAAGGTGGAAATCAGGCTCAACGCTCCGATTTTCTTAGAAGAGCAATTTTTTTTGCTCTCGTTCAGTTTGACATAAATCTTTCTTGCTAGATGATCTTTTTTTATTCAGATACAAAAGAAATCCACGCAGATAACATCAAACGATAGGCATACGGTAAATGCGAGGGGTGATCAAGAAGTTTTTCCTCCTAGGCTGTAACCTTTTTATTCGGTGATGGAATTGAAAGATGTTGCATTCAAATGTAAGTTTTGAATATCTTCTTTCCCAGGAGGACACAACTTTTCAATATAGTCCCCACCGGCGGCGATGCACTTCCACTACCGGTGCACTACTCTCCTCGTGTCGTCGTAGATGATTGAGGGCGGCTGTTGACGACACTAACGGCGCTCTGCATCGGTAACCTCGTCGTCGGACGCAAACCGTGTACCCTCAGATGTTCCTTTATCTGGAAAAAAACAGCCAAAAGGTTGATGGCGTGAGGTACGGGCTGTAAGGTGAAGGAGGCAAAACATCTTGGAACTGCAGCTCCTCCAGCGCGGCGTTGGTCACGTCAACAGCCGCCCTCAACCATCTACGACGGCATGCACACAGTAGTGCGCAGGTAGCGGAAGTACGTCGCTCCTTGCACTGACGTCACATCGCATACTTTTGAACACCATGTAAAAGGAGGAGAGGGAAGCTGCTTTTGTAAGAATTTTGAGTGACAGGGTAATCTTCTATAATCTTCTGGGAGGAGAATAGCGACGCCTGTGCTAATCCGGGAGGCACAAAGGAGGATCCTGATAAGAGGGGAGCTCCTTCTTCCCCTTTTTTCTGGAGGTCATTGGAAATGACGTCATGCGCAAGACACGCTGGGAAAGAAGATATTCGAAACTTTCATTTGAATGTAACATCATTCAATTCTATCACTGAATAAAAATGTAGGTAAAACCTATGGGTCACCCTTCGTGAAATTATTTTCGGGGTTATTTTCGCGAAAAAGGTTCGAATTAGATTACCATAGTTAAACTGGTCCGATTTAAATCGTGATTTAAACAATGTTGATTTTTATTCTCCACCCTGCCTCCGTCGCTTCCCCGAACAAGTCTGGAGGCTCGATTACGCCAGCCTACCGTCGCAGGTTTTGAACGCAGTGGATAAAAATTGGGGCAAGCCATTTTGAATCCAAGGCTTGCCTGCTTAAACCCGAGCGTTGTGCGCTGCGCTGGCCGATGGGCACGGCACGACCTGTTTTCGAAAACCATATTTGTCGAAAGGGGCGACCCCTATGTGTTGCTGGAGTCGCGAATAAGCGGGAAGCTGGGCGTCTGGGCAGAGCACTGCCCAGAGGGCGACCATTCGCATTGTGCGTTACGTCCTCTTTTTGTTTGTTCAACTAATAATCAAATACAATCTCATAGTTTTTTTTTGTTTTTTTTTTTGGCCACTTTATAATAATATTTGGGGCCAGTGCCGGAACTAAACATCGCTGTCGCGAAGGGGACTGCAAAACGAATAAGCGGGTGTTTGGAACTTGCGACTTTCAAATTTGTTATCTCGTCTGGTATTCAGGTGTTTTCTGGAAGATTGTCGGCGTGTGTTTTCCTCCGAGAGAAGGTTAAGTGAATGCATTTCGATCACTATTTTTATTTCTATTTTACAGCTTATTTGGGGGTTATTGCTGTGTCTCGTTTAATATGCTTTTAGAAAAAGAATTTTCAAAATCTTCTTGTAGGGAAACAAATGGTGGCCAAAAGCAGAAACTACGAGAGTTAACTGGTTTTTAATCTGGGATGAGGGTCTTAAAAAAATAAGATAAGTTCTGAAACTCTTTTAAGCTACTTTAAGGGAGTTAGGAGAAACTCCTTAAAAAAGATTACTTTTTATGCTATAATAATACTTCTATCGACACTTTAGAGGCCTGGATCACACCCGTTAACGGGGCACGGGCCAGGGAGACGCTACTCTCCCTATGGGAGTTCGCGCGCTCGACAGGAGTGCACCGCCGAATGTAAACTTTTCCTACCTATGTTCCCCTTCCCCCAATGAGGCCATGGAGCCACCCTTTTGAAAATAAATTTAATCATCATCATCATCATTTCCCATCAAAGCTATGGGGGATTTTGAAAAAAAAAGCTGGAAAATCAGCTTGACGAGGTTCCTTTTTTCCAGAAAATTATACAATTAAAGATCACGAAGTAATAAAGTACGTACAATACCTGCATTAAGCAAAAACACTCCACAAAAAAACAAAACAAAAAAACATCATTATACAACTGAAGAAAATATGTAGAGCACAATAAAACAACACAAATAATGACTATAAATACAAAAGAAATCTATGTGTGCAATATTTATTAAGTCATATTTATTAAGACAATGCAATGTCCTATCAAAAAAGAATAACCTAAAACCTCTTTGATGTTAATTCAAGTCGCATATTGCAATTTTTCAAGACATTCAACAATTCTGTAAGTTTGCGTTCTTTCATTGTGCTTTTTTATTTCTTAAAATAGTAACAACGTTTTCGAAGAAGTGTTTGAGGCGCTGCAGAAGCGCTTGTTTTTGACAAAATGCTGGGCACTATTATACAATGCTGTTGAATAAGAAAAAAAAGTATTAAAGAAAAATGTGGAATAAAAGGAGAGCAGAGTATTGAAGGGAATCGGCTTACAAAGCGACGGCAGCAAGAACATCCGTGCAAATCCGTTCTGAGCGCATGAAGATACTGCGCACCAGTGCGGACATTTAGAGACATCCATGAAGTCATTTTTTCTTTGAGTCAAAAATGAAAAGAAAAAGCCATTTCGAATTGGGTGCATATAGATCCGAAACAAGAGCTTGTCTCGGAGCTCTCCTCATCCGTAACGCTGTTTGTCATCGACGAACCAGCTGCTGCGTGTTTATATATGTTCACCTAAAAGAAAGAGAGAGAGAGAGAAAAGGCCTGATTCTATCATTCGACAGGGCAGATCAACAGTGTGTCAGCTCGGCTTGCATTTGTAGTGACACAGTTCGTATCAGAAAGCTTTTCATCCCTGCTTTTTTGTCATAAGCCTTAGGGGTTTGTCTTTTTTACATGTTTACAATTCGTACTGAATACGAGTTTGGATGCATAAAACGTTGACCGGTTCGTTGCCGCCGTTGGACGTTTGCTTACTTGAAAATCTAGGAATATCCACATCAGCTTTATGCCTTTTTTATTTTTTATTTGGGCGGTGCGGGGTTGCGGGAAGAGACTCGCGTGTATAGTTTTGCTAACACGCGCCGAAAGGTTTACTTTTCGGGTCTTCGGAACGTTCGATGCCCGATTGGATCGATCAAAGAAAACATTCAGGCTCCCTGTTGCTTCAGTTGTAGCGGGACTTCATGCAACGTTTGACATTCTGCGAAAGCCCGAGGCACGAAGACAAACACATACGCTCAATGCATCAAGCCATTGGCAAACGCAAAAAAGAACAAAAAAAAAAAAAGAGTTTGGGCATGGTTCATTAATATTTTGCATCTATAAAGAGGAGGATATGCGATTCGGGTAGGAACAAAAAGCAGCGAATATTACCGTTGTGTAGAATTCAGAGTTAAAAAACGGCATGAAATGAAACAGCAAAGAAAAGAGAAAGAAATCAAGTCCAGAGAAGAAGGAATGCTTCTATGCAGGCCCTTGTGAGATCGGGCGGCAGAGAAAAGCTCACCGGAGATAAGCTCACCGGAGAAAAGCTCACCGCACAACCGGCAGATGCGGAGAAAAGCTCACCGCCCTTTTGAGCGATGCGGAGAAAAGCTTACCGATGTTTTTTTCTTTTTGTTTTTTGTTTTTTTTTTAATTTAGAGGATTCTGCCTCAAACGTGGCGATTTAACACAATTCGCATTCGTCACTTAATTAAAAATATGTCCTCTTTTTTGTAATATTCTTGAAGTTCATTAGGCATATTTACGAATTCCTCAGAAATTTGTAATCACATATTTTGTATATTAATGAAGCCGCAAGTCTAAAATCAGAACATCGTACACCGGTAAAAAAAGACAACGCTAAATTGACAGCTGACAGTGCGCTGTCAGTAGCTCTGTCAGATAAAGAGATTTGTTCTTTGCGAGCTAATATGAATAACGGTCTGTGAACTATTTCAGCTCCAAATATTGTGTAGTGCCTGATAGATAAGAAGGTGATTGTTGATGTATCAGTGTCGGCTACGCTGTTTTCTTTCTGTTAATTTCACTAACAAAACTTTAGTTGCGAGAACAGCTTCGTCCTGTCGTGTTTGTTGTCTTCACTCCGTAGTCGTCGTTTGAGCGGTCTTCATCATGCATGACGGTCACCAACTCGCCCTATTTCCTACCTTACAGAGGACCACTTCTTAATATAGGTCACGAATAACAACGGTGCCAGTGTGCAGCTCTGAAGGTCATGGGTGGCTCGCCGTAGAAGGGCACTATCACACAAAGGCAACGTGTGGAAACACCAGCACGAACGGCTAAAAAACGTGCATGTCCGTGGAAGAGGGAAGACTTGATATCCTACTGACTGTTTTATCCTGTTTTCAAAGGTTGACAAAAGCTTCAAAGAGAATTTCAGGCACCGCGTTGTTGCGCATGCACTTTCAGATTTTCGGCATTTACAGTTTGGATTTTTAGGTTTTAGGCAGACATTATTAAGTTTTCGAACTTTTTCCTGTTCTTCAGGTTCATAAAGTTCTCAGTTACGCTTTCGTTGCTTAGAGAGTAAGCTACAGAAAACACTCACCCGCAATTATTGATTTGGGAGCAATATACCCAATAATCTTAACTAATATTACAAAAAAGGTCATTTTCTTTTTTACAAACCCGTTGATTTTTAACGATAATAAATTGACATATGTTACGCGTGATCCAACAGCCTCTATGAGGAGACAGCAGCCCGAACATGTCTTCTAGAGCACTTTTCTTCTTCTTGATGCAGTTGGTCTCCGTTCCATATCAACAAAAGGGCACGATCACTGCTACCGACAAGTTCTACCCCCGTCACCCCTCGGCATCGGCCTACGCCTGGCCGATAAGTGACGAAGCACAGCCATCTGCTGCTGACCCGCAAGGCATCACCATTGGCCAAGAGAGCTTGTCAACGGCATCAACGTCATCGACGCTACCGTCTTCGGGGGATATAAAAGAGATCCCAGCGCCTGTGAGCCTCAGTTGGCCAGGAGACAGCAGCCCGAACATGTCTTCTAGAGCACTTTCTTCTTCTTGATGCAGGTTAGTCCAAATCACCGCTATCACTCCTATAGGAGCAACGATCTTTGTTTGCTGCTGTTCCCGAGCCAACAAATTTTGTGTACTGCCTTTTCTGAAAACATGTGTGTGTTGTACAACTTGTTATTGCAGTGTGGTGATGTTGAACTAAATCCAGGTCCCACTGTAGAAGAATGTTCGACGAAATAATTAAATCGCAAAAGAATATCGAAGGTGATATTACTGAAATCAAAGAAAATATAAAAAAAACCGAAGGCTCGATCACCGCTCTCAACACTAGACTAAAAGAAGTGGAAGAAAAACTCGTAAAAATAAACCTAATAGAAACAAAAACACTTGCATGCGAAACCGCGGTAGCAACCATGGAGAGAACTATACACAGCCTGACAACAAAATTGGATGACCTAGAAAACAGAAGTCGCCGAAACAACGTCATTATACGTGGTATTAGTGAAGCCGAGGATGAAAATGAAAACAGCCTTACTGATATCGTCCAAGAAACGATATTAAAAGACAAACTTGGCATCGCCGTTAATGGAATCGAGCGCTTGGACAGGCTGGGCAAAAAAACAAGAGGGAAGGACTCGACCCGTGATGCTTAAACTTGTAGACTTCAGAGAGAAAATACTTATACTTAAAAATACATTCAAACTCAAGAATACTAGCATCAAAATAAGTGAAGACTTCTCAAAGCGTGTTCAGAACATCCGGCAACGTTTATAGGAAAGTTCAGAAACCGAACGAGCAAAAGGAGAACGAATCAAACTGAGGTTCGACAAGATGATAATAAACAACGTTACATACGCTTGGGATGAAGTACGAGGGGAGAGATACAGACTATCAGGACCTTCAAGACCATGACATTTAACAAATAAAAGATCACAGCTGCACCTAATTAATATAAACGCTAGAAGCATTGTGAATAAAACGACCGAGTTAGAACAAATTCTTCTTACACGAGAACCAGACATAGTTATTATTACTGAGACATGGCTTAACCCATCGATAAATGACTCTGAAATAATTCCGCCTAACTACACAATACCCAGAAATGATCGACCAACCAGAGGGGGAGGCGTTGCACTTCTGATAAAATCTGGCCTTCAGTACGCTCGCTTAGACGATATCAAAAAGCAGGAATCAGTTTGGTGCACTATTCAGATTAACAACACACGTGTAATAGTCGGCGGAATTTATCGACCCCCAAACGCTGACGCGTCTGTTTTGGAAGATATAAAAGAGTACCTTTTACTGCATGTTAAAAATCACAATAAAGTCGTTCTTGCTGGCGATTTCAACTTACCTCACATCGACTGGAAAACGTTGCAGCCAGGATCAGACGAAAGGGAAAGCGCAGAAGCATTACTTGATATCGCCTTTACGTTTAATCTTGACCAACTTGTATGCAAACCCACAAGAGTTCAGGGTTCTTCGCAATCTCTACTTGATCTTGTCCTGATTAGCAACGAGCTATCCGACGACAGTGATGTAGACGTTTGCGATGGTATCAGCGATCATAAGATGGTTGTCGCCTCGTTTCCCCTAACAATGCGCAATCATGACTTGACAACTTCTATTCCTGTATACGACTTCATGAATGCAGACGATGTTTCCATCTTAGACCATCTCGAACTCTCCCTCGATTTATTTTGCTCGCTTTCAGAAACAGAAAATGTGTGCATGAATGACTTGTGGAACTCCTTCAAGACAATTATTTTCGAATGCATTACTAAATATGTTCCAACAAAAAATAAAAAAATAAACAAGAAGAATCCTTGGATTACACGTGAGATAATCCAAACTGGCCGTAGAATTTCAAGACTGCGAAAAAAAATAAAGAAAACAGCCACATTAACAGACAAATACCGCCTAATTGAACTGAACCAAACCCATAAACAAATGATATCCTCAGCTAAGGCACGTTACTTCAACTATACACTTCCAAACTTTTTGGTATCCTCGCCGAAAAAATTCTGGAGACACTTTCGATCGAAGAAAAAGATGGCAAACAGTTTCCTAATAAATGGTATTTTAACACAAGAAGCATCCGTAATTGCTGAAGGCCTAAATAGTAATTTTGTTTCTGTGTTCACAACTGATAACCATTATGTACCTCCTGTTGAAAATTTAGATGATATACCAGCGATCGATGAACTGCAGATATCTGAAGAAGGTATCTTGTCCTTATTGCTTAACCTTGACGATAAAAAAAGTCCCGGCCCAGATTTAATTCCCACGGCCTTTTTGAAGCGATATGCTGAATGGATTTCTAAATACCTGCAAATTATTTTCCAAAAATCCTTGTCTCTCGGTTCTCTTCCCGATGATTGGAAAGTTTCGAAAATAGTTCCCATCCTAAAATCCGGAAAGGAAACAAACGTCACAAACTATAGACCCATTTCAATGACTTCCCAATGTTGCAAGATACTAGAACATATCATATGCTCGCACATCACTAACCATCTAGAAGATCACTCTATAATAACTAAAGAACAGCATGGTTTTAGGAGGGGACTTTCAACTGTAACTCAACTTCTGGAAACAACCCACGAATTTAGCGAATGCTTAAATAACCGTTCTCAGACAGATGTCATCTTTTTAGATCTGGCAAAAGCTTTCGATAAGGTATCCCACGACAAACTTTTAGCTAAATTACAACCAATTCTTAAATCGGAATCCTTATTTAAATGGTTCGAGAATTACCTTAAGGGTAGAAGGCAGTATGTTACATTCAACAATAACGTATCCAGCGTATCACCAGTAACCTCAGGAGTGCCCCAGGGCACTGTTCTGGCACCTGTGTTGTTTTTAATATTTATTAATGATATCGTGAAAACTATCGATGTTCGAATAAAAATGTTCGCAGATGATTGCGTACTATACTCTGAAGTAAAAACACGTAATGATCAAATAAACTTAAATAATAACTTGAAAAAAATATATAACTGGTGCAATGATTGGCAAATGGCATTAAATAAAGAGAAATGTGTCAGCATGACGATCTCGCGAAAAAAATCCCCACTTGTGTTTGACTACGAGTTGTCCGGACACAAGCTTAGCAGCGTAACTAAATATAAATACCTAGGACTTATTTTCTCTTCGGAACTTAAATGGGACAACCATATCGATTACATAGTAAACAGAGCCAATAACAAATTATGGTATTTAAAACGAATCTTGAAAGATGCTCCGTCTACCACTAAACTGCTCGCTTATAAAGTTTTAATTCGTCCCATTCTTGAATATGCGAGTGTTGTATGGGACCCGTTTACACAAAAAAAACATAGACAAATTAGAAATGGTTCAGAGAAGAGCACTTAGGTTTGTGTTCAACAAATTTGGACGTAACCATTCCCCTTCAAAGCTAATGTGTCAAACTGATTTAATACAATTGCAAACTAGAAGAAAAATAGCCCGCCTTAAAACCCTCTTCCAAATCATCAACCACTCCATTAAAATTCCACACGACAAATACGTAACTTTTGCGACTAGAACAAATACCAGATTTACACACTCGAAAACGATTATTGAACATCGGTCCCGAATTGATTCCTTTAAATACTCTTTTTTCCCACGAACAACATCGGAGTGGAACAAGCTACCCAAGCATGTCGTTGACTGTGATAATGTTTCTTTGTTTTTAAGCCAACTCGCACCTTATGTATAAATAGGTTGTTTGTAGCGGGAACAGCACTTTAATTATAACTATTTCATCGAGTTTGACCTTTTGTTCTTATTGGTGCTGTGGGACTTTGAATTTGTGTTTGTGCATGTATTGTCATACAGTTTTCTTTTTTCAACGTGCTTTGACCCTTGCCTTGTCTGATGTCGATTCTAATACGTATTTCCTATCGTAGAGTTGTATTGGAACGTGACCGCGTTGTCTTATAATTGTTCATTGTGTGTTTATCTGTGCCACTCCTATTGTATTCCTTCAAGGAATGATAGTATTGTTGAATAAATAAAAATAAAAATAAATAAATATAAAAAGAAGAAAAAAAAAATCGGTGAGCTTTTCACCGCATACGCTCAATGGCCGGTGAGCTTTTCTCCGCATCCGCCGGTTTTGCGGTGAGCTTTTCTCCGGTGAGCTTTTCTCCGGGATTCTGTGAGATCATGCGATCATGTGCACGCGTGTGGACGCGCCCGCGCAGCCGCGGAATGTTTCCATGCTGCCCATGTCCTCCTTTCTTGATGACTTTACGAGTGGCTGTGTTTGGGTCATTCCATCTCAAACGTCTTAGACGTTGCGCTCAACCATTTCCGATTTTTTTAAAAAAAAATTCATGTTTTTTTTTAGCTCGTCCTTAACCTTTTCCTAAATATTTTCGCCAATTTGTTTTTATGGCGGTAGCGTGGTTTGGACTTTTAAAATGGGCGTAAAACTAGGCATCAGCCAATTATTGAGTAGAAATCAAATTTTACACGAAACGCTTCACAATTTGTGTTATGAAAATCGAACGGTTTTGAGCTTGCTTTGTTGTGATGATTATGCATTCTTATTGTTAAAACAGTTTTTTATAAATTCAACAAAATGCACAAAAATTATCACATTTCTCAATTTTTTTTATTTCATTATGGCTTTGCGCTTGGCAATTAAAACGTTTTTGTAGAAAGCCCTGGAGATGTATTGCAAATAAAAAAGGCTTGAGGCTGTACAAAAAATGCATAAAAATATTATAATGTTCTAAAAAAAATCGTTTTGCTGCCTAAACAGCCGTCTAATCTACCATCAGGTGGTCCAAGTAAAAATGCGAAACAAAACGGCGTTATAAGAAGAGTTGATTGTCTTCCATTTCGGAAAGTTTAATCACAATAATGTTTTTTTCTACATCGAGAAAAAAAAACTATTGAATTTGAGCTCCCGCGTCGCAACCTGGCATTGTTTTTAGCGCATCTTTGCCGCACAACACGGCACCTGACACAAGAGCTGAGAAACTTTCCGCGCACGCGAGGCAATTTCTTGTCGGGAATGTGATTTCCGCAGTGGGTTCTGCGCATGCGCATTCTTGAATCGCAATTGCCTCGCGTATACAGTCACTCAGTAACTGTTTACAGCTAAGGATGCGCCGCGGTCTGCCATGTCCTCTTCCACTCGTCCTTCTTTTCGGCTGCAATGAAAAGAACGGCGGATGTCGTGTGACAATTGTACGTGCCGCTATTGTATAGCAGGCTCGTTGCGCCCTTTGTACCCGATGTCAGCTCTTCCAATCCGAAACTTTGTTCAATCGGCGTCGGCATCTCCTGACAGGGACTTCTCTTCAGGAAACGTAGTAACGATAGAGCGAGATCCCATAAACTCCGTTTCACCTTTCCATGGACTGCAGTGGATGCTACGAACAACCACAGCCAATCCAGCGTTGTGCACTACCGTATTGTATCACCCGCGCCCCGCGCATCGCTGCGGCCCTCTCGAAGGTCACGTGACAGTAACAAGGCTTTGGATTGGCTACAGTACCGCGTAGCGTTCACTGCGGTACATCGTAGGTGAAACGGTTTCGAAATGAAAGGACCGACTGGAAGAAAGAGCAAGAAAAACGAGCGGTAATGTTTCGAAGGACTTTACCACTGACTAGTGCAATCAGGAATCTGCCCGTCAGAGTACGACGCTATAACTATGAATGAAGCAGGTCCAATCGGCAGAGGCGAGTCATTCTGCGGTTCATGCGGGTGCTGATGAGTGTAAGTAGCACATTCTAATTATTTAATTTTTTTAAACTAAGATGCTAGTTGTCTCGTGTTTACTCATCCTAATGTTTCACCGGCTCTGTTCAGTTGCAACGATTACGGCATTTCCGCTGAGTGAAATTCTGTTTCTACATCCCAGAGGAGGAGTGCCTTTGACGGAGTATGAAACCAGTGAAGTATGTGGCAGCAAGGGCCACTCTTTAAAGACCCTTTCAGAATCAAATTATGACGCCGCTGTTCACCTGGGCTAAAAATAACACTGGAGGTTTTACAATTTTCTGGGTTCTAAAAGATATGGTTAAAGGAAAACGAACCCGACTAACTAAATTATTCAGCTCAAGGGTCCCCGTCAAAGGGACACGGAGTTTTCATCACTTTAAGCCAGCATCACCTTCAACGCTACGTGCTGGATTTATGTCCTTTTCAGAGACACAGAAATTGGCAGTCTTAAAATAAATGTTAGGCTTGTCCTAATTCAGAAATTTCTCCAATACAAATCACATCAGCAGAAAGAACCAACGGGGCGTGATCTTTCGACTACCGCATGACCAAGAACATGCATACTGCTGTGATCTGTTCAACACCATATAAGTAGTTCAGGTCGCTTCCATATCGCCTACCCTCGGGGCTTTTATGTTGCTGCTTACGTGTGTCTTGACACTGACAAGAGGGACAAACTGCGGTGTGAAACAACTGACCTGCTAGTGGGTATGCTGCCCCGGCAGCGCTAAAAAAAAAAAAAAAAAAAAAAAAAAGAGCACAAATGACAAGCCGTGCTAGATCAGAAGAGGACTCCGCCGCAGACGACGGTTGCAATTGCAGCATTTGGAAAGCCATGGAAGCGGAAGCAAGCCATTTCTCATGAATATCTATACGACGACGCAGCTTTTCTGCGTCTACCTGCGGTAGACACTTTGCTGAAGACAGACAATCCTGCGTTTCGTCCGGCTGCAAGGTGGACAGTGGCGTGCTGTGTGGTGAAGAGGAGCTAAGAAACCAGTCCTGGTCTCGACGTGGGAGCTCAACTTCAATATTTTCTTTTCTCGATTTAGACAAAAATGATTTTGATTGAACTTTCATAAATGAAAGGCAATATACTCTTCTTATAAAGCCGTTATGTTTCGTATTGTTTACTTGGGCCAACTCAGGGTAGAATAACGGTTGTTTAGGCAGAAAAAACGGAGTTTTTTAGAACTTTAAAATTTTGTTGTACAACTTCAAACATTTTTCATTTGTAATACATCTACGGGGCATCCAAGAAAAAAAAAGTTTGAATTGCCAGGCGCAAAGCGATAATAAAGTAAAAAAAAGTCAGAAAAGTGCTAATGTTTGCGCATTTTGTTGAATATGTTAAAAACTATTTTAACAATAAAATTTAATTATCATCGAAATATAGCGAGCTAAAAGCCGTTTTAATGTCATAAAACAAATTGTGAAACGTTTGGAAGAAAATTTGATTTTTGCTCAAATATTGAATGATGCCTGGTTTTACGCCCATTTTAGAATGCCAAACCACGCTCACACCAAAAAAAAAAAAAATTTTTTTTTTTTTTTTTTGTTGGCGAAAAAATTTTAGGAAAGGGTTAAGGGCCTCGGGGTAAACAGCCAGGAATTTTCTTTTAAAACTCGGAAATGGTCGAGCGCAACGTCTGCGACGTTTGAGATGGAATGACCCGTTTCCATTTCAAAAATGATGGTTCGTTGATTCAAACGCAAGATGAAAAATAAAAAAAAAAAAATAAAAAAAAATATTTTCCGGGGGGATACGCTTCCGGCGCCTCTCACGCGTCCCCCTGGCGTCTTCTCTTTAAAACGTTTGCAGAAGTCTCATCGAAGAATCCTGCTGCGATTCGTCCGCCTTGGGTTTCTCGAGCTCAATTTACAAACATGCACAAGCATAATCACATTCTTCCAAGGCGGGTTTTAATTGAATCTGTCGTTAAACAAATGTTTACTCCCGTCGCGTTCCCAGAGTTGCGCGACGCGTCCGAAGTTTCCTCCGAGGCATCCGCATTCGCCCGAATAAACATATCAGCTTCGTTTTTTTTTTTTTTTTTTTGTCGGCGAAAAACTTTTAGGAAAAGGTTAAGGGCCTCGGGGTAAACAGCCAGGAATTTTCTTTTAAAACTCGGAATGGTCGAGCGCAACGTCTGGGACGTTCGAGATGGAATGACCCGTTTCCATTTCAAAAATGATGGTTCGTTGATTCAAACGCAAGATAAAAAATAAAAAAAATAAATAAAAAAAAATATTTTCCCGGGGGAATACGCTTCCGGCGCCTCTCACGCGTCCCCCTGGCGTCTTCTCTTTAAAACGTTTGCAGAAGTCTCATCGAAGAATCCTGCTGCGATTCGTCCGCCTTGGGTTTCTCGAGCTCAATTTACAAACATGCACAAGCATAATCACATTCTTCCAAGGCGGGTTTTAATTGAATCTGTCGTTAAACAAATGTTTACTCCCGTCGCGTTCCCAGAGTTGCGCGATCGCGTCCGAAGTTTCCCTCCGAGGCATCCGCATTCGCTTTTTTTTTTTTTTTTACGGCCATGAGCATAAGCGTTGATGTTTGCATGGTTCCACGCCTCGTGTAGAAGAAGAAAAATGTAAAATGTTAATCAACGTACACAAGACACGTTTTGCATCCCTCGGAGTCGTTACTAATTACCGTGCACGCAATTAATTGTTTTTCGTACTAGGAGCTTGCTTTGTTATTTTTCGGCTCGGTTACGTTCGCATTAACTTCAAAATATTTCAACTAGACAGTCTCTGTCTAGTTGAAAACCAAACAAAATTTCACGTTTCTCACGAGTGGCACGTTGCGACGACCTGTCAGCGAACGGAACGCGTTTTAATGAACATATCAAAAGAGAATAGAGCGCTGTCGGTAGTTGTTTGCGCTGTCATAAGAAATACATGGTGCTGAATTAGATAATTTCAACAGTCGCAGGCTTTGAATAGAGCGCTGTCGGTAGTTGTTTGCGCTGTCATAAGAAATACATGGT
This sequence comes from Ixodes persulcatus, assembly GCA_013358835.2. Lineage (NCBI taxonomy): Eukaryota > Metazoa > Arthropoda > Arachnida > Ixodida > Ixodidae > Ixodes > Ixodes persulcatus. The sequence continues at coordinate 536,538 of JABSTQ010009964.1, read as the reverse complement.
GCTGAATTAGATAATTTCAACAGTCGCGGCTTTTTGTTTTGCATGCAATATAGGAGCACATCTGACATAAAAAAAAATGAAAGTAAATTTTTGAATATATACGTGAACAGGATTGCGATAATTGCTAATGCTAGGTACCAATGTACGTTAAAAATGTAAAACGCCCGAGTATGCAAATTGACAGCCGTGTTAAATAAATCGTAACAAATGATAAAAAAAAAGAAGATTACTAGTAGCACGTATGTGTAACATCCAAGATCGAATTCGTCGTTCCGACGTAGAATGCTGTAAAACTCGCGAGGGAGATCCGTGCTCGATATGAGAACGTTATACGGACACTGTGCCACATGCCTACAGCTAAAAAGATAACCAATTCAGAAAACGATACTTGGAAACTTTATTTGTCGAAGCGATAACACAATCATTGTTTAAATGATACAAAATCCTTTACATACACCATATCGCAAATGATCGTTTAAATATTGCTTGTAAGCAAGCAGGTTCTTATTTAAAAGTGCCAGATTCGTATCGTGTCGTGGCTGAGAGTTAGATTTGAGCCGATGGCGGATGCTGGTTTAAAAACAATACCTGGGAGTAATTAGTATGCAATTAAATGGGAGGTTTACTAGCTGTATTGCACTTGGTTCCATAAGGATTTGGGAGAAGTAGCCGCATCTGTCCGTTCGGTTCGGAGTCTCGCAGTCGTCTCGCCCTCACTCCCTCTCTCTCTTTCTCTCTCTGGCTTGGATCCGTGTACGATCATACCAAGGGGATGGGTTATTTCTTTCCCTTCGTTTTCGGGTTGTGTTGACGTTCGTGGGGAAACCTCGAGTGCGATGACGTTGCTATTCGTGTTCGAGGGCTGTGCCTCTAGCCCTTGAGCTGCCGGGCCATTCCTGGATGTCGTTGCCTCCTCTACGATGGGAACTTCTGACGGAAGAGACGTTCCATTTCTGCTTGTAGGCGATTGACGTCCGATTGAAGTTTATCGTTGGCTGTGGAGAGTTCTTCAATTCGGGTTTGCTGTTCGTGTCGAGCGCGACACGACGTTAGAGGCTTAAACTTCTCGCGTTGCGTTGTCGTTCAAAAGGCTGCGAACGAGCTGTTTCTTCGGTTCAGAGCATGGTAGTTGACGGAACTTGAGTTCTTCTACCAGCTGTTGTTTCGCGACGCGTCGAAGATCCTCCGTGTTTCCTGAGTTGAGCGCACCTTCGATCGTGAAGAGTCGTTGAGTGACATGGGTGGGGACGCTCGTTCCTCCCGTTGATGTCGGCTGCGCCATGTCAGATATCAGCAGCCTTGGTAACTTCCAAAGTGTAGAACAAAATATAGAAAGCAGAGAAAAGTTCTTCTTCTTCTACTCAATGATTATTTTGATCGCAATATAGATGCGAGCAACTATCGAACAGTAGTAACTTGTTTATACGACCTTGTTCTTTTAGCGCGAAATTTTATATCTGTATCTATATCCGAGTATACATACCAGGTACGCATTTACTTTTTTGTATTTTTTAAGCATGTAACAATTTTTTACTGAAAAAAAAAAGTACTCCGTCTTTGCTGCTGAAAGGGAAGAGGCCTAGGGTCGGGGGGGGGGGGGGGGGAGCTTCATCAAGCTGCATTTCTGCAGCTTTTCCTCTGTCCTCCCTTTCGCCACCTGTGTCTGTGGCGAAAATAAAGTTCGTATCGCATCGTATCTTATCGTATTGTATTTTATTGTGTTATATCGTATGATATCGCATCGTATCGCATCATATCGTATCATTTCGTATGGCATTGTATCGTATCGTATCGTATAATCTGGGCCTATTGAATTTTGACAAACTATTTATCTCAAATATTGCTCGGAAACTTATTTTTCGTTTAATAGTGCAACGATAGCTTCTACAATAGGTAATAAAGAAAGAAGAATAGAAGAGTAATAAACATACGTGTAGAAACTGCGGGAGAGGAGGAGATGAAAGTACGCGGGGACGTCGGAACAGCTCTTGTTGGCGTGAGTATACGAAGAGCTGGCTGCCTTTACTCCCTGTTGGAACGTGTTCGAGCGCGTTCGGTGAGTAAGTATACTTTGTTTCATACTTAGCATGCAACGCTGTCAAAGCTACTGGCGCGAGCGCGTGGCTTCATCTATGGTTTTGTTTGCGCAAGAAGGCGTGCAAATGATCAATGAGATCAAGCCCCATGCTCGCGCCAGTAGCTTTGACAGCGTTGCACACTAAGTATGAAACAGAGTATAGAGGCAGCCAGCTTTGCCTCTACCCGCTAATCATTCCAACCAGAGCTGTGTGTCTCCTCTTCTCCCTCAGTTCCTACCCGTATACCATAAGAGAATAACGTGAACAATAGAAAGGCCCGCTCACAGACTTCCGACCTCTTAGAACCGAGTGCCTTGGAACCTCTCTTACGATGAGAGTAGAGTTCCTGTATAGGCTCCCTACGGGAGCCAGAGTTGCGCGTTTGATTCCACGTGCCGCGTGCCGCCCTCGCTGCTATTCGCTGAGATCCGATCACGTGAGGAGCCGTATCAAGTGTCGTGCAGCAAAGTAGACGTTGCACGCGCCCCGGCGTACGTTCCCCGGCTTTTGAGAGCGCCGCGCGCCTCGAACGCGCGGCGCTGCTATTCGCCGAATTCAGTCACGTGAGAAGCTGAATCCACATGCCATGCGTGAACGCGCAACTCTGGCTCCCGTAGGGATCCTATACAGGAACTCTAGATGAGAGCAGAGCCGTTTATACTGAGAGAGTTTGGCCTTCTTAAGGAGATTTTGACAGCCTGACAACCACAGCAGCGTAGTCTGACAACCGGGGGATTGACTACTTCCGTCCGCCATATTGTGGCTCTGACTCATAGGAACTCTACGCGATTTCTCAGGAATGAACAAGACAAAGAAGTAACGCCATATTGTGTTACCGCGAAATCCGCTTGTTCTAGCGGCCAACAAGCTCCGCCCATTGGCCAAACTCTCTCAGTATAAACGGCTCTGGAGGAGAGGATACGCGGGCGCCATCTATTGGGTAGCAGTGTAAACTTGGCGGTCCGGCATATTTTCTATTTCTCTCGCGCATTATTCTTTCTTTCTTGGCTCGAAAAACTTTTGTCAACGTTATAAACGAGCCTTTCTTATAAGTATTACTCACATTTGACCTCGGAAATCCCGCAAAAACCTTCGCTCTTGTGAAATGCAGTTCCAGGGTCACCGCATAGATGGCGCCAGCGTGCCAGTGTGTTCTCTCGTCCTAAGAAATTTTCAGAGCCAGAAACTAGCTTTATGACGCTTTCAGGCAGCGTCGCATCGGCGTCGCCATAACCGACCTTCAGTTTTAGAGAGCAGATCTTAGGCGCTCTTTTCCGGCTTGAGTGGCATCGCCGTCGCAGTCGCTGTCGGCGTAATCGCGCGTTGCATTATGGGAAGCGTCCCATAATGCAACGCGCGGGTCTCACTCGTGACTCGCGAGTTGCATTATGGGATGTTTCCCATAATGACGTCACACGGGACGTCATGAGTGACGTCACGAGGGTCCCGCGCGTTGCATTATGAGACGTTTCCAACGTTATTAGATTAGCTCAGTTACCGAACTGCTCATAGACGCTGCATGCACAAGCAGTACCCGCCCCCCCCCCCCCCCCCCCCCTCACCACGACTCGCCTGGCGTCGCTCGACGCGCCATACGGCTGCTGTAACTGCAGTGTATTCTATGGGGTACGTACGTTTCGAAGCACGGCGTCTAGATGGCGTTTCAGCTCTGCTCTATGCAGCTCTTTGGAACCATCCCCAGCATTCCTAGACACGGTCTCCTGCGCCCTCTCTTGGCTATTCTCAGCAAAACACAGTAAGATGATAATTTCAGCCAAACTACTACAGATATCCTTAAGTTTTCCGGGATATCTGTAGAGGGCACTAATACACTCTTATTTAATACCTACTTGAACCTCAGGATTGTATACTTTTTATTCCTGGGCCCGGTATAATATTGTTGCATTGGGTCCTATGGGCCACTTTAACAAAATTTTAAATTTCTTCTCACTGAAATGAAGAATCGTAAAGTTCCCGAGGAATATAATGGATTTCCGACTCATAGCGCACACCACAGTTAAAAGTTCGGTATTTTAATTAATTCTTTTTATTCCTCGAGACTTTCAAATTCGGCCCGCTTTTTGCCCCTGTAAAGTTGGCACTCCGCCGTGCACCAAGAAGCTTGCGGCCAAGCTACCTTTACATAGGCTTATCGAAAAAAAAAAAGATTTGTACGTTGCGTTTGTGACAGCATATTGACTAAGAATGTGGCGGTTATAATATGACTATATAAGAATTAGATGTTTACAATCAACATTTGTGCCCTGGATTTAAAATATAAGCAATTGTTATGCAGGGTCAGAAACACTTGCATTGTATATATTTTGCTTTGAATTAGCCTGTGTACGTAAAGTTTTAGCTCGGTTACAGACACAAACTGAACAAAATTCTTTCAGGCGTGTATAACTAGAAATATAACTAGAACGGCGCGCTGCTGGCCGTTCGATTGTGTGTCTTTTTATCTACCTTATTTTATTTATGCATATATACGCGTATAAATAAAGAACACAACGACGGCGACGTTGAGAGGATGACACACCGGGCGACGGCGGTGCCTCAATCTGAGCCCTGGTTCCTCAAAAGCGGCAGCTTCTACTTTGACTGGGCTACCTCCTTGGAGCCTGATGCTTCGACCCCAGTGGACCCCAGTGAGCAACAGCGCCATCATGTTCCTGGGGCTTCTTCATGCACCGAAAGAACGGCGTGCCAGATCCCCATGGCTCGCTGCTGATTGGCCCAACCTACATCCACGAAATTTGGACTTCTGCGAGTCGGACTGCCATCCTCCCCAATACCAACAATTCATGTCGTCGTCATCATGCATGTATATACTCATCACATTATCATGTTCCCTAGACGCGGCACCGCGGGCCTCCATGGTACGGGCTGATGCCTTTCCGCGGTGCCGTGGCTCTCCAGAGCCAAATAAATAAAGACTAAAAACTAAGGAGTAAAGACAAAATGCTTTGCTGGCCAACAGCCGGTAGCGCCTTAAAAGAAAGAACAATAGTGTTTCCTCGTTTAGAGGATACAAATTCCAAAACTACACCATACTAGTGGCGCACATCATTGAAATAACATACGCAATACAGAAAATAACAGATTGCCTCTTGAACGCAAAACGGCAAAATAAACATAATTGGGGAGATTTTTTTTGTTTCTAAAAGCCAAATTCAGAAACCTAAACTAAACTAATGTTTGCTGAAACTCGGGGTATATCGTGTGCATCGTTTCGAAAAAGTATCAAACGAAAACACCACGCAACACATTTGACGTTGTTTCACACCTCGAGACACTGGCTTGCACTGGCGCACCGACCGCCGGCGTAGCATAGCGCGTATTCATGAAATGTCTCCAACTGATGATGATAATAGCTTATTTGCCAAAAAAAAAAAAAGAAGCCTCGGCGTGGACCTCCTTTCCGTCAGGGCTGGATTCGGCGCTGTAAGCGTTCTGTCTAATGCAAATGAGCGGAGTGGAATGTATTCCCCCTAGTAAAGTATTTGGCCAGACGCAAACGGTGAAAAGGGTGGGAGGCCGGAGAGATGCACAGGAGAGGAGGTTCAGATAGCGGTCGCGCGCTTCGAATTTTCCGTTTATTTTGCTCTAGGGTACCTACATGTCTGTCTTTCTGAGGGTGAAGACATTCATTGTTGCCCTGAATGTGCCAGCGCGTGACGCTCTCGCGCACTCGGTGCGTGACTTGGGCGGTAAAATGGCGTCTATGCATTAGCCAAAGCTACGCGCTCGAGCTGAGTGACACCAGATTGCGCGCGCTTCAAAATGCATAAAAAACGATTGGGCGGGAAAATGGCTGAGATGTCACCACTCAAGCATAAGCGCGCGTGTGTATGAAAGCACTCTATCTTGCTCAAGGTTGATACGCCACGTGTCATGAGAATCGGGAACTAAAACAGCGTGTCCCAGAAAGCTGGCCATGGCACAGTTATGATACGAAAATCTAGATGGCGCTTCGAACGACGACAGGCGGATTGAAGTGAGTGAGGGGGGGTAACCCCTTCCGCGGGAGTTCTACAACTGAGGTAATCTAGTAACGTTGGACGTTTCACATAATGACGTCACACGTGACGTCACGAGGGTTCCGCGCGTTGCATTATGGGAAACGTCCTATGATGCAACGCGCGGGTCACTCGTGATCCGCGCGTTGCATCATGACCGTGACGCCTGACGTCACGGTCACTCGTGAAGGTCACGATGAAGGTCACGACCTTCACGTGATCTTCACTCCACGAGGCCTTCACGAGTGACGTCACGAGGGGGAGGCAGGGAGGAGAAGGACGAGGGGGAGGAGGAGGAGGGGAGGAGAATGAGAGGAGGAAGGAGGAGGGAGGAAAAGGAGGGGAGGGGGCGAGGAGACCAGGAGGAGTGGAGGAGGAGAGGGTATGGAGAAGGAGGAGGGGCATACCTTCTTCTCCGTACTTTCCCCTCCTCTTCCTCAAGAGCTGCGCTCTTATTCGGCATTACAGGGAGTTGTAAACGTCCTTCATTTTTCGAGCTGGCTAACGACAGGCCATCACCATACCTCCTCGAAAGAACGAGGACGACGACAGTGGGGTACTTCGATTGAGTTTCCACAATGAAGGTAAATATAGAGAGTTTAATGTAGTCTATGCAGGTAAGCTCTCGACATTTGATTGCTGCATCTTGAATAATGGCACACAGACATTTTCATAGCCTCCACAAGCCATGGAGCAATAGCATAACTTGCAGTGAGAACTTGATCGGAGCACCTGCACCGGGTTGGAATCGGTCCTGTTGCCGTTGACGAAGTAGCCGTGAGGATAAACGTGACAATGAGTCTGATACAAAGCCGTCTCGATTCACGCTCGCAATCGACTGACTTCATAAATAAGGATCCTTGTATGAACGTGTGAAGCTCAATAACATTGCAGCCACACTCGCGCTGCATCTTCTTGTGCTCATCGCACACTTTCTGCGATTGTTCTTGATCTTATTAAAATTATTTGTGCCCACGACGACGACGCAGAGATAGCCATAGAACTCTTGATTTTTGTACACTGTAACTCTGTAACACTGTAAAAAAAGCACTCTGAACTAACTCTTGCACGACGTCCGTTTCAAGCCTTTTCGCCCATTTCCTTGGTTGTTGCATACCCTGTGTCAGAGGGACATTAAAAAATGCACCGGGACGAGGGTATGTCAGGTAACCGCTGGTATTAGGTTAAGCAAAAAAAGGTCTCTATGGGGAGCTCTAGTTCCTATCAAAATGGCTGTCATCTAGATGATCGCCGTATAACAGGAGTACAAGGTTGGATGTCTGCGACGCGCAAGTAATTCTAATTTTGTGAAATACGAGCGATATAGGAGGCATACCTTATATTTCCACGTCTGGGAGGGGAAAGCAAACACCTTCAATCGGATGCCGATCGTCCAGGAGCTTGGGTCATGAAACGATATCATGACTTTGCAAAGGCGTGCTGGCCCTAGTCTGGCCCAAGCACACTCGCACGGACCGCCACTGATACAGAAGCTACTCTGTCGCGGTAAAATTGAGAGGATAAAAGGGGGCTATTCCTTTCAGTTTTGCCTTTCCATATGTTGATGACGTAATTGTGGGATAAAGTAAAAATTTGGGTGTCTGTATGCTTATACGGCCTAGAACTTAGTCTGCCTCAACGGGCGACGAGTCTCCGAGCTGTAGATGAGCAATTTAGCCAGCGCATTACAACCGCTAGCCTGGGGTTTTTAACGTGCATAACCTGTTACACGAAGCCAGATTGTAATCACATTGATAAGGTTGGCGGTGTGGCAGTTTGATACTTTAGACCCATGTTGCGGATAAAAAAAACAGGACGCGGGATGGCCAAAAAAACATGCTTTTCGTGTAAGGCTCGTCAAATTATGAGGCGCTGGAGAAATTCAGCCTTCTGCGTTAAGTCCTTATTTGGAACTCTTTCTGTTCGCCTTCCGCCCATTGAAAAGCATGCGGGAAGGGCCTTCGAACGCACCTGGTATCGCTGCGCCGACGGCGATCGAGCACCGGCGGAGGCGGTTGATCTGACATACCGCGTTCGGCTTTGGCTATAGCAGACGGCGTTCGTAAAATGGCGTCAGCTGTTGCTGGCTTCACGCGGCGGTACCGTGCGTGCTTCCATTCATTCGGCGTTCGTTGCCATGGTGACGGCGAGGAAAGCGGACGTGCGGAAGAACGCTGCGGCGCAGCGATACCAGGTGCGTTCGAAGGCCCTTCCCGCATGCTTTTCAATGGGCGGAAGGCGAACAAAAAGAGTTCCAAATAAGGACTTAACGCAGAAGGCTGAATTTCTCCAGCGCCTCATAATTTGCGAGCCTTACACGAAAAGCATGTTTTTTTGGCCATCCCGCGTCCTGTTTTTTTTATCCGCAACATGGGTCTAAAGTATCAATCTGTCATATACATTCCTCTCACTCCTCCTTCGTTTAGTTTTTGGGATTTTTTTAGTTGTGATACACGACCGCACGCCGATAAAATGCTCATCCAGATCGAAACGGGCAGTGGTGGGAATTGAACCCAGGATCCCTGGGTTCTGCAGCGTGAGCTTTCGCTTCGAAAGTAGAGCGTGGCTCATGGATTGGACACGAGAACTGCGTGAGCACTCAACATCGGCTCGTAACAATCAATGCCTCTGCAGACACCACGATGGCTCGTATCTAACCACTGCGGTGATAAGAATAACCGAACTCTAACGACGCCTGGAGCTCAGCAGGCGGTTGAGGAGATGAACGATGCTCATATTTTTCGAATTTGTTTGGCGACTGCCTTTGCCTGGAAAGAAACACTAAGGAAAGTTGATTCAGTTATTAATGAGTGATTCTTAGTAGTATCTAACAACAAAAAAAAAATCGTTTCATGACCCCTTTAAAGGGAACAAGAAATGAATTTTAATTGGGCTGGGATAAATTGGGATTTTACGAATTGCATATCATTTAGTGCGCCAAAAAAAAAAAAGAAAACTTGTTCACGAGGGTAGGAAGCCAAAACCCTGCTTTTCGGCACAAAAATTTTAACATATAACGGACTATTTCTTAGCTTTTTTCCTTAGAAAGCTCTCCGCTTTTTCACTGCGATGCTTCCGCGGTGCCCGAGCACTTAGCCGAACTCAGCTCACGCACTGGACTCGAGCAGTGCACCACTCGGGCGTATGCGCTCGTCAACAATCAATCCGTCGACGAATATTTGAATTCGCCTTCGTGGCCAACGAGGGCCGTGATGCCACATATCATCTATTGCGAATGACAAGTTCCGTGGTGCGTTTAAAAAGCACGATGGAAGTTCGGAGTCATCGCATCCGGTGCACAAGCACGTCACGAACGCGTAATTTTTCATTTCGCTTTTGAGTTGAAGATTAAAGCCAAAAAGAAAAAAAGTTGAAACATCATTTCCTGATCCCAATAAAACCGAACGACAGCCGGGTGTTGAGAACAAATCTACCGTACAATTGCAAAAGAAATCGGAAGAGCGCAACTCATTTTTTTCTCCTATCCGTGGGGTCTTCTTCGCCCCATTGGGAAATGAGATTTCAATCGAGCTTTCACTCCGTCCATTTGGGGGCAGAGTCGGAGCGTTATCCCGTTTCCCGGTAATTGCAATTTCCACCGCTTCCTTCCCCGCTCTGGTGCATCGTCGATATGTTCCGCTTAGGTCGGAGGTGGCGGGCAACTAAGTCCCCCGTTGTAGCGATGCGATCGCGAGTGGCTTGGGCTCCTTGTGTCGTGAGATGAACGGAACCAAGCCAAGCCCACGTAGAAGGCCTGCGCATGACGTCATCATTAGTGGATCCCAATTCGTTACTAGATTTCCTTTGGTGGATCCCCGACCCAAGCGGCAAGCAGGCCGAAGCTCAACGTGGCTGACGCGTCCGTCTTGGCGTCGCCGCGTGATAACGCAGCACCTCCTAGACTGCAAGGCCTGCGCATTATGTCACATGACGTCACGTCCGGGAGGCAGGCAGGGGCGCTGATTGGATGCGAGTGCCGCTTCAGTGTTCGCGTGGGGCTCGTTCCTTATCATAGTCCCAGGGGAACGCTGACGCGGCACTTGCATCCAATCAGCGCCCGTGCCGGCCTCCCGGACGTCACGTCATGTGACATAACGCGCAGGCTTTAAAGCTGTCCAGGAGGTGCTGGCTAGCGTCGCGCTTGTTATGTGCTGCGAGACGCGCTGGCGGCCATGCCCACGCGAGCCGGACGCCGCTGCGTGGATACACTATACCCGTCTTCCCCTCAAGAACCGTAGTAAAAAAAAAGTCCGGCTCCTCGCGCAGCATTACTAATTCCCCGCTTTATGTGGATAATTTTGATACATGTAGGTGAATTTTAGATTAGACGTATATGTTATCTTATCAAGACGCACACCTTCCAAACGCCAAAAAACTCGCGCCGCCTCTGAACAATGCTCAAAACTTGCTTTTTTTCTTGAGGTGAAAACAGTTATAGTTAAGAGTTCCTGTATATACGCCTCGCAAGTGGGCTCATTTTTGTCTTCTGCGCATGAGAAAGGAAGTAGCGGTGACGTCAGAACACCGAGCCCTGATTGGCTGATCGCGACCCCCCTATCTGAGCGTCGTCTGCTCCTTTGCAACGTCGTCTGCTCGCAACGTCGTCTGCGTCTGTCTTACCTTTCCTGCGACTTTCGGAAGTGCAGGTCTTTACGAGCGAGCTCGACTTCGCCTTTCAGAGAGGGCAGACGAAATAAATCGAGCGGTGCGTTGTTTTTAACAACTAGCAGGCGCGCATCAAGGAGAGAAGTCAAACGACTCACTGGCGAAGTGTCCCGAGGCGCCGAAGTTTGTTTGCTAAGAACCGAGAGTGAGCGTGTTAGTGTCCGCAAGTTCCCTCCCAAATACTTTTTCCCTCCTTTCGTGTGCGGCGAGACTCCTCACTCTTTAACGGCGTCGGCGGGTCGGCGCAGTTAACATCATCTGCTTTACGTCTGATAGTCAAAGCGATGGCTGCTTTGCCTTTCCTGCGTCTGTCGGAGATTCACCGCTTTTTCACCGGCGAGAGTCACCGCTGCCTCGGAAAACAAGGAGATGACAAGAGGAAGTGATTGAAGGGTTCACAAGGGTCGCGCGGGCATATTCCATTCAGCACGCCAGCCGGTCGTGGGCAGACGGTCTTGGCCAAGGACCGTCGGAGCACCGCTGTGCCTGCTAGGCCTATCTGCCGAGCTCGCTTACTCGGGCTCGGTGGAATCGTGGCCGTTGGGGCATTTCCCGGGTGTCTGTGGATCCAGCGTTCTTGTTCGTCATGGTTTATTTCAAGTACTTTTTACTTTTTTTCTTGCTGCTTGTAGTCGGGACGCGTGAGAAGAGCACGTACAAAAATAAACGTCCGTTGATCGTCGCGACCAATTGGTAACTGAGCGACGCTGTCGGCCATGCTGAGTTGATCGTCGTAGGATTCCGTCGTAATCTGAGCAAAACTTACGATAATTTCGTTTCGTAAATACGAATTTGTTCTCACGTTTTGTCTTACGCACTCTTTTGGCGTAAGATGGTTTTGTGAATCTGGCCTCTGGACTTCCGAAAGTCGCAGGAAAGGTAAGACAGACGCAGACGACGTTGCGAGCAGACGACGTTGCAAAGGAGCAGACGACGCTCAGATAGGGGGGTCGCGATCAGCCAATCAGGGCTCGGCGTTCTGACGTCACCGCTACCCCCTGCGCAAGAAGCAGACGAACTTGCCCTCCGCATAGGCTCCAGCAGAGTTGAGTGTCTGTTTTCCACGTGCCGCCGCGCCGCTCTTCGCCGAGGTCGATCGCGTGAGGAGCAAAGAATCATGCGCCGTGCAGGAAAGTAGACGTTGCACGCGGCCCGGCGAATGTTCCCCTACTTCTGCCTCCTTCTCCTCCTTTCCTGTTTTCCATGCGCGGCAATGCGCGCAGCGCCGCTATTTGCCGAATTCAGTCACGTGACCGGCTGCAGTCGACGGAGCACGACTCCTAGACGCTCAGGGAGTGGCTTTCCCGCATAACTTAGGATTTCAAGATGGCTGAACGCGTAACTCTGGCTTCGGTAGGGAGCCTATACAGAAACTCTAACACTTAATTGTTATGCCGGTGGTGGGGGAAAGGGAGAGGGTTGGTGAACTACTGCGTACTCTACGAAAAGAAAAAACGCACAGATTGCTGGGTCACGTGGGTATCTCTCATGTCTCTGATTGGAGTGTATAGGAAGTATTCACTGGCGGCCATAGCTGTGTGCGCGACTGCAGAGCGCGTGCTGATGGCGAGCTTCCACAGTTCTTTTGTAACGTGCATTCCGCACCCTCAAGTTTGCCGGTCTTAGCAGCCTATTAATGTGGGCTCGTTCTGAGCATGCGCTCTAGACAGCACCCACAAATATGGCGCCCAGTGAATACTCCTTATACAGCCGATACCACCTAGAAGACAAGGCTCGCGTCTTCCCCCACCCCCCGAAACTTTATCACTGTTTCATACAAACTGTACAATGCTGTCAAAGCTGCTGATGCGAGCATGAGGTTTGATCTCGCAGATCATATGCACGCGTTCTCGCGTAAGCGAAACCATAGATGAAGCCAGGCTCTCGCGCCAGTAGCTTTGGCAGCTTTGTATACAGCATTCCAATGTTTACGAGTCCTCAGCCCAATGCGCGATCTCCTCAGCCCAGACGCGCGCATGTTCGTCGCTGCGGAAAGCGAGCAAATCACGCTCCATACGCACGAACACTGAAAATGGAACCGGAGAGGAGGCCTTTTTTGGAAAGGTGACTCAGCATCGTCGACAGCGTGTCTCACAGAATCTCTCAACGACCGCGAGCTAGCATACACGACGACGCCAAGACAGACCCTTCTGCCGCTTTGCGGCGACTGTCGTCGAGCTCTCGCATGTTTATCGCTTTGGGCAGGTTGGGGATCCACTAACGATGACGTCATACGCAGGCCTTGTCTTTTAGGTGGCACTGCTACAGCTACATTCCGTTCACCGCTAAGCTGAGACTGCGGTGGGAGCTACGTGCCCGCAGAACCAATCCGCCGCCTTCCTTTCATCGCATGACCCGACTTTCTGCGCGTGGGTGTTGGCGGGAGCGTGATCACGTGGCGAAAAAGGAGACGTTCGACTGTTCCAACGAAAACGTGTCTTCCACCGCAGTCTCAGCTTAGGGCTGAACGGAGTATAGTAACATCCGCCGTTTTAAAGGGAAAACGAAGCCCGAAGCGCAACGCCTTCCTCCCGTGTGAACCAGACGAAAAACGAATTGGAGCGAGACTGAGCTGAAGAGCAAGAGCGACGAAAAGAACATGAAGTACGAAAAATAAATATAAACGATAAACAGCAAACAAAATAGAACAAAAAGAAATAAAATAAAAATAGGCGTGAGCAAAACGACGGACAAGAAAAAGCGGGCAACAAGCTGCAAATGGCTTCCTGAAGCGCTCGAGCATTTGGAGGCCAATTTCGTTTGCCGGTTCTGCTGCAGTGAGCCCATTTCTCACAGGGCCTGTCAGAGCGAGACGCGACTTCAAAAACGGAGAGCCTCCGCTTTCTTTCTGCTAAGACGGCGACCGGAGAGCTAGAGAGGAAGTGCCGCGCTCTGAGACGACGCGCCTGTATGCTGCGCTCGGAATCTTAAAAAGACCGCCGACAAGATGTTTATGCCCGCCTGAATACTTACATGACTCTCAAGGGCACAGAGACCGAGAATCCGCGGTTGACGAACAATTTATTTTTCTTCCCCGCCCGAAGACGGTCGACCGTAAAATAAAGCCTCCCCCTCCGGAATATTTCTCAAGTAAATTTCCGTCTCAAGCACATATCCACCCATAACACTAATAAAATTCATCAAAATTAATTTGTATGATCACTGAAGCATCGGCAGTACGTTGATAGACCTATTGCTATATTACCCAAGCATCAAGGAGAATGCAGGGATTGGTGTTCCACGCGCCACACGCGCACGCCTTCCCCATGTCAAAGATTCAAAGTAAATAACCAAAATAAAGCGTTGACGAACGCACGTGCAAGATGCCATTTGTTTTAGGTATTTGCTTTAGAAAAGTTACTACTGCTGAGGCCAGCACGTGCTGCGCGTGGAACACCAATCCCTGCATTCTCCTTGATGCTTGGGTAATATAGCAAATGGTCTATTCAAGGAGAACTTGAACGCACCTCGATATCAGAGAAAGACGTCACGTGACTCACGAAGCATGTGACGTCACATTCACGTCATATTCTCCCGCGCTGGTTCTTCGTTCCGGTTGAACTTCTTTTCTCCGGTAACTAATCGGTTTTGTAGCACATATATTGGGGTGGTGTTGTTACGCCATATTTGAGCGAATTGTGTTTCGACAGCGGGAATCTCTTCAGCTCCAATGTGTCTCCGCTGAAGAGGAGAAATTTCGCCACCGCAGTACCGCTGCCAGAATGAGAGGATCTTTAGCCTGCATCCCGCAGTAGTGATACACGACTACAATGTACAAGAATACTGGATAGTGTTGGGACCGAAACGGTTCGCGTGAGGCGTGTGGCGTAGATCGCGATAGGTGCCGACACGGCACCTATCGCGATCTACGGTGGTGGTTATGCACGTGCACCGCGTGCACGCGCACGTGCGGCGGCACGTGCGGACTGCAGCGACTTTCTGCTGCCCCGTCGACTGCAGCGCCGCGACTGTTGTCTACACGCGCAGCCTCACAAGCTCCCATTGCCGAGCCACGCCGGTCCAAACACTGCCCCGCCGTATTCTAGTACACTAACACGACCGCACGCCGGTACGACGCTCAACCGTATTGATACGGGCAGGGATGGGAACAGAGCCTTTTCAAAAGTCAATCGAGCAACATTGGTGGTCTTCACCAGGAAGCGTGGAATAGGATTGGAAAGTTGGCCGAACGCTGACGCGACCATTGTGTCCAATGCACGCTTAGAGCACCTGAGCAAGCAATGGCGGACTCGTATCATTGGTGCAGCAGCTAAAAGATGGCTTTAGAAAAGGGAGAGTTTCTGTATAGATGTTTCGCAGCAGCTGTGTGTGGGCGCCGCCATAACTGACCTTCAGGTTTTGTTTGCTCTTTTACTTCACTTTTATCATTACCCATAGCAGGGCAGGTCATTGGCATTCTAGATTCTACCGTCAACTTCTCCCCAGAATCGGCCTTTGTGGAGGCTCGTCAACGCCCACTTCACTGGCTTGTAGTCTGGCTAAGACAGAGAAGGTCAGCAATGGCTGCTGTAATCTGGCGCGTGCACAAAGCGTCTATAGCACGACCGGCTTTATAGACCTTTGCAAAAACGAGCTTGTGGCCGGTGCCATTTTGAGCGTTCGTGCGTATGGCGCGTGCTTTGCTCGCTTTCCGAAGCGACGAACACGCACATGCTGGGCTGTGAAGATCGCACGCTGGACTGTGATTTTGTAAACATTAGAAAGGTCTATAGGGGCGACCAGGTCATCCGAGGCAGCGCGAGCGCGCCGCATTTGCTTTTGCTTATTTAGTACTTTCTCTAGTTCGCTGAACCGCCACCGCGTTTACTGGCGCCGTAGCTCACCACACTAGCAGACGCTTTCGCGTGTGTATCTATGTGTGTGCGCTCTCTGACCGGCGACGTTTTGACGATAATCGGCTGTATTTTAAAGACTTTTCTGGTCGTTATTGCGATTGTACGTTCGGTAAGAATCTACAAGCTGATCTAGATCGCATTCTTCTTTGGTCAAAAGATAACACTTCCCCTAAACTTAAACCAAATGCGCTACCATGCACATCACTGCCTCGCGCCAACATTCGACCCCTCCAACACTTTTCCTGAACCGAGTGGAGATCCCAAGAACAACGCATATCCACCTCCTAGGTGTCATCATCGACCAGCATTTCGATTTCCATCGCTACGTTCAAAACGTCGTGTCCGGGGAAAGGTGACGCCTTGGCTTCGTCATTTGGTCCACAAGAAGAGCCAGTCGCGATGTGCCAAGATTGTCGTTCACAGCACTGGTGTTGCCCATCCTGGAGTTTTGCTGCTCGGTGTAAGATTCGGCAACCAGGCAACTTGTTGCCTCCCTCAAGTCGGTGCAACGTCGCGCTTCCTACCTTATTATGGCGCCAACTTGGCCCCCGAACACCATCCTATCGAGCACTGCACCTCCTCCGTACAGTCGGCAGGGACCCGCTTCAACATCGTCCTTAAAGGGCCTCTGACACGCCAAAAAAAATATTTTTTTTTCATGCTAAACGTTGCAATGGCATATCAGGACATTACAAAAAAAATTGTTTCACTATAGAGTTGCGTAGTTTTTTTATAAAAAATAGAAATACGAGGCCCAATTCAAAGTTCCCGCCGTGCACTGTGACGTAACAGTGTACCGCAAGGTGTCGGGGCGGTCAGAAGGGAGGCATCGACGGAAGTCACGTGAGTTGTATTCCTCCTCGTGCTTACCGCGAGCGCGTGTAATATTTTTTTTAATATTTTTGTTATTCTCCGCACCTCCACGAGCGATCCAAGCAGACAAGGTTTATTTTATTTGCTTTTCATCGCTTAATGTTGCTGTAAAGGTAGAAGAAGCGGAGTCAGTGAATTGACGTGATCAACTACAATGCCTAGAAGGTGCTGTGTGAGGGACTGTCCAGGTATTTCAGCAACTGAAGAAGAGATCACACTGCATGCATTTCTGAGAGACATACATCGGCCGCATGAGCACCCAGTAAACAAGTTCTACTCATGCTCTAGACAAAATACGTACTTTGTGCTCGACGTTTACTTGTACTTGGTACACTCACCAGTTCGTATTCTTTAGACGGCAGGCATCTACAGCCTGGAGGGTATCCGATGATTCAACGACCTCGGTGTCTCAACCTTCAGCAATGCGATCGGGCGTGTCGTATGCTAGCAATCCTAATTTCTGCGAGCGTTCTAATTTTTTTTTTTTCAAAACTTGATAGCTTGTTTTGCGCCCAGTATAGCCCTGTATTATCGGACTGACGGCATGCACTCGTACACTGGCTTGTACTCGCAACGCTTTCATCATTGACCTCCATCACGTCGATCCACTGACTCTTCGTCCTCAAATTTTACAGGACGCAAACTAACCAACGGTGCAGGGATAAAGAGCTAGTGGAACTGAAACTTCGTTTTCTACGATCGCTCGTACGAAGAGCAGAATAATAAAAAGAAAAAAAGTCTTAGGCACGGTCGCGGAGAGCACGAGGAGTGAAACTCCCGCGACTTCCGGTTAACCCACTTTTAGTGACGTAGCTCGATGCCTCCTTTCTGACTGCCCCGACACCTTGCGGTACACTGTTACGTCACAATGCACGGCGGGAACTTTGAATTGGGCCTCGTATTTCTATTTTGTATAAAAAAACTACGCAACTCTATAGTGAAACAATTTTTTTGTAATGTCCTGATATGCCATTGCAACGTTTAGCGTGAAAAAAAAATATTTTTTTTTGGCGTGTCAGAGGCCCTTTAAGTAGCGACCACGCGGCTCCTAGCCACTTTTCTGCTAGCGAACTCCTTGCTTCCTTTTGCCTCCTCCCTGCGGTGTACTCGCACTAGTGGACTGCAGCCCCTTTTAACCCGTACGCTTCGTCACTAGAACTCCTTCGCACCCCGTGCAGTGCTACTTCTGAGGTCCACATCCCCCCCCCCCCCCCCGGCCAGTCACCAGTTCACCACCAATCGACAGTGTCTCACTTCGAATATTCACCAAGAGCGTCACGGCCCACCTGCGGAGCATCTAACTCGATATTTTATTCCGATCACGGGAGTGGGCTACAGCAGGCGGACTGGATGCACCATCCTGTGCACTCGTAAAACCCAATAGATGCTTAGCTCACAATACTAACTATTCTGCTCGAGAAAACTAGGATATAGTGACTCATTTTACCGTATTTTATACACACTATGTGCTAGCATTAGCGCCTGCCTATTAAATGCGACAGAAATCATCCGAAACCAACGTTATTTCAACACCCTCCCATTGCCTTCCATAGCAGCCGCCGCGCTTTTGGCGGTGAGCTAGGGCGGCGCCAAGCAGAACACTCGGTCCCTCCAAGCCGTTCACGTGATATTTCTTGGCCCGCGCGCTCCCATAGGGACAAACGCGGAGTGAGCAGGTCGCCGTCTATTCTCCCTACGGGAGCCAGAGTTGCGCGTCTGTTTTCTACGTGCCGCTACGGAATTAGTGCCACCAACTAAGCTACGCTTCAGAGTAACGACACTCGCTCATATTGTGGCTTAAAATCATGGTAGCCAGTTATCTGAAGCTTCATCTGAAATCACAGGAAACGCTTTTCCGTCCTCCACAAATGTTTAAACAGTTCGCGACAAAGCAAAGCAATATTACATGAGCTTCCTAACAGCGAATTTAATGCTGAGGAAGTCGCACTTTCGAATCATGACGATCGGCAGTTGCGTCTGCTCTGCACAAGCACCAAAATGGCGGCGCCCACAACAATGTCGGGGAACGAAGTGCCGATACTCTAAGCGCAGCTCATTTAGTGGCTCTAGGGGGAATTCACTGGCGGCCATAGCTGTGTGCGCGACTGTTGAGCGCGTGGTTACACTGTACGCGTGGTGATGGCGAGCTTCCGCAGTTCTTTTGCAACGTGCATTCCGCACCATTAAGTTTGCCGGTCTTAGCAGCCTAATAATGTGAGCTTATTCTGAGCACTTCCTTTGATTTCCTTGCTTTCAAAACTCTGACTGACTGCATGGGCTCTAAACAGCGCCCTCACATATGGTGTTCAGTGAATACCCCAATATTCGCCGGGATCATTCGCATGAGGAGTAAAATATTCTGCGCCGTGCAGGAAAGTAGACGTTGCACGGGCCCCGGCGTATGTTCCCCTGCTTTTGACTCCTCTTTTCCTGTTTTCCATGCTCGTCGCCGCGCGACGCCGCTATTCGCCGAATTCAGTCGACCGCAATTGACGGAGCACGTCTCCTAAACGCGCGAGGAGTGGCTTTCCCGCAAAACTTTGCAATTTAAGACGGCTGAACGCGCACTTTCAGGTAGCTGTGCATGGGCGCCGCCATAACCGACCTTCAGTTTTTGTTCACTCTTATTCCGTTCGTTTCACTTCATCGTCACCACAGCAGGACAGGTTCTTGCCATCTTAGGTGTTACTGTGTCCTTCTCCCCAGCATATGCCATTGTGGAGACTCTTCAACACCCGCTTCAGTGGCTCGGCATTTCGGTAAGACAAGAGAAGGTCGGCTATGGCGGCTCAATCTGGCGCACGCTGAAAGCTTCTATACAGAAACTCTAAACAGGGTCTATGCGGGCGCAAGTTCGTCTGCTTCTTCTGCAGGGGTTGTGGTGACGTCAGAACGCCGAGCTGTGATTGGCTCTGATTGAGGTATAGTGGGTAGACCTCAAAGCAAGCTGCCTTGAGGTTTACCCACTATCCTTCAATCAGAGCCAATCAGAGCTCGGCGGTCTGACGTCACAACAACCCCAGCAGAAGAAGCAGACGAATTTGCGCCGCGCATTAAAGCCAGGATGCCCGGGTTTGCAGCACGAGCTTTCGCTCCACGTGCTCTGAGCTGCGGTACGCTAACATTGTCGGCCACCGATTCCCACATGTTCAAACTTGCCGCAAAAAAGAAAAGAAAAAAAAAAGAAAAAGAAAATTAGCATTATGGTTGACAAGTTTAAAGGTGTACAGAAACGAAATTTTGGCACTTCTTTCTTTCTTTAGATGTGGTCCATGTTGTGCCGGCAGCCCAGAAACACTAGCCTGGATTAGGGTTTCTGGGCTGCAAGCAGAGAAGTCAAGAAAACTAATTTTAAAACGAGTGAACAGATTTCAAAATTGCGTCTGGTGGCGGTCAGTGAAGCTTCGTTGGAATGCCGCCACGTCATGAGTTCTTTAGAAGCAGCGCCAGTTCGCGGCAGTATGGCTCGCTTGTGGAGCTACTTATTCCTGGAAGTGACTTGGCCGAGAACGCTAACGCGTTTATACTCCGTTCTCTCATAAGCTGAGATTGCAGCCAAGGCTACAAGCGAGAGCTAGCCCGCGCTCCTCGCTTTGAGCCATGCATTTCTAGCGCGAGTGCTCGTTCTGCGGAAGAACACTTCAAAGCAGAGACTTCGAGCTTTCGGGGGTGAGGCATAGAGTATAGGTTGCATATGTTAAAGCTTCCAAAGTGCTTCCGCAACATGCATTCCACACAATCAATCATGGGCGTACCAACTGGGGGGGGGGGGGGGGGGGGGAGGCAAGGTGCAAGGGGGCTGTTTGCCCCCCCCCCCCCCCCCTGAAATAGCCGCCACTGGGCAGGGCAAACACTGGTAGGCGGTGCCCAATGGATACCAAGAGTGAAGCCCCTCTATCATGGTAAAAGTGCCGCCATTCATAGTTGTGGAAATGCTCGAGACACGTCCCGCGCGCCACTTCTGGGAAGAACATGACGTCTGAAATCTAGCTTAGTGCTGCGCTGTGCCGCCATGATCTTCCCAAGGACTGCACGTTGCACGTCACTCGAGCATCGACGCACCTTGCGCTACTTTTGAAACATGAAGGGGCTTTAACCAAGGGTACCGCCCGCCCCGACCCTGGGGGGTGGGGGCTCTGGTTGCCCAGAGCCCCCCCCCCCCCCCCCCCCCTTCACTCAAGAACAAGTTGGTACGCCACTGCCATCAAGATCGTCGTTTTTTTGGAGACGTTAGGTAGGACCTTGATCTGAGGATGCGGGGACTCGCGCCAAGTGAACCGCCAGCGCCACCGCAAAACCTAAGACACGCTTGTGATTTTCGCTGGCTCAATGAGCCTGATCACCCCGGTCAGACGGGCACGTCAAAGGGATGCAGAACAAAACATTTCACTGTCCATAATAAGTGGAGCACGATCTATTCACGGGCCAGCAGCCGCCGGTGTACGCGAGCACATGCAACGAAAATGGCGTCATAGTCCCCCATTCACGCTTAAGATGACAGGGAAATGTGTGGGCTCCGGGGAAAAGGAGAATAAAGAAAGGCATTTCATCCTCACAGTGGGGTCTGGTGATGAAAGGTAGGCGATTAATTGGCGTAACAAACACTTATCGTTTACACGTGGAGATGAAAATCAAGTCTTTACTCTCCTTTTGCCCGGAGCCCACATACGTCACTGTAATCTTACGCGTGAATGGGGAAATATGACGTCATTTTCGTTGCATGTGCTCCCGCATACCGGCGACTACTGGCTCGTGGAAAGATTGCGCGCCACTTATTATGGACACTAAACTGTTTGGCTTCCGTTTAACGGCCTTCAGACCAGAATCAGCTCGCGATCTCGCACTTATCGGCGAGCGCTGGGTCGCCGTCACTTTAAATGGGTTCGTTCTGAACGTGCCGGTCTGACCGGGTATATACACTTTGTCTCGCTCTCTCTTTCTCTCCTTTTCATCCACTTCATTGTTAAGGCTCCGTAGAGCCCGGCAGAACGGTATAGAAAAAAACCCAGAGACCCACAGAGGTGTTCCAGAAAAAAAAGTAACGAAATACCTTTCTCGTTACTTGTAAATAAAAGGATCGCGTTACAGACCTACGTCACGACAAAATAAAATAAACGGTTTACCGTTGCCGATGAAAAGTAACGCACGTTACTTTTGCTTTGCTTTTTATTTTTAAATTAAGGTTTATCTCAGGTGAAACTGCTTGTGAGGGGAAACGAAGGCCAAAGTTTGAAGGTAAGTACGTGTGGGGTAAGCGCTAGAATTTATGTAATTTAAAGCCTGGAAACGAGAAGAAATTAGTGTAATATTTTAAAGCGATAGCGTTTAGGAGCTCGTGTCGCAGAAAATCTGGCGTCGGCATCGGTGGGACCAACAAACCCCATAATGCAATGCGCTCAGCCAAGTGTGACGTCACACGTGGCTGTCACGTCATGACCGTATCGACCAGCTAAATTTAGGAGAAGTTTTCCGCTAAATTTAGTGGAAAGGTTTCCCGCCAAATGTAGCGGAAAATGTCTTCGCCAAAATTAGCGGAAAACATTTCCGCAAATTTTAGCGGGTCGATAGGGTCATGACGTCAGAGCCACCTGTGACGTAACGCGTCACGTGATGTTGTCTCGAATGACAAATATGACGTCACACGTGATGTGACGTCTCGTGACACGTGACGCTACCGACTAGATCACGCACACACGCTTGCACGGCTTGGGAACGAGCGGGGGTTTGTATGGGAAGGCTTTACCAACGGGGCCCGATGCGCCCCTAAAGTTTTGTAAGTCTCGGAAAGATGTAACCACTAACGTAACGACGTTATTCGTTACTCGAAATAAGTAACGTAAATACGCTATACGTCCCTCCGTTGAAAAAGTAACGAGTACGTTACTACGTTGCAGAAAAAAGTACCGCGTTACTGCTACATAACAGCGTTACTTGTAAAGCGTCACCGCCACCACTGCCCCAGAGGGACATCCCGAGCAGAGAGGCCCCGTTTTCCGCTGAAGCGCGGGACATCGCCGCGGGAAATATAGGCGTGAGCCGTCTCTTCCTTACGACGCTCTGTGCATGAGGGGAGGGCCAGGGAAACCTGCTGTCAGAAACAATGTCCGCTGGCTGCGACAGGTGTCGCCCCCGGCGCCGACCGAACGGGAAAAAACTTATTCGCTATGACACGTCAATAGCTTCCACTTACTTTATCTCGCGAGAGACTACTGTGAGCAGCCGCTGCGAGCGTTTTACGCACGTATGAGAGCGTCGCTCGCGCGAAAATAATATGCCGGACACAGATATAAAACCCCTCAATGTTTATAAGCAAGAATGTTTGACCACAGAATCTGTGTGCGCTGCTCTTGCCCGGGAATACCGTTTTTTCGAAAGGGAAGCATTTGCGCCTGCGCCATTTTATAATGAGCGTCACAGCTTTGGCGTGACGTCACAAACGTGAGTTATTGTGTACGGGATACGCCATCTTAACTAAGGGTGTAGGTTAAAATGTTTAATCTCGATGTGAAAGATGCACATTTCTGGATCATTTGAGGCGCGTACCACTTTTTTGCGAATTTTGTTTTAAAGATATTGAACATTGATAGGGAGGAACTCTTAATATTCGTGCCTATCAAGAGTTGGCTACTGCAACCCACCCCCTTTCCTCACTGATATGTGCAAGGTCTGCAAAAACGTTTGTTGCATTCCGTCCAATGCTCGCAGGGGGATCGAGGGTATCATTTTGCACGGTGTGTATAGCGCGCGCCCTTTTCATTCATGCGAAAGCATTAACTGTCCCATGGAGTGAACTGACGTCATCAGCTTTCAAGCCGCGCCAAACGGCCCCTTCCCCTGTCCCAATGTCGTCTGTAGAAGAAATCTGATGGATAGGCTGCTATTGGCTGGCGCGCGTCATCAAGGCACGAGGCTCCCATTGGATCTCGTGCAGCATAGTTCCAAAAAAGGCCACCAGAGAAGCCCTCTCCATGGCGACGCAGCGCACGCAGCGACCCGGCCGCAGGTAAGAGGGAGCGGTGGCCGGCGGTGGCGGCAGAGCCCGTTCGGGCAAACTCCGGAGTGGGTGTACGGCCGAGCACGACGCGGCCACTTCACGAGAGCGCGCGGTCGGCCAGCACCTCCTAGACAGCTTTCAAGCCTGCGCGTCACATGACGTGACGTCACGTCCGGGAGGCCGGCACGGGCGCCGATTGGATGCGAGTGCTACGTCAGCGTTTGCGTGGGACTATGATATAGGAAACGAGCCCCACGCGAACGCTGAAACGGCACTCGCATACAATCAGCGCCCGTGCTGGCCTCCCGGACGTGACGTCATGTCACTTGACGCACAGGCTTGGAAGCTGTCTAGGAGGTGCTGGCTTGGCCGTCGGCCGGCGAAACATGGCCGTCCACGCCACTACGCCGCAGACGAACTAAGGGAGCGGAAGAGCGACATTCATGCTTTCGCATTCACAACTCATTAAAAATGCTTAATCCCACGGCCCCAACTATAATACCGGTGGCAGCTCTGCTAACGCTCCTGTTTGCTGTGCAAATGTCGCGTCTGTGCGCGTGTTACGTATTTCGTTCTTTTTGCAAATAAATAGCCAATTCATCATCACTCTTTTAATGCAAAATATGATACACATTTTTCAAAACTTAACGCACAATAAGAAAACAAAAAGTGCAAGTTTTGATATTTTCAGAGACATACCTCTATGCACTCCAAGTTTCTAGACTTGCAATGCATCCAAGACGCGTTCTTGTTTTTTTATTGAATAGAAGAAGGACTCGTCTAGTTCCGTGCATACGTGTTTTTGTTAATTAGCACGCTCACATTTTTTTAATATTTATTCAAAAAGAGCCTTTTTTATGGGATTTTGAAGTCTCGTAACTCAGTTTCACATCATAACGCAGCAACGACATTTAAGGGCATGCTTGTGGTAAACATAGGAACTCAGAATACAAAATATTAGAAGTGCAACGCCAGCCATTTTCTTGTAAACACAACTTGATTATGGTAAAATTTCTAAAAATTCCCTTAACGCGTTCTTGGTTTGTTTTTTGTTTCTAATGTTTTTTGTTTCTAATGTTTTTTTAATTGTATGCTAGAGGAACTGAGCTGGTTCACTAGAAGCGTGATTATTTCGTATTCATAATCAGATTTGTTTAAAATATGTTTAAATCATGGGACTATTTTGAAGCTCGACTCTGTACGAAAGAAACCGGTTTCAAAGAAGAGGGCAGCTATTTAAGCAACGATTCTTTAATTAGTGCTTTTCTCGTTCTAATTAAAATCACTTTCTATGATTGTATTTTTTTTAAAGCATACTAATTGTCCTAAATAATAAAAAGAACCTATGTTGTAGCAGACGACGCGCACTTGCGCCATCTTTTGAAAGGTGGCTGAAATTCGAGGTTGGGAAGTTCAGGAAAAGTGGCGCTGGGGGGATTCTGTCCCTGATGCAGAGGATTCTTTTCTCAAATATTTCCTCGCGCTACTTCCTCGTTCTTGCAATGAGTAAATAATCTTGCAAGAAAAAGAAGAAAAAAACAAGGGCCACGAGCAAGTTCTCGAAAACATCTAGTGCCTATAAGTAAGCTATTCAATGCTCCCTGCCATGTTTCGACACCACGAAAGGTGCGAATATTGAGCTCCATATGATGGTGACGACTAAGGTGAATTTCTTTTCCTTCACTCCAAGATTTTTGCCCGAAATTTTTTCTTTTTAGCGTTCTAGCTTTCCAACCGCTCTGGTTCTGTTTTGCTCGCCATCGTGCAGGAATTTTAGATTTTCAGTTTTAACGTTACTCTACTTGTAGAAAACTTACGGAGAGTGTTATGTGTAAACCGCAGTGACTGGTCCTCGTAGTAAGGCAACAAACAGCCAGTGATCGTGGTTCAAATCTGAGGCTCAGGAAAAGGGTCTAATAAACCTCCTTTCCATGCAGTGCCCTATCAAAAGCGTTGCACATGTACGAAATTCTCACTACGGTCGTCTTTCTTTGGATTAATTTTTATTTAATTTTTTCAAATAAGAACAATGTCAGACGATCAACTTGCATGGTGTTGGTTTAATAATGCAACGACTCCAGGCTTCCACTTTGCGTTTACACCACCCACGACTCTTGTCCTTTGCAACTAATTATAAGCAGCCAGGTCAGACTTGCTAGAAACAGCGTCTCAGCTGAGTCTTTGGGAAAGAAAGCAATGCCAAAACCAGCGCTCGGGCTGAGCGGGACTCAAGCCGCGTCTCAAGACAGTCGTGCGCCCAACCTTTTGCAGTGCTTTCTTTCACTCAGTCTCAGCTGAGATGCTGTTCTAGCAAGCCGGTCCAGGATCACAACTCGTGAAGTTTCCTCGCGCTTTTCTTTCGTTTTTCTGAGTCCCCGCAATGAGTATTGCGAAATAAAATCAAACGAGATGCTCAGTGCTGCCCTGCCATGTTCTTCCATGACCGGGCTAGAGAGCGGTTTCCTTGTGGTCTTCGCTCTCGCCGAGGAGCAATGGAACTTCTTTAGCCGCGTAGGCGTGCGACCACACAACCATGCCCAACGCCGCCTGAGCCATCCTGAACAACTGTTCCCCGACCAATGCGATTGAAAATGTGTGCAATCATACTTGCTTGAAATAACTGTAGTGAGCCGATTGAAATAAGTTTCGGCTTACATTAATTAAATTCTTGTCTATACAAACTTGTTTCTTAATGAGACGAAGAGAAAGACGTGTTCCGCATAAGTCCCTGAAGGCAGCTGGCCTCACGATCTGTAGGTCCAATTACTCTAGAAACTTATCCAACTCAACCCCCGAGCAAAGAGGACAACACGGTGAGGAGGACGTGCCACTCAGAAAGAATTAAAGCACTGTAGGAGCGGTAGGGTTACAGCGACCCCTCCCAGCTGCCGCCACAGGAAGCAACTACCCCCGGTGCAATGGCCGTAAGCGATCATGCCTGTTCACTCTAGCCTAGGTTGCCTACCTGTCTGTCTGTCTCAGGGTGAAGACATCCATTGTTGCTCTGAATGTGCCTGCGCGTGACGCTCTCGCGCACTCGGTGCGTGATTTGGGCGGTAAAATGGCGTCTATGCACTAGCCAAAGCTACGGGCTCGAGCTGAGTGACACTGGATTGCGCGCACATCAAAATGCATAAAAAAACGATTGGGCGGAAAAATGGCTGAGTTGTCACCACTTCATGTGGTCTTCGGTTCAGGCACGTAGCCAGGATTTTGTTTCGGGGGGGGGAGGGGGGGACGGGGGGGGGGGGGGGGGGGCGCCCATGACAAAATTCTGTATGAGGTGGAGGGGGAGAGGAGGTCTCAGCAAAATGGAAGATTCGGGGGAAGGCCAGGCCCCATGCCCCCCCCCCCCCCCCCCCCCCCCCCTGGCTACACGTGCCTGCTTCGGTTCGTTGTCATTTGAAAAGAGAAGACGGTCTACGGTGTTTTTCCATTTGAACGTGAACGTGCAGACGGCTATAGGAACGTGAAAATACACTGAACTTTAGATGGTCCAGACCGCTTGGCGGCTCTCCCGTGAACATGTTGTAAAAATAAAAATAAATATTGTGTGCGTCAGTTAATAATAATAATAATAATCCTTATTTCAAGACATGCATGTGTCTGAGGGGCTGCGGCAAAAGAATACAGAAGAAAATTCCGCACAGACACTTTTGATTGCTTACGTGTGCGAATGTGAAAGCATTGCAGTCCTTTTGGTGAAAAGTTTTCGATTTATTCTTTCGACATGCGTTATTTTTGCTGAATCGGTGTGTGACACGCGGGAAACAGAGTGCTCATGTTATACACTCATTACGTGGCGCCACCTTCTCCCCATTGGCTGCACCGCCACGTGCCCAATGACGCACGCACTCAGACACACCTTTAGTCAGCCAGATGGTTGCGACGGGACGTGTGCAACGACGCACGCGTCCCGTCGCGTGCGTCATATGGCGAATTCGGGTGGTCAATCGCTGGCGAAACCGAGCCGGCGGAACCGGCAACCAGAAACGCGCCGGCGGCACACCACGTGACCCTCACCACCCGAACACGAAACGCCAGACGGTGGCAGTTTACTTGGTTTACTTCGCCTCTTGCCCGCTCGACACCGCTAGCGAGAGGCTGCCGCCGCCGTCACCCATGTGACGGCGGCGAGTCAACCCCTTGGATTTTTCTCACTGACAGTCTCTCCCATTTCGGAAGTGACGACACCGGATACAGTCTGGCGCCCACTCGCCCGGCCGTTTGGAGCTCGGGCGGAAAAAGCGCCGAAAAGTTGCCGGTGCTTGCCGCAGAACCACCACCCGAACGGTGCGCGCCGGCCGGAAACTGACCTCGCGAACACTATTGCCGGCTTTCCGGCAAAAAAAGTTGCCGACGACTGACCACCCGAATTCGCCATTAGTCAGCCAGGACCTTGGAGCCGCCGTGGAGTCGGGGAAGCGTGCCCGTCTCGCACCCCGGAGGCCCGGATTCGATTCCCGTCCAGACCGAAATGTACTAAAGTTTGTTTCGGAAGTCGTTCATTTACTTTGTTTATAGGAACCTTCGTGAAAATTTTGACGTCAATCCGAGCATTTCCGACGTGTTTTTACTCTTTGCGCCGTCGGCCATTTTTGGTACCATCGCTTAATCATGCCGCCGCCGCCGCCGGATTTTCGCGTGGTGGGGCAAATAATTTTCTCGCATTAAAAGTCTTCTGACCAGGCCATCAGCCCCTTTTTACAGCATTCAACGGTGTACAGGACCATTGTTAGTATAAAAATCAATTATGCATAAAATTATGAAATTGACATCAGCTAAACATCGTAGTTATCATAAATAATATCAACGTCATAAACGTTTCAAATGGAAATCGTTCCCATCGACATCATTGAGATCACATTAATTAACATACAATGTCAGCGTTACTGTAAAATTCTTCATATCTGTTGCGATCAAACAGAAAATATATATAGATAAAGATACGTGTAAGAGGTTAGCATATTTTTTTCCAACATCAAATTATAAATAGACCTAAATAATAATGCAAAAAAATATCAAAAGCACCATAAAATGCACTTTGAAAACTGCCACCCACTCGCCTAACAAAATTTAAGCCACTTGGGCTACAAAATACACTTTTGCTCTTTTCTTGAACATGCAGAGTCTTCGACCTCGGCGTACTATTTCAACAATATTAGGGTGGTTATTTATAAGGTCAGATAATTGGTATTCAAGTTTAATCAAACTACCATCAAAATGATGAGTTATATAAAGCGCCCTTCTGAACACCCGCCCTGAAAAAAAAAAGACTGCTATTGCTTGTTTTATTATAGATCAAAATGCAGTCAAAGACTATAAGATACACAAGCACAAACACGCATACTAAAAGCGCACAGCCATAGTGCATGGTTTGCGCTTGATTGCTTTGACCGGTGACAACAAACGCACTATAGGATGTTGAGCTCTGTGACATAGTGTTTTTTGGTTCTGCTTGATTGGCCTCATTGTCCTGTTATGTCGGCTTCGCTCTGACTTACAGCGAAAATGAATTTAAACGTTTTTGTCGTGCAAAAGATCTTTCATTAACGAAATGCTGACAAGGCATGTCTTATATATGTTCTTTAACGTTTGATAAGATTCTTCACTGATTGATTGACTATGTTTTTAATTCTTAAATAGTTAAAACGATAGCTACTGGCTTGTGAGCCTCTCGATCTCGAGCTAGGCACTCTTGATCGGGTCGATGAGCTAGCTGGGCTCCGCTTCTGTGCGAACTGGGCACCGCTAGCACCACTGGCACGTTTGCTGGCATTTGTGTCAGCGGGAGCACGCGCTGAGCGCTGAACGTGCACGGGCGAGCAGCAGAAAGGAGGAAATTAAGAGCAGAGGAGGAACATCACTGCCACGAGCTTGTTTTCTGGCCACACGGATGAGTGCCGCCATCTAGTGGTTGAACTAATGGCTTGTTCAAGATGGCCGCCGTGGGACCGCCGCCTTAAAGGGTCCCTGACACGCCAAAAAAAAAAAAAAAAAATTTTTTTTTCATGCTAGGCGTTGAAATGGCATATCAGGACATTACAAAAAAATTGTTTCACTATAGAGTTGCGCAGTTTTTTCTTTATAAAAAATAGAAATACGAGGCCCAATTCAAAGTTCCCGCCGTGCACTGTGACGTAACAGTGTACCGCAAGGTGTGGGGGCGGTCAGAAGGGAGGCATCGACCTATGTCACTAAAAGTGGGTTCACCGGAAGTCACGTGAGTTTCACTCCTCGTGCTCTCCGCGACCGTGCCTAAGACTTTTTTTCTTTTTTTTTTTTTATTCTGCTCTTCGTACTAGCGATCGTAGAAAATGAAGTTTCAGTTCCACTATGGGAAGCGAGCATGCCGGCCGCGTCGCGGCGGTCGCCTATTGTTTGCCGCATCAATTGTTGTGGCTTTCTTAGAGCGGAATAGCTACCTTGGAAATTACAGCGCTAACGCGCTACAACGCACAACCAACGCAGCGACTGGCAGAAGTTCCAAGGAAGTTCCCCGATGAAACGGACCCGTTTGCCGCTAGGGGCGCCCTGGTCGGGGCCTGAATTAGATGTGCACGGTTCTGGGAAGCGAGCATGCGGGCCGCGTCGCGGCGGTCGCCTATTGTTTGCCGCATCAATTGTTGTGGCTTTCTTAGAGCGGAATAGCTACCTTGGAAATTACAGCGCTAACCCGCTACAACGCACAACCAACGCAGCGACTGGCAGAAGTTCCAAGGAAGTTCCCCGATGAAACGGACCCGTTTGCCGCTAGGGGCGCCCTGGTCGGGGCCTGAATTAGATGTGCACGGTTCCTATACCTGTTTTCACCTTAAAGGAGCGATGCAACAATTTTTGTACTTTGCGCAAACACTGCTTAGAACGGATCCCTGAGGTTAATGATCTATAAAAAACGCGTTCGTTATTCACCCCACGCAGTAGAAGTCCCAGAAACAAATTAAAGAAAAACGAGCAGCGTTCACCCCCTCAACTCGCAGCCAGGACAAGCGACCACGCGATCTGGAGCCGATCATATGCCGCCAATGTTGATCATAGCCACGTGCTGGGGTAGGCAAAGCACAGGGCACGCGCTGAGTTCCAGACAATGTTATGGCTCGGCTATTGTCGTCGTTGCAGCGATTGGACACGGGCCACTACCCGAATGCTTCTCGAGCCAGTAATTATCACGAGCCCAAATCGAGTGCCCACGCAATGCTCGGGTCCAATCTATGAACCGCATTTGAATATCGTCATATGGGTGTACTGCGATCCCCGCGTTACGTCATCAAATTTTTCAAAGGAGAGATTGAATGAAAATGTTCGCTTTTGGGCTTGAAATTACACCGCAACAAAGGAATTTCTTGGCTAGTGGCGTTGCGTGCGAGTATCCTTGAGCCCCACTAGTGCCAGTAAGCTGGTGTAAAGTGAAAAACATTCCAATTGAATATCGTTGCACAGCTCCTTTAAGAACCGAAGTAAAACAAGTCCGGCTCCTCGCGGAACATTACTAATTTCCCCCTTTATGTGGATAATGAAGACATATGTAGGTGAATTTTAGATTAGATATATGTTATCTTTTCACTATGTACACGTTCCAAACGTCAAAGGCATCGCTTTTTCCTCCGACAACCGAATCTCGTGAGAACTATTTCGCGCCGCGTAGGAACAATGCGCAAAACGTACTTTTTTCTTAAGGTGAAAACAGGTATAGCTCTTTATCCCTGCACCGTTGGTTAGTTTGCGTGCTGTAAAATTTGAGGACGAAGAGTCAGTGGATTGACGTGATGGAGGTCAATGATGAAAGCGTTGCGAGTACAAGCCAGTGTACGAGTGCATGCCGTCAGTCCGATGATACAGGGCTATAGGGGCTTTGCAGAATGTCGGGCAACACTGTATTCCCCATGGTGGCAAGACTGAGCACATCGCCACCTGGACGCCATTAGAAAGGAAGCTCTCGTCTGCTTGCGAGCTGCTCATGCAGTTTCGAGACTGAATCAATATGCCTACCCACTGCTGCTGACAGTTTCAATGCGTTTGGTTTGTTTTTCCGCGACGTTTGTCGAGTTTGCGCGTGATCCTGTTTTCCAGCGAGGTCAACATTGCACCGCTGTGCGAACTACGGCAGGTTCGTCACGAGGGGCGTAAAATGTATTAGAAGCCTCCATTTCATGTGAAAAGCAACAAATGCACATGCTCACTTTGATACTTCATTTGCAAGTTTCCTATATCACAAGTTCTCGACCGATGTGGCGATGAAAAAGAGATTGATTGCAGCGATCAAGAGAGATGAAGGACCAAATTGTAGCCTCGATCGTAGCTCCTTTCTGTGGACGATCTTCCCGAATAAAAATCGAGAATGCGCTGCTCACTGAGTAATGGCACAACGGCAAGGTTATTCTCCCAACCGGTTATAGGAAAGACGACCTGGAGCGAAGCGCAGGCCATGTCGTCGAGTTCGGGGATTTTTTTCTCTAAGCCTTCCTTTCTCATGGCGGCTAGGGAGCGGCTGCACAGCGTTGCCAGACTGCCACATGGCTCTTCGGCTACACCCGTAGCATTTTGCAAAGCCTCTATACTGGGCGCAAAACAAGCTATCATGTTTTGAAAAAAAAAAAATTTAGAACGCTCGCCAAAATTAGGATTGCTAGCATAAGACACGCCCGATCGCATTGCTGAATGTTCCGACACCGAGGTCGTTGAATCATCGGATACTCTCCAGGCTGAAGATGCCTGCCGTCTAAAGAATACGAACTGGTGAGTGTACCAAGCACAAGTAAACGTCGAGCACAAAGTACGTATTTTGTCTAGAACATGAGTAGAACTTGTTTACTAGGTGCACATGCGGCCGATGTATGTCTCTCAGAAATGCATGCAGTGTGATTTCGTCTTCAGTTGCTGAAATACCGGGACAGTCGCTCACATAGAACCTTCTAGGCATTGTGGTTGATCACGTCAATTCACTGACTCCGCTTCTTCTACCTTTACAGTAACATTAAGCGATGAAAAACAAAAAAAACCTTGTCTGCTTGGATCGCTCGTGGAAGTGCGGAGAATCACAAAAGTATAAAAAAAAATATTACACGCGCTCGCGGTAAGCACGAGGAGGGATACAAGTCACGTGACTTCCGGCGATGCCTCCCTTCTGACCGCCCCGACACTTTGCGGTACACTGTTACGTCACAGTGCACGACGGGAACTTTGAATTGGGCCTCATATTTCTATTTCCTATAAAAAAACTAAGCAACTCTATAGTGAAACAATTTTTTTTTGTAATGTCCTGATATGCCATTTTAACGCCTAGCATGAAAAAAAAAATTTTTTTTTGGCGTGTCAGAGGTTTTTTAAGTGTCCTAGGACTTTTTCTTCGCTTCTATATTTGGGGTGAGCTTTCTGTGGCACTTCCGAAGAGAGGAGAAGTAAGCGTGAACAGCTTTAATCGATACTGAATCGCCCGCTTCCGTACTTTTGACTGCATTGCCGCAGAAACGTATCCCCGGCTATAAGGCATTAGAATCGTCGCACGCGTGTCCAGACTCCAAAGCCATATTCATTTGACTTAAGTCTCTTTTTAAATCATCATTGTTCCGACAGATTCGATTGACATCGAAGGGCGTGGATACAGGAAATATCAGTGTTGGAGTTGTGGGGCCGCTAACTTTCAAACGGGACTTACTGCTGCGAATCAGTTTGTTTCTAGTAAAGTGTATTACATAATGCAAAATCTATTAGCTTCACAGAAACGTCTATTAAGTTAATGTTGCTACTGATACGGGAGCTGGTGCACTTGATTGTAAGGTGGAACTGATAAAATGATTCAGTTTGGTAATCCATGCTGCATGCCCAACCACCGAAACAACGTCGATGCATTGTGTTCGCATGCCAGGAAGGCATCTTTGTACCTAGACATTAAAATGTATCATCCCGTCAAACTTTTACTTGGTTTACAATATTTATCGCTCATCACTCAGTTGTTTTGGTTCCGCACCCCTGTTTGCAGAAGCAAAGCAGAAGACAAAAAAAAAAATCCGCTAACATTATAATATTTACCTTTCTTATTTGGGGTATTTTGGTAGTACGCCGATGCTAACCAGCTACGCACTCCTCTGCCTAATATTTAAGGTGGATTAAACGCAGAGCTAATATATCGCAGTGCTGGTAGTATTATGACCCCTTCTACGGACCCCTAACAATTTCATATAGTATATTATACAGTTCTCAATGCATTGTTCTTTTTCATTGTAGTGGCATCTTTTGTACATTATATTTTTTGAGCGCAGCTCTTAGGTGCCCGTTTCCGGTTTGAGCTGTGTCGCCGACGGCGTAATTGCGTGTTGCATTATGGGACGTTTCCCATATTGACGTCACACGTGAAATCACGTGTGACGTCACGAGGGTCACAAGTGACGTCACGAAGGTCACTCGTGAAGGTCACGACCTTCACGAGGCCTTCACGAGTGACGTTACGAGGGTCACGAGTGACGTCATGGGGGAGGAGGGATCGAGGTGGGGGAGGAAGGAAGGAAAAGGGGAGGAGAATGAGATGAGGAGGATGGAGGCGGGGGAGGAAGTAGGAGAAGGGGAGGAGGAGTGCAAACCCTTCTCTCCGTGCCCTTTCTTCCTCCTCATCAAGAGCTGCTCTCTAATTCGGCATTACAGGGAATTGTAATCGTCTTTCCTTTTTTTATTTTAATCTTCACCTAGGTATCTCTTGTTTTATTCAGCCATGGATCTACCATTTCATGGTATGGATGGATAGATATTAACAGCTCTACCTTTTATAACAGGCGGTAGCTTTCGCCACCTAGCTTAAAAACTTGTCTAGAATCAGTGCTGCCGGCTTTTGCCATCGTTCGCGAAAGGCCATGGTGGTAAACTAGAGAAGTGCTTTTCCTTCTTCCGTTTACTAAAATAACCCACTACAGAGCAAACCGATATCGTCAAATTGACCCAATACCGTTCCTCAAACTCAGAAAGTCGAATATTAGAACCATAACTCTCACCCAGGGCGTCCACACGGCTCTATAGGGAGTATTCACTGGCGGCCATAGCTGTGTGCGCGAATTCTGAGCGCGGGCTGATGGCGAGCTTCCACAGTTCTTTTGCAACGTGCATTCCGCACCATCAAGAGTGCCGGTCTCAGCAGCCTATTGATGTGAGCTCGTTCTGAGCATGCGCTTTAAACAGCACCCACAAATATGGCATCCAGTGAATACTTCCTATAGGGAGTATTCACTGGCGGCCATAGCTGTGTGCTCGGCTGCGGAGCGCGTGCTGAACGCGAGCTTCCACACTTCTTTCGCCACGTGCATTTCGCACCGCCAAGATTGCTGGTCTTGGCAGCCTATTAATGGGAGCACGTTCTGAGCATGCGCTCTAAACAGTGACCTCAAATATGGCGGCCAGTGAATACCTCCTATATATATGTTGCGCTAACGTCACTTGGTCAGACATAATGGGGGAAGGGGCGGGTGAGAGCGTAGCTTCTGTTGCTTTAACGAGAGGCTTCTTGCCACCAGAAAGAAGGGTGTCATCTGCAAGTTATGTATAGGAACACTAGATAACAAAGCGGCCACGCCCACAAGCTGCTGGGGCGCAGACAACCATCACGTGGCATCAACGGATGAATGACCGTTGATGCACCATTCGATCCAATAGAGACAAGAGTGCCGCTACTCTGCACGTAGCTCTTGAGGAATTCCAACTGGGCTGACTGGCTAATAATATTTAAAAATCCACAGTTGTTTAGAGACCGTTGTGGAAACTACAAAATATTTTTTCTACTCGTGGTAATATAATCTTGCATGGAATCACAAAATCGTTTTTAAATCGCGCAATCGAAGACAGCGTGTACTTGGGCCCATCTATGAGAGTGAATTTGTCGCAACCTGCTCTCGAAGACGATGCGTTTGCTGGGCGCGGAGAAGCAGTGGTGCGATGGCGGTCGCCATTTGTGCAATGGGATTCTAGCGAGAGGAATGGAACGTTTGGAAAATATATCTTTCCGGTCAAATCTGCATGTTGCAACGGGAAACCTCCAGATCCGTTCATTTTCTTTCTGTGCATCGGAGCAAAAGGAGTGTTTAATGACTCTTCAGCGGACGAGATAATCACGAGTTTGTGGCACGTCGTACTCGCGACTAATTAATGGTCGGCTTGCGCGGCAGAGTGTGTCTTTTACAAATGTGCAGTGCTTTGTCGCCTAGCGTAGCGCGAAGGGTGTGAGAGGCGCCGTGAGAGAAGCACCTGTCGGTGTTACCACAAGCTGGGAAGCGTTCGCGCTTTTCTTTTCTCGAAGAATGTTGAGTAATGAGGCCCCGCGGCTGAAGCGATATTTCTCCTTCCTCGTTCGCCTCTCTTTCAACTCTTGCCCAAGGCGTAGCCGTCGGCACATTTCACTTTTAAATTTCGCAACTCAATTAGGACTTTACTCGAGCCGTTGCCGCGCGCGCGAGTGAATACGAAAATGGAAAAATGCAAGCCTCATTTACAGACATACAAGAAAGTTTAGGACTGTTTCTTTATATATAATTCATTAGGAGGTTTACGCGAACACCCTTCAATGCTAATATTTGGCACTCGATAGGCCGGATGAAGCTTTAAATCACTTATAAATTGGGTCGCGCAATCATAACATAGCTATGATAGATAGTTTTACAAGCGATATATGCAAATACACAAAAACACACAAAGTTTTTTTTTTTAAACTTTTTACGCAATGTGCGTGTCAAGAATCTTTTTTTAGTGCTTTAAGCAACACAATCACAAGCGCTCACAAAACTTGAAGATACAAAAAATGCACAAGTAGGGGTGATTTGAGATATAGAGGAAAAAAGTGTAAATTCTCATGCAAAATGTTTACCTCCAAAGATCACACTCAAACGGGTAATAGACCTAAGGTTTTTCGGTTGAAAGCCTAACGGTTTACCGAAAAATGCCCGCCCTCACAACCCTTCATCTTTCTGGCTTCTGTTTAGGTGATCTGATTGCCTGAAAAAAGTTGCAACTGGACGTAAAAAAACTTGAGTCCGACAAGCGCACTGCCTATCGCCACTTTGATGACCCAGAAAGTGTACGCGCCAAACTCGCAAGCAATAATATGAACGCCCCCAAATACGTTTCTTTTTTTTTTTTTCTGGAAAGGTGTTTTCGCAAAATTTAGGGATATTTATCAATCTCTTTTTTATGGGCGATTTGAATGAGTCGAGACAACGTTGAAAAATATTAGCCGGGTGTAATGCAGAGTGAAAAATAAACTACAGATTGCAAATAGTGCAGACTCCGTCAGACTATAGCGGTTGTGATTGGCTCAATATGACGATGTTCCAAAAAGTTACGGTTACCGGAGTAAATTGTTAGAAATAATATAACTAATTTTAACTTCGATTGACCGTCGTTGGGTGGTTGCAGAATACAGAGTGAGTGTGTCTCCATTTTACAGATGACACCAAGGTCAATAACGAGCAGATGAGAGCGCGGAAGCACACAACGTCTGCGCCTGTTTTTGGCGTCTGCTTGTTACTGCTTGTCCTGCACCCAGCGTCATCTGAAAGATTATGAAGATTCCTGTAATCTCCCTTCCCCGATGGCTGTGATAACGGCCGCGGGTTAGAACGCTTCGCGTCCTTCGCCGTGAACTCCGACCTGCCCGTGAAGCGGAGGGTCCCTGTCTTGGAGGGCCCTCCTATCACCCTCTCCCGGGAAGACCTCTTTC
The DNA here is from genome assembly GCA_013358835.2 of Ixodes persulcatus. Lineage (NCBI taxonomy): Eukaryota > Metazoa > Arthropoda > Arachnida > Ixodida > Ixodidae > Ixodes > Ixodes persulcatus. Next base: position 499,360 of record JABSTQ010009964.1, on the reverse strand, counting down.
CGTTTCTCCCGCTCGGATGCTGATCACTGCTGACAGGCGAGAAGGTTTCGACTCTTCCCACTTTCGGGAGGGAGGCCCGTCCGGGGACCGCGAAAGAGATAAAACGTGCATCGGCGACTTCTCCCATACATCCCCCATCTTGGCTCTCCGGATCCCCGCGTGGTAAGGACCTTTTCCCACCTTGCCGGCGAGGGGGGCATTTTGGACGGGGACATAATAGTTCGTATAGGAGAGCGTTTTAATAAATGATCTTGGACTCTGTCCTTACTCTGGTACGTGCATCTCCTCTTCCGCTATATTCGAGCGAGTCAGACAAGGTGGTTGATCATTGGCACCGACGGAGGTATCTATCAAACCGACCCGCGATAATGTGGCCATAAACGTCGTCTGTATTGCTGCGGAGATGCGAAGACCGCGCTACAAGGTTTGACGTCTCCCTTGAGATCGCCACCCACTGATTTCAATAACAATTGCTGGATCGCGTTTGCCCGCTCCGCGAATGCAGTCACTGGCGGCCATCTTTTTGGTAGAGTTATATCACCTCTAGCCAAGATACAGCTGCTGAAGCCACTTGGCAGCCACCATCATCCATCCATGGCAGACGGCGTTTTGGCAGTTGTGGTGGCAGGCTGCCATCAAAATAGCGTGGGTGATATCCCGTGATTTATTGAAATTGTTTGACGAAACATGTTTTTAAAACCCGGCGTGAACGGTAGCCCGGTCTTTGAGGACCCGGTGAAAGTTTCACGATATCACGCAGCACCGGGGAAAAGCAGCACAGCACGCATAGAAAGTCGCATCGAAAAAAGCATCGAAAGCAGACGCCGGTGCGTAGCCTGCTTTCGATGCGAGCTGCGCTGCTTTCCCCCGGTGCTGCGCTTTCGTAGAACTGTCGCCGGGTCCTCAAAGACGAGGCTACCGTTCACGCCGGGTTTCAAGAATCTGCTTCGTCGAACAACTTCAATCAAGCACGAAATATCACCCACGGTACAGTGTACTAGATCTACGGCTATTTTATGGCAGTCTGCCGCCATTGCGCTGTCCGCCATATTACTATGATGGCTAGAGATGATATAACTCTACCAAAAAGATGGCCGACCGTGGCCGCATTCCCGTCCATAGGCGGTGCTGGTCAAACGCGATCCAGCAATTGTCATTGAGATCAGTGTCGCCACCGCTGTTGAGATAACCCTTTGGTTACACCTTGGTACCTCTGTTTGTAGCAAGGAGCACAGGAGTCCTCACAAGATGCAGCGGCAAAGTGCGTCTGCGTTCCTTAGATGATCTCTGCATGTGAAACTTGTGTATAGACCGTCCAATAATCGTCTTCTCCGCACTCCCATCTTTGTCCGCTGGGCTGTGGAAGGCGTTTTGAGCATGCGCAGTCGTTCTCTTCTACGGAATCTTTTTTTTTTTTAGTTATAAGCGTTGGAAAGATATGTGCTTCGTTAACGCCCAACTATTCCACTATGGGCCTGTTTCTCTTTGTCAGGGGGCGCGAACCCGTCCGTGAGACGCGACCATAAAATGCAGGCATCGAACATCAAGCGGCACTGCAGTGTTCGACCATGTACGAGTCACGTTTGTTTACAAGCGTGAGTCATCATCTGTCTACGCGCGGTAACAAAACGTAAAAAGAACAAAAAACAAAGTAAAAAAAGACAAACACAGCTCGCGATTTCTTTCAGTTTCTTATCAAAAATATAAAAAAATTCCTATCTTTTTTTTTTACAATTGTATATGGATCAATGACCTTGTGCCAGCTTAGCGAACATGAAAAAAAAAAACACATAAAATTGCGTAATGATGCGCAACCGAAGCGCGACCGAGAAATATTGAATTCTGCTCGCCAGAGGCGCTGGCCAAACTTGAGAGCTACATACTCATAAGATGCTCCACTTTACTCCAGACCAGCTTTCCCGCTGCTGGGTCATTCGTCAGGAGCGATCTGTTCTCTTGCCTACTTAGTGTTTACTCACAACGTACCACTTTGGCCTAGATTTTCTCCCAGACTGAAGCGCAAAGCACAAATTAAGTATGCTTTCTTTATTACGCAGATATTTGACATTCATCAATGTAGTTATGCCAGATGACAAAATCGGCTCCCCCACATTACGAATGGCATAGAGGCAAAGCCCGCTTCGCAACACTCGCTGCGGGATCTGAAAGGCTGTGATGCCACGGTGCGCAACGATGCATCGCATCCTTCTTAAAGGTCTTTGAAATCGCGTAACGTCAATAGAATAAACTACAAATACTTTTTATATAATTGAAGGCCGATTAATTATTGCATCGTCAGAAAAGACTAGTTCCGAAAATCCCTGCATGCAACACTGCGCGCGTTGCATTAATGGGGCCTCTTTATTTATTTATTCTTTTTAATTCGCTCACAAACAGCTCGAGGCCTTAATAGTGCGCACATATAATAATCAATAAAAGAACCAATACAGACAAGCCGGACATCATTTTGGAAAAGTAAAGTAAATAAACGAATCTACATAAAACAACAGGTCACTGCTTTTTGTAAACCGGCCAACAAGGGCTGGTTAAAAGTTTTGAGTGGTGAAAACAAGTCTAAATCACTCCTATGGTTAGTATAAAGGAGCTGTAGGCGTGTCATTGGGGATTGGACACCAACGTTCTGAGGGTAAAAAAGAAATGAAAATCTTATACACTTCTGAAGGACACAAAAAAAAATCGCACTTAAAAGCCAGCGTGCATCAAGCGTAGCGTACACTATCTTATACAAAAATACGAAGTCTCGCGTTAATGTTCTTACGTGCAAGCAGATTAAGTAGGTATTCAAAATCAGAATAGATGTGCCTCCCAAGCCATCTGTCATAAATAACACGTACAAGATGACGCTGCACTTTTTTTTTTTTTTAAATACATGATTGTGTCATTTCAATGGTGTTTTATACGACTGAGCAAAACTCCCGTTTGAACAAAACAAGGGCGCGAAATAGATGCATAACCCCCCCCCCCCCCCTTTTTTCCCCCAAACCAAAGAATATAAATGAAGCGCACGCGCACGCACGCACGCACGCACGCACGCACGCACACACACACACACACACACACACACACACACACACACACACACACACACACACACACACACACACACACACACACACACACACACACACACTACACACACACTTACACACACTTACACACACACTTACACACAACACACACACACACACACACACACACACACACACACACACACACACACACACACACACACACACACACACACACACACACACACACACACACACACACACACACACACACACACACACACACACAAAGCGCGGCTCTGGGGGGAAGGGTACAGTATGCAATTGGCTATACGGGTAGAAATTGAGAGAGAGGGGGAGATGAGAGCGACCGGGGACGTTGGAACGTAAAGCTCTGGTTGAAATGATTAGTGGGTAGTTGCCTTGCATTTCCCTTCTTTCTCCCTAAGGGCCCGATGGCCCTTACAAAAGGGGGGACGTGAGCAAATATAACACGAAATCTGAACACAAAAATCAAAATAAAACGAAAGTAGAAACAATAGTAAGAAAAATATCATACAGTAACGCTGTCGGCGTACCTAATATACGTGTGAAGATGAGTCACAGGAATCAGCGTTAGCACTGAGGCACATTGAGTATGTTAATGACAAAGACACCACCAGAGTTCAAAGACCGATTACTTATGACGACTGAGGTTTCCTTACTTATAAGGGGGTAACATTCGTAATAAGAGTCGCGTATCTTTGTGATCGCGGATGTAGGAAGGTGACAAATATTGTCAACGTAAGGAGATTATAAGGTTTTTTTTTTCCTTCCGAAGGCATCGTTCTTTGAATTTATAATAGACAAAAAACAGTTGGTTTTGATTATATAGGGGAGCTCGTCGAGAAGATAGGTTACAAACGTTTACTTTGCAATTTATCTAATACTAGAAATAATTGTACGTCAACATACGTCTATTTGTTTGTTCATAATATCACGCCTACATCTGTATTGACGTTCTCCATCGTTTATGCGATATAAACATTTGCTTGATCGGTTTTAGTTTTCCATGGATCTTAAGAAAATGTATACCGTGCTCGGTCACATGTTTGCAGTCTTTCGAGCGATTTAATGACCTTTCTTTAAGATAACCAGTTCAATTAAATGAACTTATTTCAGCACAAATGTTAGAAATTACCGCTAGAAATTACCGCTAAAGAATCTCTCACAAACAACTTGAGTGTGTTTGAAATCAGCAATATGTGATGCTGATAAAAAGAAAAAAGAAAACACTTGCACGAAAATTATTTGAGTGCAGCGTTATCGATAGCGAATGAAATTGTTTTCGCGGCTGGCGATTCTCATAATCTACAATGCGCCTCTGTTCAAACAAAGAACGATCTGTCTACACAGGTCCATGAAGCGGCGACTGGCTGTAAACTGCAACCAAATTTTCCAAAGTCACTTTCCTTGCGCCCTTTCGCAAAAATTGACGGAAAATAAATGCGGGCTTAATTTGACAGGCCTGTCACCTATCTCATATCTGGAGTAAGTCATGAGCAAATGTTCACGTAACTATTAATTTATTTCCAAAGGCCAATATTATAAAATGCTGTTAACGAGTATACTTTAGCAGGGCCGATAATTAAATAAATTTCTTCTTGGCCGAGCTTGGACTGTCTAACAGTTTCTCGAGTACTTAATTTCCTTAAAGAAAATAGGCTGACACAATATTACTTCTGCGTCATTATACAAAATATTTGCCAGTTTTCAAAGTTCTCAAAAAGTTAGTATACACGGAAACCAAACGCTGAATAGTAATCTCGCGATAGAGCAGATTGCTAATCAGGCTGTCGAAATGCTTCTTCACTTTGCATTCGTTCATTAGTCTTTTCATTAGTTTATTTTTCTGGAAATTAGTGTCATCGGGTACGTCCGTAGACAATGGTAATCCTCCCTGTGCATCAGTTCAATCGTTTCTTTGCCGAACGTGGCCAAGATTAACGATGAACGTAATCAGATGCATGAAAGGTGTTCGTAGAAAAAACAAATATCGCAATTTAGGCTCGAAACCACTTTGTAGTTTTCGAAGTGGATTAGTATCACTGTTTTATTAGTTTTGTGCTACAAGGGACAGATCCGTATCACGAAATCAAGCAAAAACGACAAACACAGCAACCCAGTCACGTGCACGTTCAAACCGATAGCAACCAAATTGAAGCAACCTAATGGCGGCGAGTGCGTCAGCGCCCCCTGCCGGTCAGGCAACTAGCGAAATGAAAAGGTCGTGGAACGGCTGAGCTGATGAAGGCGTTCGTTGCACCGGTTATGTGCTTGAAACTTCTGCGGTTACTGGTTCGATATGAAGATCTGTTAGGGGGCTCAAGAGGGGAAGCACTTACATCCTGGTTGTATAGTTTATGAATAAAACATATAAGAGAAATTTGACGTCGATTTTCAAGATGCAGGGAAGAACATTTTCCCGTTTGAGTGAAAGAACACTTATGTTATACGAATAACTGAATAATATGAAGCAGAACGCTCCATATCATCCAGTTATTGAACAGTATTGAGCACCCTCGAGGCGTTCTGTTAGGTAGATTTGAGGGGGCTCCAGATCGGTGAGGCATATTCCAGTTTAGGGCGAACGTCGATTTCATAGGCTAGTTTGCAGAGATGGGTATGTACTGCTTTAATATTACGTTTAATGTATCCGAGAGTGCGAGAGGCGCTAGCAATTACGTCGTGGAAATCGTGGCTTAACTCCAGTAGCGTTTTCTGACATGAAAAACCTTTACGAAACGCGCAGTGATAGTTGTAGAAAGTGTTGTTATGTTCAGGATGCGGTGCCACGGGGGAAATTTAATGTGCTCTAAAAACTTACATACGACACTGGTTAATAAAATGGGACGGCAGCTTTCTGCTAAATAACTGTCTCTACTTTTGAAGAACTGAACAACCTTCCCAACTTTACAGTTAGATGGAGTGTAACCGGCGAATAATGACTGCATGTTTCACTCGTTATAGGTTACACATGGCCCCCTTTTGTGGAAAAATTAACGCAGTGGAGGGTACGCTCTCACGTGCCCTTTCCCCATTGTGTCTGGCCAAGAGATGTCGAAGCCATGTATTCAGAGGTTGCTCTGGTTCCTGGAAGACACTGCCAACATCCGTGTCGTACAGGGCTACTGACCTTTGAGAAATGAGATGCGTTCATTTGTTTCTGTTTAGTTTCCATGGGTTTTTGTTTTAGGGAAACAGAAAAAGGGTTTTGTTGGCGTGGGGGTTTTTCACTGTATAAAAAAGGAACGTTCTGTAAAAAAATTTGCAGACGTGTTTAAGAAGGCGCGTCCGTCCCGCGATTCCTTCTCTGCCTACTATCAGATGATTCAAAGCAAGTGGTTTAGGACTGTTTCCCGAAACATCTCTGATGACTTAGATTTCATGGATGAATTGTCGTTCTGGTTCCGCGTGCAAATTCTTAATCCGTGCATTAAAGTGGAGCTGCCAGAGGGATTTGTGCCTTATAAAAGTATCTATCGGCTGGTCCTCCGAGACGAGCGCAAGCTGAGTGACCTAGAATCAGAGTTTCTTTGTTACCGCCAGTAGGCTGTGACTAGCACCGTTGATCCAGTGTTATTTTGGAAACTTCATTTACCTGACTGGCCACTACTGTCCCAAGTCTCGCTGGACATTTTGGGATTTCCTGTGTCCAGCGCAAATGTGGAGCATGCGTTTTCAAAATTGCGGGTTGTGAACCGCAAGGAACGTGCTGCCGTGACGGATGCAAGCCTCTCGAAGTATGCTTGCATGCATCTACTATAATAACCAAGCGTGAGAAATAGATGCTTCCTCGAGAATAAGTGTATGAAATATGGGAATAAAATTGGAACTCTGTCTGTGATCAATCGCATTTTTTTCCACCGATAATCACCGATTTTAGCCTCGTCGTGAGACGCTCCACCGAAATACACCGGTGTTTCGAAAATAAATAAACACCAAAAAACATCCGCCGATTTTTCCCACAAATAAACACCGGAAGGTACACACCCTAGTTACACCCTTAGTACTTAAGGGAATTTTCGAATTAATAGTGTCGACACCGGCTGAGAAGGAAATTTGGAGCTAATCTTTATTTTGTTTTTCACTTATCGATACTGTCGACCTTCTCTTGAAAGTCATTACAGGAGAGATTAAAAAACAAAAAAAAACAATACCATTTCACCAAATATGTACAATATATACTTAGAAAATTGCACTCAGTTATCACTTCTAAAAAGCACGAAGACATAACAAAATGAAAGCAAATTACAACTCCAACTTAAATTTATACATATAAGTATACAATATTTGAAAATTAGCACTGATAGTATACGCTTAATCTTTAATGACATGCAGTTCTTTTTTTATTGGGAAAACAGATGAACGAATGAAGATTCAAAATGACGTACGTTAGAAGATTTAACAACACACTTTTGAAGCGCCTTCTACTCTTCAATCGTTTAAACAAAAAATGAATATTTGAAAATATTTATCCTCTGTTGTATGGTTGAATCATTTTATCATTATTTGGTCTACGTGATTGCTTATACACTTCTTTTAGATATTGTTCTGGGTTGATATTTAAATGTTTATTATAAATTGAATACAGATGTTTTAATCTGGCAAATCTCCTTCTAGTCTCTAGTAACGGACGTCCACACTGATTAAGTATTTAATTAACATACTCTGTTCATTTGTACTGGAGAGTATAAAACGTACAGCCAAATTTTGAACTTTTTGAAATGTTTCTTAGTCAATATTTTTGTTTAGACTCCAGACAACACTCGCGTATTTAAAAATAAGGTGTATTTTTGTTTCATAAGCTGTCAGCTTGGCTTCACTAGTTGCATTTTTTAACTTCGTCTTATGAAGCATAGACTCCGATAAGTAAGCAGAGGAGCAAACGTTATCAATATGGGTCTGCCACTGAAAATTCTGAGAAATTGTTACACCGAGATATTTAAAACTGTTTACATTGATGAAGTTAAAATTCCTTATATTATAGAAAATATGTAAGAAGATTTTTCTTGTTATATAAATGTATACCGACTTACGAACATTTAGCTGCATTTGTCACTTTTCGCTCCAATGCATTAAAAGTTCCAAATTACTGTTGAGGTTTAATTGATCATTCGTGTTATCTATTGGAGAGTAAAGAATACAGTCATCTGGCAAATAGCTTTAGTTTTGTTGATTTTTCAATATTTGAAATGATGCCATTGATGTATATTAAAAAAAAAAAAAAGCAATGCCCTGAGGGCATCTTAATGATACGGGTAAAGGAGCAGATAGGCTTCCATTGATTTCAACTCTTCGACGTCGATTTGATAGATAAGCCTCGATCCACTTTACGGCGTTACATCACAAGCCTAAATTTGCGAGTTTCCCTACTAATGTTTTGTGGGGTATACGGTCAAATGCCTTCGAGAAATCGATGCAGATAACATCGATTTGTTTTTTTACAGCGAAGGAAAAATCCTGAAACGTTTCCACAAGTTGTGTCACGGTCGAGAGATCACTTCTAAAACCGTGTTGAGGTGGATAAAACATACCGCGCTCCTCCAAAAAAAGTAAATATATATTTGGAAATTATGTGCTCCTTCACTTTACCGCATGCACTAGTTAAAGAAATAGGGCGGTAGTTATATATCTTCAGGGGGTTTCCTTCTTCTAAAACGGGGACAACACGGGCAGATATCCACTCTAGCGGAAGACACTGTGTCTGTAATACCATTGTTAATACGCTGTTGCAAAGAGTGCGACTCCGACAAAAATAAAAACTTGGAGCAAGATTTTTTTTTTTTCTTTTGTAGATAGCCGCAGTATAATCAGTAATTCTGAAGCTTCGGCCCACCCCTGCCCGTTTCGATCTGGATGACCATCGTACCCTCGTGCGTTCGTGTATCACTACTGCGTGGTGCACGTTAAAGACCCCACGCTAGCGGTTGCACCGCGCTGGCTAAATTGCTCTTCTACAGCTGAGAGACAAGTCACTCGTTGAAGGCAGACTCACTTCAAGGCTGTATACACATACCCATAACCAATTTTTTTTTTTTTGAAGCCCCTGCAGAGTAGTTGGCCTAACTCCCTCCACCTTGGCACTATGTAGCTTGGGTATGTCACAACATTTGACTGGGCAGTTGACAATGTCCGCTAAGATGGCACCCCTTTGACAAAGTAGGGTGCTTGCACAGCAATGCTAAGGTTGGAAAGTACAGAACATTCACGCTGCAACTGGCCCCAGATACTCTTGAAGGCTGGACGGGTCCAGGTCGAAGTAACTTGTTACCTGGCTGCCATATATGGCCGTGTGGCAGTTAGACAGAATTGTCCCAACCTTATACATTTGTGCAACTTGCTGCCGAAGAAGTTTCTGAATTTTGTTTTGAAGTCCAGAAAAGCAAACTCGGCAACCACTTTGCTAAACTTGTTGGTTTGGCCTGTTGGGTAGGCGTCGAGGAAGAACCGCCTTACTATGGTGCCTGGATTGCGTCTTCGACTGGTGTGTTTAGCGTATTTTCCCACCCACGCATCAGGAGTGGTGCCGATGTGGCAACAAATGACGTCACAGAAGCCCGAGTGTCATGCTGTTGCCAGTCGCGATCCTGGCGGTTGGTCGTAGAAAGGCTGGCGAAAAGCACGAGCGAACTCAAGTGTCGCTGTCGTCACGGCGTCCCAACCTCCTGCTGCTGTAGCTTCCGTGGACTGTCACAGTGGAGAGCGACCTGCAGCAGAACGAGCGTCTGCTACATCCACCGCAGCTATTGGGACACCGCCAGGGTCGCGACCGGCGACAGCTTGACACTTTAATGACGTCACCAGGCGGAAATCGAGGGACCACTTTTTTGGACGCGGTAAACACACCAGTCAGAGACGCGTTCGAGGCACAATACTATAACCGTCCTTAGAGTGTCGGAACTATGCTGGCGTCGCCCCAACCCATGGCATAAAAAAAAAGAATATAATGGTGGAACGCAAAAAGGGAGCTGGTATCTGACTTGCTTAACGCAGGACTGTATACCAAAGCCAGTTCATAATTTTAATAGCTTCGTTTGATGAACTATTTCAGCGGCGCTAACCATGCACCCACACGTAAAACGAAAAAAAAAATAAAAATAAAAACATAATTGTTACGACTGAAGTTTTAAGCGTCAAAATATTATTTACTAAAAAAAAAAAAAGAAAAATCGGCACAAACACATAAATTTAGGAAGATTAATCCCAATCTTGAAACGACTAATATCGGGTAAATAACGGTGTTTATAGTACTCCTGCTTGAAATTTACATGATTAGTTTACGTCGCTTTATTTTTGTTTATGCGTTATAGCTAGTTCCTTTTCTTTTTCATAAGTTGACGCCTTCATAAATTAGCGCGATGCACTATCGCGTTAATGGGAAAGAAATGGTATACACTTGACGCCAAAAATGTTCCCTAGTATCACAAGGAAGCTACAGTTGCTTTTTATATATTGGCTTTACACAAAAATGATGAATTTGAGGCAAGCCTTCGTGAAAGAATAAATCAAAACCACTTCCGCTCGGGAGCCTTATCTCCAGCCCTGTTAACAGCGACGCGGAGGCGTCGAGCGAGCAACGCAAAAATAACCTTTTTCGCTGTTGTTTTTAAACTTTATTTGCTCGCCACGATGGAATATTTGATGCCCGGTCTCCGTTCGTACGGCTACTAGCTTTGAAGGCGGTCAACGCGCCGCCAAGGACTGTTTTCGTATGCGAGGAGCAAGAACGATAGTATCGAAGCGAAACAAAAAGGAAGAGTAAAAAATTGAGTCAAACTATTCGCGACAATAATGAACTTCGTCATTCTTGCTCGTGTACTCCGCATAACATCGTCCACGGCATAAGAAGGCGCAAAAAAGTAAAGAACAAGAAGTCTCTGCACGAACGTAAAGCGCCTCCTCCTTTTCTGCCCACGTCTCGCAGAATCCAAATTGAATTAGGGTTGCGCTGCGCGCTTCTATTATAGTTTCACACGGACCAAATCTCAAGTTTTGTTCCTCTAACCGTCGCTTTAGCGAATGAGGCGGTAGCGATTGGCGGTTTAGTGAACGAAGGTTTATTATCAGAAAGTGCAATGATTTTATGGCGTTACATTCTGCGTGCAGTGGCGTACCAACTTGTTTTTGAGTGGGGGGGGGGGGGGGCAAACCAGACCCCCCCCCCCTCAGGGCCGGGGGACGGTGCCTTTGGTATCCCTTGGGCTCCGCCGGCCAGTGTTAGCCCTGCCTGTGGCGGCTGTTTCAGGGGGGGGGGGGGGCAAAACACATGCCTTGCCCCTCCCCCCCCCCCCCCTCTGAGAACTGGTTGGGCAAGCGCACCCCTTCCCCCCCCCCCCCCCCCGGGACATGGTACCCCCATGTCCCGGGTCTGGTACGCCCGGGACATGGGCTTACCAGACCCCCCCCCCCCCCCCCCCCCTCCCCTCCCCCGGTTGGTACGCCCATGTCCGCGTGTCAGTTTTACGACGGCTCATTGTTTTAGGAAGCCTGTGCATGCAACCGCAGACCCCGATCGACTAGCAGACCTGGGTAAATTCACCCGAAGAAATCTGGCGCGTGTACTTTCCCGAAAAGGGAGATCGCTGCAACCTCTGGAGGGGGCTGGGTGAACAACGAGGCTGGAAATATCATTGCTCCCGAGATTGCAGCGCCGCGTCCCCTCTGCGAGAAAGTAGACGCTTCATATTTCTAAAGAGTCGCCGATAGGTTAAGAAACGCTTGGCAAGTCCAGCATCTTATTATCGCAGCCAATTATGTCGCGGCACTAAACGCCCAAAAACCAATCACTAGGAAGGACGCAACCACGCCCTTCGTATTCTAAGCTGTCTTTCTTTCTCTGGGTACAGATGCACTTGGCAGCACTCGGGAAACCAGTCGTGAGTCTTCCTTTCCCTTGATCAGCAGAAGAAGGACAATAGCCACCTCCGGGCAGTGGCCTGGGAATCTCTTTCCAGAACTGGATAGGCGCCTTTTCGACACTCAGATTTGCACCACCATCGGGGTACAATACCGCTGTGCTCGATGAATAAAACGACTCAATGAATCATGTCATATAACACCTGAGACTGTGGTGGAAGAAATCGGAAACTTTTTAGTAGAAGGAACAGACACAGAAAGGGACGTCTCAGGAGCAGACACAGAAAAGGACGTCTCAAACTCAGCTGAGTTTGAGACGTCCCTTTCTGTGTCTGTTCCTTCTACTAAAAAGTTTCCGATTTCTTCCACCACAGTCTCAGGTGTTATATGACATGATTAGCTATCACAAGCTCGCCTGCACACTTACTGTCTTTTGACTCAGTGAAGACAGATTCTCGTTGTTTCAAGTGGAACGCAGGGCAGTACGTAGGCTTTTGATGGTGGCACATAGTGCGGCAGATGCAGCGACACGACAAAGCCTTGGCACAGTTATACTCATTTTACTGATACAGGCCAATGCACGGAATGTCCGTTTAACCGTCTGTTGGTTCACCGGACAGGCTCATCGCACTATACTTCAATGTAGGTTTAAAAAATGAAAGGCGTTTATAAATCTCTGTAATGCGAAATTAGACCGCAGCTCTTGAGCTATTTTGATTTTGCGATATACCGTGTGAAGGGAATTTGAGAACGATATATATATATATATATATATATATATATATATATATATATATATATATATATATATATATATATATATATATATATATATATATATAAATTGTTTACTATAATCATATTTATATAAGGAGGAGGGGAGGATACGGAGGAAACGCCTGACCGTCATCCTCCGTACCCTCCTCTTCTCTTCCTCTGTGGCCTCCCCTCCTCCTCCTGCGTACCCTCTCCTCCTCCTCCGGTTACGCCGACGGCGACGGCGACGCCGCAAAACACGAGAACAAGCGCCTAAGAGCTGCGCTCTAAAAAAAAAAAAAAAAAGGGCAATTTTTATTGCTGTTAAGCTTCGTACATCTATGGCTGCGCGGTTTGCTCGTCAATATTTAAAGCAGTGCTTCGCGATTACGTACTATAGGTGTCCTGGTTGGTTGGCCATTTAGAATTCCCCAAAAATGTATTTTCACGGAGCGCGGTGATATACAGCAGCTCGTCATTTATAATAAGCAACCTCCCAGAAGAAATACGTTCAACGAGCATGCCCAGGAGCATATGTTTCCAAGAGCGAAGCGTCTGGCCGTCATAATCATGGAGCACAAGCCAGTGATCAGAGGCTCAAGCACGAATTACACTACACCCAAAAGGATCAAGTTCCCTCGGACATGCAGCGTCAGTTCGTATAAACGACTCCGATCACACAAACCGGCGCCTGAATACATACGGGAGCCTGAATTTCCCTTTCATCGCAGTCCCTCCTAAATCTGGTGCTTCTTTTTTTTTTTCTCACTCTAATGAATAGGCAGACTGCACGTTTAAGCTTTACATTGCTCGTGCTGCCGCGCGTCCTAAGCTGCTTTGCGAAACGCACTTGCCAAAAAAAAAAAAAAAATTTTTTTAGGAGTTTTTTGTTTTGAATGAGAGTTATCACGCTGGAACCACACACCGAGCTAGAATTCACACGCGGTTTTATCGTGCCTTTTAAATTTTATCGCTCTTATTTTTTGTTTAGGAAACAATGCGAGTCAAATAAGGATTTTCTTGCGTGTCTTTTGTCCTCACTGCGCATCGAACGAGCTCGTCGTGTTGTTCGGTCCTATGTTATTTTTTTTTTTTTCGCTTCATTTTTTAATTTCCGCGTGTTTGTATAAACATGCTCCCCAATCTCAAGAAAACCCATATACGCATTTGCGGGAAATTGAACAAAGGAAAGCGGGCGCCTTTTCAGCGCCCAGTCTAAACGCAAACAGTGCATTCTTAGAATAGAAAACAACGACAAGCGAGAAATCTTTGAAGCGAGTTAGGGATCGTAAAAGCGCTATTTCATAACGTCAGCAGCAAACAAAATTCTGTAACAAAAAAATTGAGCTAAGAAACTCGTCTTGGATGGTAATCCCGCTTACCTCCCGATGATTCTGCGGTACAACAAAGACGACAAAAGGGAGCTTATAAAGAAAAGGAAAGAAAAAAAAAAGAAGGAAGTAAAGAGCAGAACCAGTGAAGGATGACATTCTTCGGAATTGTTTCATTTTTCCGAAAGGCTCTTTCTTCGCCTCTTCGAATGTTTGAGAAAAAAATCATTGAGGAGTAAAAGTGATGACGAGGGGAAGGGGGGGATGGGTAATTCCGGAGATAGGAGCCAACTAGGATAGCAAATAAACCGATCTCACCAACCAATTTCGTTACGCCACCGCTACCGGTATGTATCGTGAGAACTACCACCAAATAAGCTAATTTTATGGCTATGGTGGGAACTGTAGTCTCTCTGGACGCGCGATAACTTTGCTGCGGGTCGGCACGAGCAGAGCACGAAAAGGCACGGACTGTCTCGTGCACTGTCGCCTGCCTCCCGTGAAGTGTACAGTGATGGCGGCGTCACGCATGCGTGGAACGCTTAGTGAGATTGGTCTATTGTGGACGCTCTTTGCTCTTATCGTCTTGTTGCGGCAAATGCTACAGTAGTCTCACTCTGCACCGACTAATGGGCACTGTCGTACAACCGAAGCGCCTCTTTTTCTTTCGATCTTCGTAAGTGCAAAATTTCAGGTTGCAGTGGAGGGTCCGCTTTTTACCGCAAATTCAGGTCGCGATACTCACAGCGCTAACTAACCCTTCATTTGCAAACGCCACCAGGCGGTGCTTCAGTCTTTGACGTCCCAGTCTATTTCCGGTTCATAGAAAAATTAAGAAAGCCCACCTTAACACCGTTGCTTGAAACGTCGATGAAACATTTCACTACCAATTATCCGGGCGAACGTCAAAGGAACTAAGAAGCGCGAGATCCTTTAAAAGTTTTCAAATATCCGTGTAAACCAAGTTGTCTCCTCCGAGGCGTTAAATCGCACAGCCAAAGGCCCTAGCTAAATCTCCAACGTTTGTTTTCCGTGTAGCATTTATGCTTTTCAGCACCGGTGACATAAGCGAGCTCGACATGCCTGCAAAGACGGAGCAACCGGAAGTCGCTCGGGACGCAAGCAGTGGTTCGTGTTTGGGAACAGCAAAAGGGTGTACAGTCATTGACAGAGTGAGCACGGCGTTATCTTTCGAAGGCTTGTCCTCCAGCACGCGCTCCACAATCAGTGGTTTGGCTGCGGGCTCAAGGAGCGGGAGACTCCGAAGCGTTACTGAAGCTCGCGAGGATGGCGGGACAACTGAGGCTCTTGCCTACTCACCTTGGAAGTGACTAATGGATCACAAAGGATGCTGCGTTGAAGCGCAGCCTCTCCAAAGATGTTCCCGGACTCGTGGAGTTTCATCACCTTGCGTGAGTTTGGGATAGGAATACGGACTTATTGAATAGGAATCTGCCACTTCAAACTTCCGGACGCGCAAATCTCCGACACCTTTCCTGTGTCTGGCCGTAACCAGCGCGCCACTCTGTCGGATAAATGGGAGCGTGTAGATACATTCCTTATACATTCATTTCCCCGGCTCAACATATTTCCTCGCGCCTAGATCATCCTAGCAAAGTTGAATCCATTTTCTCCGGAACTAACGCCTACATATACTCGCCCCCTTCCACTGTGCATTTCTGGTTGGAACAGTCTGCCCTCCAGCTTGGTGACAATAAATGACCAGATCTTTTTTACGCGGTACACTGTTAAGTTGTTTAAATAATGACAGTATTAATGATGCCTTTATCTTGATAATGTGTTTCCCCCAATTTTATGTAAATAAGGTGAATTTGATGTCACCCGCCCCCCCCCCCCCCCCCGCTTTATGTAATGCCACACATAGAGGCCTTTTAGGTAATAAAACGAAATGAAAGGGAAAAAAAAAATGTTGGTCGCGTCTAAAGTAAATTTAGTCGCAACGGCCTATTGTGGTACTCAAAATCCGCGGGGTAAATAATTCCAGACTGCATCTCTAGAAACAAACCCCAGATGGATGTTTATTGCGAAATATGTGTCTTATGAGATTATATCTTCAACAGGTGCGTAGTACGTTCACTTCTTTCACTTTATTTTTCTTAAAAAATAAGCACGGTGCCATTTTGTGTTTTCCTATTTGCGTGCTATATTTTCGCACACGTCACAAAGCCTTCGCTTTAAAAAAAAAGTGGATTTTTAGAGTTAGTGCAAATAAGTGCCAACATCTTGTTTTTAGGGGCGAAGCTCCTTAGGGGCTAGCCATGTCCGTCCGTCCGGCGTCCGGTGCTCGTGCTCCTGCTCGTGAGCTCACGTGCTCGTATAGGGCAAAAAAAAAATGATGAAAATGATGAGAATAAAAAATGATGCAAAAATTTTTGCGCAGTCGACAGGATTCGAACCTGTGCGGGGAGACCCCAATGGATTTCTAGTCCATCGCCTTAACCACTCGGCCACGACTGCGGGACGAGTAGGGGACTCTGAAATGTGGTAGTAACTCAAAAGCTGGGGATGTCATGGATGAAACGTTGCATGTAGCCGCTCAACGTCTATACAGGAGAGGGCGCTGCGGTGAAATGCGTATATAATCGCGTTAAACTTTGCATGCATTGGCTCAACGTTTATAGACGAGAGGGCGCTGCGGTCAAATGCTCAAATGCGTATATAACCACGTTCCATACCACACATTCTCTTTCTGACATGGATGAAAACGAACGAAACGCTCGGCATGCTGCGGCTCAGCGTCTACGCAGACAAGCACCACCAGAGCTTCGCCCCAATCATCATCATTCACCACGTGGAGATGCGGTCAATATTTTTAATTGGATTGTTTTCGAGAAGTGTAGCTTTTCCTGCCTCCTGTCAACAGGGAGCCGCTCGTGCGATAACAGCCCTCACGGTTAAAAAGCCGCTAAAACGACTCGATGCAATAAAGATACACTTCTCAAACAAACTCCTCGTATTTACTTGATACCTGGATTAACTCTCGGGGCTATTGTAAACAAACGAAATAATCGCATTTAATATCGAGGTATCATCGATAGGCAGGCACAATATACTCTTCTTCGCTTTTCAGTGTAGGCGTGGCAGAAGCTATAGGGGCGAGCTCCGGGCTTTCAGCGTCCCTGCCAAGCACCCACGCTAGTGTAGTACAAGCAGTGTTCAGGGTCACATGCTGTCGCTTGTAGCATCGGCTGCGTCTGGGATGAGGTATAGAAACGCAGTCAGGCTGAAGACAGTTTTTTGGGGGACCAATGCAGAGGACGTCCGTCATACGAGCAAGAAATGCGCTTCAGAAAGTGTCTGCAGACTGTCTTTTGTACGAGCAGTAAAACCGGTACTTAAAGCTTTTTTTTTTTTTTTTTTTTATGTGTCTGAGTGCTTCTTGGCCGGCACGAGGAATCGGCGCCTCTTCATTTCCTCCGCGGCGAGCGGGCCTCGTATTGGGACCTCCTCGGGTAGTAAAACCCTGGCTCGAATCCAGGGTCCTGATTGGCCCATTTGAACGTCCCGCTCTTTCGCGAACAGAAGACGACCGCTACCTTTTCGCTCGCGTTGTTTGAAATAAGACGGTTTGTGACAGTAAATCGAGAAGCGTTGACGCGACGTACAATGACCAGGCTGGTGAATAAAAATCGAGACGATTTGAATCGTGATATATATCATAATTTAAATGGTGATTTAAATCGCACCAGTTTTACTGCGATGATTTAGATCGAACCTTTCACTCAAACATAATTTCCAAAATATTTTTTACTTACAGTGCGACTTTCGTGTCATATTTTTTATGCGCAATTGTTTTGTATCCAACTCAAATATTCATGTAGCAAGAAGGATTGTAGCAGGCTGAACAGGAGCGAAAAGCAGTGCTCTCCAAAGCGAATAGGAACGTTGTGTTTTTTTCTTATAGCTTGCACTTCGTTCGTCAGTTTAGTTGTGTTACAAGCAAGTCATAATGCGCCAGAAACGAAAAAAAAAAAGATAATCAAGCATATAAAAACGTGAAATATTGTATTAAAAATTTTCTTTTTACTGACTAAAAAAATCAAGCTTCTTTTGTTCGAGTATGGCGGAATTTACATCAATAAAATGTTGTTAATTGAAGTGTACTTTAAATGTACAGTAATACTTTGGTCCGCATTGTTTTCAATAATCAGAGGGATTGGCTAATCAATCTGCCTTGTTTGAAATTTTATTTAGTGATAAATAAGTACTTCGTTTCTGGCTACAGTGATTTAAATCAAATTAATTTTATTTAAATAAAATAATCTTATTTGAATCAAATAAATCTGATTTAAACAAAATAAATATGATTTATTTTAATATTTTTAATCATGATTTTTTCACTCCGTTCATGGATATTACTGAGAACGGCGGAGACATAATGGCTGGCGATACTGGCGGTAAATGATAGTTTTGACGGAGAAAGCAACCGACACCGGGTGGAGCCCTAAACGCGTCGGTTCGTGACAGTAATCCAGCGTAAAAGCACACGCAAAGATGGGCCGGTGCTGATAGGGCCGTAAGCCAAGCAAATCTCCCAAATTCTCCAAATCTCAAGTCCCCCAAAGATCTGGCAAACAACATCCTTTAACGCTTCTGCCCCGTCACTCCTACCCTCCCCTTCAACCCGGCAATGCCAGCCCCAGAACCAGGCACCAGGTAGGACATCGACTGGCCCTTCAGCCCTTCCAAACGTCTCGTAGCCCTTTGCGACATCAAAAGACATACCACCCCGGGTCCGGATGGCGTCACTTACACTGCCCTACGCAGCCTCCCCGACACCCATCTTGACGTTCTTCTTTTTCTACATCAACGAAGCCTGGAAATCCCGCCACATCCCCCAAGAATGGCGCACCGCTAAAGTTATCCTCATCCCCAAGCCAGCCAGACACCCAACGAATGCAGATAATTTCTACCATATATCCCTAACTTTCTGTGCTAACGAACTCATGGAGAAGATGGTCCTTAGCAGATTACAGTGTACCTTGACTCCATAGACGCTTTCGCCCCGACACACACAGGCTTTCGGCCACACATCATCCACCCAGGACATGGCCATGCGCATCTACGAGGACATTTACCAATTCCAGCACGAACAACTCCGCGTAATCGCAACCGTGGACGTCTACAAAGCCTTCGACATGATCACCCACTCTGATATCCTACACAACCTCTCTCAGTTTTATGTTGGCCCACGCATATTCAACTACGTCCGAACCTTTCTTTCTGCAGTCACACAGGACAACTTCAAGTCGATGACTGTACTCCCCCACGCCATCTCAAGGGGCGCCCCCCAGGGCTCCGTTCTCTCCCCTATGTTGGTTAACATTGCTATGGTCCGCCTACTTACACTGCTTGAAACCATCCCAACTCTCCACCATTACATCTACGCCAACGACGTTACTGTCTGGTGCTCACGAGGCTCTCCAGCGGAGAGTGAACAAACCATTCAGCAGCGTCTCGACACCATTCAGACCTACGTCATCAACATTGGTCTCTCTTTTTCACCAACCAAGTCTGAATTCGTGGCTGTCTCGACTCTCCAGTGACCAAACAAAACGTGAAGACACAAGAAGGGCTTTGATCTTCCTATCTATTCATGGCGCAGACATGACTCGCATACCGTCTCCATTACCGTCCTCGGCTTCCCTCTCCCCTAAGCAGGCCAACCTCATCTATGGATCCAATTCATCACGAGACAAATCAACCAGGTCCCTGGACTCTGCAGAGCGGCGTGTAACTCCGCTCTGCAGAGTTACACGCCGCATAGCAGGTCTGAAATAGCATGAGCTCCGCAAGATCATAGAGGCCCTTGTACGAGGGGCCTTCATAAAGTTCGTATCATTGTCCCGAAGGAATAGAGAGTCAGCAATCAAACTCGAGTATCGCCACCAAAAGGTATGCCCACTTTTTCCAGCGATGGACCACATGCCGGAGGCCATTGTTATAGAACTCCTCGTTTTGAGTGTTGAGAAATCGCTCCAGTTCAGCAATCACTTGGTCGTCGTCATTGAAATGTTTTCCTCTTATTTGGCCACACTGGAAACGTTTGCGCCATTTAACCAAAGTGTCATAAACTGGAGCGCTATCCCCGAACAACGCTCACAAATTGGAATGAATATCATGGCATTGCTTCCCTTCAAATGGAAAAAACCGATCACTGCATATGTGCTTGGCACCGACGGGCGGTGCCATTTTTGTTTCGACACCGTAGCGGCGTTAAGCGCTTCTATATAGCTATGCGATGTTTAACTGTGCGGAAACTTGAGGAGCGTGCGCTCACGTCGATGTCTGTTTTTTTGTTTTTTTTTTCAATTTTTTATGCCGATAATACGAACTTTATGAACGCCCCCCGTATACTCGCGCGTCATATATCAACTGCCTTACCAAAGACTGTCGTCCACACAGAAGAAGCGATTGGACACTGCCCGCCGGAAATGCCACCATCATGCCCTTGGTGTCCCCCGATGCACACCGAATCCCGGACAAAAGCTCACCGGACAAAAGCTCACCGGACAAAAGCTCACCCATTTTTTCACGGACCCGGACAAATGCTCACCAGGGAAAAATTTAATGTTGGTCTTAACACGAGTGCGGACAACTTAGGTGCATGCGTGCGACACTAAAATGCAACGATAAATTTAATCTGACAGGCGCATGATTTGTTGATTAGAGTAGAAACAAGTTTATTTATCGATTGGTTAGAAGCGAATGCAGTCTCTTACTAGCTCCAGCAGTCTTGAAAGATCTGGGTGCACCTGGAACCCCTCGAAAATATTTTTCAGGCGATTCTGCAGGCACAGAGTGGGTTTTCGCACCCGCTTCTCTTGGGGTTCACCTCTCCGGGCTTGTGTCAATGACGTGGCAACGAGCGCCTGATTTCCGTCTAGGCATTCAATCAGCCTCCAGACGCTTGGATAGGTGTGGCCGACAAACTTCGGGAACCCGGTATTTCATCCTTCGCAGGTGTTGTTCGTCTGGTCTTTTTTTTTTTTTGAAGAGTGGCATCGTACATATTCCACGGTCCGAGGGAAACTCCGGTCGTCGGCGGCGCACAGTCAGGCAAAGGGAAGAATTCGCTCTCGGTGCAGCCGCAGAAGGAGCAGAAGCATAACGAAAGGGGCCGTTGACATACGCGCAAACAAAGTAGTCCAGCAGGTCGACGACGTCACCGGTAGTCTTTTCCCTGATGTAGGTTAGTCCTTCGGGCACAAGCTGTGGTGGAAGGAACGCCAGCCTAACCAAAATGCCGCACAGCTTTCTAAATTGGTCATCTGTATCGTACTTGTCCAAAAGGCCCAACTACCGTTCCTTTAAGATATTTTTAAAAATTCGCTGCTCAATGGTGTGTTTATTAAAGTTATGCTTCAGTTTCTCTTTCATGTCACGTTGAGATCATTCTTCATTTCAAATACATCTACCACGCTAAATGTCGGAAAGAAAAATATTTTCCTTGTCATTTACTTCAAATATTACCCTGAACCCCAAGAAAAGCAATGCATTAGTAATGAAGAGACATTGTGCCTAACCTTTATGTGCGCTTTTAGCGTGACATAAGAACAATAAAAAAGCCAGGTCCCCGAAGAGTGACTTCGCTTCTTCGGTCACTCTTCGGGCTCAAAAACTTCGGTTCACGAAGTTTCTTGGGCGTGGCACAAGGGTGCTCCGGCATACCTTGAGTCAAGCAAAATTGATCTTATCAGCTCCACTCAGTTTCAGTGACCTAAAATTTGGTCCCAAATCGTTGCTTCTCTGCCTGTTATGGCTAATTTGTAGACACCTTTCCATGGAATAGGATGCCAGTTCTCCTAAAATTGATGCAATGTTCATCGCGTCCGCACTTTATCCCAGCCCATGTTTCGTCCGGGTAGCAATAAAAAAAAAAATACAGTGATGTCTCGTTAATATGGACAACTCGGTTGCCGTAAAAAATCGTCCATAATGTGAGTTGTCCATAATAACAAGACAAAAATGCATGTATTTTGCCAATGTGTCCCCGAAAGTGGTGTCCATATAGCGGGGTATCCATATTAACGGGGTCCATATTAACGAGACATGACTGTAATAGGTGAGCTTTTGTCCGGGTTTGTGAAAAAAACGGGTGAGCTTTTGTCCGGTGAGCTTTTGTCCGGTTACCATGCACACCCAACGACCGGAAGCAAGAGACCTCTTCAACTCTTTCGATGATCACGGTTCATCACCAAGCGCAGCAAGAACGCCACAAAACGTTCAAACAGGGCAGGCAACATATTCATGAATATAACAACTGCACGGCGCTCTGCTCGGAGACGGAAATAGTACACAAAAAGAGGAACGATTTAAAGAGAGTAGTAAGGGAGACCGTGCGGATAAAGTCTCTAGGAAACTGCATAAGTCAGACTTCACTACAGTTTGGAAGCAATTTAAAAAAAACTTTCTAAAAATGTAAAAAGTTTCTTCTTTTTTTTAAATTTGCGATTAAGGTTGTTTGAGGTGCGACCCTGCTTGTGATTTTACAAAAAACTGTAAAACGTTTTGTTTTGGTTGGTTTTCTACGTGTGTTGGCCCAACTACCGTTCCAGTTTTTTTTTTTTTTGTATGCGGAAAGGGCGTGTCATGATTCAGAAGTATAAACTGTGTTTAGAATAATAGGGAAGAGATCCTTTTGTTCAAATTTGAAGGTGGATGGATGTTGGCTTATCGCGTCGACCTGTAAAAATTGTCAACGTTCTTGCATTGTGTGATGGAGACTGGGGCGCTTGAACTGCATAGACTTCATCCTTTTTGTGTTGGTGGAGATGACCTTGAGATTGAGACTCTATAAGGAGGTGGACTAAGTAAACGAACAAAAAGTTAGGGCGCTAACAAGTTGGTGAAGGTTTAACATTTTGGACAAAACCCCGAGACTGGAGGGGGAAAAAGGGACAACACAACACAAAGTCTCAATAAAGTAAACGAGTTAGCTGAGTTTGAGACGTCGTCCTGTCTATTTTCTGTCCCTTCTACATTTTGATGTTTGTTCCTTACCCCAGTCTCAGGTTAATTCAACATGCTTAAGACTCCTCGGTTATACCACCGCGCATTTAACCCCCCCCCCCCCCCCCTCCCCTCCCGGCCGCACCGTGGACATCCGCCCCCACGCGTACGAGTCCTCCCAATCCCTAAACCCATGTCGGTTGAGTACAACGAAGCACGTCACGCAAAGTGAGAACACCACGTCAATGGGGCACAGATCCTGCCTCACACAAAAGCCAACTACACGGACGCGTCTCATTCACCAACGCGCTCTCGTAGCGCCGTCTACAGTCCCCGTCACGCACACGGGATCCGGTCAACTTGTCGAAAGCCAACTCGTCGACGGCCAACTCGTCGACGGCCAATTCGTCGAATAGGCCAATTCATAATATGGCAATTCGTCGAAGGGCATCTTGTCGAAAGGGGCAATATGTCGAAGGGCGATTCGTCGAATAGGTTGAATGACCGTCCGAGTTAAAAGTCTGTGGTTCCTTGTTACCTTCTGACCTAAATCTTTATTTGTGTTTGGACTAGAGACTTTTAACCCTAGACTTCTACTCTTTCTTGAGTTACAAGGCGGAAAGAAAAATTACAAGAGGGCGAAGACAGGGCAGTAGCTTGAGACAAGTTGAGAAATGGTAATTTCGGGATCGTCCTTTTTTTTCCTTTATTACATTTTGTAATGAGCCACCGCAGACTGTCGAAGCGAAGCGGCGTGACTGGTGGGCCAGGTGGGTAAGCATTTATGTTTTGATGCGCCGCAGACTGTCGCCTCGAAGCGGCGTCAACGGGTGGGCCGAGTAGGTTAACACGCGCCCCAGTGATACACGCGCGACGTAGTCATCGTCCCCCACTGCACCGTGAAGGTAAAGCAACCTGCAAGTTCGACAAGAAAGAGCACACTCTAGGTCCATTACCGTGAGGCGATATTACGAATTACTATTGAGCAGGATTTGCTTTAAAATTTCAGGAAAAAAATTATATATTATGGCTTTGAAACAGCAGCGACCAGTTGGCCTCTTCGACGAGTTTTCCTTCGACGAGTTGCCCTATGACGAATTGGCCTATTCGACGAATGGGCCGCCGACGAGTTGGCCCTCGACGAGTTGGCTTTCGACGAATTGGCCTAGACCCCACGCAGACACCTCGATACACACCCTGGTACAAGACCCCACTTCTGCAGAACTCCTGGCCATATCTGAGTCCATCACCCTCCCCCACCACCCTACTGACGACACCCCTAACAGGACGGACAGTCAGTCGGCATGCCGTGCCTTTTTGCATAATCTACTCCCTCTACACATTCGCACTAAGATCGTCTATCGTCTCACTCAACTACCCACCCA
The DNA here is from genome assembly GCA_013358835.2 of Ixodes persulcatus. Lineage (NCBI taxonomy): Eukaryota > Metazoa > Arthropoda > Arachnida > Ixodida > Ixodidae > Ixodes > Ixodes persulcatus. Next base: position 474,988 of record JABSTQ010009964.1, on the reverse strand, counting down.
TCGCGTAGCTGTCCAATGGACCCCTGGCCACGAAACTATCGAGGGTAACGTACGCGCTCATCCGCGAGGAGCCCTGTTCGGGCCCCTCTGAAGTTTGGACAGGCGAATATGATCCCCGTCACCATCGCGAAATCCTACAAAAAGGCCGAGCTACCTTTCTATGCGACCGCAGACACTTAACGGTGCAATTGTCCAATCCCCCCGCCGCCTTCTGCAGACAGGATGCCTACATCCTTCGCAGAGCTCAAACCTCCTCCCTTCTCACAGCCCACTTTACACATCACATGCAGGATCTCCCTGGATCTCCTTCACGCCCCCCCCCCCCCCCCCCCCTGCCAGAAATAGCCTCTAACGAGCACATGCTCTGGCGTTGTCCCCACGCCCAATCCTCACTTAATTTCCTCCCCTCCACTCTCCCACCCCATTTTCGACCCCTGACTGGGCAGGCTGGCTCGCGCCACAACATCACCTCGTCGCCTGACTACTGCCCCTACTGGTACAGCATGCTCGCGCTGTACTGGGGGACCAGTGGTAACTCTAGTCAGTGATGATTGAAAACGGGCGTGTTGGTGAATAGAAAACACCAAGGACGAGGACGATTACAGGACTTCTTTCATTGAGAAACAACATCGAATGTTGTTGCTCAATGAAAAAAAGTCCTGTTTCCGTCCCTGCCATCGATGTTTTATCCTTTCAAAAATTCGTGAGTCTAGTCGGGCATCGGACAATGGTGTTTCAATAAAAGTTTATTTTCTCTCCCTCTCTCCGAGACGGCATCATCTCCGAGGGGGAATCCGCGTGAAACACCGGCGGTTGTTTACCTAAGCCCCTTCCTCTCCTACCACCTAAACCAGCGTAACGAATGGAGTCACGAATGAAGACGCTGCCGCGTGTGTCTAGTTGCCGGCGGGCGTGCATTTGTGACGTGCTTAAAAAAAGGCCCACCAGGGGTCCCGGATTCGCCCCGTGGTTTTACCCAGCGAGGAAACAACTCTACGCGACCGGGGTTAATTTTATGCGAGGTCGGCTCTCTTGTTCGGTTACTGGAATCCGCGAGCGGCCGGGCCATCCGAGACAGTGACGGACGATCGAGTGGGGCTGCGGGCTCGGGTCTCAGTCGCAGGCACGTAGGGCCGTGATCCGCTCTCGCGGTAATTGGGCGCCCTCTCCTTCCTGAGCGGACTCGGCGACGCGGCGAGCCCCCGCAGCCGTCGACTAAAGCTCTGGGTGCTTGGACGGCCGTCGCTGCTCTCTGCGGTTGTGCCTGACGGAAGGCAGCCTCAAGCACACATGTACACGTTACTGAAATAAAACTAAACACCGTTACTTACTCCATAAATAACCAAGTACCTTAATCGTTACTGCGATTCAAAAAGAACGCGTTACCTCAACTTCGAAGTAATGCATAATTTTTTTTCTCTCTATGTGTCATTTTTACGAAGCAGTGTATTTGTCGTCGTTAACAATTCATTGCTTATTACGCATTAACTCAGGGATAACTGTGGCTGTGCTGAGATACCTTGTGCACATCGTTTCATTATCGATCTCGTTTTTTCGTCGAGCAAATTACAGGCTCGAGCTGGAGTGAAAATTAGGTTGGGTAATTCTGTTGTACACATGCTTCTTTACAGAAGTGACAAAAATAGGTTTCTCGTCCTTTTTATTAAAAAGTAACCAGATCGTTACTTTATTACAGAAGAACATTAACTAGGTACAAGTAACGCATTTTTAGAAATGTGTCACGTACAGGTCCGCCCTGAAGTGTCCACGAGTGTATGCTGCACCGTGATCCACTGAGATCAGCGATCGTTGGTTTTTTTTAATCAGTTCTATAAATGAACATGCTGTTGGTATTATGTTCTAATGGCCGAGCAATACTACCGTGAAAGGGTTGGACGCCATTGTGTAATTGTTTGTTTGCTTATTTATTTTGCTGCTAAGAGAGCCCAAAGGAAAACCCGTGGGGTTGGGGAACCGAGAATGGTTAAGAGAGATAAAGGGGAAATTTAACGATTGATAGAAATATTGCTACGGTAGAAGTTCAGGTAAATTATTTTCAGAAGAATACAATTAATCCTGGTCCTTGTTAAACGTTGCCCCACCTTGGCCAACCTTAAAAGTGCCCTGTTCTTACAACCAGTAGACTCTGGTTATCGCGGTGACGGAGCAGGTTTAATACCACCATGAAGTATGTCAACATGGCTGCCATTTTAGGGGCGAAGCTCCTTAGGGTCTAGCCTTGTCCATCCGCCCGGCGTCCGTGCTCACATCGATTGCCTGCCCATCTGTCTTCTTAAAAAAAGAAAAAAAAATGTTTGCGCAGTCGACAGGATTCAAACCTGTGCGGGGAGACCCCAATGAAGTTCTAGTCCATCGCCTTAACCACTCGGCCATGGATGCGGGACGAGTAGGGGGCTCTGCGATGTGGTAGTTCTCTTTCTGACATGGACCGTTGACTTAAGCGGTGGAGATGCGTTCCCACGGCTTCTAGCGGATCCAAGCTGATCCGCTAGAAGAACCACTGGCTCTGCATTTCACCGACCATAAAGCAGTAATAATGAAGTCCAAACGGAACCCGGAACTCAGCACTACCTAAAAGCAATAAAAAAAAAATCAGCACCATCAGCACTACCTATGAACAATAAAATCAGTATCACCAGCACCACCAGAGCTTCGCCCCAATCAACATCATTCACCACGTGGAATGTTGTGATTTTTGGTTGGTGCTGACAAGCAGAAAATTTTATGGCCCCCACGTGGCTACCAACTCGGCTGAGGTTGAGTTGGTAGCGTTGAGGTCGTAGCGAAGATCAGCCGATCAATAGCGCGGGTATTATAAACAGTGGTGGTGGTGGCTACCTATTCCTCTTACCGGGCTGTGCAGTCTTCTGTGTAGACTTTGTATACTGTACAGAGGTGCCCTTGAGTGTGGAGATGAGCTACAATCCTAGAAACAGCTGTTTTGCTTTCCTATCTGTTAGATAATTTCAGACATGCCTAGTGGGAGCTTGGACAGTGCGATATCTGCTGATATGGTTAGGTTTTTGAACAAGTTGGTTTAGTACACAAATTCGAGAGTTCGCTCTATCAAAAAGGTTCAAAAGTAACGTTCTGCACCTCCTGTTAACTTGATGTATTACAAGAAGACCCAAAATTCTGAAGGAATAGCGGAAAAAAATATGCAGGTAATTTTGGGAGTGAATACCTGGGTAGAACGCTACCAAGCAGTACCATAGTAGATTTGTGTGTAATCGATAAATGCGCACTTCGTATTCATGCCAATATATATATATATATATATATATATATATATATATATATATATATATATATATATATATATATATATATATTGGTTTCATCGCCTTCATATCTAAAAAAAAGATTAGGTGGCCTGTTGCCATTTTTTGTCTCTCTCACCACCGTTTATTTCTTGAAAGTTTGCTGTAAGCACATGAAGACAGCCTGGCGTTTACACTACAGAATTTACTGCTAATGTTCTAAACGGTTTCAATCAAACCGAGGAGACACCTCCAACTCTTCCTGGCGAGCAACACAAACGGAGCAAAACACGCGCGCGCAGTTTTCGGCGGCTTCTGAGAGGCGGCGTGCCAGTCAGGCAATCCTCTTCCCTCCGTTACCCTTTCCTTCGCCGGCACCACGTGATTGCGACACCGGTGGCGGCGATCCCGGAGCGTTTGAGACTGGAGTCTCCTCAGCCGGGGCTTGAGTCGCGAGCGTCGGTTCGTGTTCGCCGTGTCGGTGAGACCGACTCGCTGTCTGCGTCGCGATTCTCCCGCGCCCCATCCGCACTCGAGCTCGCCGATCGCGTGCGGTGCTCGGACCACCTTCGTCGTTCGATCGCTGCGGCTGACATGTGCGAGGGTGCGTCTCCGTGAGTGTGTCTCCGTCGATCTTCGGCGAAGCGGAGCTACGCTGGGACGTCGCGGTCGCCGCTGAGCGAGCGGCTATGTCAAGGTGAGTGCCCAGGAAGTGTCGTTCCACTCGCAAACACTCCGGTGCGTTTTACCACCGAGATATTTTGCTGGCGCCCTCCTATGGTGTACGTTAGTGACGTCACGACATGGATTTGCCTCGCCGTGATCGGGGGCATTTGCCCCACCGTGAACCGGCGATCGGGTAGGCATTATCAGTATTCAGGAAACTGTGCGATCTGCTTGAGACTCCAATCTGTGGATCTTCAATCGGTCAATTCAGTCAACGAAAATGGCAATAGATATCATGATCCCATCACCGCGCGGTCTGGTCGGCTTCAGTGGCCAAAGATAGCCCCCTAGTTCTGCAAGACCGTTGGAACATAACGCAAAGCGCCCATCTCATCGGCTGAACAAATTAAATCTAGTCAATGATTGGTGTTCCGATTACGTCGCGGGAAAATTCAAGACCAGCTCCTGAGAATGTCACCTCTCCCGAGCAATCTCTCATCTGGCGCATCTGTTCCTCGCAAACTTGAAATTCCTATACAAAAAAAAGGGGGGGGGGGGGAAAGAAAAGGATAATTTTGTAACCTTAATGCTAGAGAATATTAAAAGTAACTCCATCTTTACTCGCAAATTTCAGCAATGGTGGTACCGTACTGTGAGAATCGCGCTGCCCTAGCTCCTGGTTGATGGGTTTCACTATAAAGGTGCTTGCCTTCCTGACGTGACAAAATAAAATGAGGTTCTAATACTGCTCGTATATAGCAAAACTGGAATTACTTACGCGTCGTTAATCCAGCCTCGTACTGCTGTTCTACCCCAATCCACCATGATGACGGCCATTTTGATGAGCACGAGTTAGAGTGCCACCATAGGTCGTGAGAATTGCGAATTCTAAGCCAGTCGTTGACTCGAAGTGCGTGAGCCAATTGGTCAATGCTTCTATTTGAACAGGTTCGAATGCCGACTGGGGATCATATATCTATGTGCAGTACAGACAATGAGAGTTCAAGAAACGCAGGACGTGCCCAGTTCGGAGCCTTTTGTTATTATTCTGGGACCAATGAGATGGCGGTGCGTAAGAGCGCCAAACAACAAAGTACACGTTGCAAGGAACAGGATATACCACTCCTGGCGTTTTTTATGTTGTCACTGAATGCAACGGACTTTAAGGAAGCATTATGGCCGATGCTAAGAACATACAATGCATCTTGAATTCGGCCAACTTGTGCCTAAAATAAAAGGGTGTGCCGAACATTCCGAGATGGCAATGTAAGGATGACTGGCGTTCGTAGCTCCTTGGCGCTCGAGAAGATTGCATCTCGACTCAGTCGTGACATTTTTCGTAATTTACGAAACAAAACATTTCAGAGTAGACCTGACGGGTCACGTAAATGGAGGTTGATTCCTGAGCAGTTCTGAACCCGGTGCGGGAAAGCGCGATCCGAGTGTGCAACCCCTGTGTCATTAGAGCATAGAATGAAACCATCATGTTCCCATTATGTCCCTAACTCGAATTACTTCGTCTCTCCGTGACGCCGCTGCGGAATAGTTCGGACAAAACTCAAATAATATCGACTCGAGGCCAGAAAAAAAAAATATATATATATATATCGAGCGATGTGGCACCGGTCGGTGTCGGCGATGTTCATCAAAACCTCACGCTCGTGTTGGCAATCTGAAGAACGCGTTAAGTGCTCCGGAGATCGTTAGCGGTTAACCGCTTTTGTTCCCGCCGGGATTGGACACCGAACTCCGGCCCCAATGTCCGCGGCCGACGCATTGATTGTAACAGAACCCAACCCGTACATTGACGCGGTGCCCGCGTCCAGTTCACGAGCCAGACGGCGGCTGCCGTTCTTTTGAACCTGACGACAAGCGGGCCGACGTTACCAACGAGAAAATGAGATGAGAAATTCCGCTTCTATTCGTAAATTGACCCGGAGAATACACGGCGTCTGTCTCATTGGCACTATCGGTTATTAGGTTTATGTCACAATTGCTTCTGCTTCTGTGCTCTGCACGACGCACTCTTTTATAACTTTATTTCCATCGATTATGACAAGGGACTCAAGGAAAAACGCTGTAATGCACAACTTGACAAGTCCTCGGACCCCTACAACGGTCAGAAGCAAGTAGAAAATGAATTCGCATACATACTAGAACAAATTTAGGTGAAAAAAAAAAAAAAAGAATAATACGCCTTCAAAAACCTGGAAAGCTAAAACAAAAGAGCACACTTTGCAGACATCATGTACAAAAATACAGCCTTCAAGTGTTAGATCGTCTAGATTTAAACTATATATACGGAGATTATTCAATAAATGTGGAAGTTTGAAATTTAGCATCTGAGAGCCATAGTCTGTTCGCCGAGTGACCATCTTCCATTTCTCCGTGTTACGGCTAGGGTATGGTGGTGAGCTTACCCTCAGTGACGTGAGGTTTTCCAAGAAACTTAGATCTCCGAGTTTTTCTCTTCTAAGCTGGTACAAATCAGCCACAATTTAAAAATATTGATTATGCGACATTGCATCGCTGCTCTTTCCCATGTCACTCTTTCACCAAATTTTATCTTATTGGAGAGTGCCTTATATCTAGTATTGATTTCTTTGCACGTATACCTCATGTGCAGTTATACATTGTATAAAAGACACAAAGCGTAAGCAAAAAAAAAAAAAAATCACGCGCATAAAAAAGAGAGAGAAACATATTTCACGCTACAATGTTTCTCGGTATTTAGCGTAAAAACAACCGTCGTTGGCAACAGTAATAACTTTTCTTCTCTTTATTTGTTTCGTGGGATCACCAGGTAGGGGGCAGAGATAAAGGCGTGGTGCCTCCGACAGTGCGTTCGAATCTGGGACTCTTCGAACAAAAACGCTAAAACTAAAAACAATCTGCATACGAACGGTATTCTACCACTTATTCAGAATGATCCAACCTTGGAGACACATGATATGGTGGCAGGACGTGGCGACGTCTTTTAATAATTGCGTGTGTTTGATATAAACTAAGAAAAAAAATTTCAACCGTAAGCACTTCCTACTTTCTTCAAGAAGGCTTCTAGCTTGCTTAGGTGTTTCATTTGAGCGCAACTGTATAAGAGCTGTAGTCGCTTATCACAAGTCTTAGCGCTTCACCGTTCATTCGCAGTAACTTATGTGCGAGGTTACGTTGGGCTCTGATAATTTCCACAAGCTCGTTGTAGTAAGGTCACAGCTTTGTAAAAAATGGGCAGTGCAGGAAATCGCTTGTTTTAACTAACTGCGTGTCTGTAAGCGGTTCGTCAGGTTTCTTCACATCAAACCCAATTCTAAGAGACGAAAAGGGCTCTGGGGAGGGACGACTGGACACTGGAACCTGAAGATACTTGTGTTGCTTGTCGTCACTCGTTCTCCCTAGTCTTCTGGGCTCTTTTAGTCGAGTATGTTGAACCATCACCAGCTCGCTTGCGCCCCAATTTTCTGGCCAGATATTTCCTGGAATAATAGCCAATAGGAAATGCGGCGCTCGCATAACATTTTTTTGTGCTGGTGTGTTCTTGCAGCTCTTTCCATGCTAAACCCGAAAAAAGAAGCTCTTGCTTCGTGTCAAGGTAAAGTGTATGGAAAAAGCAGATAACCATTATTAACTAATCATCTGTCAAGCTAGAAAAACGATGCTGGATTTCCTTTAAAATAGTGGAACACGGTTGTTTATGTTGAAATACAACAGTCACCGTTATCCCGTCAATAAAAAAAGACAGTAAAGGTATAGAAACATCGGTAATATTTCGCCAATCTTTTTTTGTTTTCCTCATATACACGGGCTTTCTGCGCAGTAACTTTTATCCTTCAGTCGTAGCAGAAGAGAAAAGGCAAAATAAAAAAAAAAAAAAGCCAAAAGCCTTGACCGTGATGAAGGCGTGACCTTTGCAGCTTTATCCTGGAGGCTCCTCTACCTCTCCGCTGATAAGTGAGCCGCCAATTTCTTTTCCATCTTTTTTCCTTGCCGACCCGTCCTTCCAGGGGTTCTTTGTTTTCGCCGAGTACAAATTTCCCTAATCGACGCACCCGCGCGGGGATGAGGGGGCTTGGGAAGCTCCCTGGAGTGCGCGGCCAGGCGGCGACCGCCCCAAAATTTCCCTAGTTATGCCCGCCCATTTATCAAACATCGTGACACGCAAATATTACGGCTGCGAGCTTTCATTCACTGTCGCTTCTTCCTGCCCTCCCCCTTTTATAGTATTTTTCTTTCTTTCTTTTTTTTTGATATCTCAGCCGAGAAAAGACCAGAATCTGCTTCCACATTGCCGATAATTTGTTCCTTCGATCTTGAAGCACTTTGCTTTTTTATCTTCCATCTGAAAGCACACCGTCATTAAGAAACTTTAGAATTGACGAATCCCGAACAACAGACAAAACTCCACTCTTTTTGTTTCTTCTTTTTTACTTGTTTAGATGGTAGGGGCTTGATAGCATATTCAAAGTGTAAAGCAAAAAATAGCATCCATGTCGTCACCTTGATAAACGTGCTCATTTTTACACCTCCAAATAACGCGAATATTTGTCCGAAATTAAGAGCTTTTCTTTTTGTTTCTCGGTGTTAGCGAAAGCACGCGTTGCAGTCCGACATACCGGACTTCCGTATCTTTGTATAAATCGACTTGCTTTACTTTTCTACACTCTCAAAGTTGGTTTTACATTTCTACACTCTTAAAGGGACGTTGAACCAAAATCTGGATTCCACAGAACACGCGACAAAAGCGTGCAACGGGATCCTACAAACACCAAAACATCACTCATACAGCAATATCTCGAACGGATAACTGTATTTTTCAAGAAAAGGAGGCGCATTTGACAGAAATGTTCACGTCATGTTTCTCCGAAAAGAGTCGAGAAGGAGAGGGAACGGCCTCGCGTCTTCTCAGCCTCGCCGCCTTGAGGGGGCGAAGCGAAGTGAGGAGGAAACTAGGTATCTTGACGTCACGCGCCTCGTCGGCCTGGTTCAATCTCGACCTCTTGTTCCCAAAATACGGCCGTCCATTCGAGATATCGCCTTACGAGTAGTGTTGTAGGCATTGTAGCGTCCCGCCTACATCTCCTGCATTGCTTTTTCTGAAATCCAAATTTCGGTTCACCATCCCTTTAAGGTTATTTCACACATCTGCGTTGGTTGCGTTCGCATGCCGTAACGACAGTCACCGCAACAAGTGTTCGCCGTACACATTATGGCAAGCGATGCAAGCGGTAGCTTCGCGAAACACTGCATGAGTCACGGCTGTTGCGGTGTTTTGGCCGTTACGGTCGTTTCGGTTGCATGCCTACGCAACCGCTGCAAATGTGGGAACCAGCCTTCAGTAGCTCCTAAAGCGTATGCAGTACCACGAGGCGCTCAAAACAAGACAACAGCAACTATGTTTTTTTTTATTTGATTTTTTTTTTACAATGGAGCTGTTAGGGGCTAGTCTCCGCAGTATGGTGTTCGTGGGCAAACAAATCCCGACACAAAATACTGGACAGCTACCGCGATCTATAAAGAACGGCGGCAGCCAGACAACCGGCTTGCCAGTTGCCGCCGTCGCTCAAAGATTGCGGCTACCATTCGAGCCTTTCCCCTCTGACTTGCCGACTTGCGGCCGGCTATTGCTTCATTCCCACCATAGTACAGCTTCGCTGGTCTTCCTTCGTCACCAGAGTGGAAAGGCTGAAAGATTTTTTAGCAGTTCAACAATCGAGGAGGCCTATCGGTATCCTCATGCGATGGCCATCCTTTCTATATGTCGAGGGGGCTGGATGTCTCGTTGACTGCTCAGCCAACACGGCGCAGTAACGCCGATATTTTGTTCCAGGTATCGCCTATATCGGATTGAAAGAGGACCAATCATGTTCGCAGTGAATCGACTGCGGCGCGTGCGCGCTGTAGGATATTTCGCAGAAGCGAGCTGCAGCGCATGTTGGGAACGTGCTCCAGAGCCCAGTACACTAAGATACGGCGTCTCTCAGAAGGGGCTCAATGAAATGGTCAAGAGCTTCTCAAAGTGCGGTGAAGTGGGTATGCGAGAACACAGTATTTTTAATCATTAGAACGCTCGTTTTCACAAAAACCCACGTACCGGTGTCAGATCATGCGCCCAGAGTCGTATATGTAGAGAGTTTGGTCATTAATTGTAAAGAATATGGAAAAAAGGGCGCGTCATTGGCCGAAATTGTTTCAATGACCTTGGGCGCGATGATTGACAGCTCTTCTGACCAACTAGCCGCAAAGATTTCCCCAGCGGAGTCAATGAGCTTAACAAATATCCTCCAATCACAACTTCTAGGTAAGGATGTATTCAAGTATTCTATTTCAGCACGCTAGAGTTGAAATTCGCGACTCCTCGCAACCGAAAGGGCAACGCACGTGCCGCTGTCATCACGGCGTCATTCAGAACGCACTCGATTTTTCTTTTGATTGCCCTCGCGGTCCGCAGCCAGGACAGAGCGGACTTTCAAAAACTGCGGACTTGCCCCGTGTGAGTTTTCACTCAAACCCCGAACTCGCACTCCACATTCCCAGTTTCGATTCATGCTTCAGGAACTTTTTCACGTCAATGTCACGTTTCCTGGCTCAGTAAACGCACCCAGCACCTTAAAACTACACTTTCCCACCAATCATTGGCAATTATACATTCATGTACTTTTAGCCTCATCCAGAAAAAAAAAAAAAAAAAAAACCTGCGCCGCGCTACGCGTATCCTTTAAGGTCATCCCAGCTCATTCTTACTCCGCAAGTTCATCACGGGGGGAATATGCGGCGCTGGCGGCGGCGACGCTTTCTTCGCTCCACTCCGGCTCCCGCCGGCTCCTCCCACTGACCAAACTCTCCCAATATACGGCTCCGTGTGCGTCCGTTTGTCAGCGCCATACATGACGTCGCGAGGAGAGTGGGGTGGTGAGGGTGCATCGTGTTTACAGATTACATGCCTCACCACGGCGGCGGAGACAGAGGGAGAGGGTGACGCGTGCTGACATCAGTGCTTCGAACCAGTACGAGCGTCGCACGGCTCCAGCGCGTAAGCTGGAGACAGCGCGCCAGCTTACGCGCGTCGCTGTCTCCTCGCGTAAGCTGGCGAGGAGACAGCGACGAACGGGCGCCGCGCCACTTTGGAATGCTGCCCAGCTCAGTTGCCGCTCCGGCGATGGATCTGGTCCTTTCCAGGAGTGATATGGCTGACCGTATCCGAGAGCGACGACGGAAGAAAGCCGATCGGCCACGCGTTCATTGAATCGAATCCGATGGGAGTGCTTACGGATTTTTTCCCTCTTTCTCTCTCTTTTTTTTTCACGGGTTTAACATTGGCAATGTTGGCGTGGAAATAGCGCAAGCTTTCTCATGAGTCAAAAAAAGAAAAACAGAAAAATGAAAAACAAGAAAATTGCAATTTTAAAAGCTACTTGGTACCGGTCGCAGCAGCACTTGTGAATCTCTTAAATACGACACTGACATTTCTGCCACAGTCACGGATCCGCACCCCCTCGTGATGAACGCCTGCCTGCGTCAATTAAAATATTTCTCCGGGGAATCACGTGTGCCTAGAGCGCGCCGGATTGCGCACTTGGGGGGCTAAGCTCGACTTCGGCTAGAATCTCTCCGATGCGACGTAACGGGAGAGGGGAGGAGCTTCTTTTGACTCCGCCCCGGCGAGTTTCCCACTCCCCCTCTTACATTTCCGACCCCCTCGGCGGCGGCGAGTTCCCCAGCGTAGCTCCAATTTGTCCCTACGCTCCGCTGCGAAGGGTTTAATTTTATTTAAATCGGGGGACCGGTGGCCGGTTGAGCTAGCGCACACCAGCTCGGAGCACGTCAAGTGAACACTCGCGCTGCAAAACTTAGGATCCTGGGTTTAATCCCCACCCCTGCCCGTTTCGATCTTGATGGGCATCGTACCGGCGTGCGGTCGTATATCACTACTGCGTGTTGAACGTTAAAGACCCCAGGCTAGAGGTTGTACTGCACTGGTTAAATTTCTCATCTACAGCTGGGAGACTCGTCGCCCGTTGAGACAGACCAAGTTCTAGGCTGTATAAACATACACACACACCAATGTTTTTTATTTAGATCGTAAATGACAATAAGGAATCGGTAACAGCACGGTTGCTAATTATACAAATATTGCCTGGATAAGGGCTGGTTGGTTAGACATTGTGATGGTTTGCTGCGCTGCGTAGATGCAAGAAAAAAGCACTTTAAAAATTTAAACTCAAGCAGAGAATAGACGAAAAACAACATACATGAATGGCGCAGACTAACAACTGTGTAATTTCTTTCTCATCTTTCTCCCCCCACACCGCCACACAGCCACAATAATTTTTCAAAATAGGGTGCATGTGGAGCGAAAGCTTGAGCTGCAGAACCCAAAGATCCTGGATAGAATCCCCCCCCCCCCCCCCCCCTGCCCATTTTGAGCTGGATGAATATCGTACCGGCGTGCGGTTGCGTATTACTACTGCGTGGTGCACGTTAAAGACCCAGCCTAGCGGTTGTACTGCACTGGCTAAATTGCTTATCTACAGGTAACAATGTCGCCATGTTCTGGCAGCAGACTAAGCTTCACAATAATTATAACACCTGTTGGTAATGATAAATTGCGTTCCTGGTTGCAGATTGTCGTAAAAACACATTTGTTTCTAGGAATCACTTTGTAGGATTTGTTAATAGGATTCTCGACAGGGACGACGGTCCATTCACGGCTTCATCGCCTCAAGCCCGGTTCGCCACGCAGTTCATCGCACAGCCACCTTACCACGTCTTTCGAGAGGCGATAGTGTTGTTAAAAATCAACGTCGTGCATGTCAAACACATTGGCGTGGCTTAAATATTTACGCGGACAGCGAAACACGTACAAAACCGCTGCCATTTTGGACGCTTCTCTTTCATCTCGCGCCCAACTCGCCCAAACTCGCCTAGGTCGGAGCCGGCAAGCTTTTCCTATCCGCGGCGGCTTCTGCCACGTCACAATGACGTCACAGCATCTCGCTGCGAGTTCCGAATATGCCACTCTCCGACCACCTCAAACCCTCCGTTGTGACGTCACCACCTAAGGAGTGACGGCGCGTGTCGTCATGCACGGCGCCGACCAATCGCGGCGGGCGGCGAGTTCGGCGGAGAACTCGCCTTGATCTCTCCGTGCCGAGCTTAGGCCCCCTGTACTGAATCTTACAAGCGCCCTGAATACTTGCACTTTCACAACTTCGTGTGTCGCGAACGTTCTCGACGGAGAGCTGAGTCCGTCGGTGCCATTCAAAGGCAGGCGTTGCGTTAGTGCGCATAAATTTCTAAAACGGGATCTTCGACTCTTTTTTTTTTATTGGAGTGAAAGAGAGGGGGGTGGGGGGGGGGGGGGGGGACCGTAGTGCAGGATAGTGAAATTGGCAGGTTTCACCAAAAAGTAAGAGAGAGTTCAAAATATGTAAGCTTTATAGAAAGTATAGATCAATTCAATACGTATACAGGAAGTCCTTTAGATATGGCTTCGTTGTACTGATTCTTCGAAATTTGGAGTATCGCAAATGCTTTTTAAATATCACAGCTGAATCCTCTATTTTTATTTCGACGTGTGTTGTAACACTTTGTTTGTTTGTTTTTTGTCGACTATAAACAAAATTGTATCACGTAACTTGTGTGCCACATCGCTGGTCACGCACGTTGCTTTTGCCTTCGCTTCTCTCGCTATCACTACCAACTTTCAAAAAAGCTATTGGTTTCTGGATTTTTATAATTCCCCGAGTTAGTCTTAATCAATCTGAGCCATACAATTTAATCGAGGTCTTATACTAACATAACTTTGTTAACCTCCTGTTTCAGTTTTTTCCCAATAAAACAGAGATAAAAGAAAGTTGTTAGCAGGACAATATCCTTTGATCTTGGAGCACTTGAGTTATCAAGCGAACAGGAGGTCTGAATCGAATGTTTACAAACGGCTTTGGAACACGTTATTTTCTTTCAGCCTTTTTGTTTTCTATGACCACGTAATACTTGGACGAAGGCAAGTAATTGGTGATGTTCAAAGTCATTAGCTAAAACACAAGTCTAAAAAAAAAAAATCGCACGATAATCGAAACTTGGAAAAGTATATCCGAGACAATTTTGTAAAAAAAAAACCGAGCCTGAATTTTTATTCCATAAAAATTATTAATATGGTTTTATCGAAATAAAAGTTTTGATTTACCTACTTGCAATTAATGCTTTCGTTGCGTTTTTTTTTTAATAACGTGAAATGATAATTTAGTGTTCCGAACTGCCTGCTATTTTCGGTCATCTTTCTGTACATAAAAGAGAGTTTTAGTGCAATATATGCTTCGGAAAGGCCCACCAGGCGCGTGCTCGATCCATGTTTCGAAGTGACCGCACGGGCTTGGTCTAGCAAAGCGTACACTCTAAAGAAAACCGTTCTTGAAAGGTCCTTCGACGTTCCAGGAACCGTTTCAGCTCGTGCTAGAACGGTTTCGCCTCGAGCACTATCGATTCTTGGCGCACTGGAAGGACAACTGGGCGATGAAGATCGCCCAGTTGTCTTTCATAAAAAAGGAGGTTAAAAGAACACATAATAGCGTTCTTCACGAAGAACCTTTTCAGGGGATGCTTAAATTAAATTTTTAGTGAGCAATTACTTAACGAGCCGAAGAAACCCAAAAAAATATTTTGCACGCAGTTTTCTTTTTTTTTTTGTTGTTTAGCTCTAGGATATGGTTTACTAAAAGTCCCTATTATCAGCGGCACCATTTAGGCGCCGTTCACAAATATATAAAATATGCAGCCACCCCAGTCCACACCACCTAAATGAGTCTCGTCATGCGCGGGTTTCCTGGCAATCGAATAGAACAATTTTCGCGCGTCTTCTTTCCCACAGAGAAACCAGCAGATGTATACACATAGAGCGCTCGGCGAATGGTGTGGAAGAACAACAAATCCTCTTATGCACGGAAGGCATTATTAAGGAGCGTCGTTTAATATTGCCCAAAGTCAGTAAAGAAGTTGTTTCGGGGGAAGTGAAGGACAGAATATTGATTATCGAATGCCATCCCTCTCCTCTACAAGATCACCTCGCACGCGCTTAGTATCGGCATGGCGAAACTGCAGTTTGAGATCTTGGTCGGTGCACGCAGATAGTCGTCTAGCTGGCGCGGTTGGCACCAGTGTGGGCTGGTCTGCTCAGAGCAATGCGGACCGCGAGTTCGTCCGCTTCTTTTGGAGGGGTCGTGGTGACGTCAGAACGCCGAGCTGTGATTGGTTCTAATTAAAAGAGAGTGGGTAGACCTCGAGGAAGCTTGCTTATTGGTCTACCCACTATCTTTCAATCAGAGCCAATCAGAGATTGGCGTCTTTCTGATGTCACCCCAACTCCTTCGCAAGAAGCAGACGACTCGCTCACGCATAGAAAGCAGGCGACAATTTTAATGAAATCCCTCCGTAAAGGCCTCGAGAAACAAATGTACGTCTCACAATTTGTGCGACGTAACCGTTGTTGTCTTTTATCCGACGCAATAAAGAAAATAATCGACCAGCTGACGCACATGTAAAGTATTGGGCAGTGATCTTAGAGGTTCTGGGTTTGACTCCTGGTGGGAGTTGAGCATACACTCTAAGAAATGCCAGCGCGTCTACTTACCCGCAAAACACTCAACGAGCCAATCTCTGCGATCTAGGAAATCACCTCAGCGAATGATGAGGCGGAACATCTGGTTAGACTTCAAAATGAAGTCTGCGCTGTGGCATTACGCAATGCAGGCATGACGCTTTGCATTGCGTAATGCCACAGCGCAGACATCATTTTTAAGTCTAAGCGAATGTTTCGCCTCATCATTCACCGAGCTGATTTCGTAGATCGCAGAGATTGGCTCTTTGAGTGTTTTGCGGGTAATTGGACACGCGGGCATTTTTTAGAGTGTATATTTGTTTAGTTCCGAGTAAGCGATTGCGTAATGGACATCGCTGGGATCTACGGAGGGCGTTCGGCGAATGACGGGGCGCATATTATCTTCACAAGAACGGTCTGCGCTGTGGCACTGAGCAGTGTGAAACGCCATGCGCAATGCCCCCGTGCGGAGATTTTCTTTTCATTTGGACATATTATTAGCCCCATACTTCGCCGAGCACCCTCCGTAGATTGCAGCGATCGGCTTTCCCAAGTGCTTCGTGGGTGAGCAGACGCTCCAGATTTTCTTGGAATGTTCTCTCAACCATTCATGAAGGGCAGAGCGATGCTTCGTTTTACGATCGGAAAACCTATACGGAGAGTCATGTTTTCATCCTTCCACAGTGATCCAGGGGTCAAAGCATAAAAATCCCGTCGACAGGCGTCTTTTGTTCCTCGTATTTATTTCCGCCGACAGGGGCTTCCTTCGTGGATGGAGGCCGGCAGGGAGGGCGCCGACGCGGTCTATTCCCGAGCGCGGAGCAGACGCCAGGGAGACAACGACGGTCTTCCAAACGAAGCGCTTCTCAGTCGGGGCACACCCGCGGCGCGTCGAACACTGTGCCCGCGCTTTTGCGATCCTCGGTGCCGAAAAAGGAAGGCTCAAAGGCGGCTGTTTTCAAAGCCGCGGCGCCGAGCACGTCTCACACGCCTCCGCGTGTTGGCATTCCCGACGAGGGAAGCTCTTTTTTTTTTTTTTTTTCCGGAGTCACATTGATCTGGAGAAGGCGCGCGCCTTATTCAACTTGGGCTCTTGTTGACCCCCGCCGCTGCCGCTTGCTGCGGCCGAATTGTTTACTCCAGTTTAGGTTTCGAGTCCCGAGAGAAAACCAAAATAATGTTTGGCGCAGTTTTCGTTTTTTTTCTTTGGTTTTCCGCAGCTGCGTCACGAATTTGGTTCGCATTACACTCACACGCGCGCGCTCGGAACACAGTCGAGGAGCGCTCACAATTGGAGAAGATTGCATCCGAGGGAACTGGGTCTATATATCCCGCGTTTGAAGGAATCATCTCGGCGAGCTTCCAGGTCACGCGAAACCCCTTTTGGCGGGGCTGGGTGGAAAAGACAGAGAGCAAGATACGCGCGCAATGTTTTGTTTGTTCCAAGAGCGGCACGGACTGCTAAATCTGTATTTCCGTACTCTATTTGTTATTTTTTAGGAAATATTTCTTACGATATACACGATGATTCACGAACGACTGAAATTAATAAGAAAAAGAAGACCTTGAATTAAGAAATTATATTTTTTTCGCGAAAATATTTTTGGTCGCGGCAGGCGTCGAGGTGTACGAGTGAAAAAAAAAAATAATAATTCGCGATCGGATTGCCTAACGTTTACTAATTAAATTTGTAAATGTCCTCTTTGCTGATACGTTCCCTTCATAAATTCCTTTGCCGTCGTTGAAGTATGCTATCAGCGAGTATTCGGTGGCACCCTCTTATGGTTCCTATCCATGACGTCACGACCAGAATTTGCCCAACGTTACTATTCGCCTCGAGATCAAACTAAAGGTGGCGCTGCGGTTCTTTTCACTTTCTTTTCAGTACGGAGTGGATATAGTTTTCACATTTAAATATTCTAAGCTTAAAGGGTAAGACAAAATGGCTAGGTGGCGTAAGCTACCGCCCGATCCAAAGGGCTCAGCCGTATTCATTCATCATCCATCCATCCATCATCATCAGTGTGTGGAGAGGAAGATGGCTGCCCCATACGCTATTTGAGGTCGCGGCCAAGAACCTGCAGATTATCGAGTTTATTGCCTCGTACAGTATCAATGTGAAAGCAATTTCGACAGGAAATGGTCCCATGCTGTGCATTGCCTCAGTGCAAAAGCTATTGGACCGAGGTGGGGGTCAGTTTTCACCGATATAGAAATCGGCTGTCGTCTGCTGGTCATGAGTGGTCTGCTGCGAAACCCACCAACTTCGAAGGAACGTCCTCAACATTGCCGTCCGCTAGAGTAGCGAGCTCTTCGGAAACAGTTCATGAGATAACTGTACGCTCAATTTGCCCGTGAATCTGTGGCGGGTGATAATGCCAGGGCGACGTTCTAAGTGGAAGCGGTGGATTACACGGCTGCGATGGTTCAAACAACTTTCAAAAGTCATGTTTTCCTGGGAAAAGTGTTGATCCGTATCAAGTATCGTTGAAAAGTAATATGTCTTCGTCTTTCGTGTCGTGTAGTGTTGAACTGTTGCAATAAGAAGACTGTGACCGCGACAGTACTAAGAGAAGAAGCCTAGAACTACTTTTTGTCGCGGACGGCGATGTTGCTGTGGCGGTAAGGAAGGCTACGTGGCCTCGGCCATGGAGTGTTGTCACGTGCCTTGCTCCGACACTCTTTTTGGGTCGACGGGTCTCGCCAGGTTATCGTCAAGCGGAGTAGATTAGCTCAGTTGCGGAACTGCCCATAGACGTCGCTTGGATAAGTAGCACCCCACCCTCCTCCCCTACCCCCACTCCCCTCCCATCGTTCGACGCGTCACCGTTTTGGAAAGACAGTGGTTATGGTAGCTGCAGTGTTTTGTTTTTGCTTTTTTTATGGAATACTTATGTTTCGAAGCACAACGTCTATAGACCTTTCCAAAAAAGAGCGTATGGCCTGTGCCATTTTGAATGTTCGTGCGTATGGCGCGTGCTTTGCTCGCTTTCCGAAGCGACGAACATGCACGTGCTGGACTGTGAAGGTCGCACGCTGGACTGTGATTTTGTAAACATTGGAAAGGTCTATACTCTGTTTCACCTTATGTTGTACCGCAGCGAAGGCTAGAAGCGCGAGCTCATAGCGTTGGCAGCTGCCCCTAATGCACGAGAGCTTGTGCCACCAAGATGTGCCCCATAGCAAGGAGCTCGCGCTTGTATCCTTTCCCGCGGTACATCCTAAGGTGAAATAGAGTATAGATGGCGCTTCCCCTTACTTTATGGAACACTCAGTTTTTAAGCGAAAATCTAGATCGTGATATAAGCGAAGGGAGGCGTACTGAAGGGAATGAGGGGGAGCTGTTAGGTTCCAGAGGGAGGGACGAGAACGCAGGAACGTCAAGCCAGGGTAGGGTTTTACATGCTATAATAAAAAAGATGAGGGGATGAATGGTCGCTCTCGGCTCAACCAGACCGAGCGTTCGTCTGGTCGCGCGCTCCCCTTTTTATATCCGGTCCGTTGATGCACGTCACGGCTTGCGTAGCCTTCGCTCCTGTTGATTGGTAGAGCGGGAGGTGGTAGCGACAGCAATTTGGCTGCAGCCAGTTGTTCAGGATGGCGCGAGTCTTTCATTGGTAGTTGATGAAGAAGAAGTCTCGCGCCGTGGCATGCTTGCGGATGGCAAGTGCCCGGGTGCTGTGGTCTGCAGTGCAGGTCAGTGGTTCCACTCCTTAACAGAGCAAAGGATCCAGTGACTTAAAGAGATGTACCCCACACTGCGGGAGTTTTACAACTGAGCTAATCTAATAACGTTGGATTTGCCTCGCCGTGACATCACGAGGTGTGATCTTACAACCTTTATCAGTTGCGACAACAAGTTTGATGGTGCGTAAAATGCACGGTGTAAGTTATAAGGCGTCATCGCGTCCTTAAATTGGCACCATCGAGGTTGGAAATGTGGTAATGTTCTTAATCCCGTCGTTTGTCGAATCGCAGGAAAGCCGACTACTGCTACGGTTTTGGTCGCGCACATCGGAGGGATCGGCAGCCGAGGGTGTTAACGCACAGCAGGGCAGGGCCGGGGGGGGGGGGGGGCTTATGGGGTTTCAGCCCCCCTTCCCCCGAAATCCAGCCGACCCTATAATATACACATGCATTTTTACCCCCCCTTCCTTCTCTCCGCACCCCAAGTCATGAACATCCCAGCCACCTCCGCCCCCCTCCATTGACGCACAGCACCTTGGAGCGCGTGGAGTGAAAGCTTGCGCTGTAGAGTCCGGGGTTCCTGGTTAAATAGATTATACTTCCAAAAATTCCTGCATGCCACACTGCGCTCTTTGCATTATAGGACCTTTTTGGCCATGCAGAGTAATGGAATAGCTTTTTTTTTTAATTGCCCCGTTGACGAAGTAGTGCATCTCAGCAGCACTGCATGAAAGTTGTGGGAACCACGTGTTCCCCGTCTCCCTATCTAGGCCTAGCACATGCAGGCCGCGGGGACAGCTGTGGGAGTTGTTTTCCGGATACGAGGTGAGGCCGCATTCCTCGAAGGGGGCGGTGTCTCCCTCACTCTTTTGGGTGAATGTGCCTCTGGCGTTTTCACCCAAAAGACGCGACCCATTGGCGGGCTAAGCCACACTACCTACCCCGGGCGCGTCCATTTCCCGTGGGCTAGATAAGACGGCCGCCAGCGGTGGCCAGACTCTCTCCTTGGAAAAGGCTCTGGACCTCGGAGCCTTTTTTTTGGCACTTTCCCCTTCTCACAAATTGGCCTAGTACGGTAACGTGGGCCCCCTCCAGGTGAATCTGTCTGATACGTCAGCGCCGACATTTTTCGTTCTTTTTATTTATTAGTTTTGGTCGACGGGCAAAGTGTGATGGCGAAACGCCAATAAAACACGTTACTTTACAGTCCCTCAGACATCCTGTGTTTCTACGTGGTACACCTTTAAAAGGGAAACCCACAAAATCAAGTCAGCGCTCAGTTGCATTGCATCCATTCGTCTTCGTGAGAGCTCCCATGGGAGAACAGGCATACAGTGGCCGGAAGAACCTGCCTAGAGTTAGCAAGGTGTAGGGGCAAGTCCTGCCACGTCCCATACCTTTCTGGCGGCCTGGATATTACTCCAGGGTGCAGAATGATCTCTCGGGTCATGGATCATTTAAGATGCCTTGAACATTGAGACGGTGAAACAGGATGATTGGTCTAGTACACTTCCTTCTTTGTTTACTAGCGCACAAAGTCTGGTACGTCAGCAGCACCAAAAAACGTGCCCCAGCATTCTATCCGTATTCGAAAATGCATGCACTGTATATGGTCGTGTCGGGATATCGTGAATTGAGCTTGGCAAATCGAAAGCGAAACGGTGGCCAAAAAGGTACCCAAGATGCTTGACGCGGCACTACGCCACTAGGACCACTTCGATTTTCTAAGAGGTCTACCCCCCCCCCCCCCCCCCCTCCCCTTTCAATCTGGATGAGCGTCGTACCGGCGTGCGTTCGTGCATCACTACTGCGTGGTGCACGGTAAAAAAAAACCAGGCTAGCGGTTGTACTGGACTGGCTAAATTGCTCATCTACAGCTGAGCGACAGGTAGGCCATTGATACAGACTAACTTCCGGTTGTCTAAACATACATACATACTTTATTACGGGCATATCGCTAATAGCAGTTCTTAGGTTAAGAACACTATACATAGGTTGCACTGACGTAATTTGGTCCTCCTTTCTGGTGGCCGAACTTCCTCGAGCGTAGCCTTTACTGTGCATATTCTACGAGCAGTACACGAGCGTCGCGAGCGAGCGGAAACAAGTGAGCACAGCTTCATTATACTTCGTTTCACTTTATCTGCGAGCGAAGCCAAAGCTAGAAGCGCGAGACCAGCGCTTTTTGCGTTTCTGCCCAGCTCGCGCGCTCGAGCAAAGCCTGAAGGCACGGAGCTTTCGTGCTCGCGCTTCCAGCTTTGCCTTCGCTCGCACATAAGGTGAAACGAAGTATAACAGCAGGTTTTGGCCACCAGAAAGGAGGAAGGATATGACGTCACGTGCAACCCATGTATATTCTATTTCACCTAATGATGTACCACAGGAAAGGATAGAAGCGCGAGCTCCTTTTTCTAGGGCACATCTCGGCGGCACAAGCTCGCGTGCATTAAGGACAGCTGCCAACGCTATGAGCTCGTGCTTCTAACCTTCGCTGCGGTACAACATAAGGTGAAACGGAGTATTAGCCCCGTGCGCGACCGAAAGCGTCGCTGTGGTCGGTCTTCCACGATTGGCCGAACGCTGACTACACTCTAAAAAAAAAGGGAGGAGAAAAGGAGGAAAAGAGCGATGTTCCTCCCTGTCGCCAACGGAAGGGAGGAAATCGCACCCGTTCCTCCATTTCACCGATTTAGATGCAGCGCCACCTGGTGCCGCTTGAAAAAGGGACGAAAATTCCTCCCCCATGTTCGCGGCGACAGCAGCGGTCGTACCGCCGCTGCCGCTGTGAAGATGTTCAATGGCGGTGACGGCAACGTGAAGGCTTGGTTACCGTCACCTTGAGCAATCCCACTACTGCGCGATGCTAGGAGAGAAAAAGCGGAGCTGCGGGGGCTATCGGAGATACATACAAAAAGCGAGGCGCGTAGCGCGGCGTGTGTCTCGCGAGAATCACGCCGTATGTGCTCGCTTCGAAATCGCGCTTGTTCTTGGTGGATAAAACCTTGCGGCTGCGATAAGTACAGGTGGCGACTTATCACTGGCGTGGCAAGTACGACCACTTTCGTCGCGTTACTTGCTACATGACAAGTAGACATAGTAACTCTGGGGCGAGGGAATAAGAAAAAAAGGCGGACAGACACGAAACTGTCTATATATTCTTACCAAGCTCTCCTGCCTATTTGCTTTAACTTTAATCACAAGTAGGGCGCACAAGAAATAAATCGTCATAATCATGGAACTTTTTTTTGCGTGATTACGTAGTTGCTAAGATCGCTGCTCAATTCGAGTCGACACGTCCCTACGTTCCTAGCCCCGTCACCTTCGCGAGAAACATATACTCTTGAAATAAAGCGTACGTACCATACAGCGAAAGGTAATCCGTGCGGCGTTTATTTCAGTTCTGTGTAAAACAGAACAGCATATCCAGTCGATAGGAAAGAGCACTGCGTTGCGGCGAGCGACTGCGTCCGACACACACTGTAGTCCGTCAAGATCGGGACAACAACCGGCTTGCGGAAGCACGCGTTTTTTTTTTTTTTTTTTTTTTAGTAATTATAGCCCCGCACAAGGAATGACACTGAAATGACGATTCGGCGAAGGAACGAAGCAACGGATCCGGGAAACAAGGTCAACTATTCATTCGGGTAGAGTCCACCTGGAAGAAAGGGTAGTACAGACATTCCATTCCGGTTGCGGGGCGAAGTGGGGGAGGGAGGTCGGATCCGCGGTCTTGAAGGAACGGATCATTCACCACAGCGGACGGCTCACCGCAGCTTTTTTAGTTTGTGCGGCATCTCCTGCTACTGTGTGCAACATATCAAATAACGCAGTCACAAAAAGAAAAACAAATGAAGTGAAACAAAAACCCCGTCGCACTTTTCTTTTATTTTATGC
Source organism: Ixodes persulcatus (assembly GCA_013358835.2). Taxonomy (NCBI): domain Eukaryota; kingdom Metazoa; phylum Arthropoda; class Arachnida; order Ixodida; family Ixodidae; genus Ixodes; species Ixodes persulcatus. Next base: position 451,870 of record JABSTQ010009964.1, on the reverse strand, counting down.
GGCCGACTTAGTTCGTTATCGCGCAGTTCCTCTCGTGTCGTGATACGAGCGCGGCTGTAGTACACGACCAAGCCGACCCGGCGTTAACAACGTGGATTTCAAGTCTACTCGTCACAAATGTACTGGACGTACTTTTAAAAGAAGCAAGGATGAACATAAGCTTACTCGGTAATAAATTAACGTTCTATTTAGATAGCGACATGAATAGAAGATAACTAACAATTTCTGTACAAACTTTTATTTTAGCTTTAGTGTCCGAAATAGTTGCATTGCGTTAGCTCTCGTAACGCTATATTCTGCAACGGGTTGCAAACGTTCTCTAAAACATGAAAACGCGGCTTCGTATACGGTATATGTAGCGGACGCCATACCCATAACGGATTGCTTATTGAGTTGCGGAAGTGACTGAACGATCTACTAAAACTTTCAACACAGGCTTTTTAACTTTCTGACTTGTGCAACGTGATGTTTTCAAGCGGTTGCATTATATCACCAAAGACATTTTCATTTTAGTTGTCTGCTGCCATACCAAAGTCATGGTTCGTGTGTCCTTATCACTCCCGGAACTTACTTTTTTATAGGAAAAACGCTCCAGGTTAGAAAATTAAAACAATATTAAATTTCTCTAATACGGGTGACAAAGCAGGACCCAATATAAGTTCTCTGCTGTTGCAAGGAGTCTTGTTAAAACCAGTTATAATTTTTGTTTAAAAAATTAATTGAAATACTTGTGCAACAATTAAAATTATTATTACCCCACCAAAACCTGAAAATAGATTACACTGGCACTGAACACTCCAATCAAGCAATAGCTTGGTTGCAAATTTCATCACCAGTGCACTGCATTTCAACACTGCATTGCCAACATGATTCTGCGAACTTATTAAAAAAAATAATTATTAAATTTTAGTTAATTAGCCTAATGATCTACATTTGCTTTGATCAGGGTGTTGAATTAAGAGATGGGGGCTACTCCAAGAGACAATTCAAAAAATGTATTAAGCACGAGTAATATTTATTCCGTCTCTCCGTGTTTTACGACAAATGAAGGCAGTCACCGGCCAAGTCGGATTCAAAAATAACACTGCCATATATAGAGAGAGTGCGAACTTAGCGTACGTAGAGAGGGGTGGGGGTTCGGCGTCGCTGCGCTGTTGTTGTTGTGCGGTGTTCTGCTTGTGTTTCGTGCATTCTGTGTGTTCAGTGTTGTATGTGTATTTATCATGCAGCGTTCGAGAGGTAGGGGACACTGGACAATAAAATTGGCGCTTCAGCAACGTTTTTTTTTTTTTTTTTTCTTTTGTGAGCGCCATCTGGTGGAAGATATATAAACTACACGTGGGGAGCAAATTTCCTCCATTGGGCGAGAAAAGGTGGCAACTTTCCTCCCTTCTTAGGGGAGGAAATTTCTTCCCTTTTGTAGGGTGGCAAATTTCCTCCTTTTAGGGAGTAACATACGAGACATCTCATTTCCTCCCTTTAGGGAGGGAGTACTACTCCCTTTTTTTTTAGAGTGTATGACGTCGGAAAGGGGATTTATCATCGACGGAAATAAAAGGAATGAAAGAACTTTAACTTTGACGGTGTTGGCAGTGTTCCTTTGAGAGCGCAATGATTTCAAGCTTCCACCATGCTAATAACAAACACCATCGAACTTGTTGTTCGCAAGGTAATGACGTCACAAGGGGGAACCACAGGAGGGCGCCACCAAAACATCTCGCCGCTAATAGTGGTATATTCGGCTGGTCATTTTCCAGCGTTGCAATAGACGCTTTACAGCAGCTGTGCATGGGCGCCGCCATAACTGACCTTCAGTTTTTGTTCCCTCTTATTCCGTTCGCTTGACTTCATCATTTCCACAGCAGGACAGGTTATTGCCATTTTAAGTGTTACTGTGTCCTTCCCCCCAGCATAGGCCGTTGTGGAGACTCGTCAACGCCCGCTTCAGTGGCTCGGCTTCTCGGTAAGACAAGCGAAGGGCGGCTATGGCGGCTCAATCTGGCGCGTGTGTAAAGCGTCTATACTCTGAACCGGACCTGCGAGATCCGGGAGCGCATCGAAATCTGAGATAGGGGATCGGCGTGTCAGCCCAATGATTGGCAACTTTTCTGAGCGGTTCGAGTGTCCACAAGAACTGGATACCGAGAACCGCTACACCTCCATTTGTTTATTTATTTCTATAATAGTGCAGGCCAGTTCTCTGGCCCAAGCAGGAGGGGCAAAGAATACAACATATGGGTGCACATGAAAAAATGACGAAAACAATAATAGAGAATAAGACAAAACCACTGTAGCGGAATGAATTATCGAATTAAGTATCGTCCTAATGCCTGAACGAAATTGGCTGACTGAATATTGGTTTCTGGTAGTAAGTTCCGTTCCAAAATAATGCGAGGAATAAAACTGTGCTTAAAGACATTTGTTTTTGCTAAGCTGCGCTGTAATGCGGGTTTCCTAGTGTCGTAATTTTTTAAAATTTAATTGATTGTGATATGGGAGTGTATTTAAGCTTACTTTGAATGTCAGGATGTTGTAAATAAATAATATACGACTGATTTTCCGACGTGTATCGAGAGGTGGTATATGGTTATCCCTCATAAGTTCAGTGGGTGAGTTCAATTCATTGTGTTTACTAAATATAAACCTAACTGCCTTTCTTTGTACAACTTCAAGCTGGTGGATGCCCTTTTTAGTGTGTGGATCCAAAATCACTGATGCATACTCGAGGTTTGACCGGATGAACGTATTGTACGCGAGGATCTTAATATTACTGGGGACGTGTAGGAGCTTTCGCCTCAGAAAAGCACAGCTTAACGAACACTTTAGAGCAAATATTTGAGATGTATGTAGACAAAATTGAAAGATTAGTAATGGTAGCACCTAAATATTTATAGCTAGTAACCTCAGGAATAGCAATGTTGTGAAGGTGATACTCAAATGAACTTATATGTTTTTTTCGTGTAATTCAGTTTTTCCAATATTCAAATTCATGATTCAAGTTTCACACCATAGCTCTATTTCGATAATATATTCTTGAAGTGCAACATGGTCGTCACCAGTGTTGATGTCTTTAAATACAATACAGTTATTCGCAAACAATCTTATGGAAACAGACCGAGGAATCACTTCGGTTAGATCATTTCTATAAATAAGGAATAACAATGGTCCCAACCCACTTCCTTGGGGTACGCCGGAAGTGACAGCTGGAACGTTTGAAACATGGCCTTTAATATCAACGAATGGGGATCTCTTTCTTAAGTAGGCACTTATCCAAACAATAATGTAAGAGGGAAGTCCAATGCGTTCGAGCTTATAAAGCAGTTTTGCATGCGGCACCTTATCAAAGGCCTTACAGAAGTCTAAAGAAAGAACGTCCACTTGCCCCGAAACATCGAATATCGCGAGAAGTTCATGGACAGTCGTAAAGAGTTGCGTGACGGTGGGAATTTCTTTCCTGAATCCATGCTCTTTAATCGATAAAATACCAGTTTTTAGATAAGAAGCTTTTAATACGACCGGACACGACGTGTTCAAATAACTTGCAGCAACTGCAGGTAATTGATAATGGCCTATAATTAGACACCAATAACTTATCTCCTTTCTTGTGAGTCGGTACAGCTCGAGCTCTATTCTAGTCATCGGGCACTTCTCCGGTAAGTAAGGAAACTTTAAAAAATCGTAGTAAAAAATTCAGCTAACTGCAGTGCATAGCGTTTTAAAAAGGCATTGGGTAGAGCGTTTGGACCAGAACTCTTTTTGGCTTTCAATTTACGCAACGTGAACAAGACACCTTCGACTGAAATTACCGGAACCCCGAGAGAATTTATAAGAGGGCCTTGTGCCCCGTTGTCGGCTTTTGGATTAAGTACACTTTGGAAATATCGGTTAACAATTTTCTTTATTTGCTTTCCCTCGTTCACTAAATTACCACCCACTTTAATTTTTGTTAACACTTGCTAATTTTATGCTAGATAACGCCAAAATTTCTGTCGGTCGCTTTTAATGAACTCAGGAAGCGTGACATTAAAATAATGTGTTTTTGCTTAATTTACCTTAGCCACGAGTTGTTGTTTAAGTTCGTCAAAGTACTCTGTTGCAGCGCTATGTTGCCTTCTACGCCGCTTCAATTTACGCTTAATCTGAATAATTTATCGGCTAATCCAGGGGTTTTGGGCGCTTGTTACGTACTTTCCTCGAAGGGACAAAGTGTTCGATAAAAACTTTATAGCTTCCTTAAAATGTTTCCAGAAGCCGAAAACGCTTGCTCGGAGTTAATATTTAACTTATTATCGAGGTAATCGGTTATGGTTGCATCGTTAGCTCCGTCATAGTCTTTAATATTTACAACATAACGATTCCGCGTACTTCCCACGTGTCTAGCAGTCCAACAAAAAGACAACAAACGATGATCTGAAATACCAGGTTCAACACGAAGCACTCCATTGAGAAACATTTGACTAACGAAAAAGAGATCTTCAAGAGCATTTTCACGAGTGTACTCACAAACAATTTGATCAAGGTTTAAAGCTAGCACATTGTCTAAGATTCTATCGCTGCAATTAGACATTTCATAGGCCAGTTGCTTCCAGTCAATAACGGACAAATTAAAGTCGCCCGTTACAATAACATTTTACGCACGCTGGGCTAGAAGATGATCGTATAAGTTATCAAGGAACAAGTCGGCCACATTTGGAGGCCTATAAACAATAAAAAGTAAAACGGTGTAACTCCACAATGATACATTCAAAAACAAACTTTCATGGCCGTCAATCTGATCAAGTAAGGTTACATTGATACGGGATTTTGCGATATCCGCTACGCCTCCATCGCGCGAACCACGATCACGCCTAAATAGTTGATAGCCCGGTGGAATAATTTCATCGTCACGGATTCCGTCGTGTAGTTAAGTTTCTGTTAAAACAACTAAGTGGGAATCGCATGAAACAAGCAGCAGTTCAAGACTATCAGTTTTATCTACAATGCTTCTGGCATTCAATGAAAACACACGTAACTGATGCGACGGGGACTGTAACTGCTATTTGGTAGACGGTGTGCTACTCTCCGCCTGCACTGCGATGTGTCGTCCCTGCTCGTCACTTCTACTGAGTTTCCATCATTATGAGCGTCATTCCCACTCGCCGCATGTACTGGAATGCGTGCGTTAGAAGCGTCGTCCCATACGTAGTACGCATTGCCAATGCAAAACTTATCGTTTATCGTCCCATGGCACAAGATACCGCCCGATACGAAGCGTTTAGCCAATACCATTCATCCACCCAGCGCCCCCGCCGCATGTCCGCATGCTTGCACGGAACATAGCAGCCTTCGATGCGGACGCTGGCTTTCGCTGCGGAAGTGAGTGGAGTCACGTGACCGGTCCTCTGACACGCGATTCTTCTACTCTCACTTCCAAGTTAGAGCACCTCACAGCACTATAAGTCAGAGGACGGCGCGATCAGAAAAACTGAGATAGCTCTGAGTGAACCCGCCGAATATAATTAGAGTGCCCGACTTCGACCAGTCGAATGGGCGTCGGCTTTCCAAAGCGCACCAAGAGGCTGGAAATGAACCAGCCGAATACAACATACATTTTCCACTCATACGAGCTCATAATATGGTGGCTAGATGTGCGCGAGTTGTCGCGGTAGAAATGTGTACGAAAAATAGCACGAACCACAATAAAACATAGCTTTCAGTAGACACAAGCGGTGATACCACGCTTTGTAAAGCATCTAGAGCATCATACTTTATTTGTAAATTAACCGAAAGAATCATTTTTAACCAGTGATCCTTATGGCTGAACAACGCTGGTAAGTTAGAAAATGAACTATAGTTACTGTCACTGACATCTCTTAGAAAAAGGCGGGTAACCCCAAAGCCCAACATGACTTTTCGCTATCTGGATTATGAAACCTGAAATTTTACTGGACACTATCTGGAAACCTGAAATCGAAATTGCAGACAAAGGAATAATTTCGGAAAACCTGAAATCCATATAGAATCCGATAAGATTTCCAGTTTCATATTCCAGATAGCGAAAAGTTCTATTGGGTTTCGGGGTAGGGAGGTATTATGCTTCCCTTAGAAATTCGTTCTTAGGCCTTTTTCTCTTCTAATATAGCTATCTCATTGGCTTCGGAGTGATAAAAAGATACTGAGGATTCGCGTTTCTTAAGATCTCCGTGACTTTAGTAGTATTAGAAGAGTCAATGGTCGAACATAACCAAGCCAATCAAACTTGGGGGTTTTACCCGCTCAAACCATCGCACGCCCCAGCGGAGGACCGATTCATTTCGACCATCTGGGGATGACGTGCACACGAAATCTTGACTGCACGGCGCCATCTCCGCAGCAAGCCCCTGTCATATTGCAGGCCCCTCGGCCGGGATTCGAACTTGCCACCCGGGGGTTCGTACGCCAACACATTGCTTCGAAGCGACTGAGGTGACTATGGTAAAAAAAAGAAAAAGGAAATGAAGATCTGGACGTAAAGGTGTAATTCTACATACAAAGAAATAACTTCGATCGAAAGTTGGCGTCGTAAAAACGCCGTTACTGCCAACGACGACGGCGTAAAGAGCTCAATTGCGTTTCAAACTGCCGTAAAACTGGAGCGTATTGCGGTTACACACGCTCATCTATATAGGAGCAATCTCGAGACACGGTGAGAATAACAGCGTAACGCAAACTAAATGCATGACAGTAAAAGCGTAGACGAGCGTGTCTAACAACCTTAGCAGTGGGAATATTCTGACCACGAATATATATATATATATATAGCGAGCGTATACATATATAATATATATATATATATTATAACGTTATATATATATATATATATATATGTATACGCTCATTATCGAGATTCTTATGCGCTTTTTATCCGTGACTGCCTCCGCGTCGGATCACGCGCTCTCGTTTACTCGGCTCAACAACGATGGCCTCTACTTTCTTTTGCATTCGCGGGACTCAGAGAGGGACGGAGAAAAGGAATTAAGCCTTCTGTCAGTATACGAGGCAAGCGTGGCAGGCGAAGCGGCGTGATATTTTTTTTATTAATATTTAAACCCCGCGAGAGCCTTCGCGTACGTGCGCCATCGAGCAACAACACTGGCCGTTGGTCGTGGCCGGCCGTCGCGTAATAAAACTAATGAACCGAAGATTTCATCGCGTCGTAAAAAGAACCGTACACGGCCGCGCTTCGAAAGAGCGATACCGCCGCACTCGGGGACGCTGGAGCCGAGCAGGGCGCATTTTGTGTGGCTTTGTTTCAGGCAGCACGCGTTACTTTCGCGCTTGGGGAATGGAGTCCGGAACATTGTTGAATAATGGTGCGTTTTTAGTTTTCTGCCTCTCATGCGCAAGAATGACAGCTTGTTCTCCCCCTGGAGGACGACAACGAGTAAAACTATAAAGCAAGTGTGCAGGCGAGCTGGTTCAATCACATGGTAACCCAGAAACGGGGAAAAAACAAGACGCACAATACAAAACTCACTATATTCCTCCCAAATTTCTACGGTCGGCAAATCCTATTGCGCGCCTTTAACTCTCGAACTCATAATTATCCATCCCTGCGCTATAACATTCATTCACCCCGAAACATATGTGCCTAAATATCGCACGCCTTCAATTCTCCCGAAACAATAGCATACCAATTCGACTTCAGTAAATATCAAACTTAAGACCAACTTTTCGAACCACCTGGCTCTCTTCTCTGCTTTTCCCATCCTTTTAGCGGCCTACGCAAATTTTGTTCCCGCCCATGGAGAGTAATAACACGCGCAGGCCTGCCCTTCTTCTCGTTTTCCAAAATACAACCTTCCATTCACCGTAGCCTCCAAAAGAGCAACAAAATGATTCGCTGTTCTGGCGGTCTGTTCTAGGAGGGCCGGGTCAGCCAGCCAGCTACGGCCAAGGGTATCGGAAAACAGTCTTCTGGCGTTTCGCCTCCGCTGATGTGATAGCGATACCATCAGCATGTTTGACAATTCGCAGTATTACACAGCTGTAACGTAATCAGCGTAAAAGAAAGGCGGCGAGATAAAGAGACGGCAGAATACCAGCCGGATCCACGTTCCAGGCACCATTTCTTCTGCGAATAACAAAGTAGAGAGCTGGACTAGTTGTGGAAGTTTAACATGATGTTAAACTTCCACTAGGGATCATATATTCGACTCCGCTTATTTGCCTTTTACAGGGCGCCTACAGAACCAAATTCTCCTTTAGTTGTGTGAACAGCCCACGTCCAACGGAACGCATGCGCATCGCGCTGTCTACGCAGTCGCGCAGTCGCGCGCCGCCGAAGGAGAAGGCTGCCGCCGGCGTACCGAGATAACGGTTTCGCCAAAACAGAGAGGAAAGTTTCGAATGGCGCTCGGCTGATCACAACGATAGATGGTGGAAGCCACCTCTTTCAATTCAAAGAAGAAAACCCCGAGGCTGCTGCGCATCCAGCCGTTTCAACTACGCGAAGCCTGTCCGCGCCAAGGCCATTGACTTAGAAAACGCTGGTTTATTGTGTTCACTCGTCTCGTTCGTGATTCGATCTTCGACGTTAGGCTAATGCCGTGCTGCAGAGTGATAACAAGACTCTCGCACCACGCGCCAAGTTTCTTAAGCAATCCTTGACAGCCCCGAGCGGGACCGATTGGAGCGCTGCAATCACTCGATGGTGGCGACAAAAATCGCGTGACGGGGCCAGGTATTTTCTCCGCTTTGCTTTGTTCTTATTTCGTGATTTAACGCGTAGCTGAAAAAAAAAAAAAACTGTTCGCTAAGTATATTTTGTTTTTGCTACGACTCAAAACGTGTGTACGACGAAGCCTTAAAACAAATCCGAATTCGCCAAGCGAAACGATTGTAAGTTTTGTGTAGGTTACGATGGAATCCTACGATAGCTTCATGGCTGCCAACACCACTCGGATACTTCAAGCAGCAAAATAAAAAAAAAATCTACTCGAAGCTACAATGCTTGGTGCAGGCCGCCGCTCGAACCACGTATTCCAGAAGCAACGACAGCGATCCCATCAATGTGGGCGAGTTGTTTCATGTTTAAGCAATATATGAAACAGCGCTCAAAACAACGAAGACGGGCATACTTTTTCCTTCCCGTCTTCGTTGTTTTTACTTAACCGACCGTAGAATTACTCAACAGACAAGGCCATCAAGGCGCTCGTCACTCGCTTGCCTACGATCGGCTGCCTCGTTAAATAAAAAAATGGTCGCGCGATCGCTTTTTTTTTTTTAATTGGACACTTTTTGTATGAGTTGCTTGAACCTTGATCTGGATCTTCCGGTTAGGAAACGAGTCTTATATCTTCGTCGTTCCCTCGTCGTTTTTGAAGTGTTGTGCGGTGACGGCGGACGCTGTCGTCGCAGTAACACACCCGCCGATTTCATTTCCGGATTTCTTTGGCGTATAAAGCTGAAATAAGCACGGTGTGGGTTACCCTCGCATCATGTGGTACGTACACTTCACGTTTCGTGTGTGTCTCTTTTCTTCCGAGGTGACGGTGGTACAAGCATCAACACGAATTGAGCGTGTCTCGGTTGCTACTCTAGTAACTCGATACCGGGCCAACACTTCCTTTGACGAATGGAACGTCAGTATCGAGCCAAAAAGTTACCACAGAAGGTAATACCATTGGGATGCCGCACGTGTGTGATGTTTTAGCAATCAATATTTTAGCACTCAAAGTTACGCGTGCAAATTGCGAAGCAACCGGCGATGGGAATGCGAAGCTAGTCGCGTGCTCGGCCGTACTCGCCATTGATTTTTATTTGCTCTTTCTGTGCCCGACAAACAAAAAAAAAAAAAACCACTTTACAAATTATGTTGTCCCAGAATCTATCTGTTAGTTCCTTTGAGAAGCCTCCGAAGTCACGACAACGACCGCTTTGGTTGTGGTCAGTACGATGACACGAAGCTGGGTCACCACCGGGCCCTGTTCCCTAGGCCGCGACGCCACTGTTGTCGCGCCGCTTGAGTTTAGTTTTGACGAGAAGTACTTAGATTAGGCCAAAAGAGACCCTAAACACTCCTTCATAATAGCGAATTAAATATGTATTGTGAACGGTACACCTCAACCTACATGGTATACCAACGAAACGCAAAAGCTGACACGTGATCATTGCTCCTACGTCACGACCAGGAGCCGTCAGGTAGTCCCAGTCCATCTTCTCGGGGCTCTACGAAGTATTTGGTTTCTGTCTCAATGACAATCGCGTCGAAGCGGCTTCTATTGTTCTTCTTTCCACCGAGGCGAAGCGACGGTATCCCTTGAAACGACGCCACTCGGCCACGGGTTCCAGCTGCGGCCGGCCTTTAAATTATATAACTGGAAGGCGGCGACCGCAGGCTGCTGCCACCACACCCGCCCCGGGCTTAAGGTAGATAACGGGACGGTCGTAAAAAGGACGGGCAGTTTTCTACAGATCCGATAGCTTATAGGCTCGGGTCGACTTCGCCTGAACAGCGTGGCCGTTTCGGAGCGTTGGGTTACGGTCAGCGTTGTCGCCACGCGGTCGTCTGCCAGCCCTGAAAGCGTAAGCACGCTCATCAACCTTTATGACTCGTGTTCGAAATATAAACACTTCTTTCTATTTTTGTCATCGTGGCGCCTAAAATGTTATTTCAGAGTGTCCACGTCGTAATTTGACCCGAAAGCATCAAGCTCGTCAAATGTTACCGGGTCTTTTTTTCTTTTTTAATTTTTTCCGCTAAATTTAAACTTTCATGCAAATTGTATTTTTAGCATTTAAACGTTTTTGAACTTCACAGTTTGAAAGTGCTACAAATGTGAAACTGTGGGTCATTATATTATTCGCGTTAGTTGTATAATACGTTCTCCAACACGCGAAATGTAGCGAGTGCATAGATTAGAAGTTAATTGACTTCAGGTTACCTAAACATAAAGTGCAGAATGTCGTTTTCTTACTTTTGTTTTACATTTTACAAAAAAAAAAAAAGAAACACGAACGCATTTAGCGACATTGTTCAGTGATTGCTATTAATCCAGTCCCGGATTGTACTGACTGGTCGGCTTATATTTTCGTGTTGACACAAGTGCGTGATGGCGGCGAGTTGTTGTTTCATTCTACCTCGCTTGTTCGGCGAAATTCACTGACCAAGCGAGGAATTCTGCCCGGCAGCGTTGCCTGAGTGCGTGACGCCTGAACAGTGCCTGTTACGCCGTGCTCAAAGGAAACGTGCCGCGGGGTGAAGCTCGTCGGTGTTCGTATCCACTCCATATAGAGTTCAGTCTTTACTCGAGGCCGCTTGGTCACAGCCGCTTAGTCCCGGCCTGCCGATCCACCGGTAGATGCACAGCTATCCAGCCAGAGCCGTGTATACAGAGAGTTTGGTCAATGGGAGGAGCGGGCAGAGCCAGGGCGTGCACCATGCAGACGCAGAAAAAGGGCTTGACATGCTCTCTTGGCCAACCAGAGGCCGAAAATTATCCCCTAGTGGTGGAGCGAGAAACAGCGAAAACATGGTGCACCTGATGTTTCGATTATCATCATACAAAAGTAAGTAAGAAACGAATGTGCCGCTCGGACTCTGTTTTGCTCGGACTAGTGTCACTGAATACCCTGTCAGAGTACCGCATTCCCATTCTTTTAATGCTTTGCCGACAACAGTCCCACTCTAGCCGTGTTATGTTTTAATTTCCTACGGCGTCACTGGACGGCAGCAGTCACGTTGCCGTCACTATTATCATCATTTTTTCTAATCGCCGCCATGAGCCTCCATATCTGGTCCAGCCAGCTTCTGCCGCAACGCTCCGGGTCGCTTCCCAGCCAATTAGCGTTGAAGCGCACGTATATTTATGGAATCACATCTTAACGTTCCATATTTTGCGACTCCCATATGCCTGCTTGCTGCCTTCGGATGCCAAAGTAGGTCAGAGAGCGGCAAAATACTTTTCCACTTCCCGTCAGGCAGGAACGCTAATGTGAAGTGGAGAAGTGTTTGGCTTGACATTATAAAACGCAAGAATTCCAAACCCACCGCAGGAAGCAAGCTTTGTGAGGTTAGTGCATTTAACTGGTCTTCTCTGCGTCCACGGAAATATCTCGCTGCCAATAGTGAGGCCCACTCGTACGTATGCTTCTCGCCGGGCACGGCTGGAGCACACGGCTCCGGACACGTCGGTCGCCCTCCCCAATAATCGTATACAGATAGAGTCGCACTGCCGCTGGCGCATAAAGGTCCGCACGCGGCACGCCTCGGCGCGCTGCGTGTCATCCATGGAGGCCGCAGCGCCTCGTCTGGTCTCGACCGTGGCCAATAACTCTTCGGCCGCATAACCGAGGGCGGCACCCAGACGGCCGGGCCGCTTCATGTTTTATTCCGCGCGTCGGACGTGAGCCGAGCCCGGCGGCGACGTGTACCCGCGGCAGCGGCCACGCGGCCCGCATCGGCGCCGAGGCAGCGACGGTGGAGCAACGGCCCCGCTGACGCCGAAGTGACGGTCGTGCAGAAGCGACGCTTCCTCGCTACCACACTGAGGTCGGACGAGCAGTTATTCGCAGTTCCATCCCTGCTCACATTCGGCAGCTATGAGGAGAGCAAGTTCGTCTGCTTCTTTTGCGGGGGTTGGGATGACGTCAGAACGCCGAGTTCTGATTGGCTTTGATTTTAAGGATAGGGGGTAGACCTCAAGGCGGCTCGATTTGAGGTCTACCCACTCTCCTTCAGTCAGAGCCAACCAGAGATCGGAGTCTTTCTGACGTCACCACAACCCCCAAAAAAGAGGCAGACGAACTTGCACTCCGCATTGTCACCGACAACTTACGAAGCACGGGGAGTGGCAAGCACCTTATTATCGCGGGCAGTGAGACATCGGCATCAGCCGGTAAGAGAGAACGATCGCGAACGATATAAGCGTTTCTTGAGCTGGTAGAGGCTATTGGATGCGTGCGACAAGACGCCACGGTGCGGATCCTAGCAAAAGCACATTGAAAGCGACCAGGACAGGCATAGAAATTCAGTGTGACAGCCAACCTTAGTTTATCATTACTGTCAACCTACATGAGCACAGCGTTATTAGCGACGTGCGCGAATAAAAGGCGTCGGTTTCATCGGCATTTTGCGATTGGCCAAAGCATAGCTTCTTGTATACTGATAATGCCTTCCCGATCGCCGGTTCACGGCGAGGCAAATCCTGGTCGTGACGTCACGAACGAATAATATAAGAGGGCGCCACCAAATCATCTCGGCGCAAGTACAAATCGTTCGTGGGCACAGTCGGCGCTAACGTATTTTGCGTAAAACCTGGAAATTGAGAACACAGATCCACCCCGTGCTTTGGCGAAAAGCGGCACAGTCATCTTCGATCCGCCAGCGCGACCGTAGAACAATCCGACAGTAAAAGAAACGAAATGTACTTATCACGTACAGTCAATCAATTACTGTCACCAGTGAATATCGTCGATTTCGAAACCATCGCACACGCAAGCGCTCGGTAGGGGCATCTTCCGGCGCGGATAAACGAAAAACATGGCAGTATGTTGCCGCCGTTGCCGCTCACAACTGCGGGACACACGATTGAACCCGAGTTTGGAGCAACTCCTGCCGGTCGAATGACGGAAAACACTCACGGGGCCACGCAACGCTGGACGTGGGTAGGTTCTCAATGTCAAGGTGGCAAAGTGTGGCTCCTGGAGCTAGATCAAGAAACACGGCCCCGGGAAGGCGCAGACGTGGCCAAGACGCCGCGAGAGCATTAGAAAAGGATGGGGCGGGAAACGCTCAGACATACACGTAACACGTTACTAGTAACAAGTTACTTCTACCTAGTTACTTTTTTCGGCAACGAGTAACGTATTTACTTACTTTTTAGAAAAACAACAAGTGACGTACTTAGTTACTTTTAAGGCCAACTAACGAGTAACGATATTTGGTTACTTTTGAGGAGTAAGGTGTACACCACCGTTTAAAAAGCCTCGTTTTATTTCCCCCTAAAAGCAACTGAACAGTATGGCTGTACAGCAGCGTTCATCGCTGATCACGTCAGTCGAATTCTACAGCTGGGAATATCCTTCACCCAGAGAACGCAATAAGGCACGTTGGTTGAACCTTCTAGAACCGTGTATACACGGTTCTAGAAGGTTCAACCAACGTGCCTTATTGGGTTCTCTGGGTGAAGGATATTTATTTACATATTTACATTCGGTCTGTATACAGACCGAATGTAGACCCGGAGGTTGCCAACACGGGAAGGAACAGAACCCATTGTCAACTTGGGACTTTAGAAGCAGAGAGAACAAACGAGAGAGGGGAATCCCAGATTCACCAGCTCTTCCCGAAGAACAACACTGACGTTTCTTCGAGCGTGTTAGTAGAACGACCCTTCAGCGTTGCCGGAGATATATTATCAAGGAAGCGGGGTAACATAACTGATGAAAAATTGGAGAGGCAGCTACATGCTCAAGTGCAACGACTACGGAAAAGAAAAAAAAAAAAAAAAACAGGAAACAAAAGCAGTTGTGTATTTGATCGTCAAAGTAACGAGAAAAGTAACTAGTTACTTTTGAAGTACAGTAACGCGTTCCTTTTGAGAATCGCTAAGTAGTAACGTATTGAGTTACGTTTTGAGTGAGTAACGAGTAACGGTATTTAGTTACTTTTTTTGGGGGGGGGGGGGTAACGTGTACATGCCTGGCAACGCTTCACTATGCGGCGTAACGTGGATGCTGTCACAGGTTGCGCGGCGAACCTGCTGGTAACAGAGCCGTTTATACTGAGCGAGTTTGGCCTTCTTAAGGAGATCTCGACAGTCTGGCAACCACAGCAGCGTAGTCTGGGGGATGACTATTTTAGTCCGCCATTTTGGGGCTCTGACTCATGAATTTCGTGGGATTTCTCAGGAATAGAAAAGAGAAAGAAGTAACGCCCTTTTTTGTTATCGCGAAATCCGCTGGTTTTAGCGGGAAACAAGCTTCGCCCACTGGCCACACTCTCTCAGTATAAACGGCTTCTGGCTGCCAAGGCGGAGCGGCGCGCCCCCTATAGGTGTCTCCCGCTCCCAGTAGAACGAACAACCTTTATTAAACTAAGGCCCGTTCGCGCACTAGCGTTTGTTTAGGACTAAACTCTCGTTATCTCTTACGACGAGAGAGCACACTTGCACGCTGGCGTCATCTATGAGGTGACCCTGGAACTACTTTTAGCTAGAGCGAAGGTAGGTATTTGCGAGATGTACGTACTATCTAAGAGAGTGGTCGTTCATAATATGATAAATAGTTTTTCGATACAAGAAAGAAATAATTATGTCTAAGAAAAAGAAAATATAATGAACCTTAGTGTTCCAGACTACCCGACAGGTGGCGCCAGTGTGTTCATAATAATTTCTACCACCGCCTCAGAGGACTACAGTCGAGCGAGACGGGGACTCATTTTATTTGTATGTAATAAAACGTTTCAACAACAATATATTTCTAAAAGGTTTTAAAGCGCACCGTCGTAAGCCGTCGCAAATGTGGGAACCAGCCTTTGCTGTGCATTACCGGCGGAACTAACATTTGTCTGTCGAGTACACGCACGTATATGAAGTGTTCGAGATAAAAAAAAAAAAAATAACAGATAAAAACGGGGCCAGAAATTAGCTCACAGAGTAGATCATCACACCGGTGACGCCGTTCTCTCCTTAAGGCTCTGTTATACTCCGACGTAACGCGTGCGCGCGTGCGAGCGCGTCACAGCGACGTCACGTCGGCGAAAACCCGATGCTCTATACTCCGGCGTCGTGGCGTAACCGACGCGACCGGCGGCGTTCGACGCAGCCTGACCGCCTCGACGCCAAAATGGAGCATGCCGTATTCCGCGCCGGCCGCGCCAGCGACGCCGGACCGGGATGCATCACTTGCTGGCTCCCGGCAGCCCTCGCGCGGGAAGCGCGGCGAATACGAGCAAAAGCACACGACAGGAGCACCACTCCGTGTGGCGTCATGTTTGAAGAATCGGACTCGGTCGTCGAGAAGCTGATCGAGGGAATTCGTCCTCACCCGTGAGTCTACGACACGAGGAAGCTTGAGCACCGTAGACCGTGCGCTTTTCAAAGATGTACCGTATGTACATTGACCGCCTACGCTTGCGACGCAGGCGGTGCACCAACAGTGCAAGCGCGAGTTTTCGTCGTGCAAGGTACGTTCACGCCATCGCTCGAACTTGGCGCTCAAGAAGCGCGAGAATTTTCGTCTGCTATTCGAAACGAAAAGGAACCGGAAGTGCCACACTCTCGCAGGAAACGTGCCCTCATAGCCAGATTCTGCGCATGCGCCGCGCTGGCGGCCCACCGACGCGCGCCGCGGGAGCCGCCAGGGACGCCGGAGTATAAAGAGGTCGAATTTTTGACGCGCGCAGCGTGACTGACGTGACGTAGCGGACTTCGGCCAGCGTTCGCTTGCGCGCACGTTACGTCGGAGTATAACAGAGCCTTTAGTGTTCGCTGTGTTTGCGGACGCTACGCGCCGCTAACGTCGCTGGAAAGTCGCCAAGCATTACTGTCGTCGAACAGGAAACATGACGCTGCGCATTTGTTCCAAAACAATTAAGCCATCGCTCGCTACATGTTAGCTTTAAGCGAAACTCGATAACAGGCGCAGCGGACGAACTGTTTTTTCTCTCCCACTCGTGTCCGAAGAAGTCGACAACGAAAAAGGTCGAACGCCCAAGCGGTCGCCGATCGGAAATGGATGAGATGCCAGCCGCGATGCCTCTCCCTTCGCTGCGACCCCCGCGCAGGTCTGTGAATCACGCCAGCCTTCTTCCTGGAGCGCAAACAACAAAAAGGGACGTAACCAACGGCCTTTCGGCTTCTCCGTGGCACGAAAAAGGAGCAGGCAAGGGCCACGGGACTGCCGACTTACCGGTTGGCCGCGTCCGAACACCGCTCTTACTGTTGTTTCTGCGGCCAGCGAGCGACGGAGGCGTGCTCCGAGCAGCAGCGAGAGAGAGCAGCGCGGCCCTCTGTGTACGACTCTGTTTCCTTTTATCGGACTAGCGACGTGGAATGCAGTGTCCCTAAGCGGTTGGCTGGCTGGTTTTGCTGCAGAGTAGAGTTGGAGTTGTGCAATGCAGTCAGAACACGCTTTACAGGCGCACGGGAGGCTACGGGCATAAAGTACTTCGACGTGTTTATATTTTGGTTTTACGAGTAGCGGCAAATATGCCGGTGCCCCGTGTAGTCGTTGGAAGCAAAATGAGCACTGGCTCGTGGCACCTGTCTCGTGCATTCACGCAACAATGATTCTCGGTACTTATAGAAACAATCGCGAAGCGTGAACTTTATTATGGGACTTTATACACTAATGGCATCGTGGCTTTGAATTATGAGTTCACAGAAAGAGCACTGGCGCTGGCTAGCTATAAAGCAGGGAACGCGGGTTAGCTGTAATGTCATCAGACTATCTATGCTGGAACGAAAACTAAATGATGTAGAAAACAGCATCGGGCACCGATTGGCTATTCTCTCGGGTCACGTGACATGACGTCGAAATGCAGTTTTTCCCTGTGCAGTTCGAGCTATGCTCGTGAAGAGATGCAGTTGGCGGTGACGTCAAAATGTCGTCACGATGCACTTTGACGATATAGTTAACTGAGTGGTCGAGATGAAGCCTCTCTAGAACCCTTCACTGTCGAGTTTTGCGACTCTCCGAAATTTCCTGTAGGGAGAAAAAAACAACGATATATTTTCAACTCAATCGCCACAGATGGGTGACGTCACCGGACACAGTCACGGTGCAGTTCTCTTTCGATGTAGTTTGTTGGCGATGGAGATTAGGCTCCTCCCACTGGCGACGTCACGATGCAGTTTCTCCACCGCTTTTTCCAGCATAGACAGACAGGTTAGCAAAAAGTGGGCGCGAGCTCGTGGATTTAGAACGCGCTTTTTTTACGCAGGTTCACGCGAGAGCGAAGCTTGTTAGAGACCTAAGTTCGAATTTATTGGCAACTTGCGTCTAATTAAATATATATTTTTTAAGTTTGTTACATACAGGACGAGAAGAGTCTCTATGCTCCAGCAGGCGCTGGTTGCCATCTCTTGTGCTTCGACTGCGCGTGCGAGCTGAAGTCTCACCAAACGCTCAAGTGTTCTCAAAGGATACTGCTGTAGACGAAACAACTCAAGGGCCAGCTGCGGTCAGAATCGTGTTAGCGACTACGGTAGTTTCATTAACGAGTAATAACGCCTGGATTATAATAACTTTTCTGGTGATTAAACGAGAAGTAACTGATAATTTTTCTTCAATCACACCGTCGTAACGTCCCTTCTCACGTTTGTTTTGTTGGATTTATACGTTAAATAAGTTCGGATTTTAAATCATTTCCGAGGACCATATACGCATAAAGCTTTTTTGACACGAGGCCCATAAATTTCTCGCATGTAGATTGAATATCAGAGCTGCCCTTGTTGAGTTAAATTAGATAATTTGGGGGAGCTGTCGTCTCGTCAGGCGTGCCTACGTCTTTTGTGAACGCCACTGAGACAATAATTGTACTACCTGTCAATCGCCCCCCCCCCCCCCCCCCTAAAAAAATTATTTTGATTCGGTTTCAATAATACCTAGAAACGGGTGTCATATTTTGGGCAAAATCTAAAGTATTTACAAGAAAAATAATTGCTTGTAGTGCAAAGTTCTCATAAGCCATAAAATTGTATTTATTGCGTAATTTAATAAAGTATATTTGCGTGTAAGTGGTTTTCTTACAACTACTAATAAATCGCGCTTCTAGACAATATGCTCAAACAAGGTCCCGACTTTCTTTTTTGGGGTAAAAGAAAAACAAAGAAAAGCTTTGGTAGTGGCTATAAAAGTAGTGGTTTTTCTGAGCCCACCTCCGTCCCCTTTCATTCGCCGAGCGGCGACCGGAACCAGCCAACCATCCAGCCCATGTTCCCAGTGCCTGTAGCATACACCCAACTCCTTCCCCTTCCTGTTTGTTGTTGGCTTCGCTGCGGCGCATCCACGTGAAGCAGGCAAAGCACGCTTTACAGGGGGTCGCGCTGCAGGCTTGAAAGGCGATACTCTTCGTCTGCTTCTTTTCTCCTTTTTTTTTCAGTTCTAAGGACAACTCCACGCGAGCTATTCAAGTTTTTGTGTATAAGGTAATTTCACAGAATATAGTCACGTTTAACTTTATATTAAATTTTGTGTTGTTGATGGCGACTGAAAGCTCGCGAAGTGGGTTTTAGTATTTTTCGAGAAGACACTGAACATGTTGCGTAAAACTTTTCATAAAAAAAAAGAAAAACACTAAGTAATTCTGCTATTTGGCCTTTTAGAAGTTGATGAAATTGCGCATAATTTTATGGCAGCGTTGAAGTCCGCATTAAAGATCGTAAGCTTTCCGCGAAAGGTAACCCTAGCGAGCGTGGTAATTAAGATCCTGAACTCTTAGGTAGCAAAACCATCCCATTCAAAGGTCGAAAATTTGTTTCTGATTCTCCTCAGTATCGCGCGTCATTAGAAGCTGGTACTATTTATGCATTCTTTTATTTAAAACGTCGGACGAATGATGTTATCTCGATTAAAATTTCCTAAACATTCGTTTAAACTTTCGATTCAGGTAATATTAAGACGGGCTCAAACTTTCGCATCTCATTTTCATCGTAAGGGCCATCTTTAAATTAGGTTTTAGATTTCATCGGTACAGAGTTTATCCGTTTTAAATTATAGCAATATTTTAACGCGTATCTCGGGCGAATAAAGACGATAAGCTATGATGAGTTAATACTGAACTACGTAAAATTGTTAAGAATTGAACAAATGACGGGGTGATTAATATTTGAATTAGGGTAATTTAAATTAGTCACTGCGTACGAACGTGCCTCGCGTAAAAATACGCTATTTACGATATTCATCGATTCATCGCTTTATTTTCTGTGTCACACATACAGCTAGATGCATTTTTAGTCATACAAGCGAGGCGATACAGCGGAAGGGCACTTCTGGTGCGCGATCTTTTAGAATGCACCGCATCCACAAGAAGGAGATTGGCACAAAAGAGGGAAGGATTTAAGACATCAAATGTAGTATATCACCCTCCACACTCGTACCTTATTTTATTATACTATGAAAATAGAGCTTCTATGGTCACTGGCAGAGTTAGAACAGCAGGGCGCGTCCTTCGAACGTTTACTGCACGCGCTCCAAGCCTTCCGCCGTGCTTTGGTGATTGGCATTGGGACCTATTTCTCTAATTTTAAAATAATAGGTCGTACCTCAAAGGCTCATAAAACATTTCGGCGATCATATCACTCGATAACAGGAAAAGTGTTGTCTCGAACTGGCAGATCAGGCACAAGCTCCAAAACAGTTGTTTGCACTCACTGTCTCTCAAAAACTTTCGCGGGACATCTCAAGAGCCGGTTCCATGAAACGCCCGTTAGTGGTTAGAAAGGATGGCTTCGGGAGGTTCACCAATATTTCTTTTTGCTTGTTTCAAGCTTTTCGTTTCGGAGGAAACTTTCCATATGGAACTACACTAAAAGACCAAAAATATACAAAAAAAAAAGTAGTGCATCATGTATGTTGCTTTCTAGCCTTCGGCAACACTTGCTTGCCTTCCAAACCACCATTTTCCGTAACACTCGTCGAGGGGGCCCCAGTACAATAGAGGACTCCGTTGCCGTCCTTACGTCTGGTTTCAATTAGAAGAGACTCCAACGGCACCGCCAGCGTCGACAGCTTTGCTCCCTCCGACAAGGAGGGTAGGAGGCAAAGCTTACACTTTGTTGCTTTAGCACGGTTTTTTACAACGAGCTCACAAACACCAGCTCGTCTAGACAATGAAACTTCATGGAATCCCTGTTTTCACGTTAAAAAGAAAAGAGCGAAAAAAAAAGAAAAAGGGGGGGGGGGGGGTAGGGAACGACGTCAGAAAGCCCGGGTTCAGAGGTTCCTCACAGTTTTGTTCCTCCTTTAGGGTTGAGCTGTTTTGAACTTAAACATATTAGCACTTTTTCTAATTTTCCTGGGGGCCAGCACGGGTCCCCTGGCAGCGTGGGGCCCTGGGCTTGCAGCCCCCTTAGCCCGCACCTTAATCCGGCCCTGCGGGTCCGCATCAAAGAGCACGGAGCATAGGTGCGTCGATGTGCCCATAGCCTCCATGAGGCTATGATGTGCCTCTCCGATAACAGAAAAACACACGCCGAGTCACAGTGGCACCGCACTGTCGTCCACGCGCTTTTAATCGTGCTTGTTCGAACTTTCTTCACTGGATGGGGATACTGGTATGCCTCGGTCATATACTGCTCTGGCCTCGGTGGTCCCTAGAATCGCTGAGAGCCGAAGAAACACAGGGAGGGGCTTAGGATGGTCACGATTCCTGCGTCCTGATTGGTTCTTGGGCCTTCTTTTCGACTAACACCGCAATTTCATTGACTGAGGGGCGATAATAAGTTGCTCGCCCCGTTTCTTCAGCGGTGATCTTACACTCTAAAAAAATCCCGTGCGTCTACTTTCCCGCACAACACTCGGAGAGCCAATCATCGCAACTTTCTGAGGCAGCTCAGCGAATTACGATACCGAAACATATGTTTAGACCAAAACGTGCAGTCTGAGTTGACATTAAGCAATGCAAGCGTGACGTTTTGCATTGCTTAATGTCACAACTCAGACTGCGTGTTTTGATCTAAACATATGTTTCGGTATCGTCATTCGCTGAGCTGCCTCCGAAAGTTGCGGTGATTGGCTCTCCGAGTGTTGAGCGGGAAAGTAGACGCACAGGCTTTTTTTAGAGTGCTAGGCTGTTTCAACTTGAGCTGTCCATGGGCTCTAAACTCGTCAAACACAAATTTGGGGCCGAAGTTCACGGAGCGCACCAATTGGACTATCATGACGATGGCGTCGCGCTTTTGTCGCCAGCGGCCAATCGGCGCACTCCGCGAACTTTCAGCTCCAACTTTCTGTTTGACAAGTTTAGGGCCCCAAGAGTGTACGCAGTGTGCCATAGTTAGTACGATCTGACGTCGGAGGTCCTTTTTAATTTACCCTTTCAGCGGCACGACCAACTTTACATTTTTCATTGTGCATTGCCGTTCCAAGTGAACACATTCTGTCACACTCATTATTTTCGTGGGATTCTTTAACCTGCGACAGCAAAATGATAAAAGCCTGCGTACTACTCGTGTCAGCATTATCGCTAGAACAACCTTCCCTACTTCTCTCACGTCACCTCTCTCTTTCTACTCGTGTCCCGCTCTATGCGGGATGGCAACCGCCGCCGCGCATTGTACGCAAGCTGCTCGAATCGGTGCAAGTCGACGAGTGACGGGATCACCGATATTTTGCTCTATTGGAGTGACGCAAAAGATTAGACGCGTCTTAAAATGTACTCCTATTTTAACACGGCCCCGGTGTTTTTTTTTTTTGTACGTTTTTTTTTTTCTGTTTGAAGCCATAACAACATTCGCTAAAGATAAAAAAAAAACTCCTATTTACATTTCCGCTTGCCTCGATCCGTTTTAAATGAAGCGCGAAATGACGTGCGTTTCCGTCGGAAAGTCAGGTGCAAACGCACACAAATATACAATTTCGTATAGATGCGTGCGAACGGACGGCGAGAACACAAAAATATATACGAAAAAAAACTAAACCGGCTACCTGTCATAATAGAAAAAAAATAATGAAATAGAAAAGAGAGGCAAATAAAATTATTTAACCGAGATAAAAAGAAAACTAGAAGCTTGAAACGTGATCAGAGCGCGATATTTCAGATTCGATAGAAGGCTGCAGTGAAAGTGGGAGTACCTAATAAAAATATAAAGAACAAAATACAAATGTGCAGAAAGGGATGCCAGAAAGTGGATTGAGAGAAAGAAAGAAAAAGAAAGAAAGAGAGAGAGGAAGGGGATAAAAGGGGGAAAGGAAGAGAGTGGATGGGTTGCTCGTGCGAGACCGTGTCGATTCCTAAATGAAATCCTCCGCTTTGAGTGGACCACCGCACTCCGTTCAACGGCGTGCTGCTGCCAGGTCGGGCCGGAAACTGGATTCTGCCGGAAGTCCCTCTCCGCTACACTTGCGATTCTGCGGTTTTATTTATTTATATCTCGATTGTTCGAACAGTCATACGGTTATAACGACTGGAACAATCAGAGCTATGTCGACATCTCCATCTAAAAACGCGCCGTGTAAAAAATAAATGAGTAGAGAACAGATGAGAATATTCGGAACGGGGTCTTGAAATGATCGTAAGAAACAATAAAGCACATCAAAAAGTAGACGTTTTCAGCTGATTTCATAAAGAAACAAGTTGGTACTAACCTCCTTATTATTTTATTTGTCGGTAGGGTAATTGTATATTATTACCGTTTCATTGGCGACTGGCTACGACGGGGCCTCCTTAAAAACGCCCCAATTTGTAATAATTCGGCACGGTGGTTGAGTTCTTATTTTTTTCCTCTTCGAAATCTCGGTTGCCGAAGTGCGCCCCCGTCCCGGTAATCGTGTTCCGGAGCGAGGAGTTTTCACGAATGATCCGTAAGGCGTTTAAAAAATACCAGCTAAAAGACAAAACCGGCACATGACGTCACCGTCGGTCTATCCCCGACCCACCCCAAGCGGAAAACATGCAGAAGCTCAGACCAGAGAGGCAGCAAAGCTACAGACACGTTCCCCTTGGCGTCGCCGTGTGCTAACGTCACGTTTGTTGTGAGACGCGACAAGGTGCCCTGGTGGCGATACAGATGTAGGCTAACCGGCGCAGCGTGAATCCGCTAGTCGTGACTTTCTTTTTTTTTTCTGGGGGGGGGGGGGGGTGGCGATAGGACGCGGGGACAGGTAATAGGCATGTTGCACTCGGCCAAGGGGCGCGAGCGCTTCCACAAGACGCGTCTCTAGACGCGACCATGTAATAACGGCCTCAGTGACCATAAAGGCGGCGTTGTAACGTTCGATTGCTAGCGTGAGATAGCCTGTGTTCACGCGCCCAGAAGAAAAAAGAAGAATTATAAAAAGAATGTAGAGCTCGTGGCTTTAGCATGCTTTAGGAACGGCGAGAATGCATTGCTTTTAGGGGTCTCGTTAATGTTTTCTTTCATACGCCTTTCAGCAACGTGAGGGAGTGTAAAAACGCACAATGGAAACGCGATAAAAAATATTCAATTTTGTTCGCGAGGGGCACTGCTCTAAACTTGAGAACATACGCACCAATTTGCCGAGAAAGTGATGGAGACTTGGACACGAGGGCGCACGGAGGCGTCAGAATGCCGAGATACGGTTGGAATGATTAGGGGGTAGAAGAGCTAAACCTAGCTGCCTTTGTCTCCACTGGACTCGTCGAACCCGCTCGAATGCGAGAGCCAAACGCCGGCGTTCCGCGTTCGAACGCGTTCAACGAGTGCAGTGGAGATAAAGGCTGCTAGCTTTAGGTGTATACCCACTAATCATTCTAACCAGAGCTCGGCTTTCTGACATTTTCGCACACTCTCGTCTTCTCCTCTCCTCCACTTTCTCGGCTTATTGGTCGAGCAGAAAGCCCGGCGGCGGCGCCTCACGCGGGCGATCTCCGAGCTCGGTGGCAAAGGCCGAAATTGTGAGACTCGGGATTCCAGTGTTTTCCTGGCTTAGTTTCGGGAAAGGCGTTGGCGCCAACGCGTAACTTTGTTACGCCGTTAGCGCGAGCCAAGAGGAAACAAGCAGCGCGAGCGCCTTGCACGACACTTGCTCTAGGAATTTCTTTAGAAACTGGGGAAAATGTAAGGCGGTCATTGGCTGCGTTTAGCCTACTTTATTGCACGTTAAAATAAATCGGGTCCTTTACTCCATCGTACACAGAATCTAGAGTCACTGAAAGCTTAACGGGACACTGCAAGGAAAACACAAGTTTTTTTTTTAAAGAGCATAGATGGGACACATATTTTTTTCGTAACTTTTATACGAGAAGAAAAAAAAATTGCGCAAGATTTACGCGGATAGACGCAAGCTAGGTGCAGGTCCCAGCCCGCTCTAAGCCCCGCCCACAAATCAGTTGCCTCGCCCATTACTACTAAATGGGCTTGGCTGCTCGTCCGAACACGCTAGCGAGCCTGGTGTCTCCCTTTCCCGTCATCCGGAACGTTTAGTCTGGCGTCTAACGACGCCTGCTAGTCGTGCGAGCACACGCGCGGAAGACTCCGGCATCGTCTGATATTTCACCACCGTCTATCGTCGTCTGCCATGCCCAAAGGACACGGTCATGAACGATGCCCGTCGGCGTCCGTTTTCGCCTTTGTTCGTCTGCTATTCCGCCCCGTCTAAAAACTTTCACAACACTCGCAAACCTCGAGCATGAAAGCGGTGTTCAAGTGTTCCAGGTTGCGCGAGTGACGGTCTAATACAAGCGTCTGTCAGCGACTGTCGATGTACGGTAAAAAGCGACCTGGAGGACTGAAAGATCAACACAATAAATATGCAGTTCTCCCAACGTTTCTGTTCTTTTGTTTTTTGTTGCATATGCGAGCAAGGTGGGTGTGCGTCATGACACGCAATTAAAACGTGACCTACAATAAATCGCTTTGGTTGGCCAGGTCCACTGCAAAATTTGAGATCTACTTGCCTTTCGAAGCGAAATGACGGGAACATAGAAAAACTTGATGCGGGCCGAACGACCGATTGCCTCCAGCCAAATGGCTCGAAAATTCTTACCTGTGCAAATATCTTCTTGGTATTGGAACCATGGCCGCAATCAGACGGTTACACGATTCACACAGCAGCGGGGCCGCTTTTACGGGAACCAACATCTTTATTCAGCAGAAATCGAGCCAGATCGATCAAAATATCGGGTGTCTCAAATAGCTTCCAGGCTTTTTAAATCGACCGCAAAATTCGGTTTCTTAACCAATCGCGCTACGATTTTGTGCAGCGTTGCCCACAGATGCTGCATTTTTTCTATAAAATTTGCAAAGAGTAAACTTACCTGAGGAAAAATAAAGAAAGAAAAAGGCTTAAGTCCTATGGAAGCCCAGCGAAGCCACCGATCTTCAATCAATAGGGCGCCCTATTGTTTGAAGACCTTTGACTTCGGTACGTTTCCATGGGAGTTAAGCCTTTTTCGCCGGCGACACGAAAGGTACCAAAACTTTTACGTGACTACTCCGGCGAATAGGAGACAATGAAATTAAGAAGAATGACAAAGCGAATTAAGAGGAATTAAAGTGGATTAAAGTGAATTAAGAGTGATTAAAGAGAAGTAAGAGTAATCAACAAAAATTAAGGACTATAAAGCGAATTAAGAAGAATCAAAGTGAATTAAGAGGAATCAAGTGAATTAAGAGGAATTAAAGTGAATCAAGAGGAATTAAAGCAAATTAGGTGGATGACTAAGCGAATTAAGTGAATGACTAAGCGAATTAAGATGATGACTCAGCACAATGAGACGCATGACTCAACACATTGAGAAGGATGGCTCAGCACATTAAGAAGGGTGTCGGTCTTTAATGCATCGGAGCTTGGGCTTTTGCCTTCAAGTCGTCTTAGAGCTAACATAAGAGAACCTGTGAATTTTTTTTTTTTCAATTTGTGTCACGAATATTGCGGAAAATAATTTTTAAAGTACCGTCGAAGCCCCTCCTTCCGGGGCGTGACGTCATATAGAGAGTTTTCGTAATCTCCGCTTTGTCGCATCTTCTGCGCCTATCAAAGCAATGTACGCGCACTCTTGCTATTTTCAAGAAGGTAATATATATATATATATATATATTTTACGACTGGTGTCAGTGCGAGGCCTGGCAAGGTTGCAATTGCACGCGCTGTCCACACGAGCGACACGCGCTTGGCGGCCGAAAGATTTGCGTAGGACATAACGAATGGTCGGAGGATTTTCGTGTTTTCTCGCGTTTAGTTACATCTTCGGAAGAAACGAACGTGATATTCAGATTCACGGGATAAGAATACTCTACAATTCACCTCTAACTCGTTTTTTGTTTTTCGAGAACCTATTCAGCTTACGTTTACGCTCAGACTCTATCTACCATATTGCGCGAGCGTTTGGGAAAACTATAGCGCTGTAACCTGTTGGAACTTTCAAAACTAATGGTTACTAGTGCAAAACGTTAAAAGGGAATATTCAGTTTGCCGTGCGATATGATGTGTTCGGGCAGCCGAAACAGACAAAGTGCGCCGATCTGTTTCTCTTCCTCTGTCAGGTTGCGCTACAGTAGATATGTACAATTTGATACATTCACAATTTTATATACTGTACTTTAGCATATTGAGAATACGCGTGTGAAACACTTTACGAATGAAAAGACCTTCTAGTACACTAATGCGAACGATACAAAATACAATAAATGTACGGGACTATAACATCCGCTGTCAAAAATAAACATACGTAGGTTGCTCACTTAATGCGATATATACTTTTACCCGAGCGTTGTATTTGTACTGTTTCCAGTAAAAATGTTTCCATTATCGTAATGCCAGTGGTCGTGCACGGCAGAAATTATTAACTTGTATATTTCTTTTTTGATACCTTAACATTTTCAAACGGCGGTGCTTACGCAATGTCCGCACAATGATCGTGTCACGCAGCTAACGAACAGCCTGCAACTACAAGACATACTTTTAGCTGGTATTTATGAAGGGACTTGTTGACGCAAAAAAAAAAACATTAAACAGGAGACACGACAGATGACACTTGCATCTATCTTTTTAACTGATGTAAAATGTGAAATAATTTTAATTCACAGAATATGCTTTACTATCGTTGAAATAAAAAAAAAATTAAAGACGTTTACAATTCGCTGTAATGCCGAATTAGAGCGCAGCTCTTGAGGAGGAGGAGGGGAGGGTACGGAGGGAGGGTCACGTGTTTCCTCACGGGACGTCACGTGTGACGGTAATATGGGAAACGTCACATAATGCAACGCGCGGTTACGCCGACGGCGACGGCGTCGCCGCTGAAGCCGGAAACGGCCGCCTAAGAGCTGCGCTCTAAAACATCGAGCCAAAGACAAATATGAAGTGCAATCTATATAATACAGTGATGTCTCGATAATATGGATACCTCCGTTCCCCCCAAAAGTCCATCACAATGTGAGTTGTTCATAATAGCGTGACAAATATGGCTGTATTTTCCCAGTTTGTCCTCGGAAAGGATGTCAATATAGCTGGGTATCCATATTAACGGGGTCCATATTAACCAGACATGACTGTATTCAAATTCCATCACTTTAGAAGAAAAAAAATATTGCTCGCTGTTTATGCAGCACCATACGACGACCCCGTAGCCAAACTATACTGCATAGTCTACCTACTAGGTCTAAATCTAGTTTCCCGAGTTTTTGTTTTCTATTTTGTTTTTTCATCTTTCGACGCCGGAGAAATGTTATTGATTTTGCTCGACGCCCTGCGTTTACGAATTGTGTGATAATGCCCTTCTACAGTGAGCCCCCCATGACCTTCAGAGCTGCACACTGGTACCGTTGTTACTCGTGACCTATATAAGAAGTAGCCTTCTGTAAGGTAGCGAATTGGGCGAGTGGGTAAACGTTATCCGTGATGAAAACCGCCCAAACGACGGCGACGGAGTGAAGACAACAAACACGGCAGGACAAAGTTGTTCTCGCAACTAAATTTATGCTACTGAAATTAACAGAAAGAAAACAGCGTAGCCAACGCTGATTACATCAAGAAACACCTACTTATCTATTAGGCACTACACAATATTTGGAGCATAAACGGTTCACACACCGCTATTCATATTAGCTCGCAAAGAACAGACATCTTTATTTGACAGAGCTACCGACGTCGCACTGTCAATAATTTGTTGTCTTTTTTTACCGGTGTACGATGTTCTCATTTTATACTTGCGGCTTCATTGATATAGAGAAAGGGTGATTACTAAATTCTGAAGAATTAGTAAATATGCCCAATGAACTTCAAGAATATTACAAAAATGAGGACATATTTTTAATGAAGTGACGAATGGGAATTGTGTTAAATTGTCACGATTGACGCGGAACTCACAAAGTTAAAAAAATCGGTGAGCTTTTCTCCGCATCCGCTCAAAGGCCGGTGAGCTTTTCTCCGCATCTGCCGGTTTTGCGGTGAGCTTTTCTCCGGTGAGCTTATTTCCGGTGAGCTTATCTCCGGTGAGCTTTTCTCCGGTGAGCTTTTCTCCGCCGCCCGACGGTTGTAGCTTCTTGAGAGGGGGCGCAGGGTGACTTTGTGTCCGGGTGGGAAGGGGCGACCTGAACGATAGCGTACAATAGACGAAAGTTCACGCGCAAACTAAAGTGCTGTCTCAAAAAAAAAAAAAAAAAAAAAGAACGGCTTGGTCACTTGTGTTGTTTTGTGGGGCATGCATGAGTCAGACCTGAAAGAGAACAATGTTAAACCTAGAACAAAAATAAAATATGAATATCAAAACCTGGAAATAAAAGAGAAAAGTTGATGGTCCAGTTCCGGCCACAAACACAGTACCACTGCTAACAATAAACTCTAAGACCTGGAAAAAAAATGTTTACTCATCACTGTTGCCGTTCGTCTGTTAGCATTTTAATCGATGCCAGAGTACCGGGGCTTTCATTTATTCCTTGTTTAATTGTGTTGAATCGGTAAATTAGGTAGGATTCACGCTGTTCACGTTCGCGATTTGATTTAAATTAGGTAGGATTCACGCTGTTCACGTTTGCGATTTGATTTAAATCAAATCGCGAACGTGAACAGCGTGAATCCTACCTAATTTACCGATTCAACACAATTAAACAAGGAATAAATGAAAGCCCCGGTACTCTGGCATCGATTAAAATGCTAACAGAAGAATAGCAACAGTGATGAGTAAACATTCTTTTTTTTTTTCCAGGTCTTAGAGTTTATTGTTAGCAGTGGTACAGTGTTTTTGGCCGGAACTGGACCATCAACTTTTCTCTTTTATTTCCAGGTTTTGATATTCATATTTTATTTTTGTTCTAGGTTTAACATTGTTCTCTTTCAGGTCTGACTCATGCATGCCCCACAAAACAACACAAGTGACCAAGCCGTTCTTTTTTTTTTTTTTTGAGACAGCACTTTAGTTTGCGCGTGAACTTTCGTCTATTGTACGCTATCGTTCAGGTCACCCCTTCCCACCCGGACACAAAGTCACCCTGCGCCCCCTCTCAAGAAGCTACAACCGTCATCCCACCGTCCTTGAAACTTGGCCCCGACCGTCCAGCTTCTTCACCCGGATACGAACTGCCCTACGCTTCCCTCTCACCAAAGCTCCAACCGTCATCCCGCCGGAACTTGGACTCGACCGTAGCATTGTATAAATACCACCCGCGTTCATCTGTAAAAGTTCTTCCTAACGAAGGCCGGACTCCGGCCGAAACGTCGAAGATTAAATCGTCCGTTGTTGCTGTATTCACCAAGGGTTTTTTTCTTCCCAGTTATAGACACGCCTTCGGCCTCCCGCCACCATGCCCGTTGTATATATATATATATATATATATATATATATATATATATATATATATATATTTTACGACTGGTGTCAGTGCGAGGCCTGGTAAGGTTGCAATTGCACGCGCTGTCCACACGAGCGACACGTGCTTGGCGGCCGAAAGATTTGCGTAGGACATAACGACTGGTCGGAGTGTTTTCGTGTTTTCTCGCGTTTAGTTACATCTTAGGAAGAAACGAACGTGATATTCAGATTCACGGGATAAGAATACTCTACAATTCACCTCTAACCCGTTTTTTTTTTTGTTTTTCGAGAAGCTATTCAGCTTACGTTTACGCTCAGACTCCACCATATTGCGCGAGCGTTTGGGAAAACAATAGCGCTGTAACCTGTTGGAACTTTCAAAACTAATGGTTACTAGTGCAAAACGCTAAAAGGGAATATTCAGTTTGCCGTGCGATATGATGTGTTCGGGCAGCCGAAACAGACGAAGTGCGTCGATCTGTTTCTCTTCCTCCGTCAGGTTGCGCTACAGTGGATATGTACAATTTGATACATTCACAATTTCATATACTGTACTTTAGCATATTGAGAATACGCGTGGGAAACACTTTACGAATGAAAAGACCTTCTAGTACACTAATGCGAACGATACAAAATACAATAAATGTACGGGACTATAACATTCGCTGTCAAAAATAAACATACGTACGTTGCTCACTTAATGCGATATATTCTATTACCCGAGCGTTGTATTTGTATTGTTTCCAGTAAAAATGTTTTCATTATCGCAATGCCAGTGGTCGTGCACGGCAGAAATTATTAATTTGTATATTTCTTTTTTGATACCTTAACATTTTCAAACGGT
Organism: Ixodes persulcatus; assembly: GCA_013358835.2. NCBI lineage: Eukaryota > Metazoa > Arthropoda > Arachnida > Ixodida > Ixodidae > Ixodes > Ixodes persulcatus. The sequence continues at coordinate 420,632 of JABSTQ010009964.1, read as the reverse complement.
GGTGCTTACGCAATGACCGCACAATGATCGTGTCACGCAGCTAGCGAACAGCCTGCAACTACAAGACATACTTTTAGCTGGTATTTATGATGGGACTTGTTGACGCAAAAAAAAAAACATTAAACAGGAGACACGACAGATGACACTTGCATCTATCTTTTTAACTGATGTAAAATGTGAAATAATTTTAATTCTCAGAGTATGCTTTACTATCGTTGAAATAAAAAAAATGAAAGACGTTTACAATTCGCTGTAATGCCGAATTAGAGCGCAGCTCTTGAGGAGGAGGAGGGGAGGGTACGGAGGGAGGGTCACGTGTTTCCTCACGTGACGTCACGTGTGACGTTAATATGGGAAACGTCACATAACGCAACGCGCGGTTACGCCGACGGCGACGGGGTCGCCGCTGAAGCCGGAAACGGCCGCCTAAGAGCTGCGCTCTAAAACATCGAGCCAAAGACAAATATGAAGTGCAATCTATAAATACAGTGATGTCTCGATAATATGGATACCTCCGTTCCCCCCAAAAGTCCATCACAATGTGAGTTGTTCATAATAGCGTGACAAATATGGCTGTATTTTCCCAGTTAGTCCTCGAAAAGGATGTCCATATAGCTGGGTATCCATATTAACGGGGTCCATATTAACCAGACATGACTGTATTCAAATTCCATCACTTTAGAAGAAAAAAAAATATTGCTCGCTGTTTATGCAGCACCATACGACGACCCCGTAGCCAAACTATACTGCATAGTCTACCTACTATGTCTAAATCTAGTTTCCCGAGTTTTTGTTTTCTATTTTGTTTTTCATCTTTCGACGCCGGAGAAATGTTATTGATTTTGCTCGACGCCCTGCGTTTACGAATTGTGTCTCGCTTCCATACACTTCCAAAATTCGAGACTTTTTTTTATGTGTAAATATATGTTCACGCTCCGCGATACAGTCTCGGCGCGCTATCTTTTTCCACTCCCTAACGGCATGCGGACGCAGTTAGGCCCCTCTCTTTTCTTTTGTGGCTGGTACGCCTTCGACCAAGCCCGACGAATGTCTGCGATTTATGTGAAGTCCTTTCGCGCAGTTCTTGTTGTTCTTAGTTCATTTTGCGGCACCTGAGTTGTATAGCGTATTCTCCGAAGTTTATGTCGATACGACGATTCTGGGTTTTCGCGCTTCGGCGTGCGGTATAAATTTGCAGCCGATGCTACCGTCTTTTTTTATCTTCTATTTTCGAGCATATCGTACTTCCTCCCGCGTCCACGTTGATTGAATTTCTATCTTTATCTAATACACCGATGCGAATGCCACATGTAACGTGGAAGGATTTACATTTGATTCATTCGCTCGCTTTTTCTAGAGGTGTGTGCGAAGGAGCATCTAGCTAACAGGGCGAGATCTTTGAGCGGGTCTGCTATGCATGCGCGCTAGTAAAGTGGAAGCGTTGGTTAAGGCAACATTTTCGCACTTAATTGCAGCTCCTAACTCGTGCATTTAGTTTGTTTTCCGGCGTATTTTTTTTTATTATTTTGTCCACCAGGTCGCGCGTGGGTTTGCGGGACACTCGGATGGGCGGTAGCTCTCCGCTTCCTTTCACATCGATAGCCGTTTTAGAAACTTCCCAGCTGCATTCGCGATAGCGTCGGGCCAGGCAGAAAACAGCACGACGTCATTACATCAACCAACCACATCCAAGCAAAGTCGTTAATCTCTCGGCCGAGAGATGGCGGGTGTGTCCATAGAACTCGAATAATGCACGCGAGCAGTAGAACTTCGTCCGCGTGTACTACCATACGTAAAACAACCAACCGCTCATAACGGTGCCTGTCTCGATTTAGTATTACACTCTTAAAAAAAAACTAGTAAAAAGCTAGTAACTGCAGCAGTTACTACCTATTTCTGACCGTTACTACCTTTCACTAACTATTTACTACCTCAAACGGGCGATAGGTAGGAAAAAGCTAGCAAATGCAGCCGTAACTACCTTTTTCTGACCGTTACTACCCTTTTACTAGCTATTTACTACCGCAAAGGCGCGGAGAAGATGGCGGCGCTTGCTTCATACCCGATTGCCAGCGTTAGCGACGTACTTGCTGTTTCGGATCGCAGGGGGAGGTATCTACACGCAATCGTAGCGTCAAATATTGTATGAGGGGGCATGTTTAAGGGTTGGAGCTGACTTTATAACGATCGCAGCCTCCGTACCAGCACGACGTGGAAGCCAGCGCTGCAGCGAGCGCAGCAGCCATTGTTGATGCAATGACCAAGCGGCTTATTTACCTTCCTTCTCGTTTGCATTCGTTTGTGAGCGTTTATATTTTCGTTTTGGTTTTATCTGGGTCGAAAATAGCCACTTACCACACTAAAAACGTTTCCGAAAACAAATAAAAAAGTTCATTCCGTTTTCTATATTTTTGTATTTTTGTATTTTTATAAACTAATGTTTTTCTTTCACAAGAGACGCTTGGCAACATTGTACGACAAGCAAGTTGGGGCCCAGTCGGAGTGGTCGGAGTTCGCAAGATGCTAGTTTCTCCGATGTGAACCTGCCGTTTTTGCCTTGTGTCGTGGGCAGTTCTCGTGTTCCCGTGTTGGAGTGCATAGTTAACGTTCGTGCTTTCGACGGGGCGAGTGTGTGCGTGGACCTGGACTGCTCTGAGGATAGTTCTAACGAGCCGGTGCCGCTGTCACTGGACTGGGTTTCGTCGTCCAAGAAGCTTTTCTCTGCCTCCTCCTACTTGACACTGAGAACTTCTTCACGGTTTGTGTGTGCTCGGTGGTTGAATGATTCTGATTGAGCTGTCTTCGGTCGTGACAGTGCACTGTCACAACCGTTGATGTGCGTTGTTAATTGTGTATGTAGCTTTAGGACTAATGAAAAAAAAACTGTTTTGGCATTCTACGAGTCTTTCTAAATTTGCTTATTTCTTCCCCAAAAACGCGAGCATTCGTCAGCGTATAGTACAAAAATTAAGATGCGAGCTGCACGCGGTATTAATTTTGCATGCATTTTTGTAGCGCAGCACGCGAAAGAAGTGCAGCTGCCGTCGTACTCCCCGTCGTCGCGGGAAAGCACTCTCTCGCCGACGGCGACCGCATTCGTTTTAAAAGCTGAACCGCATGTAATCGATTTAGCGAGTGACGAGACTATCGACGGAGGCAGCGACGAGCGACGGCGATTTCTCACGGTCACCCGTCGCGTCGCACGGTTTTTTAATTTCTAGGAAATGCCGCTCATCGGCTTGGCCGCTTGTTCCCGTCACTTTTATGCGGTTTGCCTCGTCGCGCAACTGACCTAGCGACTGCGAAGAACTGACGTGCTGATACACGACAAGAAGTTTGCGCACTCAAGTGGTCAGTATAAAAGACTGAAGGCTAACGCGTCTCAACTTGTAAGCATGCGGTGGGAAAACCTTCTGGGTTCGATTCCCACTGCCCCCGTACGTAAGTTAGCGGTTAGAGTGATCGTGTGTTTGTGTTGAATGTATTGTGTCGATTGTGTGCTAAAAATGTGGGTGTATGTATGCATCAACTCGCGAATGTGAAAGAATTGAAATAAACTATAAATAATCGGCATCCATTTTGGTGTACATTTAATTGGACGTTGACTAGCGCCCCCTGGATTACTCATTTCCAGTTTCAATTTTTCTTGCGCCTGCCACCTGGTGGTAAGTGGCATAACCCCACACCTTTTTTATCCACAGGAAATCACGTGACTAGTTGCGTTTCCGGTCTTCCATCGGGAGGTTGCGCTAGTTGCTAGCTAGAGGTAGTAAAATGCATGGATTCTACTTTGAGGCTAGTAACAGTTACTAGCTTCTTGGCCTAGTAACCGTTACTAGCTTGACCGTTGCTACCTAAAGTTACTAGGTACCTAGTAACATATGTGACAAGTGGTTATTATCTCTTACCTAGTAAATACTACTAGCTTTTTCTTAAGAGTGTACGCAAGGACGCTGACTCGTGTGTACAGTGCGTTCTCTTCTCTATACATATCGGGTCTCTCGAATAGCGGCCAGGCTTTTTTAAAAAATCCACCGCAAAATTCGGTTTCTTAACCTATCGCGCTACAATGTTGTGCACCGTTGCCCACAGATGGTGCATTTTTGTTTTCGTAAAATTTGCATAGAGCAAACTTACCTGAGGAAGAAGTAAAAGAAGAAAAAGGCTTAACTCCTTTGGAAACGCAGCGAAGCCACCGGTCTTTAAACAATAGGGTTCCCTATTCTTTGAAGAATGATGGCTTCGCTGCATTTCCATAGGAGTTAAGCCTTTTTCTTTCATTACTTCTTCCTCAGGTGAGTTCGCTCTTCGCAAATTTTACAAAACAAAACACAAAAACGCACCATCTGTGGGCAACACTGCACAAAATCGTAGCGCGATAGGTTAAGAAACCGAATTTTGCGGTCGATTTAAAGAGCCTGGCCGCTATTTGGGACACCCGGTAGTTAACTAATCACAAGTTTGTGTTGCGTGCGATCGGGTAAGCAAAAAGTGGATGTGTATAGACGTGTGTGTAACTATACGCGCAATAGATGGTATCGCTCTCGCTTCTTCGCACACTTAAGGCGAAAAGCTGCGGATTGTTTTCACGTCTTACCCGCGGGGTGCCGCCGCCTCCCTTGGCAGCGAAATTGGAACGTCATAGGCGCTGCGGTAAAAATGAGCTCTTTGATACGAGGCTAATTGGGCGCTGTCAAAACGGCAATAAAGCGCTTATAAAGGTCCGATAAAGCAATGAAAAAGCGCTACTAGAGCGGTGCTAGGGCACCGGTTGACCATCGCGCCGGGTCTGTCATTAGACAACCAAAGATACATCAGCGCTCTTTCCAGTCATGACTCTGAGATTCCTTAGCGCTCCACTACGCGTAAATCGTATTTGCACTCAGAGCTGTCCAAGAGTGAGTGTCTCGATACGAATATCTTGAATTTTAAAATCTGGAATAAGCGAGAACTACAAGCTGCCTTATATGCAATATGTTTTTTTTTTCTGTCCAGCGCTCATAAGTCTTTCTGTATCTGCTTCACCGTGATCTGTTCGGAGCATCGGTTCTTGGTGTTTCTTCAGCCAGACCAACTAATGAGAGAGTCGATCGGCACCATGCTTTAAAGGGGTACGGAAACGATATTTTAGCTCTTATTTGTTTGCTCAAGCAGAAACTACGTTGTGTCAGCACCTTAGAAACACCAGTATTCCCGCTCGTAAACGTACGAAAACTAATTTTAAAACGAATAAAACAATTTCTCAATACCACCTGGTAGTTGGGAGGCCGATCTGGCTATGACGATGGATTGCTCTCGCCGCAGCGCCACTCACGGAAGTATACAGCACAAATATCAAGGCAAGTCGGGTTCGAACGGAATCGCGAAGCTTGGCAAAGAAATCCAGAGTGCTTCCGCAACGTGCATTTTACAGTATCAAGATCGCCGTTCTTAGCAGATGATAAGTAGGAGCTTGATTTCTATATAAGTGGCACCTTATTGGGCAGGAGATCGAACTATAGGGGGAGCTTTACCAAGCTGTTCTCCACACAGCCCGGTGTTTACTAATGCCCGTGTCCCACTAGAGCGACAGACAGAAACAAACGACACCAACAAGCCTCAAACCAGAGTCTTTAGCGATTTGAGAGGCTTTGTAGAATAAAGGAGGCTATGCTCCAACACGAGCATCATGCACGCGAGGGTATCTTTGGCAGACATGCAATCGCTCGTGCTTACTTCACGAGCACTGAACGACTAAACGCCTGCCAAAAGTACCATCGCGAGCATGCTGCATGGGTTTGAGGCTTGTCGCTGTCTTTTGTTTCTGTCTGTCGCTCTAGTGGGACACGGGCATAACACAGCAAAACAAGGAAATTTAACCTCGCTTATCACGTCCTGGCACGAGTGTTTCGCTCTGACCAGTGCTTTGGTCGCACGAGCAGCGGCCTTAGAATCGTCATCTTCGAGTTCTCTGATCGACAACAAACATGAAATTTCGGTTTGTTGTCCACGCAGTTGAAGCATGCCGCTAGAGGCGTGACTGTTCGACCTCCTCCCCAATAGGACCTATTCCTGTATATAGGTAGGACCTTATGTACATAGGTCGCAGGTGTCGCCACTGCTGGGTACTGACGATTATTTCTACTTACAGGTTCCCTCGAGCTCCTACTTCTGCGGTTTGCAACTAACACGGTGAACTAAACGCTCACGGCACATAAAATACCGGCATGGCCACGGATGACGGTACGGGCGAGCTTTGTATAGTCCGTACAGCGTATACACTCCTCGGATATTACTACTAGGCGAGATTGTCACGCGTTGACGCCACTAAAGGGCAATCATCGCCATTGCAGTACCCTTGGCAGTGCAGGGGCCCTCGACGTCACGAGCGCTATGACGTATTGCGCTTCTCGCTGGTCGATTTTGAAGCGAGAGGTAGAGATCTCGCGGCCACGTCATTTCATTTCCGTGCCACTTTAATAGCCGTGTGGTCTCAACAGCGGAGAAAGGAGTGGCAGCTTCTTGTTTTCCAAAGAGGCTGCGTGGCCGTTGGTGGCGTCTGAGAGCGTGCGCTGACCCCTTCCAGATCGCAATGGTCGGCAATCCGCAACCTCGGATCTAAAGGCGGACTGGCTGACCCTGTTTGTAAGCGGCGGCATAAATTGTTCTAGTGCGTAGAGGGAGAATCAACATTTATTCGGCGAAGGCCCATGACTTCACAAATCGGACGGATATAATCCACAAACATACTCTTTTAAAACACCCGAAAATTTAAAAACAAAAAAAAAAAACTTTTGAATTAAAGAAAACATGCACGTGTATCCTCAGAGAGTTTAACGACTCTCTCCGTTTACGGGGTCTGACGTCATGCTCTTTCGCGCTTATCTGGTTTTCGCTTATCGTGAAGCGAAGCGACACGATTGAACTTATCTCATTCAGCTCCTCTCCGGAGCCCTTTATGTACCCTTCCTTTCCCTCCCTCGTATTACGGCGCAAGTCTTAAGCCGTGCTCACATAGCTCATACATGATATACGAGACAGTCTGCAGACATTGTCTGAGGGCTGTTTCCTTTCTTATATAACATTCCTGTCACACTACTCACCCAAAGACTGTATTTTAACACGCTCGTAGCATACGTACTGTTCGAGGCGGGGCTTAGGCCGCACGTCCGGGAGCTTCCTGGCTCGTGACGACGACCATTCCCCGAAGTGAAGAACCCAGGGGTCCAGTGGAGGTGGGAGAATTGGTAACGTAACGAACGGTTTAATTACATGGTAGCGATACAGTCGTCAAATCCAAGAGAACAAATGGAGCTCTCACGCCCCGCCTTATATAGGGGTCCGTTTTCTCCCTCTCTCTCCGCCAGGGCAGCAGGTGTGACAGCCACGTGCTTGGCAGCTGGGTCCGTAGCGTCGCAGTCAGAAATGAGTCATAGCCAAGGTTCTCCGCAGTTAGGCCAGGCCTCTCTCCCCTTCCGGAGCGCACGAACCCACACGCACACACACACACGTCCCGTTGACGTCACGGACGCGTTGAGACACGTTTTGGGCAGCCTTCGACAGGTGGGCGTCAGTCCTGAACACGTCGGGACTCGTTTTGGGACTCGTCTCCGCAGCGTTGAAACTCGGAAGAAGGTTGCCGAAGGTTCCATTCTTAACAGCCCCTCCGGGGCCAGGGAAACCTCGAATGGCCGGTGGTACAATCGCTGGCCTGAAGAGGTGGGCTTGGAGTAGGCCTTGAGAAGACGCTGCAAGCACCAAACAAACTCCCAAACCTCTCACAACGGAGGCATCAGCGGAAACGTCCCCCACAACACCACGCCACACCGCAGTCAAACGCTCGGAATTCGCCAAAGACCCGCCAGACTGGATTACGGATTACCAAAATTTGGTACAATTCCGGGTATCGAGACCCCCTGTCGCCAAAAAAACTCACTTTTCCAACGAGGTCACTAAGAACAAAAGACAAAAGACAAAAACTTTTCGCAATTTGTGAGGTCATTTTGGGGTTTCAACGAAGTGCCCCCACTTAGATCCTCATTCCCGTGGATGACGAAGACCTCTGAGATCAACCCTACTAATTTTCGTGATGTCAGAAAAATCTGCTCAACCCATCGGCATTGCCGTTAAATTTGCCTTTCCTTTTTCTTACGCTGAAGTCATAGTGATCGATTTTCACGTGATTTCTAGACGTGAAAATGCGGTCCTTATAGCGCCGATAAAACAATCCGCCTTTTTCATGCCCCGTCACATTGGTCCTAGCAATCTCCTGAGCTGTAGCGCGAAACCCTGACACACTAGGGTCGCTCTTCTGCTCGACTGTCAAAGACACTCTGTCTACTCGTAGCAGAGGACCAAAGTTACGCGACGCCGGAGCTACGAGAGATCTTTCACTGATCCCGTCTTCCTCCGCCTTTTCCGCCGGCGCGTTGGGACGGCGTACGCTTTCTAGTGCTACGAGGTCAGGCTGTTCTACAACCTGGTCCCTCTCATCCCGGTTTTCTGCCTCCAACTCTGGGAGTGCTTGCGCCCCGTCAGCTGCCTCTGGCTCTGGATCCCTCGTCAACAAAGGGGCGACCTGACGCGATTTGGACCTCGTACACGACTGAACTAGCCCTTCTCCCAGTTGTTGACCCCTTTCGCGCAGCAGGAAATCTGACCGGTTAGAAAACAAATAAGGATACTCCAACGGGACTGTTTGCGAGACAGCCGCCTCTGTCACTAGCTCTCCGAACGGGCCAGTTATCCTTACTGTCGCCATAGGCAGACAGACACTGTGCTTTTCAAGCAGCTGCTTGATCCAAACTACCTTTCCCGTAAAATCGGATGTCGTTACATACGACGGATGAACAACGTCCATCGTCGCTGCACTGTCCCGAAGCACCCTGCACGGCTTTCCGTTTACATGGAGCTCGTGAAGATAGGGACGAAGAAGCTTCAGGTCCTCGTCACTACCGTTCACGTACGAGAACACCACCCGCGGTTTCTTACATCTGGCCGCTGTGTGTCCCGGCTCCTGACAGTTGTAGCACAGGAACGGCTTCCTTGCCTCGAACTGCCCTGTTGGGCTTTTCCGCGCCTCGTCTCCGTTCGAGTGTTCTGCGCTCTTTTCTGGGACCTTTTGTCCTGCTTCGGGCTTCTCGGGCCCGTTTTCTCGCGAGCCGTTACCCTGTCGGAAGGTCTTGCGCTGATCGCTTCGGCCGGATTCGCTTTCCTCTCCGCTCAGCTTTCTACGCGTTGCGTACTCTTCGGCTAGCTCAGCGGCCCTTTCGACAGAGTCGACTCCCACCCTGTCCTGCACCCAGAGCTTGACTGACTGCGGAATGCTACGAAAGAACTGTTCGAGGCACACACACTCGACTACCTTGTCTCGGCTTTCGTACACTTCCTCGCTCTTCAACCATTCTATCAGGTTGGTTTTAAGCCCGTACGCGAATTCCGAGTAGCCCTCGCTGCTCTTTTTGGATGCGTTTCTAAACCTTTGACGGAACGCCTCGGCAGAAAGGCGGTACCGCTTCAAAAGGCTGGACTTCACCTTGTCGTAGTCGTCCGCGTCTCCAGCACTAAGGCGCGCGACAACCTCTGCAGCCTCACAGGGCAACAGAGTCAAAAGCCGTTGCGGCCACGTTTCTGGGGCGAAGCTCAACTTCTCACATGTCCTCTCAAAGTTAACTAAGAATAGGCCCACGTCTTCCCCAACTTTAAACGGCTGCATGAGCTTCTTCATTTGATACGACTCGGTCTCACTTGCTCGTACCGGAGCCCCAACTCTACTGTTCTGCGAGTTTAATCGTTGTTGTTCAATTTCGAGCTCTAGCCTTTTCAGCGCTCGCTCCTGGTCTCGTTCCTCTCTAGCTGCAGCCTGTTCCTCTTTCGCTGCAGCCTGTTCTCGTTCCTCTCTAGCTGCAGCCTGTTCCTCTTTCGCTGCAGCCTGTTCTCGCTCTCGTTCCTCTTTTGCTGCAGCTTCACTCTTAGCGTTCTGAAGCAGTTCCCACGTATTTTTAATTTCCTCTGCTTCCGCGCTCTCTGAAATCGCTTTACTGATCTCAGATTTCTTCATCTTTTGCTCCACCTCCACACCCAATTCTTCACATAAACAGAGTAAATCTGTTCTCAGTAACCTCATCAGATCCATGATCGCTGCTCTTTAGCTTTGGCTTTGCTATAAAACTTGTCGCGAGGTTGTACACAAACCTAGCGCACGAGTCAAACACTAAGGATTCCCAGCAGTTCAAAATTAATTACCCATAATCTGAAGCCTGGCGAATCCCAAAGCAAAGTCCAAACGCTCACCCGCAGATGTAGCACGATGTCGCATGGTCCGATCCCAACCGCTGCCAACCAGTTGTTCGAGGCGGGGCTTAGGCCGCACGTCCGGGAGCTTCCTGGCTCGTGACGACGACCATTCCCCGAAGTGAAGAACCCAGGGGTCCAGTGGAGGTGGGAGAATTGGTAACGTAACGAACGGTTTAATTACATGGTAGCGATACAGTCGTCAAATCCAAGAGAACAAATGGAGCTCTCACGCCCCGCCTTATATAGGGGTCCGTTTTCTCCCTCTCTCTCCGCCAGGGCAGCAGGTGTGACAGCCACGTGCTTGGCAGCTGGGTCCGTAGCGTCGCAGTCAGAAATGAGTCATAGCCAAGGTTCTCCGCAGTTAGGCCAGGCCTCTCTCCCCTTCCGGAGCGCACGAACCCACACGCACACACACACACGTCCCGTTGACGTCACGGACGCGTTGAGACACGTTTTGGGCAGCCTTCGACAGGTGGGCGTCAGTCCTGAACACGTCGGGACTCGTTTTGGGACTCGTTTCCGCAGCGTTGAAACTCGGAAGAAGGTTGCCGAAGGTTCCATTCTTAACAGTACGTATAAAAAGAAAATGATTGGAACGTGCTTGAGGTGCGCGCTTGAGGTGATATCGTGTCTGCACAGCGACAGCGCGTCTTTGGAACAATGGGCGCGCAGTGTTACCGCGGATAAGCGAGCTTCATTGTCGGCGTGTACACGTTGTAGCCCTATTCAAAAATTTGTTGCCTTCTACTTTTTGGCACCGAACGTGCGGACGCGCCGCGTAACCGCGCACCGGATGAAAAGAAAATGTCGCGCGACTTGTCGGCGGCACACGCGGACGCTAACGAAGCTCGGGTTGGCGGCGGCGAGAGCAAGAAGATCCGCGGCGGCAGGCACCCGGCGGCGCCGACTCATTAAAACGGGACCGCTTCGAACGCGCTCGACTGTCCGGGAGAAATGCAAAAGCGGCCTCCGCTCACCGCCGCGCTGCCAGGGGGAAGCGGGGACGGAGGAGCGCCGATGAAGGACTGCAAGGCCCCGTACTGTTCCCGTGCTCTCGTTCTGCTCCCTTCGAGAGGAGAATAGACAGGGAGAGAGAGAGGAGGTCCGCGCCTCATTAGCCAAGTGCACTCGACAGGCCGCCACCAGTTCCGAAATTCTTGGGGCTGGAATTCTATTCGGTTTCGGGGTTCGTTTCACTCGACGAGCGCCGGGGCTCGCGCACCGGGCGGGTCCTTCGGGGGCCAGAGAGAGAACTTGCCGGCCGCGCTGCGTCTTCGCTGTGCGGAAGGCTCGGCCAAAATCACTTTGAGTGCATGACGAGAAGTGAGCCGGGGGGGGGGGGGGGGGCGCCTCGGTCCTTCTCGCTTTGAAAGGGGGCTTTTAACGTTAATTAATAATAGGATAGAAGTCGCGTTGCTTAATAACCGCCGGGCGTGGCGAGTCCCTGCATCTCATTATCGCTCGCAGCCAGAGCGGCATTAGCCAATAGGAAGGAATGAGGAAGCGAGAACCGCGCTTGCTCAGCTGTCCGTGACTCGAGACGCGGCTTTCTCGGCCCCCGTAGATTCCGGAGCGGAAGAAAAATCACGACACATACCGAAATAAGTAATATCAGTAAAAACCAGCAACTCAAAGAATAACGATATAAGGGCCAGTCCTAGCATTATTGCTCAATTTTAACGAACGGGGAGCAAAAGGTTCAATTGCAACGCCAACCATATGGCAAAGCTACGCACGATGGTTCGTCATTCCTTCTCATCATTGGAAGAGAAAGTAACAGGGACAGACATAGAACAGACAAGTGAGCATGTCAATACAAACACCGTCTTAATGCAGTAAATTTACGAAATCTGAGATATAACAGGTTAACCTTTCAGTTTTTTTTTTTTTTTTTTTTTTACACAGTTGACACGTTGGTACTTGCCTATAATCAGGGTTCCGAATTTGGTACCCTACAACACGTTCCTGTAGACAAGGAAATTCTATCACGCGCCGTCTTTTTTTATTATTCTCGCTTTATTACATTCATTCGACGAAAATAAATTTTCTCTACCCCGGCTACCTCGGATCAAGGATTCATAGAATGGGCGACTCGTGTGCTCTAAAGTAATTTACACGATGAGTGATTCGCCGACATGAGAATCGTAAAAAACTCTTGCAGGAGAGAAACGATTACACAATAAAACAAACGTACAATGCATTAGAATAAGAACGAAATGGGAAAGAATAAAAGGCGCGAAATATAATTCGTACACCCGGAGAACTAATGAATACCCCAAACTTTTTACCATCAATATGATAAGGTAATAGTTTTCTCGATAGTCTCGTTGTCGCGTTCACTACGGGAAGAAGGGCGTACTGTCACGTGAGAGGAGGAACGTTCCACCGTTATTTTCGAAAAATAATAAGAACCTTTAGATTTAACTTACGAAACGCGCCTGAACTTGACCAAAAACGCAAAGTGCGACTGGTGCGTGTGCGGGCGAGGCAAAACGATTTGATCTCCAGGACACGTCGTTCGACAATCCACTGAGGTAAACAACACGACACACTAACAAAAATTACTATTCCACGCTATGGCACAGACCACTCGTTTCCTTCTGACTCAGACCTCATATATTCCGCCCTAGCTGCACCAGGTGTTATTCGCGCTGGTTCAATTTAAATAAATTTCTGCTTTTGCTACGTGTTTCTCAAGGACTTTACAGCTGACAAACAGAGGCTTGCTGAGCACGCGTAAAGCCGCAGTGTCATACAAGAAGTCGGACACTCACTGAGGCCTCCCTTGTAGGACGGTCCTGTGACATTGGTCGTACAAAACCTGTCTGCAAACATTTTCTAAGCCTTCATAGATGTATGAATAAACATGCTTCTAAAATGTTGAGGCGCAGGTAATTCTATCGTGTCTGCTGCGAACATAGAGTCTTTCTAATGATGGATGCGCACTGCAAACGAAAGCTGCAGATGCGAACATTTCCTATTAACTCGAGTGCGTTTATTAAAATGAATTCATATCTGCAACGGTTTCCAAGTAGGGGGGGGGGGGGGGGGGGGGAGAAGCTACAATCTGCAATCGGCCACACGCCCCGGAAGTCGATAATACAATCTACGCATTTCGATCTTTTATACCGGCCGAACCGGACACAGAATATTCCCCCGCGTCGCTTTTGTTTTGTTTTTTTCTCATACGTGAACAAATAAAAGTACGCGTCTACATAAAATGAACGAACCCGAACCAGCGCGAGAGTAAATAATGAGAATAGCGGTAAATAAAGTAATACATGAAAATGGTTCCGGCAATTCTCATCTAGAGGCTCTGGCATTTCGATCAAATCAACTCTCCTCGTGAAAGATTTACGGATTTGGGCGCTGCGAATAGCGATAGATTGAGCGATGGAGGCAGAGTCTGACGGCGGGAGGGAAATAAGACGAGAAGATAGAGCGAGCCCCGAGATGCGAACACGTATCCTTCGAAACTCTGATTTTATTCATTTGCATGTGCCAATCGGACCGCGCGATTTCGCTCTCCTTCCATCTTCCAGCCACGGGCTCGAAAGAAACTAAAAAAGAAGCGAGTACATTGCGCAACCCAACAACAACGGCAACAACGCGGCAGGGAGTCCCTCCTCCTCCGCGTTCGGATTCCGATAGGAAGTCATTCTGGCGAACCAATTTCCAGTACCGTATCCCGTGGGCGAAACGAATGCTGCGCGGGACCCGCATATTACTTATTCTCCCGGCGTGCATATATACAGGCGCGCAGAATGCGACGGATACATTTTACTTTTGTGTGTTTCTCTCCCGAAAATGTTCTCCCGCTCCGACGTTTGCATTCGTATTGCGCCCGTGCTTCTTCGGGCACACTCTAAACGATGAAGACGCGGGCAGAACCGCGCATAATGTAGAGACAAACGCAGAAACCTGCTTTGCGCAGCAGCGCTGCACGTACGTGCATCGCATGCGCGGAGTCGTCACTATATGCGGGGGCGACCCCGAGCGTACGATTAAGCTGCTCGCTGAACGTCAGCGGCGTTGCCGTTTTTCTTCCTGTTCCGCGTGTATTCGATCACGAGCGACTCTGAAATGAATTTTAGGATCGAGTTCTTTAGTTCGCACGTTTATTTTATTTTCCCTTCGCCACTCTCTGCGAAAGTCGCGAAGAATGAAGAGGAAACGCGACGACGCGCGGGCATTCCGCATTAATCGAAATTGCCGACGTCGACAAACTTTTAAGCACTAGGCTCGGGAAATCGTTTTAGTGTTTTATTTTTTTTTTGTGTGTGTGTGTGTAATCGCGAAAGCACACGGCTCAAACGCGATCAAAATAACTTATAAAATATAATAACGTTAGTTAATCTGAAACGTTTCAGTGGATGGGGAGTAAGCGGTGGATTAATATTCCCGAAGTTGACGCGAAGGTTTCGTAATGCCCGTTGGTTTAATGCTGCATTCGGCATGTGGGCACAACTTGATGCTCGTCTTACCTTTTACCACTCAATAAAACACGTCGAACCAGTTCTTCGCTTTAAGATGTATGGCCAAAAAGGCCGTGCTATCTCAGTATTTACCTGCGTACGTACCTCAACTGACGTTGGGCCCCCGTAGGCCATGTTGCACTCAGCCAGGAAGCACGAACGCGACCATGTCATGTTGGCTTTGGCGCCTGCTAGGGCACCTTCATGTGCGTTTTGTTTGGGGTGATGTCATCTGACCATTTTGTTGCGAACGCCTATTTTTCTTTTTTGTTCCGAGTTCCGAATCGCTGAAAGAGCGCGTCGCAGCACGCGCTCGTTGCGCTGACTCGGCTGACTGTGCTACGGCGACATTTTCTTCTCGACGATTTCTTTGTATTTTCCCTGTTAGTGTGTTTCGGCGTCTCGCCGCAGCAAGGCGCCAGTCACGTGGCTCTCCTGTTATCCGTTGTCTGCCGCTCCAACATTTCCATTTAGGCGGCCGCGTCTCGTGGCGGTCTGCCAGGCTTTGTCAGTATATACTATGTGGGAGGTGATAGTACAGTTCGTGACCTTAGCGTCCTATAAAAACGCTAAAAATGCATTCTTTTCGACAGTTTTTATATGTTTTCTTTCATCAACGTGAGGGACCGTAAGGACGCGCAATCAAAACGTGATCTAAAAATAGTCGATTTCGGTCGCGAGGGGCGCCGCTCAAAGAGCTACAGGCCTATGGTCATGCAGTAATTGTTAGTGGCAAAAAAGCCGTCCCCCCCCCTTTTCGCCACATATACGGCATAGTCATTTTAACGTGGGTCAAGCTTCTCATTGCCCGAACCATTTAAATTATTACCAATCCTTGGTGTTCACAGCGCGGTGCAGTTTCGAGAACTTCCGAGCCACTAAAAGAAACGCGGGGCGTGGGGATATCTTCTGAACTCCAATGGGACATTAGCCCATACGAACGCCCACGAACAAAGAACAGGTCCAGCGCTTGTTGAGTTGACAGTGGCCATAGCAACGCTGAGGCGTGGCTTTAACCTGCTGAGGAGTGGAACTGAGAACTGAGCAGTTCGTAGCTCTCGCTGCCGAAACCGAGAAGACCGCGTAGCAGCGGACCTTTTCCGCCGGCTCCTTTCTCTTCTGACGCTTCATACTCGGGGAACACCGGGCGACGGTGTTGTTCACGCGCTCTCTCCTCGAAAGTGACGGTCGAGAAGAGCGCCAAGAGTTCGGAGAGGGAGCGAGTGCGCAAGCGTTGTGTATAGTAGACTGCAGTGGATCGCGGATCGGGAGCCCGTCGGTGGCAGCACCGGCGGCCATTGCTTGACCCCAGGCAATACACGCCAGTCTATGGGAGAAACACGCAAAAGTAGGAATATTGAAGCTTTTACGCAGTGCTCGGAGGCGAGTATTTTATGATATGTTGCGACTATTATATCGGGCGTTTGGAGATCGAATCGGTATTTGTCAAGCGTTCGAACGCCGATTAAACAATCACATGTGCCTGGGCACCACCGACTGTGCCGTCGTCGCTTGCTTCAGTTGCTAAATAAATGACACGTTCAACAAACGAACGACATCGCCCCGAGTTTCACTTTGTCACAGAAGACCTCACTGCAGTTCAAAGCAAGGACTTCGCACCAGAAGTACTCTGTACAAGCGCTTGAAACGATGCTAATGTCCCCAGTAAAGACCTTCTAACGTATCGTCTGCTAAGCTCTGATGACTTTGAAATCACGAACGAGTCCACATTGAGAAGGTCGCAACGCTCGACCCGCAACCACGAAACATTTAATAAAAAACATTGGTATTCTAACGTATGTTATATTTGCGAACAGAATATTACCTGTCATTCTTGGAAAACGCGATAAAAGTTTCATCGTCGAGAACAACCTTCTAAGGTAAGAAATTTCAGTTTTTCGAATTTTCTCTAATAGAGTCCCATGCATTAGCTGGTGTGATGCGATGGCTACCGGTTCGCGATCCAGCTTACTACAATAGAAATCAGGGGTGGCAAGGGGGAGACGCATGATAAGCGCAATAAGCGCTTGCGTCGCCTCTTCGCAGTTCATGTTGCAAACGCAGTCACGTGGTCCCAATCGAGCAGTTGGAAACGCTCGGAAATCTCGGCTCTCTAGTCGCACACCGCGGTGGCGAGTTTCGCGCGAAGCGGGTGACGCGGCTCTCACGTTCCAATCATCGTCCCGTCGTCATATGCGCTAAGCCTCGCAGCCCGGAACCCGGCCCCCGGCGCCGGGCGAGACCCCGGCCCGCGTTATCTGGGCGTTCCTTAACGAGGACCCGGCTCAGGAGCGCCGAGATGGCGACACCGATGATAATAGGACCCGAATGCGCCTATTACGCTTAGCCCTCCGGCGGGCAGCCTCGCGAGAGACGCTTAGTTTGTCGAATATTCGACTCATGTATACCGGAAGCTGCAGTGAGTAGCGCTGTTGGGCACTTTGCAAAGCTCTTTCATTTCGGGACCTCGCTTTTTATGTGTTTTGTAGATTTCAATCGCAGAGTGAGAAGAAAAACTCGGGCGAAGCGACCTAAACAATCGATGACGTCTTATTTCCGCGGAATTTCGTTCTCTTTTGTCGCGATTTACTACTGCGCTCCTCAAATTTAATGCCAGTCCCAGATAAGAAAACAAAAATGCCTTTTTGTCGGCCCACGCTTGTGGGATATCATTTGTTGACAAACGTGATACCTTGCGCTCGTACATATATATCCACAGGAACACACTCGCACGGACGTCCGCACGCTTGCGTGCGTAAAGAGTGATGTCGGTTGTGTCCTTACGCATCGCACAAAGCTCACGCTCCGCGAGCGGTTGGGATAAAATGGGAATGCTTCAGGACAGGTTGTTACCTGCATCGAAAGATAATTGAGAAAGACTAAATTCGTCTATGAGCCGACGTCCACCTAAGCCTAATATCGTCAAAACAAGAAATTTCATTGTGGGCGCCTGTAAAACCTATTTCATTGAAGAAAAAAAACCTTGTCAGCAAGAAATACTTTTTTTCTCCACTAAAATAGATGCTAATGGCGTCTACAATGCTATTTCTTGTTTTGACAATCTTAGGCTTCGGAACGGGATCGATGGCTGTTTGAATTGGGACGGCGAAAATGTGTTTCTGAACGATTCGTGCTAAGAGTTTACACGCAGGAGGCCGAAGAACGCACATTAAGGATATAAATATTTCACCGAACAAACTTACCCGAATAAAAAGTTGGAAAAAAAAAATCTTGAAATCTCTACTTACGGCGGCCGTCTGCTAATTGAAGGCGGCGCAACAGCCAATAGATGGCGGCACGAAAGATCACAGGCGGCCATGACGGACGCTTCCCTCGGCAATAGCAGACAACGTTCCTGAGCCAGAAGCGGTGCACTCTTTTTCTGCACGAATTGTCAGCGCGTGATTATTGTATTCTAACAACAACAACAAAAAAATGACAATAAATCAAGAACAAAACACCTTTTTGTCTTCATAATTATTTTCGGTTACATGCAGCCGTCTGCTTTGTAGTCTCTGGTTGTTATCGCGTCCCTTCTCTGTTACTTTCGTTCGTGCTGTTTCGGGGTGCAAGTCAACTTTATGGTGCGCTTAGCTCTCAACGACCGAGTAAAGGTTGTTCTTGGTACGGGGAGTGCCAGAGGACGAAAGACGTCCGCTGACGTTTTCGGGTGGTGTTTCGGCGGTAACCTCTGGCCTGGATGAGGCGCCTCAATAAAGAGAGGAACATCCAAAACAAGCCACCTACAAAAGTGGTGCCATCATCGAAGCTGAAGCTGAGAAATGCTGTAATCGATACTTCACTGCCGACTCCCACCTGCCGACGCGGAGAGCACTGCTCACAGCTGTTGACTGCTGCGCCAATCATCGTGCATCTTGCATAATATACCAACCCATAATCGCACTTACTAGACGCGGCACCGCGGGCATCTGTGGTACGGGCTGTCGCCTTTCCGTGGTGCCGTCGCTCTCCTGAGTCATTAAAGAATATTATTATTATTGTTATTATCGTCAGGATCCTTCGGTTAGCACATGGCCGCCAAAGGCAAACGGATATAAAGTTGTTCATTTCTAACTGTTTACTCAGATAAGTTTGTTCAGGGAAATTTTTATACCCTCAAGGCACGCTGACTGGACACCTCTGTGCAAACTTTTAGCTTTATAGGTTTAGAAACCAACTTATGCCGTCTCTTCAAACAGTCACCGATCCCTTTGACTCACCCTGTAGATTTATCGTTTTTATCAATTATTTTTGATCCAGTTAACGTCTTCTGAAACTTTCCCGTCAACCGCTAACGTCACAATCTCACGAAGTTCGAGCTTTCTGCGGACGTTCGGTATTCGCTCTTTCTCGCGTGCAAAAAGCCCTCAAACACATCCGGTTCCCAACTAGGACATAATAATAATGATAATCTTTATTTGCAAAAGGAATGTTACCCCGGGTGGCTTGCGAGGCGAAGACAGAAAGGCGAGAGCCCGTACACTAGTGTGCCTGTCAGCCAACCACCCGGGGCAAGGAATAACAAAACAAACAACAACAACAACAGAGAACGAAGAAAAACAAAGTGAAACCAAAACACTGAACATCATGGCATACATTCATTCTAGGTGCTTAGACCGTGAGAATGCACGGCGCAAGGCAGCGGACTCGTCACGGGTTGTTGGGGAGTGGAGAACGAAGTCGACAGGGGGGCCGCAAGAAAGTCTCTGAGGGCGGCGGGGAGTATGGAGTGCGAGTGGCGCACTGTTCGGGCATGCAGGAGTTGTGTGGCTGCCCGGAACGCTTCCCGATCCTGATGCATGAGTGGAGGTGGCTATCACTCATGGACCCGTCGAGCAACCTACAGAGGAGCCCAACCCGAGCCACTGACCGGCGGTGGCAGAGGCTCTGCCATCTGAGGGCCCTAAGGCGAGCTTCATACGGCGGCACAGGGACTTGCCGGCGCAACATCCGAGAATGAAGCGTTCGAGTAGCCCGGCGCTGCACGCCCTCCAGCCTGTCGATGAGGTGAGCCTGGAAGGGGCCCCACACGGAGCAGCAGTATTCCAGACGAGGCAGGACTAGGGCAGTGTAGAGCGCGCGGAAAGCTTCATGTCCCCAGTTCCTTGAGACACGTGTGACAAAGCCAAGAGTCCACCGGGCCCTGGACACAGTGTCTGCAATCTGAGGCGAGAAGTCCAGAGTTGAAGTGAACACAACCCCAAGGATTGGGAGGGACTGAACACTAGGAATCGGAGAGCCTGACAGGTAGTATGCAGGAGGAACAGTGGACCGGCGGTTGGAGACCCGCATTGCAGCTCTTTTGTTGAAGCTAATTGAGAGGCAGTTCGTTCTTGCCGAGCAGTCAATCTGGTCCAGGAGACTCTGGACACCCGGCGTGGAGGAGGGTACGTCTGCTGGGGCCAGAATGGTGGTGTCGTCTGCATATTGCACCAGCAGACACTCTTGCGATGAAGGCATATCGTTCACATACAAGAGGAATAATGTGGGGCCCAGTACTGAGCCTTGGGGTACCCCTGAGGTGACAGCGAACTCATCGGAGGCCTTCCCATGGAACAATACGCGGTGGGAGCGACCGATAAGAAAACGGCTCAGCCAGAGCAGCAGGGGACCACGAATACCGGATTGCGCAACTTTCTGGAGGAGGATAGAGTGGTCGAGGGAATCAAAGGCATTGCACAGGTCTAGTTGAATGACATCAGTTGGGGAACGGTTATCCAGGTTATTGCTTATGTGGTGAACAATAGTAGCGAGAGCTGACTCACAGCTTCGCTGTGAGTCAGCTCTCGCTACGCTGGGTTTTGCAGTATTTGCGAGAATCTACGCGACACTTCCGGAAAATGGTCGCTTATTCCACTCTTACACGCAATTCCCTCTTATGGTGTAAGAAGGATGCGTAAAAATTGAGGAAATATACCCGGAGCGGAAGTGTGCCAGGGCTACCGAATAAATAACGCCACAAAATTTGCTGCAAAAAAAGAAACAAAAACACTTTCAGCTTTTTTACTTTGGTGGAGGAAGACTAAGCGAAGCAGTACTATGGTGGGAATGAAGTAATGGCCGTCCGCAAGTCGGTAAGCCAGAGTGGAAAGGCTGGAAAAGTTGCCGCCATCTATAGTGACGGTGGCAACCAGACAACCTGCGAGCCGACTGTCTGGTTGCCGTCGTCACTCATGGATGGCGGTAGCTGTCCACAGTTTAGTGTCATCATTTGTTTGCTGACGGGCAAGATACTGAGGAAACTAACCCTTAATAGCTCCGCTGTAAAAAGGGGCGAATATGTGTATTGTATATGTGTATTGTATGCTGGGTTCCCTCCCCAGCCCTTCCCGTTTCGAACTGGATGAGCATCGTTCCGGCGTGCGGTCGTGCATCACTGCTGTGTAGTGCACGGTAAAACATCAGGCTAGCGGTTGTAGTGCACTCGCTAAATTTCTCATCTGCAGCTGACACACCAGACGCCCATTGGGGCTGGCTAACTTCAGGATGCATAAACAAACACGCAACACCATTTTGTGTTGTATGTATATGAGCGTATATGGCTGTGCAAGCGCCCTTCTTTCTGTGTATATCCACGATATGACATGGGTGTGCGAGAGGGTGCACGAGAGAGTGAGAGAGCGAGGGAACGAAAGAAAGAGAGTGTTGGTGAAAAAAAAAAGAAAGAAGGGCTGTGAGTCTTTGAATTCTATGTATATGACACAATGTTTCCGCAAGCGTAAGCACATTGAGCAATGCCTCCATTATTTCCGTGCCTTCTACCCCTTGCGAGCGTTTTTTTTTTTCTTGACTGCCAAATGAAAGTTTAAGACACTCACGTCTTGAGGTTAAAAAAAAAATATATATATTCCTAGTTGTATGATAGGGTCGTATACAAGGCACGTACGGGCGTACGAGAAGAAACGTTCATGCACCAGGAACTGCCACTTTAGTTCTCACCGTGGAATCTGTCCTAGTTCCTGTTATTCTGTCGTGTATTTCTTGAGTCAGCTTCTGTTCGTCATGAGTAACATTTCTTTACTTATTTCGTAGAGCCCACGCTGGTAGAGAATAATTTAGCACCTACGTTTAGAAGTTTCCGACATGGTATAAAGAAAAATGTAAATACCCAAACACTAATGCTAACGCAAAAAAATAACACTGTTGAGGAGTTATAAATGTACGCATGAACAAAATTACAGTATTTCCGGGCAGCCCAGGCGAAGGAAACTTCTTAGTTTAGAGCTCGCATATAAACTCGGGTGACTCCCCCGTCTCCCACTTCCTCCCCCTTCCCAAATAAGTATCGGGAAGATACAAAAAAAAAAGGAAATGGACAGAGACAAGTGCACAACTCCTGAAATTTAGATTGGGGACTTTGCTCGAAGTGAAGTACTTTCAAATTCAGGCCCGCCTCTTCTAGGTGCGAGGGGACACGGTGTCGGAGACTTCCAAAGAAGATCCGTCTTCTTCGCAGAATAACTTGTTTTTACTACCTAATGTATGTTCGTGGCCAGATTTGTTTATTTATTTTTTTATGTGCTCAGCGACCACTCGTCCGTAGTACCGTGCAGTGTACGAAAGCATGATTTCGAAGATGAAAGACTAAGGAGCAAGTTCCTTTTCTCAGTTTTGTTATTCTTAGAGCGCAGATCTTAGGCGCCCGTTTCCGCGTTGAGCGGCGTCGGTGTCGCCGTCGGCGTAACAGCGCGCGTTGCATTTCGGGACGTCACAGTTTCCTCGCTAAATTTAGCGGGGACACTGAATTGGTGTTGAGGTCACGTGACGACAGTTTGGCCGCCAAATATAGCGGGGGAACTTAATGCGTAGTGTTGCATTTTGGGACGTCACAGACCTACACA
Organism: Ixodes persulcatus; assembly: GCA_013358835.2. Taxonomy (NCBI): domain Eukaryota; kingdom Metazoa; phylum Arthropoda; class Arachnida; order Ixodida; family Ixodidae; genus Ixodes; species Ixodes persulcatus. The sequence goes on along the minus strand of JABSTQ010009964.1, from coordinate 398,041 downwards.
CCAAATCAGTTTCCCCTCTAAATTTAGCGGGGGAATTGAAGTGCTGCTGAGGTCACGTGACGTCAATTTTCCCGCCAAATCTAGCGGAGAAGCTGAATTTGTTCATAGGTGACGTGACACGAAGTCAAGTGACGTCATTTTCAACGCTAAATTTAGCGGGGAAATTGAATATAAGGTCACGTGGGGTCAATTGTCCAGCTAAATTTAGCAGGGAAGCTTTGGGACGAGGGGAGGTATGGAGGAAGAAAAGGGGAGGGTACGGAGGAGTGGGAGAGGGTACGTAGGAGGTGGAGGGGAGGGTACAGAGGAGGAGAAGGGGAGGGCATGGAGGAGGAATAGGGAGGGTGTAGCAGTGAATACGTCCAGCGTCGCCACCAGGAAAGAGAACGAATCAACTCCTTGGCGCGAGCTCAACAGCACGTGGATTAAACAGAACGTTTTCACCTAAGCTCGGAGTCGGTCGCATCATCTCATCCGTCGGCAACATCGAACGCGCTACAAAATGGTGACCCGGACGTGATGATCGGCTCCGAGCACCTGCCATCCAGGGGAACGTCCTCCGCGGCCCGTGGCATGGCAACGGCATGGCATTTCAAACGTTCATGAGGGTGGCACATCTACCACAGCCCCGCATCCGAAGCCTCCGCCACCACCTCTGCCCCGTCGCGTCTGCCGCCGGCATCTCTCAGCAACGGGCTGCGACCACCTCGCTCACCCCGCTGGCACGGCAATTCTACGTTCGTTGGCATTTCCACCACTGCCGCAGCCCCTGGGGGGCTATGTTGCGCTTTTTGGACTCCCAGGAGACTAGGGAGAAGGAAGTGACGTCAACAACGCAGAAAATGCAGATTGGATGTTGATTTTGTTTTCTACTGTCAACATCCAATCTGCGTTCGCTCTAGTCGTTGACGTCACTTCCTTCTTCCAAGTCTCCTGGGAGTCTAAAAAGCGCAACATAGCACCCCTGGTGTCGTCCCGGCAGTCGTGCCCATCTGTGTGGTGTGGTGCTGGCCTGGCACGGTCGCGTGCTGCCACAACATGTGGGGCGTGCCGCACCGCGCCACGTTGGGGCATGGCAAGTCACGGCGCACCAGTCTGTTCATAAGACACGTCGCTGACCATCCAAGGGCTCTTCATCACTACTAGGTCAGGCATCTGCTCTCCACTCGGTGCGTCATCTCCGGGAATTACACTGCATCGGTCCCGCAGCTGGCCGCCATCTCCCCTGGAGCCCGAGTGGAGATGGGGCCCGCTAAACTTCGGAGCCACAGCACTACCGGATCGTTGTTCCCGCTGTCTCCACTTCACCTGACCTCAACCTTAAGCCAAACCTGTCCGGTCCCCGCACGCTGTCTTCAACATCCACCGCTTTCTGCCGCGTCATGCCGCTCGCAGCACGCCAACAACAACAGCGCCACTCCTGGAAGCTTCATCGCCTGCTGCTCACAGAATCGCTCCGTCTCCTGCAGCCTGCTGCAGTCCTACAGGCGACGTCTCTAAGGGGGGAGCTATCTGTAGCAGTGAATACGTCCAGCGTCGCCACCAGGAAAGAACGAATCAACTCCTTGGCGCGAGCTCAACAGCACGTGGATTAAACAGAACGTTTTCACCTAAGCTCGGAGTCGGTCGCACCATCTCATCCGTCGGCAACATCGAACGCGCTACAGAGGGTATGGAGGTGGAGGAGGCGAGGGTACGGAAGAGTAGGAGGAGAGGATACGGAGGAGGAGGGTATGAGGGAGGAAGAGGACACGGAAGAGGAGGAGAGTGCAGAACCGGTATGTGAGGCAACTTATCTTTCGTCATTGTTATAAGAACCGAAGTGGACACGAACGTTTTGTATAGAGCTGTGCTCTGGTAAGCTGGCATTGATCAGAAAGGTTGGCTACTACCCAAGAGGTCTATGCCAGTCCGGGCGTGGTCTATGTGAAATGCTTCCGCTAGGAGCCGCACCGTGGCGCACTGTCTTGTCGCATGCTTGCAATAGTTTCGAAGTGCATGCGCCTCGTGCAACCCTTTGAAGATTGTGGCCGGCGAACTGAGCTATCAAGTTGACATAATGTACAATGTGCCTGAAGCTTTTTTTTTTTTACTTTGCGTTTTTTTTTACTAAGGCGGGAGGAGTACCTCATACTAGCCTCTCTGTTTTTGTTGTCTAGCCTTCCGCCTTTTGTTCGGCAAACGTGTCTCGCGCGTCCGTACAATGATTATAGTCTGCGTTGTTCTATGAGACACCTACATTTAGTAGACAAGAGGGGAAGTGGAAGCTGCATTCAGCCATTGGTAACGCATCACCTGAATAAGACAGCTGAGGTTTTGAGTGTCACACCAATACCACCTAAAAGTCGAGGCCGGCGCCTTTCCCCCGAAACGTCATGAATGTATGAATGTATGTATGTATGAATGAATACGGCTGAACCCTTTTACTTGGGCGGTGACTCGCGCCACCTAGCCAAAGCTTCCAATTCCAACAATTTGTTGTTGAAATCGAGTTTGTAATGAAAATTAACTAATCTCCGATTAAATTTCGATTTAATGAACAAGGGCAAATAATCTCATATCGCCGCAGAGCACAAGGATTCATCTATTATTCTCCAGAACCGAAAGTTACAATCCGTGTGACGGCGTTGCCTCTTCGTAACCTGGTGCGCGCACTTTTCGCCCTGCGGATTGAAAGGAATGCGGAGAGCAAGTCGTCTGCTCCTGGCGCGTGAGTTGCGGCGACGTCATAACGACGCCGAGCTCTTATTGGCCGACTGAAAAAAAAGTGGGTAGATCTCAATGCTAAATGTTTCGAGTTCTACCCACTATTTGATTCAATCAGCCAATCAGAGCTCGGCGTCGTTCTGATGTCACCGCAACTCCTGCACAAGAAGCAGACGACTTCCTCTCCGCTTAACAACACTTCATTCTTCCCTCGACTTCCGCCATCAGTCCGATAACTTGTGTTGTGTACCGATAGATTCATACAGCGCCGCTTACCTTGCGTCAGTATCGTCGACAGAGCGTCTTGCAGCGTCTCACAACGAGAGCGACGCTATAGGACGCGGCGACGCCAAGACGGATGCGTCTTCCGCCGCGTCCTTCGTCCAACTTCAGCGAGTGTGCCGCTTGGGCAGGGTCGGGGGTCCACAAGCGATGACGTCATGCGCATGCCTTTTTTGTAGGTAGAATTCGTTGCACACGAAGCAACAGTGACGGTATACCTTCCGCGTCTGCTCTCAAAACAGTTATCTCGCTAAGATCTCACAAATGAGCGCACAAGGAGGCACATTTTCGAAAATATTTGGGACTTTGAAACACTGCGAGATGATGCTCTTACCACCGCTTATTCAGCATTTTCCAGGCTTTGTGAGCATGTACCAGGTTAGCTACGCGCGAAGTCGTGTATTTACACATATTGATCGGAAAGTTGGACGCTCGAGCATGTGCCGTTTCAGCAATGATGCAGCGAATTCTACATACAAACTGATGGTAGCGGTGCCGCATTTTTTTTTCCGCACGTACCAGTTACGCGTTCGGCTCAACTTCTGCTTTCCTTTTGCTTTGAAGTTTTGCCCCAAGCGGAGATACCGTAACAATTCTCAGCACCCAAGAGCCTGATCCATGTGTTCTGCTCGTCACAATACGCACTTTTTTTTTTTCCACTCCGTAGAATGCATACGCTGGGCAATTTGTTTCTTAAAGTTTTTTTTTTTCTTTTTTCTTAGACCCCCCTCACAATGGCACTGCAGGAAAGAAGTAAAGCGGCTTCGTGATTTATGCTCATGCCAGCGCGGCCTGAGCGGAAAGAAGTGCAAGTGGCACCTTCCTTCTGCATAAGTTTTCCCGAAAAGCAGAGGACCAGCATGCGCGTGTATTTCTCTGTTTCTTCGCGTAGGACACAACAAAGGCAGAAATAGAGGAGAGTAAAGAACGGACAGGCTGCCAGAACGGAGCACTGAACAATGCGGATAGCGGAGAGCAACAAAGCACGAAATACACGTAACCCTTTGAATATCGTTGGAAACGCTTGTCTTCCAACACAAAAATGCGACAAAAAATATTGTCAGCTTAAAGTGAAAGGACTAGTTTATGCAGGCAAAAGTTTGGATCGTAGCGGTATACTATTCCCGTAGAACTTTCTGAAGTCGCGAGTACTTTTCCTTTCTTTACATTCCTGAATCATCCGGTGCGAACTACGTGAGGGTCGTGTTTTTGTGCATGTATGCGTTTTCGTATCCTTATTTATTTTCGTCCTCTCCGTTTGTTGACAGCTCATCTCTGCGCACGCGACACTTAGGCACGTTTTCTCAGAGCTAGACTCCATCCCTACAAGTTGAGTGCAGAGCTAAGCTACCACGACAGTGTAGCTCTGGCACAGACTTCATTTGTCTCTTAATGTCCGCTCTTCTGCCCGAAGTCACACCAAAGTATGGCACTGGCAGCAGAACGGAGTACGGGAAGAAAACAGTTTGTGCGCGTGCACAGTGCCCTTTTTGTGCGCGTACACGGTAGCGCAAAAAGGATCTTACGTAGCTTTGATCTGTCCTCCAGATGCACACGCGTGCGGGGGCTCCTGAATCGTTCCCTGTACAAACCCTTGAAGTTGTTCCCAGCTATAACAATACCGAACACAAGCTAAAGCTACAGGGCACAAACTCTTAGTTCGTGCATAATAAGCTTTTTCCAGCGCACTAGCAAACATTGTGAGTCAGAGTTCTTTTATGACTATGATGGCCGTTCGCTGTGATCCATGCAAATGACAGCTCGCGCTTCAAAACCCAGGAATTTAGGGTTTTTGGGTTCAATCCCCATTCCTGTCCGTCTGATCTAGATGAGTATCGTACCGGCGCGCGGTCGTGTATCACCGCTGCGTGGTGCACGTTAAAAACACCAGGCTAGCAGACGTAGTGAGACGGCAAAATGTCTGAATCACGGAGACATAAGACGGGGCTGACTAACTTCCCGCCGCGTAGCATACATATGACACAATTCACCTTTATCGAATTCATTGTTCCAGAGGAACTAGATTATAAAGGGTGCCTTTTCTGCCCACAATGCGCGAAGTAAAAAAGAAGAAGAAGAAACAATTGGAGGGGGGGGGGGGGGTTAAAGCTCTCGGACTAAACTCTATATCTCGATTGTGGTAGAATGGTTAATTGACTAAGCGGGCGAGCGCCACACATTCAGGTTGAGAATAAAAGCTCGAGGTACACCTAAGCACTTCTTATGAGTTGTGAATGCGAAAGCATGCAAGCCGCTCGTCCGCTCTCTTTTTCGTCTGCTGCGTACTTTTCGTCGCCGGTCAGCGCGTGTGCTCCCCTGGGCACGCTGACCTTGGACGCTCCGTGTTAACGGCGCGCTGATGGACAAGCAGCGCCATGGGATGAGCGGTCGTGGCAACTGACGAGCGCAGCGGCCAATGGGAGCCCCGTCGACGCGCGCCAGCCAATGGAACCGAAGGCGAAATCCATCAACTTTACTTCGCTCCTTTGGGATCGGCGAAACTAGGTGCCGTTTTCGCGCTTGAAACTGATTACGTCAGCTCGCTCTGTGGGACAGTTAATGCTGTCGTATTGAAACAATAGCTGTAGCACGTCCGCGCACCTCAGGACCTCACGCTACCGTGCAAGCGCCTCTGCTTCGGGACCGGACGCCGGTCGCGAGTCGCGAAAGCCAGCCGTTCTCTCCGCGCTCGCTCCTGGGACGATGTACGGCCTTGACGCGGCGGCGCCGTTAAGAAGAGTATGCGGCAGTGACGACGGGAGCAAAGGCGCGAGTTTTCCCGGTGTTGTTGAGCGGTGAAGGGAGGGGGTAATGCTGACGTTCAGCGATGGCGGTGAACGGAGAGGGAGACGCATGCAGAGAAAACGAGGCGAGGCTTTGCGGGGAAGGCGGGTGCAAGGCAAAGAGTTCTGGCAGGTCATAATCTACCTTTCAAGTTGCTATCGTGAAAACGAACGCCGGTGGAAATTTCTAAAATCGCCCAACATTACCCGAAGCAACTGGATACCACAAAAGTGGAATATCGCCATACTTGGGTAGTAATTCAATTACAGTAAGTGAATTACTGTCATTTAATTAATTTTTTTGGTAATTTATAACTGTAATTAATTACTTTCGGCTAAAATAAATTGTAATTGTACTTTGAAATAGTTTCTAGCGTCAGTAATTGCAAAATTTCAGGCACAATTACAATTACTTTTGCGAGACTTTGCGGCGCCGACGCAATTTCTCTGAAAGCCACTACGTTCGCATAAGCGGCCTAGCGCTCGGTGACACACTCGCACGCATAGACACGCATGCACACACACACACAACAAAAATAGTGTCGCGTGTTTTCTGGGTTTGTTTCTCACACTGCGGGCTGAGAGACAATCCTCTTTGGAGCCTACCTCAACGGTGCCGTGTGGCGCCGCCTGCGGTGAGAGCAGAGAACAATAGCGTAAACATGCCAAAATATTGAAAGAAACAAAATTGAGCTTCGGCTTTCAGCCGAGATTGGGGATTTTAATTGTCTATGAAGTTACTTTTTTCCCCCAGCTTTTTACGTCCCTTTTTCAGTACTGACGCATATTTGTTTCTTTGTATTATTTTCAAGTTTATTTCCTGTTGGTTTTACTTCAGATATTATTTGCATAAGCATTTTTGGAGACTGACCTAGCACCTGTGAATATTGTCCCCAAAATGCTACAATTCGACAAATATGGCTAATTGTCGCATTTTTATTTGCCTGACTAACAAAAGTGTGTAAACCCAAACGTTTCTTTAGCGATCTGGCGTCTTCGAGTATATGAACTGATTTATTAATATTTATTGAAAATATAAGAACGTAGGGCTTCATTGCACTAAACTCTCAAGTTTTATTATTAATTTAACGACATTCATAAAATGAAAGTGCAATACGTGAAATTTAGTTAGCGATGCTTAAGGCTCCTGAAACATTGGGGCAAGAAATGAACAAATGCGTTGCATCCTATTCAACTCGTTTAAACTTATATCACCCAAGTCGGGTCACTCTCATAAATGAGTAATTGTAAAGTAATTGCATTACTTTTTAAAAGTAATTTATAATTATAATGAATTACTTTTCAAGTAGTAGCAATTTTAATTGTAGTTACGCTACTCTTGGAGCAAACTAATTATAATTGTAATTAGATTAGATTTTGGAAATAATTTGCCCATGTATGGAAATCGCATAACACGAGTAATGTTTGAAAACACCTGCTTCGAAGTTATCGTTAGCAGAAGATAAGGGAAGACGCTCTGCTGACGCTTCCTTGTCATCGCGCCGTTATTAACGGGTCGTCGGAGCCCTCCTGTCTTCCCTAAAGCCCCTCATCCTGGGAAAAGTGGCGCCAATCATCGTTGTGGAAATGCTCGAGACACGTGCCGCGCACTACTTCTGCGAAGAACATGGCGTCTGAAATCTAGCTCAGTTCTGCGCTGCTTCGCCATGATCTTCCCAAGGGCTGCACGTTGCACGTGCCTCGTGCATCGACGTACCTTGCGCTACTTTTGAAACATGAAGGGGCTTTAGTCTTCCCTACTCGCACGGTGCGGGCATTGGGAACAGCCGACTTATCTTTCTTTGCGCCATGAGGGAAGAGAATAAGGGTTTCTCTATCTCCGCTGCGACGACAGACAACAAGCTCCGACTCCAAAATCTCCGCAAAGTGTCACCAGTAAATATATTGCTTTCAAACGAAAGGCTCGTGCCAGTGCCTTTGGAGTGCACGCGTGTTCTCCGCGTGCACACCTATTCTCTGCTTTGTTCTCTGCTCAACCTTCTCAAACCGGCAATTTCCGAGGAAGGTGGATTACGTAAGTGTAGAACGGAGAGCAGTGCCAAATTTCCCCACGGCACCCATTACGGCTGAATTCTGCTTCCAACAGGTGAAAGGCCATTCTGTAACCCACTTGGACTTGAGGTACATTTTGTTTCCGAAACGGCGATGTTCTGATTGGGCATGCATTCGTGCAAATGAAGCTCCAAAAAGGTTGAAGATATGCGCCCGCTTGTTCACAAGACAGAATGTTCAGATGAACCAAAATTTGACAAACTAGTCTAACGTACAGTGTGAGGATCAGAAGTCAAATCAGTGTCGATATCTTGGGAAGACCGACCTCTTGTCGTATTCGCAACCTTCATGACCTATAGGGCGCCTATCGAAATGGTTGCCGTTTAAATGTTGGAACCATAGAGTTATTATTATAATGTACGCTAGAGGTTCAGCAGGCGCTAGTGTGCTGTTTCAAATTGAAGCAGACAGCAACCAGTCGAAATCTGACGGTAATGCATTTCTATGGGGAAAAGGTGGTGCGTTGTTTCTCTCCACTTGATTATAAAAGCAAATATTACAAACAATTATAACGTAGTAAATAGTTTGCAACCTTTCTTAATCAGGTAAATGAAGATATTGGTCAGTTACAGTGTTTTATTTTTTCTTTCTTTTTTGTCAAATTCACGTCATTAAACGCAGTGCTAAAACAGCTTCATACATAAATTTATGCGCCTTGTCGGGCCCTATTAGCGCGAACACGACGTCGGCGCTTTTCTGCGTGGGGGATATACGCGGCAAACGAACGAAGGACATCTGGTAAACCAAGAGAACGGCAAAAACTACGCAGTAACACTTATTTAGTAACTCCCTGTGCATGTACACGATCAAAATTAAGTGAAGGCCAAGTTAATATTGTCCGATTTGCAGTAAGTATTTTGTTTATTCTTTCTGCTCGTGCATATGTGCGAAGGTGCTTTTTCTGCTGTCAAAACATCGCCCGCGCGCTCGAAGTCTTTGAAAATAGAGAAAAGCCAGAAAACAGGAGCCAGATAAAAGCTGCCCGGCATAGGAAATAATAAAAAGAGACAATTTTCGTAGCCCACCTACCTTTATGTTGTAAATGTTTTAACCGCTCATAAAAATGCACGACGGGGTCACTTTCACGTATGGGACAGGACTGGCATATTAATGCGAAAGCATTAACTCTCCCATGGAGCGAAGACGGCGTTATTGCTGTCTGTAGCAGCAAAAAACAGCACTTAAATTCCCATTGGCTGAACGAAACGGCAAGTATATTTTCATTGGCTGCGGCGCGTTATGTGGCTCTATAGCAACGGTGTCATCGTTGGTAAGGAGCCAGCCGAGCTGCTGGCGGCGCAGCGGGAAGAATGGGGGGGTATGCGCTGGCCTGGCATTAGGCCTAACGTTACGCTTTGATGTCTAACGTCGTCAACCGGTACCCGCAACTAGGGCGATGATGACGATGAGAGGACACGCGATTTCAGCACGCGCCGTACCTAGGGGTGTCGCGAACTTTTGTCGAACCAGATTTTTAGGTCGAACTTTCGGGGTTCGACTGGGTCGAACCAGTTCGACGAACCTTCGAACCTTTCACCAGATTCGACCGGTTCGACTTTGTGGACAGTGTGGCCAGACCATGATACAAGCATATCTAGGTTTGGAGCATTGTTTTTTATGCAAAGGGTTATTTTATTTTATGAACAATTGCAATTAAAGGAAACCAATTCCAATCACTGAAAAAGTTAATAACTTAATTTTTCTGTACTGTATTAACTGAAATAACTAATCAGCGCTGCCCTTAGTTCAACCTTTAGCCACCACACTCTAAAAAACGTCTGTGCGTCTACTTTCACGCACAACACTCGGAGAGCCAATCAGCGCAACTTACGGAGGCAGCTCAGCGAATGACGATGCCGAGACATCTGTTTAGACCAAAAAACGCAGACTGAGTTGTGACATTAAGCAATGCAAAACGTCACGCTTGCATTGCTTAATGTCACAACTCAGACTCCGTTTTTTGGTCTAAACAGATGTTTCGGCATCGTCATTCGCTGAGCTGCCTCCGTAAGTTGCCGTGATTGGTTCTCCAAGTGTTGTGCGTGAAAGTAGACGCACAGACCTTTTTTAGAGTGCAGCATCCAATCCGAAGCCAACTGGGCAGCCTGTCGCGCATGCGCACACGAGTCGAACCTCAATACAAGGTTCGTCGAACTTTCCACTAAAAGTTCGAAAAAGTCGAACCTCGTCGAACTCGAACCTCGGCCGGTTCGCGACACCCCTAGGGCCCCTACCGAGCTTCGCACTCTCGCCGCTGCCTCACCCAGTGGCGCAGCAGTCACCAGCGGCGTTTAATTGGACATTAATTCTTTCGCATTCACAACTCATAAGAAGTGCTTACGTGTCCTCGGAATATTTAGTATATAAGCGTCACCGGAATGCTGGTGAACCTTGAAAGCACTCTACATTCCTTTCGATTGTTATTTTGCTTAGATTCGTCTCTCCTGTTCAGACAAGGTTCTGTGGAACACAGGTTTGGGCCTGAAGTATACCAAAGTTTTACATTGTTCATTGATTAAAAAAAATTATGTAACTAAAGCATGTACACTTTTACATCGTATTAATACTATTCGGTATGACCGAAATAACAGAAGTGGTGCATGTTACTTTCTGCCGAAGAGCGCGTATTCCCATTGGAATGCACAGGAGCACCGCAAAAGTACACAGGTTGTTGTCTGCTGCAATTTGCATCCCGGAAGTCACATAGACACTAGCGCCAGTTGAACCTGTACCGTAGATTATAATAACTGTATGGTTCGGATGTACAACAGCAATACAAGGTTTGACCGCGGGCTTATAAGTAAGCATAATTGTGTTAAATACAAATGAATAAAAAAAAGTACCTAATTTTTTTGTCCGGAAGGTGTAAAGGCCCGTTCGCACACTTGCGTTTGCTTACGAGGTCTTGCGATCTCCTACGTCGAGAGATCCCACTAACACGCTGGAGCCATCTGTGAGGTGACCCTGGAACTGCATTTGGCTACAGCGAAGGCTCTACGGTATTCGCGAGATCAAATTTATGTACCTACTATTTATGTGAAGTGGTCGTTTATAACAATGCCAAGTTTTTCAAGCAAAACAAAAAAGGAATTTAAACACGAGAAAATAAAGGAAATATACGGCAGCTGTAAGTGCTCCACGGGCCACCCGATAGATGGCGCCAGTGTGTTCTCTCGTTAAGGCACACTGTGTTAAGCAGTCGTAAGTGTGTGAAGAAACCTTAAGCAAGCGTCGTTATTGTGAAGTAGCTCATCCAGTAACTAGGCAGTGTCAATTTCACGCCGCGGTCCCCCATCGCAGAAAGTTGCAATTTGCTACATGGAAAAAAAATGCTAACCAAGTCCTAAAAAAAAACAATCTATTTAAGATATCAGGTTGGCGAATGAGAGGGCAGAGACGGGGAGAAAATGCCAAGGAGAAGGCCGGCTGCTAGACGGCAGCTAATGACGCGTAATTGAATTAGCGGGTGGAGGAAGTTCTTTCGGCTCTCTCGACCGTCTCGTCCTTATCTCGTCGCGCGTCGAGCCGCACGCGCTGAGTGCTAGGCAGAACCAAGCGCCTCGAGTTGTTCGCGAGAGCCTACGACGCAGGCGAGGTGGAATGTTCGGGTCACAGTCGCTGACGCGCTTGGTGCGGACACGGAGAAAAAGCGACGAGGGTGGCACGACCTTCCTCGCCTGCTTCCAAGCAGGCATTCGCCATTCGCTCGATTTCGCCGTACAAGCGTGTACGATTTACTCGTTCAAAATTAAGCGAGAGCGGACCTCGTTTGAGGTGCCATTATTGTTCATGTGCATGGCAGCTTTGGCTGCCAGGGGAGCGACACGATGCAAAAATATCCAGAAGCACAACGTCAGAAGAGCCAATAGGGATTTCCATTTTGAGCTTGGAGGTTGCCGTGGTAACCAAGCGGCTAGTGGCGCTTGGCGGTCTGTTACAAATTATTGGAATGACTCATTATTTCCCTCCGTGTCAGTTCATTGAATCCTGTTAAAGTAAGTAAAAGTGAGTAAAAACCAAATGGATAATTGGGTTAGTTGGTGCACCGAAAGAAGAAAAAGCGCCTCAAATGCAGGGATGAAGAACAAGACGACATCGAGCACTCGATGTCGCGTTGTTCCCTGTCTATGAGGCGTTTATTCTTCTTTTGAGTAAAAGCCGCATGAAAGCGAGGTTGGTTTAAAAGGGCACTGAAGTCGTTTTTGAAAAAAAAAAAAAAATCGTTTTATCTTATATTGCTTAAGAGATGTTAGCTCCCACATATACCAAGCCCTATATTACAAAACCGCCTATTCCTCTCATGTCAATAGAAAAAAACATGGGGAATCTTTTTTCTCGGGGACTAAATTGTGTGGACCAATGAAAGCCCTACAATACGGGCAGATTCCGAATGATTTTATTGTAATTCGTTTCAAATAAAGTGTGATACATACACATTCTGATAAGACTCCTTTTTTTTCTCCGCGAGCTCGCCATCGCTTGCCATTCGCCGACAAGCGCCCCTTGTCGACCACTTCTCTCGGAAGAAACTTCTTCCCAAAAAGGGCGTGTCGCGATCTTTGAACACTCTTTTAACGAGGAAATAGGCTACGCGCGGTTGTGGTTTCGGCTTTGTTGGGATGCTTAGAGTGTCTAGATTGAGTTGTCACCACAACAGGACGATCTCAAAATCGACTTCAGTGCCCCTTTAACGGCACGGGCATATGATATGGGTGCCTCACCCACCGTATGTTCAACACACGCCGGGACGCGCACTGAGAACATAAACTTGGTGCTACTAAAGAAGCGATAGAAGTGGACGACCGGTACGCCTACGGCCGTGGAGGTCAAGGGCGCCCAAGGGTGCGCTTTTTGTCCAATAACCTCTTTCGATTTGTGTTGTTTTAGGTAATCGTTGGAGGCATGTCCTTCGTAACCGGAAGTCTGCCCGGCTTCACTTCTGGTGGCGTCATGTTGTCGCCTCAGAAGCTTCCTATACTCTGTCTCATTCTACGATGGACTAAAGGTCAAAGCCACCGGCCGCCAGGTCCAATCATGTCGCACGTTAAGCTATGACATGCTTAACATTGATTAGGGTGGACGAATAATGCTCCGAGTCAAAAAGGGCTGCATCATTTCTGCAGCTTCAACACTGCAAAGAGCCTGTAAAGAGCTTTCTTTGCGATGTAAAGTTGGTGAGTCACACAGTGTTATTCAATTCGAACCACTGTCCGCCCATTCCCGTTAGAAGCGGGCACCGACACGTGCATTGAAGCCAAATACCAGACAATTTCCAAGTGGCTTGTGATTGGATCTGGTTGTCCATAGCTTTTGTCTTTAGTCCATCGTAGGGTGAGACGAAGTATAGTACCTACCTCCATGCCGGCGGCGCTCCAAAATATTTGAAAGCAGAGTCGTTTATACTGAGAGAGTTTGGCCAATGGGCAGAGCGTGTTGCCCGCTAGAACCAGCGGATTTCGCGATAACACAAAATAGCGTTACTTTTTTGTCTTCTTTATTTCTGAGAAATCGCATAGAAGTTTTATGAGTCTGAGCCCCAAAATGGCGGACGGAAGTAGTCATCCCCCGGTTGTCAGACTACGCTGCTGTGGTTGCCAGGCTGTCAAATTCTCCTAAAGAAGGCTAAACTCTTTCAGTATTAACGGCTCTGGCTCTAATGACTGCATCACGCCGCTCCTCAACACCAGAAAAAGCGAACCTCTTCAAAAACACAAAGCCAAAAAGGGGGATAAATTCTTACCAGTTGAGAGTGCTTTATTCAGGTGATATCGTTCGGTTATCACCCCCATATACCCTTTTCAAAAGTCAGAGTCACCATGTGGCAGTCGCAAAATCTTCAATATTTCCACTAATGGCGGTGATAGGAAATCATCCTCGGCAAAATCAAGCCCTCTTGATTTCGTGAATCGAATGTAATGTAAAAAGACCAACATCTTTTTCCCTTTCTGCTCCATTCTTTGAAAGACGTTCGCTTTCAATTTGTACACGAGACGACTTTTAATTTTTTTTTCTCTCGCTCGGGTCACGTGGAGATCAGCTCAACTGGGGTCGTGAGACCCGTGAAGCAATGATCAGCTCATTTTTACTCCATGAAAGTTAAGTGAGGCGAACCAACATTGGCTTAATGCAGGCTCGTACAGGCTAGTAAAAATATAAATTACATTTAGTACTTCTCCAGGTTAAAAAGTATTCAATTAGATCACTCGATTACTCGAGAGGACAAATAATTGGCCGTTCTCGAAAAAGTAACCGTTCTTTTTTCGATTGTTCCGGATGTCCGAAACAGCATATCCTTTTGCAGTTCTGAACATGTATTTTTTGTACTGTTTAATAAGGGATTAGAATCACCGAATTACGAAATACTCGTCTTTTAAATTCATCGCTTTTGGTTGACCGTCCCCCTGTCGAAAATGACGTCCGAGGATTCTATGCTGGAAAGGTTGCTGAAATAAAGGGCGCAATTAGGAATGGGAGGGGAAAATAGTAACAGTCACAATTACTTTTATCACTTTCAAAAGTAATCAAATTACTCTTACTCTTACTATAAATTAAAAGTAATCGATCGATTAATCTAAAAAAAAAGGTAGTCGCGATTATTTGATTAGTTGTAATGAGTGCCATACAAGTCTGGCTCAATGACAGTTGAGAGCGTCCGTGTGACAGGGGTATTACTCGGGCCTGATGCCAACGACGGACACGTCGGGATAACCGGGCTTCGCACGCTGAATACATAACTCTGCTGCACGGCATCCAACGTACCATCAAAGTTCCGTACTATGTAGCAAGGTGGGACACGCGGCTTGCGACAGGCCCATCGCACATCGAGAACAACACAAGCAGGAGATCCTTGTACTCGTGATTGCCTCTCGGTTGCCACGCCACGTACTTATACAAAGAACGATCATCGCGGTCGTTTTAGCGCTTCTGTCGCGTCACTTGCGGTGAACTCAATCGACCCATGTGTCTGAACCAGGCGTTACCTAAAATCAAACAGACACTTGAGCAAATAAAAAAAAAGGCGAGTAACCCAATCGCAAGGAAAATGATTAATTGGAGCAGTTGGAGCTCACGCTTAAAGGGGCTATGCAACAATTTTTTTACTTTGCGCAAATACCGCTTAGAACGGATCCCTGACGTTAATGACCTATGAAACACGCCTTCGTTTTTCACCCGACGCATTAGAAGTCCCAGAAAAAAATTAAAAAACAACGAGCAGCGTTCACGCCCTCAACTCGCAGCCAGAACAAGCGGCCACGTGATCTGGAGCCGATTATATGCCGCCAATGTTGATCATAGCCACGCGCTGGGGTTGGCAAAGCACAGGACACGCGCTGAGTTCCAGACATTGTTATGGCTCGGCTATTGTCGTCGTTGCAGCGATTGGACACGGGCCACTACTCGAATGCTTCTCGAGCTATCAATTATCACGAGCCTAAATCGAGTGCCCACGCAATGCTCGGGTCCAATCTATGAACCGCATTCAAATATCGTCATACGGGTGTACTGCGATCCCCGCGTTACGTCATCGAATTTTGCAAGGGAGAGATTGAATGAAAATGATCGCTTTTGTCCTTGAAATTACACCGCAACAAAGGAGTTTCTTGGCCAGTGGCATTGCATGCGAGTATCCTTGAGTCCCACTAGTGCCAGTAAGCTCGTGTAAAGTGAAAAACATTCCAATTGAATATCGTTGCACAGCTCCTTTAAAACAACGAGCGCCGGGAACACGAGAACTTTGTGGAGCCCTCTCTCTATATCCGTCGGAAATGTTGTCGGCGCTTATCCTTTCAACGTAATCTCCTCTCGCGCGCTGTCACCAGGTATGAGATAAAAAAAGCCGATAAAAAAAAATCCCAATTAACGGGTGACCTGCAGCGGGTCCGTAATTAAAAACGGTCCAACAAAGCGCGCACCTCATTTGCGAACTTTTGGCGCGGTGCCCGTCCGCGGTGCGCTTGCGTCCTCTTTGCCGCCTCTGCTGTCTCCGCGTAGACGGCGGTGTCCAATTCGCCTCTTCGATCCTCGTTGGAAGTGCCGCCCTCGCTCTCCGGGTGATAACTTTTTTTTTTTTTTTTTGCTGATATTCCACGAACGCTTTTATTGTTTACGTGCGCGTGTATGCACCTAAACACGGGGTGGTTTTGTGTCGGCGTGTTTCGCATCGTTGATATGGCACGGATTTAAGCAAACGTGGATTGGGCGTCGTGAATGTTCCTACAGCGAGAGGGTGGTCCGCTGTTGACAATCGGCGACAGGGCACGATGTAATGCTCTACGGCGGAAATTTCACCTGAACAGTACTACAGCTTGCCCGGGATTTTGAACCAATACAACCTAGAAGACGAGGCCTTCGCATTACGTCAACTTAGTGGATCCTACCCGCGCCAAGCGGTAAACACGCTGAAGCTCGAAGGGAGACGCCGCAAAGAGGCACACCATAGCCTCCTCTATACTCACAAAGCCTGGCATTTCGACGACGGAGCCATAGAGTGCCCGGTCGCAGATTTGGAACGCGAGGATCTGGTAGCACACAGCATCAAAGAGCCGTTTCTAGGCGAACCTGGACGTCAGCGCACCGCTTTTGCAGTGACGAGGACCCGAAACACACTTGTTCGCTCGGGAGAAGTGTGTTTCGGCGTTTCGCCGCAGCGGGGCGCCAGTCACGTGGCTCTTCTCTTATCCGTTGTCTGCCGCTCCACCTTTTCCATTTTGGCGGCCGCTTCTCGAGGCTATCTGCCAGGCTTTGTCAGTATATAGGAGGCTATGGGCACACGCGTCCGTCTTGGTGATGTCACGTGCTAGCGCCGCGCTAGTTGTGAGACGCTGCAAGCCGTTCTGTCAACGACGCTGACGCAAGGTAAGCCGTGCCGCGTGGATCTACTCATGATCACGTTTGGGGCGAAATGCGCCTGCCTCGTCTTCGGGTGATATTGGTTCAACAAGCACCACGCAGTAGTTATTGCCAACCGCACACTTGCACAATACCCGCTCGTATCGAATTCTACTGGGGCAATGATCGGGAACAGAAATGAGTATGACCCCTGGCTTCTGAACGCAACTCCAACTCTCTGTAGATGGCTGGGCGGTAGGGAATTGATTTTCCGTGCGCTTGCTCGCTGACGCTGGTCAGTGTGCTTAAGGTTATTTATTTGGCTACAAAATCAAAACAGTCAGAGCAGAAGCGTATCACAGGTGACGGAGATTGTGACGTACGTTAGGAAAACCAGCGTGCTGTTTTTTTTAGCAGTTGTGAAAACATCGCAAAACTTGTGACGCTTTGTGAAAGGCGAGCGTGTTTTGGGCTCCGCGGTCACAACGTTGTGTGCGGCAAAATATTTTTTAGGTTGTGAAAATATCGTGGTGTTTGGGTTGTGCCTGGCCACCAGACCAGTGCTCTAAAACGTGCGCCGCGCATGGTGACTGTGAAGCTCGGGTAGAGTAGCGTTCACAGTATTGGTGCCTCTGTCAGAGGCTCATAGCTCGCTCCACACCATCGCGGTTTTAGTGCACTGCAACATGTGATCAACGTGCACCATGGTTACTAGTAGGCAGTTTTAGCGTAGCGTAGCCTCAGGCTACCCTACCGGGTAGGCATGCCGGGTGAGGTATATTTCACCACACAAGCGGCATGTACTATACTCTGTTTCAACTTATGATGTACCGCAGGAAAGGCTACAAGCGCGAGCTCCTTGCTCTGGGGCACATTTCGGCGGCACAAGCTCTCGT
The DNA here is from genome assembly GCA_013358835.2 of Ixodes persulcatus. Lineage (NCBI taxonomy): Eukaryota > Metazoa > Arthropoda > Arachnida > Ixodida > Ixodidae > Ixodes > Ixodes persulcatus. The sequence continues at coordinate 380,472 of JABSTQ010009964.1, read as the reverse complement.
GCATTAAGGGCAGCTGCCAACGCTGTGAGCTCGCGCTCTAGCCTTCGCTGCGGTACAATATAAGGTGAAACGGAGTATAGCAGTGACAATTTTCATACACACAAAAAAACTTGGCGAAAACGATACACTTGAGCACTGCCCTATAAAAAAAAACAAAAACAACAACAACAAATCATTCAGGTGCTGAAATATAAGCGTGAATTTTTAAAGGTTAGAGAGTCAAGATCAAGGTTATCAATAAAAGAAATTGTTTAACACATATGAAAGAGTACACTGAAGCATCAGACAGCCGTAATTTGTTCGCTGAGCGACCATCTTCACTTCCTACGCCGAGTAGGGTACAGTGTCGTAATCGTCGCCTGCTTCACGGTCCGGAGAAGTGAAGAACAAAAAACGCAGTCGGGTGTAGCCACGTGACTTCTTGCAACTCTCTCCTCCTCCTCGGTACACATCGTCCATATGTCGTGGCCATGATCTTCCTTGCTGATGTTTCGGTTTCGGTTTCGAGCAGTTGAATTTCTTGGCTTTATTAAAACTATACGTGACTCTATAGCGAAAATATTGATTGGGTAGTCTCCTGACACCATAATAAATCGCCTGGCGAAAATATAAAAAAAAAAGCTTTCAACCTTTTCACTTTGGTATAGAAGGAAGGGCAGCGCAGCTGTAGCTTCTGTTCTCGGCGGTGGCTTTCCAGGCGAGCGATCTGCTCTTCTTTCGCAAGGAAATCTGAAGCGCTCGGCGCAGTGGGATTTTGGACGAGAGCGGCCTCGCGGTGGTTGCGGAACCATTCGCGCATGCTGCGCACATCGCCGCTCGTTCCGTTCCCGCTCTTCATCCTCCGAAGAAATGTTGCCGCCACCTATGAGCGACGGCGGCAACCTGTTGCCTGGTGGCCGAGGCTGGAAAGGTTGCCTGCGATCTATGAGCGACTGCGGCAAGCAGACAACCGGCAAATACAATACTCTGGACAGCTACCGCCATCTGTGAGCGACGGCGGTAACCAGAGTGTTGTGTCGACATTTCTATGGTACCGGACACGATCCTGGGGAGACTAGCCCTTAAGAGCTCCGCTGTAAACAAATTGGATGGTGGTAGTGTACCTTTAATGCTTTGCTCTTTTGTACCCTCCAAATTGATAAATAAAAAAGTTATATAAAGTATGTGATAGGCGCATAAAATTGGTGATTAAAACAACCATTCCTCGTCAAAGGAGAAGTAAATGCTTTCAAATGCTGATAGGCGATAGGTTGAAAAGCCTGGCGTGTTAAACTAGCATGAACAATGCAACAGCACGAAGACGTTAGATTATTCGACTCGCTGAAATCCCACACACCAAAATCCGGGTTAATATTCGCCAAAAAGCCAAAAACAAACAAGCACCGTTGGCTAAAACCAAATATCAATTATTAAATTTACCTAAGCAGTAACTCTACACGCCACCAGCGGCCGAAAATACAAAAGCGATAAAGAACAGACGGATAGAATAGAAAGCTGAAGCACGTATAGTAATACCATTTTTGTGATGTGCTGGCTCTTCCGATTGGCTGAAATTGCATGCGGCTTCGACTGCGCTCTACTGAACTTTTGCGACGGAGTATACGTGCATCGAAGAAAGCAACCACGCCATAATCGCGTTAACACGTGCTAGCAATAACCATGTAATCCTCTCTTTGTTGACGCGCTTCATTCCCGTTTTCACTCTTCAGTCCCTCTCTTTATATTCAGCCCCATCGTGATATCTCAACTCTCTTTTTTTCTCTCTTCGTACACTCGCCTCGCTCCTTCTGCCTCATCTTTCTAGCCTGTTCTCGATTTCGTTTCCTCTCATCGCTCGCTCGCTCTGAGATCCAGAGCACGAAGCTTACAAATGATGCCGCTGGAAACACACAGCTGATAAATCGACTGAGACCCATCGCTTGCCTTCATGATTGAGCAAAAAAACAAGGAAAGAGAACGAGAGAGAAGAAAGGGAAAAAAGAAAGACAAACGGGACGCACACAAAAGCAAACGGAGGGGGACTCCGGGTTTGCGTTTCTGTAATGGTGATTGCCGGGAGCGGCGTCTAGGTCGGACGCGCACTGTTGCCTGCTTGCCGGCGCGCGCCCGACGGCATTCCCCGTTGCAAATTTTGTTTTCCTTCTTGTCTGAGCACCCTTTGTCAGTGGAAACGCGCCGCGTCGTTTGCTGTGACAAACGTTTCGGGTGAACGGCCGGTACGCCGGATTCTTCCACCGCTATTTTATCTCTCCGCTGCTGAACCTGATGCCCAATTATTATTATTTTTTTTTAATTTCCAGGAAAGCGTGTAGGTAAGGGTTTTCCCATGTGGCGAGTTTCATGTTAGCTAAATATTGTAGAAAAGTGTGGATGACGGTTACTTACCAGGACTCAATAAAGACCGTTGTTTTTTATGCTCCTATGTGTGTCAAATATTTCATGTATACGTATCTACACCAAGCTTTCTTTTAGCGTGGTTGTTTCTTCGAGCATTACGTGAAGTGGCTCGCAATGATTTTTTTTAAATATTATTTTAATGTAACTAGTGTTTCCGTTCAGCTGACCAACAGTCCCTACGCAATAAATGGGAGCTTACCCGATGGTCCTTTGGGGTTTGGCAGCACTCTTTGCGCGCGCTTAAAAGTACGCCTCGAAGCGGCACCGCGAACTCTCGATACAAATATCGTAGCCTCGAGGGAACCTCAAACCTTAAAGCCCCAGTTAAACCGCTGGTACACTCTTAAAAAAAGACACGTTGTTCGCTGCATACATGACGACAGGCACGTATCCAGGGGGGAGGCCCATGGGGCCCGGGCCCCCCCCGAAATCTTCCATTTTGCTGGCACCTTCTCTCCCCCCTCCCCCTCATACAGCATTCTGTCATGAGCGGGCCCCCCCCCCCCCCCCCCCCCCCCCCGAAACAAAATCCTGGCTACGTGCCTGCATGACGACATTGGTGGACATGGCATGTTCCAAGCATGTTTGCTTCAAACGTATGCTTCCAACATGTTTGCAGAGAGTTTTTGAATGACTAATGCGGCAGCTAGGAACGTCACACAAGGTACGCCTCAGGCAGTCAATGCAGACTGTCTTTTGTATTGTGTATTAGCAGGGGGATGGTGGCTTAAGAAGGTGATGAAAACTTTTCATCTTTTTTTGTGTTGACTGTATTCGCAACTCCAGCACGCCGCTCGCCCTCTTGCGGACGAACGAAGAAAGGACCGGGGACAGCGGCGGGACGCTGCCAGGGACTATCGGCCCTGGTGCTGCTGCTACCGGAGAATTCTGGTCGGCGTGTTCGTGCATAAAGCAGTTTTAAAAAGAAAAAAATGAAAGCCCTTTACAACTGCCTGTAACGCCGAATTAGAGCGCAGCTCTTGAGGAGGAGGGGTAGGCACGGGGGGGGGGGGGTCACGTGACCTCGAGGGTGTCACGTGACCTGGGGATCCACGTGACCTGGGGGGTCACGCGACCTCGGGGGGGGGGGGGGGGTCACGTGGCCTGGGGTCATGTGGCACGGGGGTCACGTGACCTCGGGGGAAGGAGGGGTCACGTGACCTGGGGGTCAAGTGACCTTACGGTTACGCCGACGCCGACGCCGCTCAAGCCGGAAACGGGCGCCTAGGAGCTGCGCTCTAAAAATGAAAACGAGTGCGTTAAAATAGGAATGGTTTTGTTCCCCTCGGCAAATTTTCAAGATCAACATTCTTATTTTCTTAACGCGAGTCAACATCTTCGTCATCGGTGACATGCTCTTTCCCTGACCGCTTCGTATTAGTAGCCAAATAAATTAATTTTAGCGCACTGACCAGCGCCAGCGAGCAGGCGCACATGAAAACTTTAAGAATCTATCCGCGTGTCTTCCGCTATATCTTGGCATTACCGCTCAGTCATATATAGGGTGTTGAAGTTGCGAATAACGTTCGCTGTTTCACGTTCCCTTCTCCCGAAAGTCTGCGCAAATTGAATATTTCATGCTTACTGCAAATGAGCAGCAACTTGTCGTGATCTCGCTCATGATCGGCAGAAGCCAACGAGGGACCGCGAATGGAACACTCGTGGCTTCCGCCGCCGAGGATCTTGTCTTTTCAACTCTCGTTGCGCTCGTCCCTCGGCGCTGCCTTTCTTTTTAATTCCCTTTGCTCCCAAATCCCCAGGCTCGAAGCCCGGGACGCCGGGAATGACGAAAAGCGAAACAGCGTTGCACGTGAATCGATGAATCAACATTCAGGGCCGTAATTAACTCGGCCGGCAATGCGCTAGACATCATTAGCTAGGTGCCGAGGAATGCCAATTAAGCGGAAGACGCAGCCCGAACGAGCGCGGGAGCAAGAAGAGCTCGGTGCATCAGCACCACTATCATCGCCATCATCATCATCCGGCGATCATTAGTAGGCGGTTTCGTCGCGGGGGATCCTGTGCATGGGGCCACCAAGGAGCCCTCGCGAAAGTCAGCGGGCGTCGTAGAAGGTCCCCCTGCGGGGAACCCATGCCCGAGCACCGCGGTGTGTGGAGCTACGTTGCGCCTTGGGTCGTTGCTCGTCCTCCTCCTCCTCCATTTTCTTTTCATTGCTTCTTCTTGTCCTCGTATATAATCGGGGACAAGTTTTTCGCGCATTTGCGAAGTGAAAACCGCGCGAGCACAGCTGTGATGGGCGAGCAATGTGAGCGAGCGCACGGGTACCCATAAACAATATACTTTTAGGTAAATTGCACAAGCTCAAGGAACGAGCGCGAGCGTAGTTACACGCGTTCCGCGTACTGCCTCCTGCAGCACTAACTGTGCTAAAGTAAAACTTCAAAACAAATGGCACTTTGCACGCGCGTTCATCAGCGTCTTAATTTGGTTGTTCACTTCGAATACTTAATGGAGAGAAGGCGAACGCGTGCAGCGCGTGTACCTATATATACTCTGTTTCATACTTAGCGTACAACGCTTTCAAAGCTACTGGCGCGAGCGTGTGGCTTCATCTATGGTTTTGTTTGCGCGAGAACACGTGCTTAGGATTGGCGGGATCAAATCTGATGCTCGCGCTAGTAGCTTTTACAGCGTTGCACACGAAGTATGAAATGAAGTATACGTTCCCAGCATTATTTTTGATGCTTGGGCAATTTAGCTACAGTGTACTGTAGAATACGGGCTAGTTTTTGGATTGGCGCGACTCGGCAATGGCGACTCGTGAGGCTGCGCGTGTAGACACCAATCGCGGCGCTGGAGTCGACAGCAGCAGAAAGTCGCTGAAGCCCGCACGTGCCGCCGCACGTGAGCACGGAGCACGTGCCCAACCGTGCACCCTATTGACCTTACTACCAAAACACCGGTGTCGACACCTGTCGCGATCTACAATACACCACGCGCCTCACGCGAGCGGCTCCGGTCCCAACGCTATCCCGTATTCTAGTTCACTGTAATTTAGCAAGAGATCTATAGACCTATTGCTAAATTACCCAGGCATCAAGAAGCGTGCAGAGAACGTAGTTACATGCGCTGCGCGAGCTGGTGTTGCCAGTAGTATTTTTGTAAAGAAGAAATCTCAAACAATTGGCAGTTCGCACGTGCGTCCGCAAACACCTTTTTGTTATGATTTCTTTAAAATAATTAATACAGGTAAGGCGAGCGAGCGCAGCGCAATGTAACTACCTTCCCTGCATGCTTATTGATGCTTGGGTAATTTAGCGATAGGTCTATACCCCTTTTCCACAAAGGAGCAGCCATCTTGAATGTCGTCACTTCTGGTATGCGATAAAACACCGTTTTGTTCACTCCGCGCTGCTGGAAGGTGTTTACGAAGAAGTGTATGATTGTCCCACATTCTTGTTTGGCCTCACCTATATTTTCTCACATATTCCAGGTTGAAATGTTTTATTATTTTTCGTCCCGCATACCTGATACGGAACCCACGTGACAGAGAACGACAGAAATGAGAAAATCTCCATACACCTTTCCATAAAGGCGTATAAGGGCGCGTTCATTGTTGTTTTTGTGTGTTATGCACGCGCACTTTCTGGCTGGTCGCAATTGTAAGCGAGCGCTAGATGGACTGCGATTTAGCACGTGTGGACTGTGATTTTTGTAAACAGTGAAAACTTCTATTGCAAGCATGGCGCCCCGACTGGTGCCCCATGAATGGAAGCACCTGCAGCATGCGCGTGATCATATTTTTGGCAAGCTTTTGAAATTGCACGGGCTTTCCCGCACGAGAAGACACATGGCGGCGGCCAGGTTCCAAATACCAACAGCCGCGAGTGTGTTACCGCACCGCAGCTCGGATAAAGAGAGGAGGGGTCTCAGCGAGTGCTCACGGTTGCCGCACTACGTGTTGACGGCACGAGAGGGCGCCACTGAAGCGTGGGCTGTAGTAGCGCATGCTTCTCATTGCACTTGCTGCGCTACCTGCGTTGTCGTCGTAGTCAATTCGGCATTGCACTTCGTTCGACATAAGGGACAGAAAACATGGGGGAAAGATCTGAACGGGAGCCAGTTCGTGCTGCCAAACCGACAAGCCAAACCTGCTTCCCTAAGGCCCTCGAAACGCTCGGATCCTCCAGCCCATTCTACCGCAGCGCCGCGCGTACATTCGGGACCTTCCACACTCACCACTTCAGAGCAATGCTTGGCGCACGTAGGTGCCTGATCTCACTACCCCTCCACAAGTTCAGCCAAGATCCAAGCTAGTGCCACTAAATAAGCTACGCTTCAGAGTAACAGAACTTACCCGTCTTGTGGCTTAAATTTATGGTTGCCAGTTGCCTGAAGCTTTATCTGAAATCACAGGAAACGCTTTTCCGTCCTCCACAAATGATTAAATATAGTTCGCGACAGAGTAAACCAATATTACGTGAGCTTCCTAGCAGCGAATCTAATGCCGAGGAAGTCGCAATTTTGAATCATGACGATCGGCAATTGCGTCTGCTCTTCACAAGCAGCAAGATGGTGGCGCCCAAAGAGTGCCGATACTCTAAGCGTAGCTCATTTAGCGGCGCTACTCCGAGCATGTGGAGCGAAAGCTCGCTCGTGGCGGGAGCCGCGCGTTCACGCGCTCCAGAACAACAAAGCAATAAAAGAGTTCGGAACAAAATGGTCATAAGTCTATTTTATTCCCTGATCTTTATTGTAGTAGACTGGATCGCCAATCGAGGCTCGTCTTGCTGGGGTCAAGCGGCAACACCGGCAGCCATCGCTTAACACCAGCTAATGCATGGGACTCTATGAGAGAAACGGCGAAAAATGCAATTTTTTAGCTTAGAATAGACATTTCCAAAAAAGAGCGTGTGGCCGGTGCCATTTTGGGTGTTCGTATGTATGGCGCGTGCTTTGCTCGCTTTCCGAAGCGACGAACACGCACGTGCTGGGCTGTGAAGATCGCACACTGGACTGTGATTTTGTAAACATTGGAAAGGTTTATAGGTTTTCGACGATGAAACTTGTGAAGTTAAAGCGAGTGGGCAGGCGAGCTGACATGGTAACCCTGTAGCGTGGGTACAAAAGGGACGGACAGACACGAAACTCCGAAAAGCTTTCGAGTTTCGTGTCTGTCCGTCGCTTTTTGTCCCCATGCTCCAGGGTTGCCATGTCTATAAAACTTTTATTGCGCTTTCCGGGCAGCAAAGTTAATAGTCTGTGCGCAAATATAAAAAAAAGAATTAGAATAACAATAATTTTCAAATAAATGTTTTGTGGTTGAATGAGGGTCGATAGTTGCGACTTTGTTCGGCGTAGACTGTGATGCGATTCAATGAGACAAGGGTTGCCGATTGTTATTATGGAATCGTTCGTGATATCGAAGTCATCAGGGCTTAGCAGACGATAAGTTAGAAGACTTTTACTGGTGACATTTGCATCGCTTGAAGCGCATGTACAAAGTGCTTCTGGTGCAAGCTTTTGCTTTGAACTCCAGTGAGGGTTTCTTTGACGGACTAAAACTCGGAGCGTGTCATTCGTTTGCTGAACGTGTCATTTATTTGGCAACTGAAGCAAGCGACACCGGCACAGTCGGTGGTGATCCGTCACTTATTATATTTTCAGTCGGCGTTCGAACGCTTGACAAATACCGATTCGATCTCCAAACGCCCGATATAATGATCGCAGCACATCACAAAATACTCGTCTTCGAGAACCGCGTAAGAGCTTCAATATTCCTACTTTTGTGTGTTTCTCCCATAGACTTGCGTGTATTGCCTGGAGTCAAGCAATAGCCGCCGGTGGTGCCACCGACGGGCTCGCGATCCGCGATCCAGCCTACTATACACCTATGCACACCGCTTCCGCACTCGCTCTCTCTCCGAAATCTTGGCACTCTTCTCGACCGTCGCTTTCGAGGAGAGAGCGCGTGAACAACACCGTCACCCGGTGTTCCCTGAGTATGAAATGTCGGAAGAGAAAGGAGCTGGCAGAAAAGGTCCACTGCTACGTGGTCCTCTCGGTTTTGGCAGCGAGAGCTCCGAACTGCTCAGCTCTCAGTTCCACTCCTCGGCAGATTAAAGCCACGTCTTAGCATTGCTATGGTCACTGTCAACTCAAGAAGCGCAGGGCCAGTTATCTTCTTCGTTCATGGGCGTTCGTATCGGCTAATGTCCAGTTGGAGTTCAAAGGATCTCCCCACGCCCCGCGTTTCTCTTAGTGACTCGAAAGTTCTCGAAACTGCAGCTGCACTGCGAGCACTAAGGAGTGGTAATAATTAAAATGGTTCGGACAATGCGAAGCTTGACCCGCGCTCAAATGGCTATGCAGTATATATGGCAAAAAGGGTGGACGGCTGTTTTACCACTGACACGTATTGCATGACGATAGGCTTGTAGCTCTCTCTCTAGTTTTGAGCGGCGCCCCTCGCGAGCAAAATCGAATAATTTTAGATCACGTTTCGATTGCGCGCCCTTACTCTTTCTCACGTTGAGAAATGAAAATATTAAAAAAACAGTCAAAAGGAATGCATTCTTAGCTTAGTTTTGATAGGACGCTAAGGTCACGAACTGTACCATCGCCTCCTATATACTGACAAAGCCTGGAAGATCGCCACGAAAAGCGGCCGCCGATATGGAAAAGGTGGAGCGGCAGACAATGGATAACAGGAGAGCCACGTGACTGGCGCCTCGCTGTGGCGAGACGCCGAAACACACTTCTCCCGAGCGAACAAATGTGTGTCGGGTCCTCGCCGCTGCAAAAGCTGTGCGCTGACGTCCAGGTTCCCCGAGAAATGGCTCTTTGAAGCTCTGTGCTACCAGATCCTCGCGCTCCAAACCTGCGACCGTGCACTCTATGGCTCCGTCGTCGAACTGCCAGGCTTTGTGAGTATAGAGGAGGCTATGACTGTACACTTTTTAATGATTTTAATTTGTTTTCTTTTACCCGCATGAACAGACGCTGTCTGACGCTAGCATTCGAACGGGGCTCGCGCATGATCAAACGCTACTTTTATGGCGAAAGCCTTATATGTCTCATCGTCCAGTCCTTGAGCGAAAACACGTCGGCGACACGAGATGTACCAAAACCCACGGTTCAGCACTGGACCACAAGATGGCGTTAATTGTGCCAGAATCGGCGGAGGCGCGCGCGCGGAGCAAACCTCTCGTTCGGGAAACGGTGAAGCAAACTCTCGTTCGGGAAACAGTGAAGAGCGGGCGAGCGACATGCAGTGTGAAACGGCGCCAAAAGTGCGTCGTCAGAAAGCGCGCTGTCTTCGGACTTGGAGGTTCGCTATCAGCGGGACCACAGCAGACGCCACGATCCGAGTGAGCCAATGAAACGGCGTCAAAAGTCCGTCGTCAGAGAACGCGCTGTCTTCGAAGGTTCGCTATCATCGGGACCACAGCCGGCGTCACGGTTCGAGTGAGTCAATGAAGCGGCGCCAAATGTGCGACGTCAGAGAGCGCGCTGTCTTCGGAGGTTCGCTATCACGTTTACATGACCACTCAGGCAAATTAGAGGCAATGAATTAAGACGGATGACAAAGCGAATTAAGAGGAATCAAAGTGAATTAAGTAAATCATGTGTCTGTTTTTAATGCATCGGCGCGTGGGCTTTCGCCTTCAAGTCGTCTTAGGGATAACATAAGAGACCCTGTGAATTTCTACAATGTCAATAAAGGTACATACATACCATTTGGTACAACCAAAATAACAAAAGTGGTCCGCGTTATTTTCCGGCGGAGACAAACTTCACACGCGTTTTTCCATAGGAATGCACAGGAACACCAGCAAAAGTAGACTGGTTGCTGTCTGCTTCAATTTGCCTCCGGAAAGTCGCATAGACACTAGCGGCAGTTGAATCTCTAGCTTACATGATAATGACTCTGTTGCTACAAACGATGGCATCACCCTAAACAGAAGAACATTGAGGCATCCAGCGTGTGCAAGACGCGACCATAAAGCCGGCGTAGTATACAACGTCGCCTACATGGTCGCGTCTCAAAAGGAGAGTAAGGGCATCTCCACAAGTGAAAGTTACGTGCTTGTTAAACCAATTAATCACCCACCTTTTACACCAGACCCCAGAGTGGAGATGAAAAGCCTAAATTTATTCTCATTTTCCCCAAAGCCAACACATTCCAATCTCATCCAAAGCGTGAATGGAGGACTATGACGTCAATTTGGTTGCGTGTGTTCGCGCACACCGGCGGCTGCTGGCTCTTGAAAAGATCTTGCGCCACTTATTATGGACAGTAAAAATGTTTGGTTCAGAATTTTTTTAGGGGGCTTCAACGTGGCAGAACAATTGTTTTGTGACCGGTGGCACCGATGTTCCCCTTCCGCTCTCGTGTCTGCTGCCCTCCCGCCGGTGCACGTTCAGCACGTGCTTCACCAGAGTCACGCAAACTGGGTAGTTTTTGCTCCTTGACACGGGCTTCTGATACGGAGTGTAGTATTCGCCACACGTCTTCATGAAAATCATTGCCAAGCAATAGGAGATATACGGCATGCAGCTTCGTGTGATCCTTGTGCACCTTGTGCGTTTGTTTACCCCCAACATCAACCAATGACGGCGCGAGCTCGGTTGCCGCGTCATCGCGCGTTCTCTATACGTGCTTTCTATGTGGTCCCGTGATTGGCGTCCCCCTCTCGGCGTTTTGATGTGCCAAAGACGCATGTTAGGACACTTTCTCGCCGTATTCTGGCTTGCATCGTTTACATTCGTAAATGAAAGTAATTTTTGTTTCGCACGTATCTAGCAACGCTCTTTTTCGAGACACCGGGTAGAAAGGACGTCTGCTGAAAAGGTAGAGACATATGGCGATCTATTTATCTAATCAGTACGATGAAACTTGAGAAGTTTTTGAACGTCACAGGAATATATTGTGTTTTGCGAGAAGGCTTTGCATGCTGGTTATTGTCGAGTTCCCAGATAAGAAGCGCAATATAAAACAAACGGTATTCTTTGAGACGCCATTTGACATATTAGGGGGTCCTATAGATCGTTTTGATGACTGTATTCGATACTTCGCCAGCGTGTTTGCGCATACATCGCACCGTGGTCGGGTATTGTTATCGGAAAGCATGAGCAACCTACTATTAAAGTTTTCTAGTGGTGTATATATTTCAGAAAGAATTGTGGTTACTATGTTGAAATATGATGTAGTTGGGTTGACCGACAAAGAATAAAATAAATAGCTTAAATCTAACTGCAGCAAAAGAGTATAGCCGGGGAATATTAAAACTTGCAATTCGCCCTTCAGTTATAGCGTCTTCCAATTGGGAGCAAAAGTACCTTGGTATTTTACTCCAACCCAGCTGCGCCAAAATTTCGCATGGCGGCCGTTACAAGAAAACAATGATCTCCAGCAGGGTTCTCCGAACCCCGACCCACGGGCCAAATCCGGCCCTCACAAGTCCTACGACCGGCCTGTGGCTGGCCGCGGTACTTCCAATGAAACCCGCGGCTCGCTTTCAGCAGGCCTGCTGCTACCAGAGCAAAGTAATGGGGCATAAAGAAGCCGCGTCTGGACGCGCACCAACAGCGTAAATTAAGATACCAGAAGGAAAACGAGCGAAATCTGCTTATCCAGAAGGCGTGTCCTCTCGTCCTATTATTGATTGGGCATTGTCATCAGCAGCATTACCATTATTAATCCCCTGTTCCATATCTGTGTAACTATGTATGTTAAAATCCCTTCGCGTTAACATAAACTGGGAGTTCCCGAGAATAGAGAACCGTGTTTTTCGGCCCAGATAAATAAGCTACGTATTGTACAAAGCTCAGACTCCATGAGAATCTGAAGCTAGCGGTTGGGATACGCTGTGAAAGTTTGAGAACATGTCATTAACTGGATCAAAACAATATTGAGAACAACTAAATTTGTCTATGAGCCGACGTCCACCTAAGCCCGATATCGTCAAAACAAGAAATGATATTATGAACGCTAGTGGGTTTTATATCAGTAGAAACACTTGTCATCAAGAAAGAAAATATTGTTTTCTCTCTTGCAGACAAGTGTGTTTAACTTAATTAGATGCTACAGGGGTCCTCAATATAATTTTTTGTATTGACGACATTAGGCTGATGTGGACGTCGGCTCATTAAAGAAATTTCGTCTTTCATAGGTATATTTTCATCCATGTGACGTCATGTCCTCAAACTTTCGCGTTCTATCCCAACTGCATGCGTCACATTCTCGCGGAGTTTGAGCTTTCTGCGATGACTACTTTATTCACACGGACCGACAAACACGGTTCTCTTTTCTTGGGAACTCCCAGTATATTGTGCTTTGTGTCCTGCGTCGTGTATTTTGCATATTGTTAGCACCTGTTGTATCCATCTCATTAGTCTTCTGCCCAGTCTGAACATACCAAAGTTACTATTAGCTTTGATTTATGCCTAGTGAGGTTTGTGGGTCTCAGTATAAGATATGCGCAATGCACAGCGCCATCAGTGGGGCGCCGAAGAGTATGCCCCGACTCACCAGTTGGCTTCGGCGCTGGCAAAGGCCAGTCTGTCTATGCTAGATCGCAAACTCAACGATGAAGTTAACTCAATCGGTCGCTGATTGGCTGCCCTTTTGGTCACTAGATGTGACGTTGCGATTGAGTTTTTCCCTACGGATTCCGATGGAGTTCGAGCTATGCTGGTGAAATAATAAAGTTAGCGGTGACGTCAAAATGTCGTCACGATTGAGTTTGCCGATGAAGATAACTTTGTAGTAGTCTGGCAGCCAAAGTTGCCAAAGTCAATGAAGATGGCGACGTTCACGCTCGCGGACGGGGCAAGCCAAGTCGAGCTTTTGCGGACCATATCGCTACGTTTTTTATATCTTCGGTTCAAGGTTCGTCAGGGACGTAATCGGGGAATACTGCCCGACACTCGTTGATGCTGACAGTTGCCGTGGAAGCTTTGGCGGCGTCGCGAGGGGCCCGATATGCTGACAGCCGAGCAGCAAGTGCTCTCAGCTTCTGCGTTGCTGGCGGCACATTTTGCTGCGACGAAGACATCACCGTGCGTCGGTGTGCTGCGTGTCGCGTTTTTGGATGTTACAGAGGGCGATAATCGATAACCCGAGGCTGAAGGTGGGTGGGCTTGGCGCGGAAAGGGAAGACGGAAAGACGACAACCAAGAAGTTCAGCGATGCGAGTTCAGCGGTGTTGTCGGTAAGTTCTCATTTCTCAATACGCTGTGTTCTCTAATACATTCCGAATAGAACATTTTCTCAATGCGCTTGCACGAGAGCTCTCGGTAGAAAACGGGCGCCTCATTCAACGTGACGAGTGTCGTGCGAGATCGTCGCACGCATTCAAGCTTACTCGTGATTGCATGTGTGTATCATCCAAATGTCTCGGCCCTCAACATCTGGAAATTGTTCAGCTGCAGCACGTTGTGTACGTTTTCACTTTACGATTGCAGGTTCAAACTGGTGTATCTTGTTTTTTGCTTGTGTTGTCTGAAACATTTCTGCTGCTTTTCTGCCACACGGGGTAGAGCGCCTCGTCAAGCTGCAAGCCATGCAGCTTGACGTTTGACATTATATGCCCTATCTCCCACCTTTGTATATAAAGGAAAATAAAGAGATAATAAACTTAATTGACGCTGCAGGTCTTTACTCTGAAGTCATAATTTTGGGTATTGTGCTAGGCAAGTGGAATACCTCCCCCTTTTTTCTTTCAGCTGTTTTTATTATTACGTTTCAGGCTTTTTGGGATGCTATGTAATTATACTAGCTCCAAGTAGAGGCTGCATTAGCATATAGAATCTCTATCTAGTCTTGCTGTGCTTTCGGACAACTGAAAAGGTTATGAAACATTCATGTCAGATACCGTCTCACTGTTGTGTGCAGGTGACAGCGACTAACCCCTGAAACCAGGGGCGGATGCAGGAATTTCCTGAGGGGGGGGGTCAGGTGTTGGTCAGCGTACCATTTGTTTAGGAACCCCCTCCCCCTCTCCCTCGTTTCACGCCCTAAATTTTACACATGCAGAAATCAAGAGGGGGGTCAGGACATCCGGACCCCCCCTCTAAATCCGCCCCTGCCTGAAACCGTGGTTGCACACGAATTCCTCGCAACCCCAATGGATGCTGTGCTGGCCCAAGGCTACGCTTAACAAAAAGGCATTGCTTAAGGTTCTGTTGTGGAGCAGTGAATAGAATGCTCAAAAGCAGGTCCAGTGGTTGCAAAGGTACTGGGCACAGCATTTACCTTTCTGTACAAGGCGGGCTTGTATAACAGTATCTTCCCAAGCCCCTTGCTCCTCAAGAGTTCGACCCGGAGGACTGCGTGATCTTTGACAGCAGAGGACAAGTTGTGCAGCGTTGAAAAATCAAAGGCCGCCTCTGCACCCCAAGTATGTGCTGCCTACCAGGGTCGCCCTCGTCAAACTTGAAGCCTGACAGCTGTCGAGCCTGTTGCGAGCTTTGTCTTTTGACTTGTCAAATCTGAAATATACTTGTGTGCATCTGCTTGCAATTTCGCATCATACTTTCTGACTTGCCCAATCTAGTAGACACGGCACGTCCCTTTTCACTGCAGAGTGATCTACCTAGCAGACAGTACAAGCAGCATTCAATTTTCCTGGGTTCTTTTATCGACTACCTATTATAGATGGAGCAGTTTGATACGAGGACACTTTTCTTGTTCTGAAGCAATTGCACACTCATTAAAACGACTTGCCCCAAGCCCATGGCAGGCAAGTCTGGTATTTCAGAAAATTCTGTCTCATATTAGAAAAAGATAGACATGACAAGTGTATTTCTTTTTATTGCTCTGGTACCTGGGCTGAAGAAACACCACACCAAGCATGTGCTGTCAGAGATTTTTTGGTATGGCACCTAAAATTGGAACTTTATGTGTCTGTGATAAGTTGCTGTTTCTGAAAAAGCTTTTTAACACAATGTTTATAGCAAGGGTAACCTGGAAAAAATGTGAATTGCATAAGCTAGACTCCGAAGCATTACGACTGAGAACAAAAGCAGGGCCCCCTCACGGGTGGCATCTCATTTCTCATTGACTGTGTAAGCATTCCGGCTCGAACAGTGTATTGTTCTAAGCATAGAGAAAGAAAAGGTGAAGAATTAATTGTGGTTGCTGGCATCTGGATGATTGGAGCTCCACCACCGTGCCACCGTTAATTAGGAAATGTCTGGTTCCTTGTATACAAAATTCACATTGACACCAGAAGTTGCAATACAAGTGCCGGAACATAAGCAATTGCACCGATATTTGCTGACCCAAAAATTTTATTCTATGTATGACAATTTTGTCGGGTATGACCAAGATACTTCTGCAAATCTTGTTTCCATGCTATACTGAAATCATGACAGAAGCAAAATAGTGCATAGGGAGCATTTTTATTGTAGATGGAAATTCTGCACCACCATGAGGTGCAGCACGAGTGTGGTCAGTGAAGATGACTGCTGGGCATGTGCAGCTGCTTGTCCCTCCACAGCCTGCAGACAAAGTACACGAAAGAGGCTAATGCTTACAAATACATACATTTTTAAACAGCATGTTAGAGAAATTGCATAGAACAATATAATCCCAGTGGTGTGGTGAGCAGTAGTGTAAGGCATACCACTGCTTTAACCTTCTCTCATAACTCTCGTGCAGTACTGGAAATAGCAAGAATGCGAGACTCTGGAAAGACGTTTAGTTTATGCGAGCACCTTCCTAACTAAGGAAGTGCTCAGACCAGCATACTCATGCTGTGGGTTTTCCAGTACAGCACGTAACCTATGAGACGGGCAGCCCTCAGCAATGTGCATTTAGCTTGATCTAATTACTTTGCAGTAAACAGGCCTGCTCCGTCAATCACATGAAAAAATGGAAAGGGACAAGCTGGTGGAAATCGGTCACTTCGAAACCCAAAAAAGGAAAAGAATGGGAAACACAAGACTGCTGCATTCGCCTTCCTTTCTGCTATGACTGTCTGTCCTAGCTGATTTCCAATGACATGCTAACTGTTGTTCCCATCAATGCACTTGATGCTGTGGAAGTCCAGCTCTTCAGCAATGCGTTGAGCGAGCAACAAAGGACGTGAGCACGAGCTGCTCAAGATGTAACTGAATAAAGCAGGATGAAGAAACTCGACCTAAAATAACTCATTATTGCCATATGATGCAGGTTTTCTTTCCACGGTTCTCTACACAATTCTTGCCAGCCAATTTTGGACCTTGACTGCACTTGTCTAAAACTAGGGCATTCATGTTGCACTCCAGCAGCATGTGCAAAGCAACCAACTGCTCCTGCTGAGTGGGCGAGAGGTCCTAAACAGTGCAGTTGGGGGCAGTTCAGGCCCTCACCATCCAGGGTGGCAGTTTACCTGATGACTGGTGCATGGATGACAACATGACACAGTTTCAGTAGCACGCATACATGGTTTGCGGGTGATGTCATGTCAGTAGGCGCCGTGGTGGTGGCCACCACTCTGTACATGTCAGATGTTGCTCATATTGCCAAGCACGTCTCTGAGCAAGTGTGCCCGTAGCCGAATGGTTATCGTGCTTGACTCCCACGCAAAGGGCCGAGGTACGATGCCTGGCCGCGCAGGCACCTTTTTGTTGTTTCTGTAAATGTCATTGTTCGAAGTCCAAATGTTATATGCACCGAACCTTCTACGCCGATTGTCCCAGACACCCACGTATATCAGGGCGAGGCGATACGGAGTCTCGCTCTTGCGCTCGATCGTGCTACTCCGCCTTGACGCCTGCGAAGCTACCTCTTTGTACTTTTGTTTTTGGCACAAGTTCACCAAATTAAATGTTCAGTTTTTGTTCATTCGTCACCTCATCATCTGTCATTCGTGACATTGTGGTGGAGGTGCGGGGCATTAACAAAAAGGTGCATGCGCGGCCAGGCATCGAACCTTGGACCTTTTCAAGGGAGGCAAGCACGACAATCACTCCGCCACAAGCGTGCCTGCTCGGAAACGCGCGTGGCAATATGTGCTACTGCAGGAACTTCGGCTAGGTCTAGGCAGAAGTTTAAACCGTCAAGTGATCACGACAAAGTTCGTCCGTGTTTGTCCAGTGCAGTATGCAGAAAATATTGCCCTGTGTGGTGGCAAGAACCATCTGCCTTTTACTCTTAACTGGACTATGACAGATTGTGATCTTTAGCCAAAGGTGGAGGACTTGAATTTCGAGTGCAAAAAATTGAGAGAAATATGGAAAAGTGCATGACGATTTCGCCGAGTTCGATAGGCAATGCCCAGCTAGGTGCGTCCTGCTCCCACAGCCATTTGCACTAAATATTTTTAGAAGTGGACCTTCTATATAAATAGCAGACATCAATTTTGGAATTGGTGAGCCAGTTTTGTCTTAGTGTCATTCCCTTGTCAATTTCAGAGTGGTGGGTAGCTGTGGTGTTGCCGGGAATGTTTGGTGGAAGCAGGCCGCTAAATGGGACGAGAGACACAGTGGGAATGTTTGGTTGAAGCAGGCCCCTGTTGGGAAACGGGACCGGAGACACAGCCCTTTTTCCAAACTGACACTTAGTCTCATCTACTTATCTGCTCTCTTGTTCGACACAAAACTCGAGTAACCATGTGTCGATTGCTTCTGCACCATGTGTACACCCAAGTTTTTGTGAGTCTTGCTCAGGTGTCACCTTGCAAGGAACACGGTTGGACCTACAGCCACCTTGGGATCTACCGACCAGGCACAATAATGTTTATGACAGCTTCTTCGACCTTCCTCGTAGTTATGCACAGTGCAGATAGTGGTCACAGTTTTATGAAATTGCTGACATGGGCACAACAACTGTCACTTTGGCCTACTGGAGCCAGCACAGTTCACCATGATCACAGTGTAGCAAAGCTGCAACCATGGACCATCAGTGGCCATCAGCATGAGACTACCGACGGCACTCGTGCATAATACATGTTAATGCCGCGACATAGGTGCAAACAGCGTATCATGGAGATGAGTTCAGACTTTTTTATACCTACCATTTGGTGGTGGTGGTGGTGGAGCTGCCACCTGTGCTGGGTCCTCACTAGCACCTTTGGTCGCAGCAGATGAGTCCTGCAAAATCCAGTTAAACACAAGTTAACGCACAACAAATTGACAGCCTTTCCGGTTACGCGTTGATGTAATGCCCATTGCCTACACCTTAGAATTCAAGTATCGGAGTGCCTCATGCACAGGTCTAGAGAAATTAACTCGTGAGCTTGAGCGCTACGATCCGAGCTTTCGAAGAAACATTACGAGGCAGCACACTCGTGCAAAGTCAATAAGACCAAAAACAACACGGTGTCTGTTCACAACCAGTAGCAAGTTTTAGCAGACCGTTACCGTGTTCTGGGGGGCTATGTTGCGCTTTTTGGACTCCCAGGAGACTAGGGAGAGGGAAGTGACGTCAACAACGAAGCAAATGCAGATTGGATGTTGATTTTGTTTTCTTCTGTCAACATCCAATCTGCGTTTCTCTAGTCGTTGACGTCACTTCCCTCTTCCAAGTCTCCTGGGAGTCCAAAAAGCGCAACATAGCACCCCAGCGGTGGCCACGGTACGGCTGGTAAGGCTTTAAGCGCGCTGACAAGCATGCTTCAAAGTTACAGCGCGAAATCCCAGTAGCAATTTCTCTGCGCACGGCAACGCTACGCTAAAACCGCCTATTGCGATTCCCAGCACTTACCAACACTGCAGCCGAGATGCCGTGTGGCGACGGACGAAGCGCGTCCCCCTCTCGAAATCATACGCCTTCTTCAGTCTTTGCGGGCCAGGATTCTGTCCTACTCCTCGAGTTCAGCGACGACACTTGGTTCACGTCTTCCACCAGACTGCCGAGTGGCAATCGCGACGTGACAACCTTTGAGAAAGCCCGACTCGACAGCAAAAATTCCAAAAGTGAGTCAAGTTTCCGTACAGACACACGAGCACTTCACACGCAACATCCACCGTCGGCCATGACGATTCATCGCGATCGCGATGCAGCTCACGCGTTGCGAACATCTAAATTGTGTCACTTATGTAAAAAGACATGATTCATGCGACCTAAACTTGACACCGGTAATTGTATTTAGATTGTACCGAATTCTACATTTTCAGAAGTTAAAAATGTTGCTTTCACAAGACCCTCCGATGCGGCGTTGCGCTTTCCCCTCTAGGGACATTTTCTGGGTACAAATCCCGATGAAGTTACAACTCCATCGCCACTCTCCGTCGACGTCATCAACGCGGCGCGATGAAGTTCCCTACCAGTTGAGTTCGCCGCCGATTGAGATTAGGCTCCTCCCACCGGCGACGTCACGATGAAGTTTCTTCATCGCTTTTTCCAGCATAGACAGACAGGGCGCGAAAGCATAGTTCCCAAAATTCCTTCGCTCGCACAAGCACTTGCGCGGAGTAAGTGCTTTCGAAAACCAGGCGTCCGCGCCCGCGCCTTTGCGGCATTCACATCAAAATTTCGAGTTGAAGTATACGTCCGCCATATTGGTTACGGGGAGACACCAGCGACCGGCGGGGCGACAATACTAACTCTTAGCTCGCAGGTGTGGGAAAGGATCGATGACGGTGAGCAGTACGCCTGAATTGTTACCGTCAACACTACCAAATTCACAGCAGCACAGGAATCTTGACCTAACAAAGATTGCAGCGCACAGAGTGCTGCCAGACGTTCGAACGATTTCGCATATGGTCTATTATTGTGTAATGTCATAATTAGCTAAACATTTAATTTCAAAATAAAGTATGTGTTCCTCCACCATAAATATTTTATTTTAAATCTAACTTTAGGAGCAGGGTGTTGATGTCTCGTGACGTCAATTTTCCCGCTAAATCTAGCGGAAAACTGAATTTGTTCATAGGTGACGTGACACCAAGTTGTATGACGTACGTCAGTTTCCCCGCTAAATATAGAGGGGAAACTAAATTGGTGTTGAGGTAACGTGACGTCATTTGTTTCGCTAAATTTAGCGTGGTTACGCCGACGCCGACGGCGACGCTGACGGCGACACCGCTCAACCCGGAAACGGGCGCCTAAGAGATGCGCTCTAAAAATAGGCCAAACACAGATGAAAGAGCAAGCGGCAGCAGCAGCGTCGACGGCATTCAGGATGCGAGAGCTGCTGTCGTCCCAAGCTTTTGTAGCGAGGCGATGCAACAGCCTCCGGACACAAATGCAAGCAAGCAACGGCCAAGCGAAACGAATGTGTAAAGAAGCGCGTACGAATAAATCGACGGCGGCGCTGTTTGTCGGGCAAGCGCACCCGAGACTGACGCGCGGCCCGGCCAACGATTAGCATACGCCCGTACGTGCAGTCGGGGCTGCTTGCTCCGGCCGAGCTTGACGCTGACGTCTCGACAAAGGCCGGTTGTCCGGTAGGTTCGCACCACAGAGCGAGAGCGGGCTCTGTCAATACTCCCTCGAAAACAAGGCCCGCGTCTCTCCCCGACAAACGTCATTACTAGTGGACCGAGGCAGCGCCGCTTATCTTGCGTCAGCATCGCCGCCAGCGCGTCTCGTAGCGTCTCCCAACGAGTGCGACGCTATAGCACGCAGCGACGCCAGGGCGGAAGCGTCCGCCGCTTTGCGGCGTCTCTCGTCGAGCTTCAGCGCACTTTCCGCTTGGGTGGGTCCGGGATCCACTACCGATGACGTCATGCGCAGGCCTTGTCTTTTGGTGGTATTGGCTTTCTTCTCTTCCGGGAGCCACTCATTCGCGAGAGGAGGGTGATGCAGCGCTGACTCACAGCACCGCTGGCCAACACCTCCTAAAGAGCAAGGGCGTCACGCCGAACTGGGAGCACGACTGTGCACGACTGCTGCGTGCCCAGTCGTGGCCGGAACAACGAACTTGGTGACTTGCATTGAGGGTGTTGTCTATTCGTTCCCCCTTTCCTGTGGAAGACAATGCGTGGGCGATGTCTTAATGACCGCCTTCGTGAACAGAACGACATCGACAACGCCAACTCTGGCCACTTGGGAATTCACTGTCGGGATAGTGGCTGTTCGGCGCCTTTCAAGAACAGCACCGCGTTAGGCAAAAGTGTCAGCCAATGAACGAGGGAAATTATCGAAGCCGAGACCGTTATACGACTGGAGGAAGAATGTGATAGGACGCCGTCTATAATAATGTCGCATAAAGAGATCGATAATTTAGCCGCAACTTTGCGTAGGTGATAAAGGATATTTTTCCTTCTTTATTTTTCTTATTTTTTTTTTCTTTTTGAAAGTCGTCTTAATTTAAAGTAGACGTACAAGCAGAAGTTTATCGCGCAATACAGAGTGGTTAATGAGCGCTGTGTGAGAGGTTTGTTCTTTCTTTGTTTAAAAGCTTGAGTGATAGTTCGTCAAGTGCGATGTTACGTCAACTAACATGAACATCCAAATGCAAAATCTAAAGTTTTAACAGCTTACGCGGATGTTTCCTTTCTAGTTTTATCCCTCTCAAAGCCGCTCGTGAGGCATAAACGGAAAGATTTGTAGTTTTTGTCTTGTTCTTAGCAATACAGTCAGTCATCGGAGACTCCCCAACGATGTGCATTTAATCCCCGTTCCTCCGCGTCACGTTTTTGCCACCAGACCGCGGAAGTCATCGTTGCGCATTTGAACAGGCGCGAGCTCCTCGTTTCTAAAACTCGTCGCTTCGAAATTGCGTGGCGTGAACTCATTTTTAGTTGCGAATAGAACTAAGAAATTTTTATATGTGGATTCAAACGGAAGCAACTCTATGATTACCTTCATTTTGGATCTTGAAGGTCTCTAGTACGAAATATATTTTATTATCCTAGTCTTTCGTGTGTGGCCCATTCTACGGAGACACATCATCGATTTTTGCAGTTCACAGTACATATTTATTCGTGGCATCCTTTTCCCTTTTCCCTTATAGGTAGACAACCGGGACGAGCTTCCTACGTTAATGGATAGATTTATGAATGTTAACGGATGTACCCTATATAACGTGCGGTAGCTTGTGCCACCTAGCATAAAAACTAAAATGAAAAATTTTGATTTTTTTTATTCGTCCTGTCAAGCCAATTTTCTTGCCCTCTGGAGTTTTTTAGCTAAAACCAGGCATTAGCAAAAAAATAAATAAGAAAGAGAAACCAAGATTTTCTTTTCGTCTTCTCACCCGGCCAGGGAGTCGCCAATTTTCCTGAACCCACCGGAGGATAGGTCTTTGGGCCGGTGCCAAGGGGGAGGGAGTCCCAATTTTATTCAGTTTGATAGTAAGTTGAACTTCATTCAATTTTTCCTAGATAATTTCCACCAATCTTCTAACCTCATCTTTGTAACTTGTCCGTTTTTTTTTTCTTCTTTTTTCCTCCGTCTTCCCAAATCGTGTGATACAGTTATTAGTAAGAGAAAGTCTTCACGGCGTCAGACTCTAATGAAACGGACCGCGTGAGTTGAGCACCGGTGAATTCGGCTCCCGTCAACGAATGGCGAATGACCATAAAAACTGCCGTAGCGTCACTGACCCAAATGGGATTACCAAGCAACGGATACATCGCACACAACACTGTCCCACGCACAGACACATGCTTTCAGGTCAGGCGATTGTGTTGTCACAGTCGAGTGAATGCCCTGTAATTATTGGACGAGTAGTTAAGAAAACGGTGGCAATATTATGCTTTCTTTTGATTTAGTAATGTTGGTAGACATTATACCTCAATATAGAAGCATGTTGTGTATTTCACGTTGGAATTGTAATATTGTATTCATCCCCAACCCTTTACGTAATGTCGTTTAGCGATGACGTTTAAAGGCATATGCATGAATGAAATATTGAATCTCGGTCTTTGAAATAAACTTTTATGAAAAGAGCGATGCTATATGTACTACGTAGTGCAGCTCCACTGGAAGTTGCTATATGTACGACAGCATGCCGCTCGGGCCACCCTTTTCGAACTGCGCGTGTATCACTGGGGAGCTCGTTAACACAGTACCCCGCCTGCGTTCACGCCGCTTCGCGGCGACAGTATTCGGCTGCTAATTACAAAACTTAACCAGTACACGCCGCTTCGCGGCGTCCAGCCGGCAACCCAAGTCCCGCTGTCCCCGATCGCACCTCCGGAAAGGGAGTCCCACACCATTTAGTTCCGCGAAGTTTCGTCGACAATATTCGTTCATCGAAAAAAAATAAATGTCGTAAATATCGCCAAATGCCTCGACAAAACAAAATGTTTGAGAAAAAAAGAAAAAACAAAGTACAACCACCGCGGATCGAACCCGCGTCCACTAGTGTATGAAGCGGACACCTTAACCACCGCTTAGAAAACTCGTTGTAACCATTCGTTTTATACGAGATTAGCGGAGTACATATAGCAACTTCCGGTGGAGCCGCACTACGTAGTACATATAGCATTACTCTTATGAAAATGGTGTTATAAGAAAACATATATCAAAGCGTTTCGTAAACATTCGCGCAGATTTTATTCACAAAATATATTAATCTTTTTTCAATGCCGTAATATATTAATCTTCTTGTTTTCTTTCGCGATCAATGAAACTAGTCTTCGGCATAATAGTGTTTTGCGGTCTCGTCGGTAACTACACAAAAAGCGCAGATCCGAGCTCGGGCACGTTCAGACGCTGCGTGCAACCGGAGAGAAAACACAGCGCCAGGGCTATCTCCAGCGGCGGGGACAAACGAAGGATCGAGCCGATAAATGATTCATGAGAGGACGCGGACATGGAATATTTATCCCTATCCCTACGTTTTATTTTTTCTTCCTTTCTGGTTTCGGTTGGCGCTCCTGCGCTTTCTTTTGTCGTTTCGGTTGGCGGCGACCCGATTTGGCTGTGCCAACACCTCCTGGCAGCACGGGCTTCAGAACCTTCTCGGTGTGTGAAAAAATGCCGCCCGGAATCTGCATGCCCTGCCTGTTCGGCCAAAAAAAGAAAAAAAAAAAAAGATGCGTCTTCGCACCCTCCCTTCTTGGTTCCCTTTTTCCCCTTTCGTCCGCAAGGCGCCGGAGGAACAGAAAGGCTCCAGCAAGCAGCTCGTTGTTAGCTCACTGCCGCTGGATACATATTGAACACACCCGTAAACGTGCGAAGGAAGCGAGCGCACATTGAGGGTTGTGTAGGTTTACTTAGCGAGAGTTTGATCGACCTTTGAGATTTTACGATACTGCATTCCCGGAAGTGTCTGCATATGCGCTTGTTCAACGCCCCCGCAGTACCAAGAAAAAATAGCAATTTTAGGGGTTTACGAGCTTAGTGAACGAAGGCCATCTGGCACACCCTAGCGGAGGGAGGCGGAATAAATTCGACCAAGTGACGACGTTTTCACTTGCCACAGGAATCTCGCTTACACTGCACTTTCACCGCACTAAGTCTCCGTCAGATTGTGGGAACCTCGGTCGGGATACAAACCCTCCAACTGAGAATACGTAGGCCGGTGCCTTTTCATGGTAGCACCGACACCACTGCAACATATTTATTCAAATAAACATGCGTTGTGAAAAAAAAAAAAATCCCTCTATTTGTACTATAACTACTCCAGTTACTTGACTAGGTTGAATACTGCAGTCTGTAGTCTCGTCTGTGGAAGACAGAACTACTAGAGGGACTCCACAATGACAGATGGCGCTAGTTTCTGCGACAAAGTGGGACAGGTGTGAAGCCCTACTCTTCGGACAGTGCCAGTGGTCTGTCGTGTTGAGTGAGAGAGAACCAGGAACATGGTGTATACTCAATGCCTTTTCTGACACAAAGTGTCCGAAGTCGCTAGGTTATCGCCGTGTCCACTAGCGTCACCTCTTGACGTAGCATCCGGAGCTGAAAACCTGTCACCTCCATTTTGTTTGTATTCGTGCAGAGTGTCCAGTATTCACCCTTATCGTACTAAACCCTTTTTGGATGCTGCGCGACCACTTGTGAGGGATACATCTGTCCCTCCTCATTTCCACGATTGAATATAAACAAAAACGATCAACGGAGCTCCGCGTCAATCACGCCACAGTACACACGCAGCGGCATCTGAGAGAGTGTTAAAACAAACATGTTTATAGTATTTCTGGTATTTCTTCGAGAAAAGCCTGATATACCTAAACCAAGAACCTCGCGGGCCCCTTGTCAATGTGATGACCACCAAACCACGAAAGCAGCAAGAGTCGACCTAAAGCCTCAGTCACACTGTCCGCACACCGTTCGCACATAGTGCATAAGACGCGGTGTTCCCTGTAGGCACGCTGACAGTCTGCGGACAGGCCTCAATCATGTTCGGAGCATGTTTGCGCCATACATATACATGCTCAGAACATGTTTGCAGACAGTTTTTGTATGATCAATGTGCCGGGGCCATTGCACAAGGAAGGCTTCAGGCAATGGCTGCAGGCTGTCTTTTGTATTATGCATTAGCATAGCGGCCGCGGCTTAAACGCGACCGTGAGCCCGCCAATGGGGCGGCGAGTTCTACCGCGACCCGCGCGCAATCTCGAACCAGCGAGTGCGTCAGTTTCGGGGAGACAGGCATCACGAGGTACGTTTTGTGGTAAAGGCGACAATTCTTTCTGTCTTCTTTCCGGTCCTTGCTGGTCCATTTGCTTTGCGCGGTTGTGCTCATACTCGCGTCCGAACACGAACCACCGGACCCAAAATTGCCCGCTGCCTGGCGTCCGAATCCTCCGTCCGAATGACCCCCCGGCCGTCGCGGCAGTTGTGCCTGAGTGGATGCCCGGCGCATCCGGGCTTCGAGATTTCTCCGGGGACTCCTAAAAGAAGGTTGGCTAACTGCGGCGTCGGGACGTGGTCCATTCCGCCTCCCGAGCAGCGCGCTTCCTCGCGATGCTCCACTTCGGGTGAGCAACGCTGACTCGTTTGCGCCTCGTTTCCCCTTACAGTGGTCCAGAGCGAACGCTGCAGGGGCCATCCCAGCAGTCAGTCCAGTGCTGTGAATGTATCCATGTATCACGCGCATCTCAAAGGGCTCTGAAAACAGGATACGGCAAATGCCGTCACGATAATAAAAATAGCGTACACTTCTCTCTTAGAAAAAACCTGAAACTTGCGGCGGGCGCGTTCGTTTTCAGTTGGGACATAAACCACGTGAACAACACTGGTTTCCTCCTCGCTGTTGCTTCTTCCACTTCCTGGTTTTCGGGATACTGGGGACCAACAACAACAGCAGAGGCCTTGAGTTTGGTGTTAGGGTAACGTTGACAAGATTTGATCAGGGGAAAGATTCCATCGCCGGGGGAAGGAGGTGGGGGTGATGTCTTTAGGGGTTTTTTGCCCGATCCCTCAAAAGCCATTTTGGCGGTATCCCAAGCTGCCTGGTGATATCTACAGAAATGCGGAGGAAAAAATAAAGTGGCTTTAAAGGGCCAGGAAAAAATCGCCCGTGACAAAGAGTACAGCCACTAACATCCTTCCATCCGACAATCAGCAGAGAGTATGAGTGGCTGTCCATACCTGCGTGATGAGCACGCTCTAATCGTCTATCCAATTAAGAACGTAAGCGGAAAGAAGATTTCCCCCTAGAAAATACAAAGAAACGTGCAAAAGCAGACCGGAACCGGAGGAAAAGATCCACTGCCGGTACAGCATCTGCTGTACCGGAATAAAACGGGGCGAAAAGCTGTCCTGTTTGACATCCATTCACCCAACGCTGCAATTGTATTTTGTGCCGTTTATCACATATTCAGCAAAGGCATACAAAAATATATGTAATTTTGACTTTTTAAGAATATTTTGAATGGAAATGAACAGTACCGATTAATCGATTGATTAATCGATAAAGGGCTGGCGACTAATTGGGTAAAATATTCTAATTGACGCCCAGCCCTACTATTTTTTACAGTTTTAATAGTATGCTAAATATCTTCACAATCCGCGTACTCGTATACGAACAAGTCTGTGCGTGAGAAAACATTCATTTATCCATAAACATTGTGCAGCGCGGTTGCACTATGGCAGGGCCCTTTTGGGAGGAGGGGATTAAGAGGATCGGCCTAGGCCGGTGCTGTCTGAGTAAAACAATACCGACTTCAAAAGTTTGATTCTGTAATTTTCATCGCCCTCCGGCCTAATCCACTCCTCGGGGTTTCTGGGTCCGTTTCCAGTTGTTGCTCTTTCGTTCCGTCGTGAAGTCCTTGCACTCCGAGAGGAGATGTTTAAGGTTGCGTGTGGTCGTTTTCTTGCAGTGCTTGCACCCCGGAGGATAGGGATCGAAGTTAGGATCGTTCTTTTTTCTTGCATCATCCCATTTACTGAGGAGGTGGGGTGTTTTTGCACTCCTCGTTATTACACGCTTCAAGAGCACCGTTTGGTACTTCTTGAATCCTACCAGGATTTGATGGGGGTCCTCCGGGAGCCTGTCCTTTATTTCTTTCTTAAGTCTTCTTTTTTCCTTCGCGACGAGCGTGTCGGGGCTGTATTCCACACCCAGTTACTAGGGAAAACAGAGTATCTGTGGTCCCGGGGCAGCCGATCGACATTGTTGGAGAGGAGGGTTCGACTATACTCTCTGGCAACTCTGTCGGCCAGCTCGTTGCTCTTGACCCCGGCGTGGCCCGGGACCCTGCATAACTGGAACCGGGCGCTGTGTCTCTCGAGAGCAAGGATAGCGGTCATCATAATTCTTCGTACGGTGGGGCTTATGGCTTGATGTTCCTTGCACGCCCTCAGGACTTCTTGAGAATCAATAAAGACGAGCACTTGTTTCTTGGTTTGATCTTTGCTAGTGCAGGCATGTTCCATGGCTGCGAGCAGTGCCTTCGCCTCTGCTTCTTCCGGTGAGTCGGCTGCTGTCGGTAAAGCCCAAGCCCCCTTACCCCGCAGGTGGAAGGTCAGGGCGGCTGTGCCGTCATTGATCGGCTGGTCTGTGTAATAAACCACTATATATTGATCTCGCAATGCTATTTCGACTGCTTTTTCGTGTTTCTAGGCGAAATGTTTTCTTCGTTCTAGTTGAGTGGGTCCTATCTTCCTGGGTGTCGGAACTGGAAAAACTATAGAAATATTTTCCCAGGGTGGAAAATGCTCTGGTAAGTTCTCAAAGTTCTCCGTGCTCCGTCCCAAGAGTTTCATAAGATCTCTTCCAGTCGGCGTATGTCTCAGCTTGAGCTCGTATACTTCCTCCTGTTACTTTCGAAGCTCCTCAAACGTTGGAAAGGAGACACACTTGTGCAGCTCTTCACGGGGCCACCGAAGAATGTCAAGCTCTTCGAGCTTGACATTCTTCGGTAGCCTCGCGATGCAAATTTTCGCATTGTTGAGCTGGCTGTCAAGTTTCTCCATGATGATGTCCCGCATCGCGAGATGCCGAAATTGCAGTCCATACATGATCTTGGAGGCGAGCATAGACTTTTTTTGTCAGTGAACTAGCTACCAGCTCTTCTGCCCCCCCCCCCCCCACCCTCTTTAGCCTCTGTATAATCCTTTGTATGAGTGCAGTTCCCTGCTTCCAAATCCTGACCATCTTCTGAATCCAACTCCCTGCGTTGTTACTGGTGTTTACGCTGCTGTCGAGTCTGGGCTGTTTGTCTGTCTTCTCGATCGTCTTTCCGTCAGTCTTGAGGTCCATGTGGGCTGGCGCCCCCTTACCAAAAATCAAAGAGTTTGTCTTTTCCGGCGAAGGGACTCAGGCCTACGATCTTGAGATTATTTTCGATTGTGTCCAGTCCCGTTTGGACTATCTTTCGTTGCTTGGAGTGATGTCCCCTATTGGTCCATAGCGTTAAGTCGTCGGCATATACCGTAAATCTTAGACCGTCAATCTTCGCAAGCTCCCACAACACCGGGGCCATGGCTAGGTTAAAAAGAGTATGAGAGAGCACCGCGCCCTGTGCTATCCCAATGTTGTTCGTTCTCACCGAGCTCAGGTGCCGCCCCTTCTCTGTAGCTTTTGTTCGTATTTGCGTAGTCAACGAGGGGGCATCGGTGACCGAGGGGACTAGTGCACACCAGCTCGGAGCACGTGGAGCGAAAGTGCGTGCTGCAGACCCCAGGGATCTTGGGTTCAATCCCCACCCCGGCCCCTTTCGATCAGGATGACCATAGTATACCGGCAAGCGGTCGTCAATCACTAATGCGTGGTGCAGGCTAGCGGTTGTACTGCACTGGCTAGATGTCTCATCTGCAGCTGAAACACCAGACTCCCATTGAGGCTGACTATCTTCCGGTTGTGTAAACATACACGCTAAATTATTATTTTAAGACCTCGGGTTGTTAGTTGTACTGTACCTACCAGGCTGTCCCGTAACGCAGAGGCCCAAGTCTCCACCTTCGAAGATAAATAGGCCTGCCTCTGTGTACAATCCTTCCTACAACGGGTCGGATTCTGGGCTAATCTATTTCGGGTGCAGGGTTGGCCGAATGTCCGCCGCCGAGTGGGGTCCCTAATGTGGGCGCAGAGCGCTCCATCTTTCCCAGCTGTGCCCTCTGCTGGCCGACGGCTGACGGACGACTGCCTCGGGGCTCAGCCGGGAGAAGCACCTTCGCAAATCCGGGTCCTCAGCACGCGCAGGACTTTCAATTAGCGACGCTTTGGCTGAGCCTCTGCTCGCCTAATTACACCAAAAACTGTTTCGGAATTGCACGCGCGCGGGGCCGCTGCTCGCTCGGCCACTCAGACTGCGGAGAAAAGGCTCTGGTCTGACTCAAAAACGCGGTAATTGCGTGCAGCCGACCTACCCGACTGGCCTCGGGAATAAATTTAAAGAAAGGCGAACTTTTCATAAGCTGATGTTGGAGTGCTTTTGCCGGAAACTCGCGGCATACACAATATGCTCCCGAGTAAGTACTGCACACTCTAAAAAATCGTAAACTACGACTGTCCCGCAGCTCTCGGGAGAGCCGATCGCTGCATTCTACGGTGGGCAATGGGCGAATGACAAGGCTGATAACATGTCCAGACCTCAAGAAACAGTTTGCGCAGTGGCGTTGAGCGTATCGGACAAGCAGTCAGGAAAGAATCCTCCTGGAAGTCTCAAAGACAATGCTCCCAATATTGCTCGAGTAGGTGCGAGTTATTCTCACCGGCCATACATATTACGCGATAATGCAGACAGGGGGTCGCTTGACACGGACCAAGTGGCATCTGACGTTTTGCTAGGAATATCGGTTTTTTCGGGACTGCCCCGAAAAATCTAAGTTTTTTGGGCGAAACCTTTGGCTGCAACCTGGCGGCTCGCTGGAGGTTTCTTTCCAAGCTCATTAGCTAACCGTTATCAGACTCGGCCGCGGCGCACGCTTGCCCCTCCCTCTCCTTCCTCCGCTCGTCTCAAGGCCCGATTTCCCGACGCTTATTGCGCTCAATTTGGTATTTTGCGACTTTTACTGGCTGCGGCCTGAGCCTGGAGCGTGCACTCGCAGCCGAAGCACGGCGAAAGGCAAGGAGCGCGTGCTGGATGCCTCGAAAGAGACGTCCTGCTGTTCTCATCCTTTCAGAAGGTCGACCCGCGCATTCCGAACTGTCAATTGCGGCAACTCATGATAGATAAGAGAGGCCCTACTCTCCATGGGAAGCCAGCGCGCTGCTCAAATTGGATACAAGTGTCGCGTTCTGCCGGGATCCGACCACGCGCTGGAATCCCGCAGGTCATGTGGAAGAACCAGCACCGCGGCCTCGTTATCGCGAATAGAGTTGATGGTACTCGGCCACTGCGGTCGGCGGCGTATGCGGAGACAAATTAGAGAGCCGCGAGGAGGCGCCAAGTCTTTCCAGATCGCTATCACCGCCTATATTTCGGAAAGTTTCTAACTGCCCGAACGGGCTGCCAGGTTTGCGATACGAGTGGCGAGGAGGTGACGAAAGTGTCAATTTTCCGCAAGCCTTTCAGCCTTTCCTCCCGCTATCCTTCTCGTCGCCCGACAACGCGCCGTATGCAAACTTGCTACCGATCGGCGTAAGGGGTTGCCCGCGTTCTCCATCGTTTGAGTTGCTTCCTCTCTTACATCTTGGCTATCCACACCGTAGCTGCGAGTCCGCGACGCGTGCGCTCCTTAGGAGGACCCTTGGCGATATCAGCGTGGCGGCGAAGTCGGCCCGGCGATGCGCCTTAATTAAAAAATGGGTCTTGGCACGCCCCCGAGTTTTGCGGGAGGCTTTAATGCGTCCGACGCGTTTAATTACAGCCGCGACGCGAGCGTTCGCCGTCTTTAGGCACTCCCTGGCCTCCTCTATATTTACGTACGCACGCGGGCAACGAATCTCGGAGCGTTCGTGAAGTGTCGAGGGGGGGACCCGAATGTTGTCAACAATATTTACGAAGACACCGGGTGAGCTTATAAACCGGGTCGTTTTATCCCGAATCTGGGTGTAAATAAAACCCTCGATTGTAACGACTGAAACTCGGGGAGTCAGTAAGTTTGACTCCTTTTCATATAGCCAATTTCCACATTTGGAGCTGCGGCTTCATTTCACCCTTCGTCATCGAAGAGATAAATGTGACACTGAGCGTACACTTAGTGTCACCCGTCGTGTAGTTTTATCTTTTTAAGCCGCATTCGCAATCATGCGTCCTACGGACGTGTTCGGCGCGCGGACATGATAACAGAATTTTCTGCTGACACGCCTCGAACATTTTGTTCGAAGCAGCTTCGTGCACATTCAGACACTTTTCAGCGCGTCAGTAACCCGAGCCGCCACCAGACGGCGCGCTCTCCAGGCCGCCAATGTCGGCCTGTATTTTGGCCTTCGCCTGCACTCCGGTTATATCACTTGGGGGTCTTTGTTTGACGATGCGCGACCGCAAGGGGGCGGGTAAACGGCGTCCAGCGGGCAGGACGTGCTCTGTAGTGGGTTGCGAAAACTCCAGTGGCGACATTGAGGTCTGGAACCCCGCTGTGTGCACTGAACATGCCCCGCTGAAGCGCATGAACTCTCTGTGCTCGGTGCCATTTTCGATGCACCGATTCGTACTGAATAACCCGAGCAGAGCACCTTTAGGACGGGACTGGCATCACTTCTTTTTCGGGCCGCGTTAGCGAATTAGCGAATGCTCGTTCGCGCAAGACTTTCTACCCACCGCATAGATTGTCGGCTCGAACTCATTTTGGTGTACCCAAAAGCGAACACGATATTTTTCTGATGACCGACGAGGCGCACAGCCAAAGACCGCATGCGAGCGACTCCCGGGTGACGAGCGAAGTTCTCTAGGAATCAACCGAGCGGTGCGACGAGAAACAGCGAGCAATGCTCCCCAGCGATGGCCCAGCCCGTCGCTGATCGCCATGTTTTTCGCTTACCAAATCTCATACGTAACTAAACTACCCCAATGCAGCGAAAAACAAGACCGCGACGAGAAAAGTACGCGCATGCAGCGATGGATAAGACCGCGATGGACTGCTGCGTGAACTCGACATTTGCAGAAGTCGCACTGGTTTTCAACTACCTTTATTTCCGGCAAAAATCTAGCAAATGTGATGAACTTGCATCGTCTCTGAAATATAGGTAGGGCTCCGTGCTTTCGGAGTTTATTTTTCGTGAAATTCGGAGGGTGTTTTTTTAAGTTTATTTTTTAGCGAAAATTCGGTGTTTATCGGAGTTTATTTTTCATAAATCCCCAATCCTCCGAAATTCGGAGATTAATTTCGCAGTGTTTCCTATTAAAAATAATAAATAATAACCGGATGCAAACGTATGCCAGATAAAAAATAAAACGCGCTTGTATCAATTAAGATTTCTTCAGTTGAATTTGGCGTTGTTGTCATTGGAAATACTAATTTGTCCCACAACAAAAGTCGCACACAAGTGTGGTTTCGATAAACGTCGATACCTTAAAATCAATAAACTGCCGGAGGTAGCCGCAAGGAAGCTCGTAGTCATCCCATCAATCTATCCCGCGGCCGCGCGAGGTGGAGTGGTTAAGGATGTAATAGAGAAGTTTTAACTGTCCCTCTTCCCTATTTTATACAATCTCTATGGTCCATAGCTTTCACTGTTACCCCCAGAAAGGTACCCTCTCCTTTCTCTAAATCCCAAATCCCATGGCCCAAACTGGAAACCAAAAGAGTGGCTTTTGTCGTGACACGAATGGTACGATGACCTGTTTCCCTGAACCAACCTTGACGAGACATGCCGTAAGACCCCCTTTTGACAACGGTCCGAGGCTTGAAAGATAATTATGGTGTCATTTTTCCAGGACCATCGACCCTGCGCTGCTCAAAATGTAAAAAAAAAAACAAAAAAAAAACTTTTTTGTTTTTTTTTTTGCAAAAATTTTACCGGCGGGTGTTTTCCGGAGTTTTTCGAATTTATCCGAAAACACGGAGCCCTAAATATAGGCCATAATCTTGTGTCGTCGACCCATTCGCTCTCCGATTCCATCGTATATAACACCCACCATGGTAGTACGTAGTGCAGCAGTGGGAAAGTAGAGGCCGGCAATGGCGGACGGGTCACGTGATGCCAAGATGGCGGCGCCCAAGCAAAGTGGCCTGAAAGTGTCGATATGCTTCGAACATGGCTGCAGACCAATGTGACCGTCATGCAAGGAAGAAGCATGCCTCAGACAGTCTCTGCAAACTGTCTTTTGTAGCATGTATTAACAGTGTGACCGCAGCTGAAAACTTCACTCAAATGAAGGGAAAGAAAGGTTTTTTAAGAAGCGTAATTGGGACACGTATTTTATTCCTTAATTTTTCCCGAAAAAATATTTTCTTGCGCAATATTCACGACGCTAAGCGTCATTCAGGTGAGGTTCACCACCCGCTCTAGGCCACGCACACAGAAGGATGACCCCGGCCATTACTACTATAGCCGGTGACTTGTCAAGAACGATGTCGCGCACTATAGTAGGTTACAAGTCAAGAAGGTAGCGGCAAATGCCCCTCAAAGGGAATCATATATCCCTCCGCCACCTCCCCATCCAATAGCGTTCCATTGTTTCCGTGACGTCGTGGCCAACGCGGGAGAGGGTTTTGCCTTGCTTTGAATATTTGCTTTATCTTTCGACCTTGACTTAGCGTTGTGGAAGCCAGGAGAGGGAGATTAGAAGTCGTTTTTGTTTCCGATGGAAACAAAAACGACTTTGGGAGATTAGCTTCCCCTTCCGATGGATACAAAGGCCACTTTCAGGGGCTCGGTTTCCTCTCCGATGAATACAAAGGTCGCTTTCTTTGAAAAAAAAAAGGGGGGGGGGTGGGGGGTCGGAGACAAGTTCGCATCACTCTGTAGCCATTATCTATTCATTGAAGCGGAACAAGGGGTGTTCCAGGGAACTATTCTTTCGACTGCGGATGGATTTCAAACTGTCGCATCACGATTGTGGGAGGAGCTTCTCCTACCTTCTTGACTTGTAACCGACTATAGTCACCTAGCTGTGTTTGGAGATTTGTGTTTGTCCTTCGTCCCTCTTGTTCCCCTTCTCCAGGGATTACTTCGTCATTTGTCCAGCTCGCTTGCACCTTTGTATTTAATTGCATTCTAATAAAAATCCTCCCACCCCTTTCCACTTCAGCGGAGCGAACGGTGGAGAGGAGGTCGCCTCCTCTCCAGCGTTCACTCTACTAAAGTGGAAAGAGGTGGGAGGGAGGAGCTTCCTCTTCCTACTTGACCTGTCACCGGCTATAGACCGTTCCATTAGGGTCATTGCAGAGAGGGTAATAGAGAGAAAAAAATGCCCTCCCCCTCTTACCCGCATGTCGTCTGCTCCACCGAGTGGGCAGTACCTAGCATCCGGCTGGCGTACAAACTCTGTTTAAAATCGCGTCATTTTGGAAATTTCAAGCGCAGATGCGCAGATTTTGGTATGCCAGTTATCGTTTAATACTATGCTAGATAAAAAGACTAACAGGGTCCAATTGCGCTGTTACCTGCGTGCAAATAAAAAATAAATAGGGAAAACTGTGTCAGATTGGCCGGTCTCTCCCGCGAAAAGTAAATCCGGTTGCTGCACCTTTTTTACTATACAAAGTTCGTACTGGTGTAGGCCTTTAGCGGCCATGAGTGTAAGTCTGAAGTAATAAATAAAAGCGTGCTCTTCTGCCACAATATACGCAGTAGTTGAGGGTAGTACTGCCGGCTGGCTCAACTGCTATTTAAGTAACGGAAAAAAGATATGCTAGTTGATCATTTACCGAACTAGAACAACAGAGAGCTATAGGCTGATTTTGGAGTAGCCACAACTATTCTAAGAACGCGAACCACTTCACAACGGCAGCCACGAGCGAGAGTTCGATGTTCCGTAAAGCCCACCGCAACAGCCCAAAGATGGAGAATGGAAACCTCCTGGTTTGTCGTCTGCTAGCGGAGTCGGGGTTCCGACTCCGCTAGGAGACCAGACTTAACTCCAACAAACATGAAAATGCTCCAATCACTACAGGCTCAGGCTCTTATAGTATGTCTTGGGGTTCCGCGATTAACTTCAACCAGAGACACTATAGCAGAATCCCACTGTCTTCCTATCGATGCTATTCGCACCCAAGAAACTCTACGGATGCATACGAGACATCTAACACGACATCACTCTCATCATCTAGCTAACATTCCGGAGAAACGCTGCTATAGCCGCATCTTTCAGGTTATTATGGAACACGAAGAGATCCTTCCAGCACCTTTCAAAATCCCATGTTACTACATCACCATGGTTACTGCCCCCGTTGAAGTCTACAACACAATCCCCGTTATAACTAAAAAAAATCTGTGCTACCTTCAGACGTCCTTCAGCAACTTTCCTTATCTCACTTATACACACAACACTCTTCTTCTTGTCATATATAGATACCGATGCATCATCTATTGGATTGGTTGCACCATCGATTCGTCTGAAAGCCGGTTACAAGCTATACCATAAAATCTGCTCTACTGCTGTCATACTGGTGGCCTTCCGTGAGGCATTTCGATATATCTTAGAAGCATCCCCTCGTGCTTGGACTATAGTCAGTGACACCAAGTCAGCCCTCCAGCCACTACAACATCTACGCGAAAATAGTCCAAACAGACCACTAATTTTAGAAATACATTAAGCTCACTTTGGCACTGTTTCACTAGGACATTTCATATCATTTCAATGGGTACCTGGTTGCTATGGTATAAAAAACAATAAAATGACTGATTCCATAGCTACAGATGCTTACATATCTCTCCAACAAGTACTGTCTCCATTCTCCAAACTTGATATCCGTACGAGATCATCCATTGTAGGGGGATGTAAACCAGATGACCTTTGGAAGAAGTTCATCAACGAAAGCTCATCTATAAAACATATCGATCCATACTTGATGCTTCGAGCTCCCTGTAGACTGAAGAGACGACGCGAAGTCGTTCTCCATCGAATACGGCTAAAAGTAACTTATACCAACTATTACCTTTATCTTATTGGAAAGCTAGAAACACCCAACTGCTCTGAGTGTGAAATCATTGAAGACATTACACGCATTCTAACTCAATATCCAAAGAATGAAGAGCACCGGCAGAAATTCTTAAAGGACATTAAGCAGCCACCGGGAACAGCCCTTACGATTTAACTTCTTCTAGGCACCTGGGATAATGAAGCCCGTGCTTCGACAACTACGAACGCTCTTCTACGCTTCCTTACAGTAACATACCTCAACAAGAGACTCTAACATGTTCCACTGAACTCTTTCTTGCGTGTATTTTATGTGCATGTTTAATCTTAAACTGTGGTTCTTTTTTGTTGTTATTACTCTTTTTTTCCCCCCATATCTCTCATACCCCTTCCCCATCCCCACCAGAGTAGCGAGTCAGGAAAGTATCTCCAGGCTAAGTTCTCTGACTTCCTTTTTTTCTACCTCAATAATAATAATAAAATACAAAACTTCATGACAAAGCACAATAAAAAGAAGAAAATTGAAGGAAGCTCTTTCTATGATAACTCTGGCGCTAGGAATTCCAGCTCTTTTGTCGATAACGACAACGAAAGTTCTGAAACATTTTCTGCGTCATTTTTGATCTTCAATGCTTCAATTATTTCTCGTCCCTACTTCTCCGTCTGTGAACCAAGCGCTGTAGTGTTTTCATAGGCAGGGGTGCAATCTGTTATCGTATTTAGTTTGGTCTCGGTGGACGCGAGCGGTCCGGGATTCAAGGGTGAGTTTCCCAACTGAGTGTTTTAGTAAGGTGGCTTAAGACGAACTTTCAGGCATCGTCCCGTCTGGCCCATGTTTTGGCTGCCACAACTCAACGGAAGAGAATACATTGGCTTTTCTTGGCATTTAACATATTTGTTGGAGTGCTTGATTGGGCATTCTGGTGAACGACATTCATTGTTCACTATTTGGCGTATTTGTTTTAACTTCATTCTACATGTGAAGACCAGCTTCGTGTCGAACCGAGCAGCGAGACTTTTCATGCGGTGGGCGGTGTTATGCACGTATGGAATGCAGGCCGGGCGTGTGTGTCTGGGGTGGGGACAAGACTTTGAACGAAGAGAGCCAAACAGGGTTCGGATAATTCTAAGCTTTGTCGACTTAGAGTTGTGGCTCCAGAAAGGGAGAACTGTTTTTTTTTTTCATGCTTGTCGACGTAGCGCACTCGAAAAACTGTCACTCAAGCATCCACACACCCAAAGAACACACCTTTCACCCAGCGCTCTTTGGGTGTGTGGATGCTTGAGTGACAGTTTTTCGAGTGCGCTACGTCGACAAGCATGAATAACCAACTCGCCCAATCTCAAGTTCTTTCTGTTTTTGTTTTTTTTTCATCGTTGCTGGAAACTTTAGTGGGTGCCTTGAGGTTGAAGACGAAGTCCTAAATCCTGATACTGTAGTCCATCAACTATTGGCTCTTCGCTCATAAGCAAATTCCTAGCGCCAGATATATCATAAAAAAATCCTCCTTCAATTTTCTTATTTTTATTTTTATTTTTCAGTTAAATTCAGCTGTCTTTCTATTTATCTTTTTCTAGTACTTTCGTCTTCCTTCAAATTCCTCTCTAACCAAACTGGTTTTCGTAGTGCAATGGACATCATGTAAATGTGTCGTTGCTCGTTGAAAGAACTGTGAGTGTCTGTCTATAAACTAAATTGGGGTGTGTGTATGTTTATACAGCCAAGAACTTAGTCTGCCTCAACGGGCGACTTGTCTCCAAGCTGTGTAGGATAAATTTAATCAGTGCAGTTCAACCGCCAGCCTGGGGACTTTCACGTGCACCACACAGTAGTGATACACGACCGCACGCCAGTACGATGCTGATCGAAACGGGCAGGGGTGTGGGTCGAACAGGGGTGGTAATTGAACCCAAGATCTCTAATGGCGAATTCCACCGGTCGTTTTGGAGCGCGCCGGGATCGACTTTTCTGGAGCGAGCCTATTTCACTGGGCGATCGGGATCGAGACGGACGTGTTCCACTGGTCGTTTTGGATTAGCTCCCGCTCCAGATCTCGATCTGGATCTGATGGCGAATTCCACTCGGCGTTTTGGAGCGCGCTGGGATCATTTGACCAGATTCGGAGTGGAGCGCGGTCGATTCGAAGACGTTTTCGCAATCGCGGCTCAAACACGTGTTCGACGCACGAGCGGCAAATATGGCGCAGGAGCTCCTAAATGGCGAATGGACCTTTTGTAGAAATACGCGGTGCGCATGCGCGGAGTATTTCATGCGCCTGGGTTCGAAAGTATCTAGTTCCAAACAATCCACCATCTTGCATTTCTCGCCTTTGAGCGGTTTCGTTGTGTCGACCTCGGGGCGGAAGATTGCGCACGATGGGGACAAAGGTGAGCTTGGGGGAGCCGTATTTAGGTCACATCGCCTCAATGGGTGAACAGGATGTAGCTGACCTGATCTCGCCTCAGAAGAATTGGTAATGGCCGCTTGCTTACCCCTTGGCTCGACAGCCGGTTCGTTATCCAGGAAGGAGAAGAGAAGGTTTTGCCGCGCTACGGGCACTCCGGAAATCTTTTCCAGACGCTCCTGAGCAATTCCTGCCGCTCGTGCGTCGAACACGTGTTAGCGCCGCGATTGCGTAAACGTTGATGCTTGGTGTGCGCTAGCCAACTCGGCCACCGATCCCCCCGTGAGTGTTTGTCCCTATTCCATTTTACTGTTTCTTTTTCTTTCTTGATTTGTGCCAAGTAGGCACAAATCAAGAAGACACTTTGCTTCAGAACGCTTGGTGCCGGCCGCGCGTTACCGTCACGTTTATTTCCTCGTCTTCGCTTAGCTTGTGCGCGCTCAGCTAGCTCTATAGCCGATACACCTTCTCTTCTTTAAAAGTTCAAAAACATAAACAATGTATACAATGTGTAAAATATATACAATATCTACATAAGAGTATATACAACTATAAACACTGTAAGTTGTACATAAAATATATACAACTATATACACTGTAATGTCATTTGCATATTTCACATCACTCGCAAACTTGATTGAAATTCTCATCATACGTTAACCGTTTCGGTACACGAAATGCACGAGTAGACGGACGAGGTACGATCAGAGGTAGAAGTCTCTGTTGACAAGCTTGATTTGCATTAGCAAGCGGGATTGTATCAGGGCTTGATATGTCTTGACTGGAGTCGGAGACCGTTGGCGCGTGTGTTCCAGGGCTTTGTATATCTTCGTCTCCACTGTCGTATGCCTGGGACCCTACCTCATCGTAAGAATCGAATGTCTCCGATGACTTTAGTAGGTGTTGCCGGTTCCGCCGTATGTGTGTGCCCTTCTCAGTTTGTACCTTGTACGACCTCGGGCCCTTGTCACAGATCACTTGTGCTTTCGTTGACCATTCTTTATCTTTATCATCTCGAACTCGTACAGACTCTCCTTCTTCTAACTGGGACAGCGCTCGGCCTCGATTCATGTCTTGTTTGTGTTTTAACACTGGCCTAGCTGGTGGAGACACAAAATCCGGCAGGAGTGTACGCGCTTTCCTTCTCATCAATAGCTCTACTGGAGCTGATCCGCATTCTAGTGGCGTGGCCCTGTAGGTTAGTAACCCTAACCAGAAGTCTTGCCCAGAATGTGCACACTTTTTGAGCAGTCTTTTCACAACTTGCACGCCTTTCTCTGCAAGTCCATTCGACCTTGGAAAGCGTGGACTAGACACCACATGTTTGAAGTCATATTTTGCTGCGAACTCGGTAAACTCTCTTGCTGCGAACTGTGGCCCGCCGTCTGTACAAACCTCGAGAGGAGGTCCATGACGAGAAAACATAGTTGCCATGACTTCAATTACAGTTTTTGAGCTCGTGTCTCGTAGCTCGGCGACCTCGGGAAAGTTTGAGTAAGCATCGTAGAGAACCAGGTATGATTTCCCAGCATACATGCACAGGTCTGCACCAATTCGTGCCCAAGGTTGTAGTGGCGTCTCTCGTAACTGAAGAGGCTCTTCCTGCTGGCGATAGGCATATTGTTTGCAGGTTCCACATCGGTCGATCATCGCTGTGATGTCTGTGTTCATTCTCGGCCAAAACATTAGTTGTCTGGCCCGTGCTTTGCACTTGTTGATGCCAAGGTGGCCGCTGTGCAAGCGTCTCAGCATCTCTGGTCTGAGGGCCAGGGGGATAACAACTTTGGCTCCCTTCATCAAGACACCGTTTACAACAGACAGCTCGTCTTTGAAAGGTTTAAACTCGTCTTGAAGTGGAGTGTTATTGGTCAGGTTGTTGACAACTTCATGAAGTTCTTTGTCTTCTGCTGTGGCTGTAAGGAGCCGGGCCATAGTTTTGTCACTGACAAGTGTAGACAGGACGGTTGCTGCATGAAGGTCCACATCTTCGCTGGAATCTTCTCTTGTCGTTGGTGTCTGCAGTCGAGACAATGCATCAGCAAGAACCAGCGCTTTTCCTGGCAGGAACTCAGCTCCAAGTCGTATCGCATTAACCTCAAAAAGAGGCGTTGCAACCGTGGTGGCATATCTCCGATGCACTTTTTGGCTATGGAAATTAACGGGCTGTGATCTGTCTCGGCAGTAATATGCCGTCCGTAGATGAAGTCGTGAAACTTTTCACATCCGTATACGATTCCCAAAGCCTCTTTTTCAATTTGAGAGTAGCGGCATTTACTATCCGTCAACACTCTTGACGCGTAGGCTACAGGGTGCCAGTCTTGACCATGCCTTTGAAATAAGGCTGCACCTAAGGCTCCTTTGGACGCATCTGTAGATACTTTTGTTTCCTTCCCAGCGTCAAAAA
Source organism: Ixodes persulcatus (assembly GCA_013358835.2). Lineage (NCBI taxonomy): Eukaryota > Metazoa > Arthropoda > Arachnida > Ixodida > Ixodidae > Ixodes > Ixodes persulcatus. The sequence continues at coordinate 339,062 of JABSTQ010009964.1, read as the reverse complement.
GGGCCAATATCGGGGCTTTTGTTGATATTTCTTGCAGCATTTTCCATTCCTCCGTATGCTGTCTACTCCATTCAAAAAGTGAATCTTGTTTGTTTAAGCTACGCAACAATGTGGTTTTATCTGACAAGTTAGGAATGAACTTTCCGAAGTAGTTGACCGCTCCCAAAAGACGCTGCACTTCCTTTCTGTTTGTTGGTAGTGGCATGCTTACAATGCACTTAACTAGTTCAGGGTCTGGCGTGATACCTTTAGCGCTAATGTTGTCACCCAAGTAGCAAATTTCTTCTAAAGCAAACTGGCACTTCTGGAGGTTTAGCGTGAGTCCACCTCTTCTAGCCGCTTGCAAGGCCTTCCTCAGTCTAAAGTCATGTTCCTCACGGGTACTGCCCCAAATGAGTACATCATCTATACAAACTCGTACTCCCCTTAATCCTTCAAAGATTTGTGTCATTTCTCTCTGAAAAACTTACGGAGCGGATGAAATTCCGAACGGTAATCTCAGGTACCGGTAGCGCCCAAATGGCGTTGCAAAGGTACAGATTCGTGACGTGCTGTCGTCAAGCGGAATCTGGTGGAAACCGCTGTTAGCATCAAGCCTTGTAAAATACCTTGCACCTGCCAACTCAGCTTCAATGTCCTCTCTGCGAAGCAGTTGAAAATGTTCTCGTTTCAAGCTCATGTTTACGTACTTTGGATCCATGCACACTCGAAGTTTTCCATTTTTCTTTGACCTAATCACAAGAGGGCTTACCCAGTCTGTTGGTCCTTGGACTTTGGCGATAATGCCACTGGTAGTCATCCGGTCCAGTTCGGTTTTCAAAGGTTCGCGGAGAGCGTGCGGCACTCGACGTGCTGGCTGAACCACAGGACGGCAGTCATCCTTGAGGGTCAGGTGATACTCGTTCTTAGTGCGTCCGATGCCCCGAAAAACATCTGGAAACTCCGAGACCACTTGCTGTTGGAGGCGACTTATTTCCTCGAGACTGTCTATGCGGTGAACCAAGCCAAAGGACTCGCAGCTTTGAAGCCCCGACAGTGCTTGCTTCCCCTTCTTCACGATGAAGAAGTCCACGTTTCTAATCGTTGGTCCAATCTCTACAGAGAGGCAGGCCTTGCCCACAAGCTTCAGTTTTTCTCCTCCATAGCTTCGTAATGTTGTTGCGCTTGGTACTGGCGGTGTCGACACCTCAAGTTTCTTAAATATGCTGAGAGGTAGAAGATTGGCTTGCGCTCCGGTGTCAACCTTCAGGTGAACGTCTCGGCCTCCTATCTTCGTCATCACTGTCCAGTCACGCTCGTGCTTTACTTTGCGACCATCGACTGATAGAATCTCAAAGGTATCTTCTTCGTCATTTTGTCTAAGCTCTCGTTCATGAACATCGTCAACGTTCATCTTCTTGCCTTTGCAGGCTACCGCAAAGTGTTTTTTCTTTCCACACTTGTTGCATGATTTTCCAAATGCTGGACATTTTCCTGGCTCATGCCTTGAGCTGCAGTACTGACACTTGCGTCTTCCTGGAGCATTTCTGTCGTTACGATCCACTGGATCTACAAGCGTATCGGGAGTTTCCCAGGCCTTGCTTTGACGCTCAGAAATTTCTGCCGATTTGCAGAAGTCAACGGCTTTCTCAAGTGTTAGGTCTTTTTCCCTCAGCAGCTTCTCTCTGAGTTTCTTACTCTGTATTCCGTACACAATTTGATCTCGAAGCATCGACTCGGCTAGCACTCCGAAGTTGCAGGACTTGGCCTTTAGTTGCAGGTCTCGAAAGAACAGTTCAAAACTCTCACCTTCCGTCTGCTGGCGTGTCCTAAAGACGTAGCGCTCGAATGTTTCGTCGCACTTTGGAAGACAATATTCCTCGAATCTCCGCACGACCAGTTCGTAGTCATCCTTTTCAGATTCTTTCAGATTGAACGTGTTATAGACGTCAATGGCCTCCTGGCCAGCCACATGAAGAAATATGGCTGTCTTCTGCTGCTTCGACCTCACCTCCTTCGTTTCTGTGGCCCGGAAGTAGAGTTCGACGCGCTGCTTGAAGCGCTTCCAATTCTCCGCTGTGTCCTCCGATAGCCGTAACCCTTCAGGTGGCGGTAGTTCGACCATGGCGACAGCTTTTTTTCACTGGAGAGGAGCACTTCTGACACCATGTATCGTGCCAAGTAGGCACAAATCAAGAGGACACTTTGCTTCAGAACGCTTGGTGCCGGCCGCGCGCTACCATCACGTTTATTTCCTCGTCTTCGCTTAGCTTGTGCGCGCTCAGCTAGCTCTATAGCCGATACAAACTATTGGGCAGGAGATCGAACTATAGGGGGCGCTTTATCGCGCTTGTTGTCCCCACAGCCCGGTGTTTACCAACACAGCATAACAAAGAAATTGAACCTGGCCGAGCACGGTCTGGGCACGAGCGCTTCGCTCTGACCAGTGCTTTGGTCGCACGAGGAGTGGCCTTCGAATCGTCATCTTCGATTTCTCGGATCAAAAACAAACAAGAAAATACGGTTTTGTCCCCACAGCTGAAGCGCACCGCTAGAGGCGTGACTGTTCGATCTCCTCCCCAATAGTCTTTAGTCTTCAGTCTTTATTTTGTGGCTCTGGAGAGCCGCGGCACCGCGGAAAGGCAGCAGCCCGTACCAGTGGCGTACCAACTTTTTTTTGAGTGGGGGGGCAAACCAGACCCCCCCCCCCCCGCCCCCGCCCCCCCCCCCCCCCCCCCCCAGGGCCGGGGGCGGTGCACTTGGTATCCAAGAGTCAAAGAAAGAGTAAAAACACTTAGGCACAAGGACAGACAGCACAGTTCTTTCAACTAGCAACAGACATTTACTGATGTCTCTTTCGATACGTACTATCTCCTCCCTCCTAACTTTTGAAACTAATGAGGAAGTTACAGAAAAAAAATAATAAATTTATAAACGCCTGGAAAAAGGACACAATCCCCAAATACACTACAAGATAAAGACAAAGAAAATAAGAAATAAAAAAGGAAACACCATTGACGAAATCAGATAGAGGGCCCTTTGACTAATTCAGCTGTGGCTTCAGGTAGTTCATCTCAACTCTGGACAACCCAAGAGAAGAAGCAGCGATGTTGTGTTCGTCACCGGCTATCCTGTATGCTTCAATAATCTTTCGGCCGAGCTTGATCTTGTGTCTTCCAATTATGCTGGTGTCCTAGAACCGGGCTTCACAGTTCTTGCAGAAGCGTTGATAAACAACTATCGGATGAAAAGAGTCGCTTGAAGCACGGGGAAACCTCGAGGACGTGCTCTCGTAGGCGGGTGTTCAGGCAACGCCCTGTCTGACCAATGTATCGGTCACCGCATGAAAAAGGGATGGAGTATAGAAGCTTTCAGGCAGCTGTGCATGGGCGCCGCCATAACCGACCTTCAGTTTTTGTTCCCTCTTATACCGTTCGCTTCACTTCATCATTATCACAGTAGGTCAGGTCATTGTCATTTTAGATTCTACCGCGTCCTTCTCCCCAGCATAGGCCGTTGTGGAGACTCGTCAACGCCCGCTTCAGTGGCTCGGCATCTCGGTAAGACAAGAGAAGGTCGGCTATGGCGGCTCAATTTGGCGCGCGCTGAAAGCGTCTATACCACTCCCTCTTCACAAGGAACGGTCTGATTGACATGCTTGATGGAACGTCCTTTGGGGGCTTCGTTGTTGTTCACTCGTCTGCAAAGTTGTTTTAGGCGCAACTTGCACGAGAAGACAATTGAAGTGTTGAAGCGCGCTGCAATTCCCTTCAGTCTTTGTGCAGAGTTGTGTACATATATGGTATGGAGATAACATGTGAAGCCTTACTAGGCGGAGCTCGGGGCCTTTAAGTTGGCTAAAATTAACTGAACAAGAATAGTGCTCAGAAGACCTTGCGGATAACCAGCTTTGAGGAGAGGAGACGTTCTTGTTGTTTTGCAATGCTTAAGGCGGCGGTCCCACGGCCCCAACTATAATACCGGTGGCAGCTCTGCTAACGCTCCTGTTTGCTGTGCAAATGTCGCGTCTGTCCGCGTGTTACGTATTTCGTTCTTTTTGTAAATAAATAGCCAATTCATCATCACTCTTTTAGTGCAAAATATGATACGCATTTTTCAAAACTTAAAGCACAATAAGAAAACAAAAAGTGCAAGTTTTGATATTTTCAAAGACATACCTCTATGCATTCCAAGTTTCAGGAATTACAATGCATCCAAGACGCGTTCTTATTTTTTTATTGAATAGAAGAAGGACTCGTCTAGTTCCGTGCATACGTGTTTTTGTTAATTAGCACGCTCACATTTTTTAATATTTATTAAAAAAGAGCCTTTTATATGTGATTTTGAAGTCTAGTAACTCAGTTTCACATCATAACGCAGCAACGAAATTTATGGGCATGCTTGTGGTAAACATAGGAACTCAGAATACAAAATATTAGAAGTGCAACGCCAGCCGTTTTCTTGTAAACCCAACTTGATTATGGTAAAATGTCTAAGAATTCCCTTAACGCGTTCTTGGTTTTCTCAGACAGCGTTCTGGCATCTGACCTAATTTTTTTTTAATTGTATGCTAGAGGAACTGAGCTGGTTCACTAGAAGCGTGATTTTTTCGTATTCATATTCAGATTTGTTTAAAATATTTTTAAATCATGGGACTATTTTGAAGCTCGACTCTGTACGCAAGAAACCGGTTTCACAGGAGAGGGCAGCTATTTAAGCAACGATTCTTCAATTAGTGCTTTTCTCGTTCTAATTAAAATCACTTTCTATGATTGTAATTTTTTTAAAGCATACTTATTGTCCTAAATAATAAAAAGAACCTATGCTGTAGCAGACGACGCGCACTTGCGCCATCTTTTGAAAGGTGGCTGAAATTCGAGGTTGAGAAGTTCAGGAAAAGTGGCGCTGGGGGGATTCTGTCCCTGATGCAGAGGATTCTTTTCTCAAATATTTCCTCGCGCTACTTCCTCGTTCTTGCAATAAGTAAATAATCTTGCAAGAAAAAGAAGAAAAAAACAAGGATCACGAGCAAGTTCTCGAAAACATCTAGTGCCTATAAATAAGCTATTCAATGCTCCCTGCCATGTTCCGACACCACGAAAGGTGCGAATTTTGATCTCCATATGATGGTGACGACAAAGGGGAATTTCTTTTCCTTCACTCCAAGATTTTTACCAGACATTTTTTTTTTTTAAGGTTCCAGCTTTCCAACCGCTCTGGTTCTGTTTTGTTCGCCATCGTGCAGGAATTTTAGATTTTCAGTTTTAACGTTACTCTACTCGTAGACAACTTACGGAGAGTGTTACGTGTAAACCGCAGTGACTAGTCCTCATGGTAAGGCAACAAACAGCCAGTCATCGTGGTTCAAATCTGTGGGCTCAGGAAAATGGTCTAATAAACCCCCTTTCCATGCAGTGCCCTATCAAAAGCGTTGCACATGTGCGAAACCCTCACTACGGTCGTCTTTCTTTGGATTAATTTTTATTTCATTTTTTCAAATAAGAACAATGTCAGACGATCAACTTTCATGGTGTTGGTTTAATAATGCAACGACTCCAGGCTTCCACTTTGCGTTTACACCAATAATGACTCTTGTCCTTTGCAACTAATTATAAGCAGCCAGGTCCGACTTTCTAGAAACAGCGTCTCAGCTGAGACTTTGGGAAATAAAGCAATGCCAAAACCAGCGCTCGAGCTGAGCGGGACTCAAGCCGCGTCTCAAGACAGTCGTGCGCCCAACCTTTTGCAGTGCTTTCTTTCACTCAGTCTCAGATGAGACGCTGTTCTAGCAAGCCGGTCCAGGATCACAACTCGTGAAGTTTCCTCGCTCTTCTCTTTCGTTTTTCTGAGTACCCGCAATGAGTATTGCGAAATAAAATCAAGCGAGATGCTCAATGATGCCCTGCCATGTTCTTCCATGACCGGGCTAGAGAGCGGTTTCCTTGTGGCCTTCACTCTCGCCGAGGAGCAATGGAACTTCTTTAGCCGCGTTGGGGTGCGACCACACAACTATGCCTAACGCCGCCTGAGCCGTCCTGAACAACTGTTCCCCGACCAACGCGATTGAAAATGTGTGCAATTATACTTGCTTGAAATAACTGTAGTGAGCAGATTGAAATAAGTTTCGGCTTACAATAATTAAATTCTTGTCTATACAAACTTCTTTCTTAAGGAGACGAAGAGAAAGACGTGTTCTGCATTAGTCCCTGAAGGCAGCTGGCCTCACGACCTGTAGGTCCAATTACTCTAGAAACTTATCCAACTCAACCCCCGAGCAAAGAGGACAACACGGTGAGGAGGACGTGCCTCTCAGAAGGAATTAAAGCACTGTAGGAGCGGTAGGGTTACAGCGACCCCTCCAAGCTGCCGCCGCAGGGAGCTACTACTCCCGGTGCAATGGCCGTAAGAGATCATGCCTGTTCACTCTAGCAACTCTAGTGAACAAGAACGAAGCCCCCAAACGATGTTCCATCAAACATGCCAATGAGACCGTTCCCTGTGAAGAGGGGGTGGTATACTCCATCCCTTTTTCATGCGGTGACCGATATATACATTGGTCAGACAGGGCATTGGCTGAACACCCGCCTACGAGAGCACGTCCTCGAGGTTTCCCGTGCTTCAAGCGACCCTTTCATCCAATAGTTGTTCATCAACGCCTCTGCAAGAACTGTGAAGCCCGGTTCCAGGACACCAGCATAATTGGAAGACACAAGAAGAAGCTCGGCCGAGAGATTATTGAAGCATACAGGATAGCCGGTGACGAACACAACATCGCTGCTCCTTTTCTTGGGTTGTCCAGAGTTGAGATGAACTACCTGAAGCCAGAGCTGAATAAGTCAAAGGGCCCTCTTGTCGGGTCCATATCACATGAGCGAATGACATTTTAGCGAACAGCGACATTTGAGCGAATTGACGTTTTAGCGAATAACGGGGGTGCGCGTTAACCCACCCGCCGCGCTGCGCTTACGCCGCTTCGCGGCGACAATCTGTGTCGGCTCATTACGAAAATGTGAACACATTTGGCCCACCCGAAAACGCCGCTTCGTGGCGTCCGACTATTCGCTAAAGTGTCATTCGGTGAAACGTGGGCGTTCGCTAAAATGTCATTCGATCAAGTGAGTGCCTCCCGATTTTGTCAATGGTTTTTCCTTTTTTCTTTCTTATTTTCTTTGTCTTTATCTTGTATTATATTTGGGGATTTTGTCCTTTTTCCAGGCATATATAAAGATATTAATTTGTTTCGAAACTTATAATTTCAAAAGTTAGGAGGGAGGAGATAGTACGTATCGAAAGAGACATCACTAAATGTGTGTTGCTAGTTGAAAGAACTGTGCTGTCTGTCCTTGTCCCTAAGTGTTTTTATTCTTTCTTTGACTCTCGTCCTTTCACCAACCCGCTCTTTGTTCTTTGACTAGATATCCCTTGGGCGCCGCCGGCCAGTGTTTGTCCTGCCCAGTGGCGGCTTTTTCTGGGGAGGCAAAACACATGCCCTGCCCCCCCCCCCCCCCCCCCCTCTCTGAGAACTGGGGGGGCAAACGCCCCCCTTGCCCCCCCGGTTGGAACGCCCATGGCCCGTACCATAGAGGCCCGCGGTGCCGCGTCTAGTGAACATGATAATGGAATGAGGATGTACATGCAAGATGACGATATGGGTTGTTGGTATTGGGAAGGGTGGCAGTCCAATTCGCAGAAGTCCAGATTTCGTGAAGGCGGCTTGGGCGGGTCAGCAGCGAGCTATGGGGATCTGGCACGCCATTCGATCGGTGCATCAAGGAGCCCCAGGAACATGATGGCGCTGTTGCTCACTGGGGTCAACTCGGGCCGAAGCATCAGGCTCCAAGGAGGTAGCCCATTCAGAGTAGAAGCTGCCGCCTCCGAGGAATCGAGGCCCAGGGCTCAGATTGAGGCACCGCCGTCGCCCGGTGTGCCATCCTCTCAACGTCGTCGCCGTCATCTTGTTTATCCAACGCAATCTGCTATGTGTACATTAGTTATGTTTATCCAAAAAATCCGAAGACGACCATATCTACAAACTAAGTGTCACATCTCCAACTCAACAAACCCAAAGAAGCTCATAACTCTCTAAACTCAATTCTCGCAGAAAAAACGAAAACGAGAAGGATCACCAGGAAACACGCACGAGATTTCGTAATAAATGAGCTCGTTGTATCCGGGGTTCGGAGCGAAGCGGGCTCTACGTGGCTTTGCCGGCCTGATAGATTCGCTAACGCCCTTCTCCTTTTTTCGATCGCCTCCCTTCCGTCTTTGATTGAGTGTGAAGCAGCACTCCGAGAGAACTGCGGGGATTCCAGCGGAAAACGGGAAGAAGAAACAAAAATGCGGACGTTATCGGGAAACAAGGCATCGTCCGAACTGGGGTCGCGGATTTTCTGGGCTTTCGGAAGATTGGGACGGCGTGCTTCTTACATGAACACGAACAACGTCGAATAATTCTTGGTCACTCGCTCAACGACGCGTTCAGAGATGGTCGTGCGACAACCGATTAGGTTAGCCAACTCTGCACTCAGGCACAGGAGAAACCTTCCTCTCTGGTAAGCTTGTGCGGACCCGCCAAATTTACCAAAATTGGTCAGGACAACGAGCACTCACACGAAAAATGTTCGAGGAAATGGCGCAATGAAGAGCGGTTCGAAACGTAGCGCCATCATATGTAGAACTTTTCCAACTCAGGGAGGGCTCGCGGCCGAAATCATTGAACCCGGAGGCCGCAGCTCAAACGTATGAATGCCGTTTCGCATTTTGACGCAGCGCTCGTGCCCGCTGGGTGCATATCTGCTCGACGTTGCCCTTTTTGACTATCTTAATAGGGTTCTGAAACGGTATCGGGTTGGAAGGTTCATGACTTTGCGGAGGCGTACTGGTCCTAGTCTGGCCCAAGTATACTGGCACAGACCGCCACTGATTCAGAAGCTTCTTTGTCGCGGTGAAATTGCGAAGATAAAAGGGCACTATTTCTTTCAGTCTTGCCTTCGCAAAGATTGATGACGTAGTTATGGTGTCAAACCATTGCCTGACGACAGTCGAGCGCGGCTTATTGATCGGACACGAGAACTGCGTGAGCACTCGACTTCGGGTCGTAACAATCAATGCCTCGGCGGACATTCGGGTAGCGGCTCGTGTGTCCAACCACGGCCGTGATGAGGATAGCCGTGAACTCTTACAGTGCCTGGAGCTCGGCACGCGTTTTCCACTTTGCCAACCCCAGCGCGTGGGTATGATTAACATTGGCGGCATAAGGTAGGCACGAGGCCACGTGGTTACTTGTGGCGTGGAGTTGAGAAAATGAAAGAAGCTCATATTTGTCGAATTTTTTTCGGCGACTGCTCTTGCCTAGAAAGAAAAACTAAGGCACGTTTATTAGGTTATTAACGTTGGGCAGTGATTCTAAGTAGTATTTAGTGTGACTGGCCTTGGGCTATGGGCCTGTTGACTGCCCTGGGGCTATGGGCATCAAAACACCCAAAGTGTTTCGTGGTCCCTTCACTCCGCGGTATAACACTGCTCATACAGAAACAACGGTGTTCGCTGCGAATGTGATGACATCTGCGGACACGCCTGAAGCACATTCCAAGCATGTTTGCTTCCTACATGCTTTGACCATGTCTGCAGACAGGTGTCCATTGTGACAGCTCATACAGGGATGAAACAGACAGTGGCTGCAGACTGTTTTTTTTTTTAATGAGGTATGGGCAGTGTGACCGCGGCTTTAATGTTCTTCATTCAATCGCGTCCTCTCCTCCACCTCCCGCAGGCCTTAGCGGCATGGCCCCCGGGGAGCCCAGCTTGGCCCGGATGGCGGCGATGCATCGCCGCCGCCGCTTCGTCTTGCTGCTGCTCTGCCTGGTCACCGCCCTGGGAGGCGCCGGGGCCGACTCTGACGACGGGCCCGACACCGCGGCGCTTCCGTGCACGGACTGCGATCCGGACGGCGGTGGCGGCGACGGCGGAGCGGTGTACCCGACGGACGAAGACGGCGCCCCGACTTCGCCGTCACCGTGGGGTGACGCCTCATCGGAAACCTCGCCCGCAGCGACGACCCCGGGCCCGACCGAGCCGTACGCGCCGGCGGTGGAGTACACCATCCGGACCGGGAAGATCAACATCACAGGTCAACGGGACGCGGACCAGCCTCAGGGTGAGTGGGGCGGACTCGGAGAGGAGGCCCCATTTTTCGCGGGGCTCGGTTTCATGCTTGTGGCCGCAACCTTCTCCGCTATATTTGCAACGATATATGTTTCAATGCCTCCCCTTTATGGTTCCTATCTGCGATGTCACGACCAGGATTATTGATTACCAGCGACGATTTTGATAGTGTGTATAAGCGTGTGGCAGTTTAGTGGTAGTAATTGCGTCCCTAAACCAGCACCGTCAAAGTGGGCAGTCTGACACCCTTCTTATTTTTATTCGTGAAAGTAGAATTAATCCTACTCAAGACGTCACAGTTAGCGTTCGGTCTATTAGCGCCGAGATGTTTCAGTGGCGTCGATTTATGCTTTCCATCCGTGACTTCACGCGCAGGATTTGCCTTGCCGTGACGTCACGAGTTGTTACCCTGGCTACTTACCAGCGCTCGTGTCGTCCAGTCTTTCTTCGTTCTTGTCAGTCGCGTTGCTTATATTATGAATAGGCACCAACTAGCCCAGATATCCATTCTGTTAAACTTACCATCAGTTGCGGAGACAAATTCGATGGTGCCCGTGATTTGGCCAATCGTGGGAAGCTAACCGACAGCGACGCTTTCGGTCACGCACGTCGCGAATAGCGGCTGCTGAGGCAGAGAAAAAAAGAGTACTGCTCGAGACGGAGATATCAACACAAGCCAGGGACATATTAAAGTGGTCGCACTGCTTAGATGAATAAATCTGTATTTATGGACGATTGCTAGCAGGGTAGAGTGAACTAGAAACGACTGAGTGGGGCGAGCTACAGGCTCCGCTCTTGTTTCCAGACTGCACCTCAAAATGTGGAAAGCGATCAGGTGGAACCAAGCCACTTTGATAGCGGCGCCACCTTCGCTGCGATCGAAGCGAACGATGACACAGGTCAAGGTCATATGGGCAATATAGCCCTTAGGGGCTATATTGTATTTTTTATGATTTTGACGTCAGAGGTAACGTCAAAGCACCACGTCACGTCGACGTGACGTCACGAGGACGCCACGACGCGAGCCCTATCGGGGTACGGCGGCTTGCCTCCTGTGAACGTTACTAAAACACTCAGTTGTGAAACTGCACCCTTGAAACCCGGACCGCTCGCGTCCACCGAGACCAAACTAAATACGATAACAGCGCCACCCTTTGGCGACTAGTCAAATCATAAAAGTTCATTTATATTGCTAATGCGAAATGGCACTGCGAGATGGCGCCACCGGCCCTTGCGCGACTCGACCTGAACCGATACGTTGCGATACGTGCAGGCGTGCAGTTCCCCGAGTGGCCCCTGCTTGAGAAATGGCGGCGTGGCGATCGCCATTAGTTCGGTTCTCGAGTACGGGTAGAAGCCACTTTTTCAAAGCAGGCTTTATGGCAGTTTTTGGACCGAGTTGTTCTAGTAACGTTCAGTAAAATTTTGGCGACTTCGCGCATGTGGCGAACGCTTGGGGAGATCGGTCTGTTGGTGATCCGGACAAAGAACACTTATAGTCGGTGTCAGGTTAAGAGTGAAGTGGAAGCTCTTTCACCTTTTTCCACTTTAGTAGTGCGAACGCTGGAGAGGAGGTGACCTCCTCTTCAGCCATCGCTCTGCTTAAGTGGCAAGAGGAGCTTCCCCCGAACTCTTAACCTGTCACCCACTATAGCAATCCAGACCTGAATGCGGGGGACGTCTTCATTCCGAAATGCTTATCTCGTTCCCACAGATTAACTCTCGTTAATTAAAAAAGATGATATTTTTTTCACGAACGAAGTCGCAACTTCGCTCTCCCCAGTTTTTCCTTCGTTTTCCCCGCCATTCCAACGTGACGTCACCGGCGGGAGGCGTGCGCGCGGCCGGCGATCGGGTATGTTCGCGCCCTGAAATCCAGGATTCATTCATTCATGCATTCGTTTAATCAGTCTTCACGCTTGCGCATCTTGTGACAGACTGTCACGTGTTCGGCCATCCAGTCGGACACTCAAAGCCAGAAATTCGACTGAGGAGGCCCCGAAAGTGTTTTGACGCCATGTTCTGTCGCCATCACTGACATGAAACCCCTAATCCTAGTCACTGACACCATGCAGCAGGGTGCGGCTGATTATTTTCGCACTCGTTGTTTGGCCGCGTTCTTATCTTCTATTGCCGCGGTCTCGTTGGCTGAGGTAATATTAGGTACGGGACACACGCTGCGTTTCTTCACTTGTCGTTGAGACTTTAAAAGAGTGGCTGTGCACCGCCTTTCCCGCAGAACACCCGTTGAGCCAATCGCCGTAATCTGTGGAGGGGCCTCGGCAAAATGCGAGGCGGAGAAACCTTTTCCACCGAATGAAAAGCCCGCCGAGAGACGCATAGCATCACGTGCTGGAACTCCGTCCTAGTAGCGCAGCGCAGACTTCTGTTTCCTCTGGCCACGTCTATCAACGGGCACCTTCTGCCAGACATGTACGCGGGGTGGTCGTAAGGACCAGCACATTTGGCACGCCTCGCAAAAATCGAATACTTAAAACTGGGCACGCGGATGTCGTTTCGCGAGAAGTTTTATGTAAAATTTTGTACGGCTCAACTCAGAGGTGGTGAAATATTCAAAATAAAGCAAAAATGGCTAACGTGTATTTTTTATCTCCTATAGACCTTTTCTGTTGAGACCAGAGAGTTCGGCCATACATTGGGAAGTATAGGAGGCAAATGAGGATGCGCGCCATTGGTCGAAAGCGGGCTGGGCGTGTGCCGGGGCGTCTTCACAAATTCGAATGTGGCCAGCCAGAAGCCGCGAATAACACCCTGGCTGCGCTCGCGAGAAACACAATGCATAAGTGCGTTGGTGTAACTCCCGGTGACTGAGATTATGGTGCACGTGATTTTTCGATCACGGTCATGCAAAATAAAAATCTACGCAAGTTCCAAGGGCCGGGAATCTGCCGTCCGAGAGGTCAGACTCCGTTCGAGCAAAACACTGTTCGATCGGCACATTCGATTCTTACATCTTTTTGCACGATCATAATCGAAACATCACGTGCACCATGTTTTCAACCATTAAAAGTAACTACATTTAACTCTTTCGCACTTATTAAAAGTGTTTCTCGCTACCACAACTAGGGGATTTATTTTCGGCTTCTGGTTGGCAAAGAGAGCATGTCAAGCCCACGACCTACTGTACTCCTGACCTGCCCACAGAAGAACACGCCAGCGCGCACGTTGTCGTGCATGGCCGCTGTCGCAGCGTTTCCTCACGCTAAGGCTACGCGGCGCTGCACAAAGGCTTTTGTATCCGCATATCAATCGAAGGCGCGCAAGGCGCGGCAGCCTTGTCTGGTCTTGTCCTGTTGTCTTCACGGGCCTCGCGGGATCGAGCCGTCAGTCGCTGATCGCATGATAGATTCGTCACTAGAGCCACCGGCTGCCAACACAGTGGCTATTTGCAGGTGATCCGAGAACGTGCCTTATTTCGACGATGGCACAAGAGCAGTCGGAGCTAAAAAACGCCCTTGAGCTTCCGTGCCTGAGAAACGCGCTTTATCGATTTAAGCAAATATGAGAGCGATGCACCCTGCTACGTGCTACTCCTACTGCAGCCTGCTGGCGCCACGCTACGGTGGGTGTTCCCGAGTAACAGATACCACCAGCCGCGCGCCGTGTGGGCCGTGCACTAGACAGGGGCCTATCCTTTGTGGCATAGACACGATCAAAGCTTTTAACCAGTTGGACGTGCCTGTGTTTTCCTCGGAAAACACACTGGCAAACTTACATGAAGCAAAGCCTGCTGAGCCCAAACCTGCCATATTGAAGATTCTACTGGACAACTTTGCTGACGTGTTTGAAACAACTATAGGTCTTAGCAAGGGACCTCCGGTTTATCAGAACATGAAAGATGGATCCAGTGCTCGTTTTTGCAAGGCACGTTCCCTATGCCCTTCGTCAGAAAGGGTCCGACAAAATCGACCAACTGGTCAAGGAGGGTGTACTGTCTCCGGTGACGGTTTCCGACTGGGCTACCCCCGTCGTGCCGGTGGTCAAGAACAACGGGGACATCAAGCTCCGTGGGGACTTCAAACTAACAGTCAACGCGGCTACGAAGACGTAACAGTACGCGCTGCCGAAGGTGGAAGATATTTTTGATGCTCTGAACGGCGGTGAAGTCCTCAGCACCCTCGACCTTAGGAATGCCTACAATCAGCTGGCTTTGTACGAAGAATCTCGCAAGATGACGGTGCTCAACACCCACAAATGAATGTTTTGCTTCAACAGGCTTTCATTCGGGATTGCGTCCGCGCCTGCCCTATTTCAGCGTCGTATTGAATCCCGCGTGAATGACCTGCCGGGAGTACAAGTGTATCCGGACGATATCATTGTCGCAGAAAAAAAAAATGATGACACTGCCCTCCGCCGAGTGCTTCAGCGATCGCGAGCCAGTGGACTGAAAGTCAACCGAGAGAAGTGCAAGTTTCGACAAGAGGAGGTGACATTTTTAAGGCCATCGCATTGACGCCAGAGGTCTGCACCCCCAAAGGAGGCAACTTGTCGGAAGTGTCCTCGGCACCGAGGCCAACTTCTGTGACCGAGCTAAGGTCGTTCCTTGGCCTGATTAATTACTACGGTAAATTTTTGTTTAACATGTCCACGAAGTTGACGCTTCTGTACCGGCTTCTAGCTAAAGGCACAAAATGGCAAGGGGGTAAAAGAACAGGAAGAGTCGTTTCCCGGGACAAAGAGGGTTTGGAGACTGCGGGTTTCCTAGTGCATTTCAACCCAGCTACTGACGCGAGCGCGTGACTTCATCCATGACTTCGTTTGCGCGAGAACGGTTGTAAATGATCTGCGAAATCAAACCTCATGGTCGCGGCAGCAGCTTTGACAACGTTGTGAACTAAGTATGAGTCAGAACAAATAGCGTTGCTCGTCACTTCATCGAAAAGTAACAAAATTACGTTCATCGTCCCTTCTTTTAAGAGGCAACTAGGTCGTTACTTTGTTACCAAAGGCAACTAAGTGCAAGTAACGCGTTACTTGTAACGCGTTACCTACGAGTTTTCTAGAGCGCAGGGACTGATATTCCAAGAAAGAAGACGCACGGTTGTTGTTGTAGTTGTTTTCTCTTGGAGTGCGCGCATGCGTAGTGTGTCAGAGCACAACCGATTTCCGAGTCAAATTGGCAATTCGCCTCGAGTTGCGCTTCTTTCGCAGAATCGGTCAAGGAATTGTCTGGGCGCGTGATGCAGGCAACCAGATGCACAGCTCTCTCTAGGAGCGCTAATCTCGTTTCCGACTTAGCTCGCTCGTTCAGGTTTACTGCGCTAATTAAGCGCAAGCTGCCAGAACGGCTTTCAGCATTTACTTCTTACCTTTCCTAAGAAAGGCTGTTTCACTCGGATGAGAATAATACGAGTGACGCGGAGAAAGGCGAGCCCATTAGTACTAGTTCGATTAGGGGCACCATAAAGGGCCTTAAGCTGCGCAATTTGTGTTATACGCGCCACTCCGGGCGTGCCACGCGCGGTCAGCCGGCGTCTTGGTAAAACGCTGGCCTCTGCATTCCGGCCGGTTAAGCAATTATTTCCGAAAGGAGTTTCTGCAATGCAAATGAGAAGCAGGGCGGGAGCGTTCCAGCACCACCGCGGCAGAAACAAGCGCGCCGAGCGAATTGTTTCGGCAGCAGCCCGAGCGCTGCCCCTGGACGCTCGGAATGGCATTACACTAACGAGCTGCATCGGGCAGTTGTTGGCCAGCGACTAATGCATTCGCCCGTTCGCCCGTAACGAGTTTACAGCCCCGAAACCTGAAGGGACCGGGCCAAGCCGCGCGAGTCAGCCTCTGCTTGTTCGGCCAATACCGTCCAGAAGACCAGGCCTGCGCAGGACGTCATCGTTCGTGGATCCCGCCCCAAGCAGCAAACACACTGAGGCTCGACGAGAGATGACGCAAAGCGGCACGCGCGTTCGTCTTGGCGTCGTCACGTGCTAGCGTCACGTTCGTTGTGAGACGCTGCAAGACGCGCTGCAGGCGATGCTGACGCCAGCTAGGCGGGGAGGCCACAAGCGATGACGTTTGGTGGGGAAAGGCCTTGTCTTCTAGGTGCTGTGGTCGGACCAAGCAGCCAGCCAAGACCGTCCAGCGCGGCGACGCTTAAACGAGTTTATTCGGGCACTTAGCGGCACCGACGATAAAAGGCCCGGTCTCCCGATGCGACTTGAGCAAGAAAAGCCTCTTGGCTGGCGCATCTTGCTCTTTCCTAAAAGGCGGGACAGTGAGGGGACAACAACCTATTCGACTCTGTTTCGCGGAGCGTGTGGACTCCGTAAACATTATTCGCTCACTTTAGCGGACGACCTGGCTGTTTTAGTTTTGGTTTTTTCGCCTGCGAACTGCCGTTTCTTGCAAACGGACCTCAGTCAATTCCGGAGCGATTCTGAGCATGACGTTTCGCATGCTCCCGCCATGAAGTGTCTCACTGCAAGCATCACGTTTAAATCCAAACGGTTCTTCTTCTTTTTTGTTTTTTTGTGTGTGCCGAGATGTTAGTTTGAAATATTTTAGATAGGCCCGAGGCTTCTACGGCAAACTAACCGCACGCGCAGCTTTTTCTTTTCGCTTTTGAGCTTTATTTATGCATCACGATGATTTCAGGCTACGAGGGCCACAATAGTGTCATCCGTGCACATCGCAGTTAATGGTCCGACTAAACGCGTGGTAATTTTCAAATCGGATAGCTCGTTTTATATTAGATAGTGCTTTCTAGAATAACTCTTGTTTGGCATGAACATAAAACCTTTAGTTAAATACTTCACATTCGTCATTGTCTGACTGCATCATTATCGCCATCTTTTTTATTTTCTAATACAAAATTGTTTATCTTCTTTCGATCTCTTGTGCTCTGTATAGAAAAACATAGCACAACTAGAAACTTTTCTTTTTCCTTTTTTTTTTCTCTCGCGCGCGAGGGCTTTTGCTATTCTGACATTCTGCGGCGCTATGCTCTCGCGCCTCATTCTTGAAAACGCTGCTCCACAGGAGGAACATGGCGGCGGAACAGTCGAAGTTACTCGTATTTTTATACAAACCCTTTTATTCTGTAAAAAAAAAAAAAAAATTAAAACAATCTGGGTGCTTCCAGTTTTTGTTTTTACTCGAAATTCAGAAGCGCATTTAAAGCATGCGAATCACATTTTGAGAAATATCGAACGGCACCCTCGCTCTGTCCACAGTACAGTCCCCGGAAGCCTGTGACGTCCATCACAGGAACGTCCAATACACACGGCGGTTTCAGCGCTTATCACCCGGATGAAAAATTCCAAGTCACCCTTCCGAGGATGCGCGTCTTCTGATATACTCCGTAAAAGGGAACTACTGCGAATGCTCAGAACATGTTGTACAACCCGAGGGCCCTAGGCTCGTTAAAACAAAGTCATGAGCCATTCCAATCTGTCAAGGTTGATGACCAGCGAAGCTGTTTAGCACACGACACTTACCTTATACAGAATTTTGAGCAAAAGGTACGGACACATTTATAGACCCCTTTCGAAATTCCCGTGCCGATTATTAGAAGGTCGGAACCCCTGCACAATGGCGGAACAACACACATCGTGACACGTGCAAGTCATTCCATAAGATAACGAACGTCAGAGCGCGGTCAGTGCTAGGAGTAGACGAGCCAATCAAACAGCGTCGAAAGTGCAACGTCACTGCGCTCATCGCCTTTTTCTGTGGGTCTGTTTTTTCTTCTGCTTCAACCAAACGCATAAAGTGTTCCGTGACGTTGCGGCTTTAGTCCGCCATTGTGCAGGGATTCCACAGCTGCCAACAGAGGGCAGTATTTCGAAAGGGGTCTATTGTCTTGATCGGTGGTCATCGTGACGAAAGGTATGCACATACACATGTCGAGGGCTATCGCCACCCTGAGGAGCCGGAGGAAACTAGACACGCGTGACGGGACCACCACCCAGGGGAAGGAAGGGAAACTAGGCACGCCGGTGCTTCGAACGACGACAAAGAGGGCGGTGCGAGCGTAGACATCGCGTCCAAAAATGCGCCCTTGGTTAGTGTGATTCTGAACCAACAGATGGCGGTGGGATCGCCTTCCAGGCCTGTGCATCAATGCGAGAAATCGTGTGTGGTGGGGCTTCGATACAGTGGGGTATTTTTCTATATCTTGAATTTGACATCCCTGGTTCCTTGCTTGTTTTTTTCTGCACGAGCTTTCTTTGGAACGCGCACGGCTGCGCCAGTTCTCGTGCTAGGGCGCCAGTTGCCTACGCTCCGAGCTCACGTCTTCAGCAAATGTGGGCAGAAAAAAACGCGAAAATCGTCCTGAGCGAAATGGCAAGACACATGCACAACAAAACCACCGACGCGTTAAAAATTATAAAATTGCGTGTGCGCCGTTATCGGAGATTACAGAGGCCAATTACACATATTTCAATGGGATCAGATTTATATTGACACTAATGAAGATGACAAGAGGACGAACAGTGAACTGAAAAATAAAGGTTTCATCGGCGAACTTGCGCCGAACAAAAAAAGTAAAGAAAGGGCGTCGAGGCAGCAGAAAAGCAGGCGACGATTCGGTAGCGCAAGGAATAAAACAGCCCTAAATTTTTTCACTAGCGTTGAGCGTATCAAAAGTTAAGGGTGCATCAAAAGCTAAAGCGTGTACTCATATACTGCTCAGGCCGTTATGTTTGAATGTTCATAGTAGTTTATTACCCTCCGATTTAGTGCAAGTTGTCTCCCGATTGCTTACAACAGAAAGAAGAAGACATTCTAACTCTGGGTGGATAGAAAAACTCCACTTTCTGACAGGTATACAAATTATCTCAGCGCCGATTATGAGTATTCACTGCATGCCAATTGACGGTCGCGTGTTTAGGACGAGTTTTTCCCACGTGATTTCATACAATCGAAATTGCTCTTGACAAACAACAATGTATACTCAGGCAAGCGGTAACATGTAAAGCTTAGAATATTTTGCATTGATTGTGGCACACGTGGCAAGTTGCATAGTTTTTTTTTTACAATCCGCGAAATAGAATGCTCCTGGGTTACCTTGGTCTCTAATGCATGTAGCACACAAAAGAGAACGAACTGAATCGCAGTGCGAAACGAAAACAGTAATGATAAACAGGCGTGTAATCACGCGAAAACTGAGGGCATTGCACATATACAAAAGGTAAGCTTTGTTTCACTAAATACATTACCAGTAAAGTATTTGGTTTTAACCTGCGAGCGAAGCGGAACATACAAGTGTGAGCATACTGCCCTGAACTACACTTCCAGTGAACAAGCGCACCATCTAAAACATCGAGATCGCTTTTATAGCTTTTGGTGCGCTCAAACCTTTGAAAGCACAATCATAATCAATTCTATTATTTAAATTATTTTTATTAAGTGTGCCTATGTGTGTGTGTGTTTTTTGTTTTTGGTATTTTGCGTTCACATGCCATTTTCTTAGTTATAGAATATTTTTCCAGAAGTCCGACAACGATAGGCAACCTGCAATGCTGTTTGGTTTGGCGCCATCTAGCGACTGAAGCTAGAAATATTGGGTACCCCTGGGAGTGGCGGCTGCATTGTTCAAACGTGAACTTTTACTGTGGTGGCGCCGCCTACCCTAGTGTCTGAAGCAAGAAATACTGGGTATCCGAGGAAGCCGTGATCGCGTAACATGCCAGTACAGCGGAAGCTACGGCCCTCGCGGGCCAATGGGAACGTAATTGCGTATCACCGGAGAGCGCCCCTACTCCGAACATGTATCAGGCTTTTCGCTGCGTCATGCTCCAATATGTGTGAGTTGCGCTCGTACACGTCGCGCATTTCAAAGCCTTCGGCACGCAATGTGGGGCTTATCGTTCACCCTTTGCCAAGTTACAACGAGACAGGGTATAGCCGTGCGCTCTCACTCTGCTGGCGCCGCTTGGCTGTTGCCGGCTGGCTATAGTCTGTTTCATCAAGATGTAGACAAAAAAAAAAAAAAAAAGAACGCGATTACGCGAACACACAGTAAAAATGCGATGTAACGGCGCATTCAAAATTAGTCGTTAGTTTTTCTAAGAGCAGCAGTTTCGTAGGGCGACATTGTTACCCGTTGAAGGTTATAAAATGTGCAGTACAATTGTTAACTCGGGGTCTTTAACGTGCATTGCGCAGTATATGTGGTACATGCAGATGGGCGACTGAACCCAGGGTCTCTGCTAAAGCCCATTGATAAAGGCGTTTTTTACAAGTACCGCCCACCACTGTTGTGGAAACCCGCAAGACACGTGCCACGAGCGTGTGCTCCGTCGCCATTCGCTTTCAAGGGCGCCGCCGTTTGCCTCCAAGGGCCGCTCGAGACACGGGCCTCGTGCACTGGCACCTTTGAGGTTATTTGAAAGACAAACGCAAACACATCGCAAACACGCTGCAGAGCCCTACAGGTTCTGCAGCGTGAGCTCCGTGCTTTGAACGGAGCTCGCGCTCGAGCATTTCTCCAGGTGCTCTGATCTGCGGTGCCACAACATACTCGGCCAACGATCCCCCACCGCACTTGGTTTAGCCTGCGAGCTAAACCAAATGAGCTACGCTTAGGGTATCGGCACTTTTTCCCCCGATATTGTTGTGGGCGCCGCCATCTTGGTGGTTAGTAACAAATCAAACGCAACTGCCGATTGTCATGATTCAAAAGTGCGACTTCCTCAGCATTAGTTTCGATGTCAGGAAGCTCACGTAATATTGCTTTGCTTTGTTGCGAACTGTTTAAACATTTGTGGAGGACGGAAAAGCGTTTTCTGTGATTTCAGATAAAGCTTCAGATAACTGACAATCTTCATTTTAAGCACCAAGATGTGTATGAAGCGTAGCTTATTTAGTGGCTCTAGTTTAGCCCGATCGCATAGGCACAGAAAGAGAACGAACAGCTTGACCTCGCACTCTTGGAGCTGCTTCAGTGGCTTCATCAACCCGTAGCGTTGGCTGTGCTCCGAACTAAGGTAAAGCAAAGCAAATATTAAGATCTTATGGTTTCACAAGCCAAACCAACAAAAATCACTTAACACGTCCCAATAAAAAGAATTGCGGGTTTATTTGACTAACTGAAGATCTTTTGACGTGCAACCAAAATCTCAGATTCGCCTCCGTCGGATTGCGGGCACCTCGGCCCATATTTAAACCCGACAAATATGGATTCATGAGCCAGCGCGTTGGCTCAGAGACACTGAGACGATTTAATGTTTTGTGCTTTATTTTAATATAATTGCCACTTAAGAGCCCCCGAGATGGTTTTTAAAACAAAATATAGTCAAACCATTCCGAAAAGCATAGTTTGATTGCGAAAATGATTTTTGCAAGTGATAAAGGCGTCAAAACGTTTTCGCATACGTGGCGGAATCTGAAATGGCAGAATGCATTTCATGGCTTCCATTTCATTTGGATCGCGTAGGGCATGTGTACCGACCGGTACCGACGCACAGTAGAACGCGCGCAAAAGTAGCTGTGGTGCACCCGCAGCCTCGCGCTTGTTGTTCTGACATCTCTGGCTCGCTCACTGCGGGCATCCAGGCATCTGACACCCTGACATCTGGCGCTTTTTCTGTCTTTCACGTGGCGCTCCAAGCGGCACACGTCGGAAAATGCACATCAAGCTGTTCTTGAACACGTGTCGCCATCTGTACTTTATATTGAGAATCTACGATTTGCCGTAACTGAATGGGAAAAGTTTGAGGTCTTATAACATTCTTAACGTGTAATATATCAATATAGAAGTTCTGAAAATTGTTATATCGAAGGATGCTTCATAATTTAATGTCTCGTTATTTTGACTAGTTGACGTGATACCGTTTTTATAGCGGCATAAAATAATACAATTTTAAACATTATTTTTTTATTTTAAAATATACATTACCTGGACAGTTCGTTGCTTACTTTTATAATTTATTAAATCCAACCGAACGCTCACGTAAATTATTGTGGACGATGGGACGTTATAACTCGAGAAATAATTTTTTCAATATTAGAGACTGTGGTCTATTAAAAGCTGAATAATTAACTAAAAACAAAAAATAATCTTAATATCGAGACATTAAAGTATGGTTGGAAAAACAGCTCTTTAATTTGACATTAACTTTATAATTGTAAGATACTTAGAAAGAAAGTTATAAGCCGTCAAAAAAGCAGCAAAACGTGATGGACGGTGGGGTTGCACCTTAACAGCTTCGCTGTAAGACAAAGTTGGAAGTGAAGTTTATGGAGCTCGCCGATTCGACTCTCGTGACGATGACTCCGCGATTTTGCAGCCGAAGACCAATTGGCGCGCTCCGCGAATTTTCGGCTCCAACTTTGTGCTTGATGAGTCTAGGGCCCCAGTAGACGGTAGCGCGCAGAACCCGATGACTGGGACGGTCTATAGACCTTTCCAGTCACCGCGGAGATCTATCGGCTCTGAAGCAACAGGGACCTACGCATGCGCAACAGACAGCCATCCACGCGGCCGCAACGCGACACAAATGCAGAAGAGCGGGCCCTCCCGACCCTCCTCCTGCCGATCGCGCTTCGTCGCCTCGCTAGAGCGTCTCGCCGAAGCGGCAGTCAGCAGCTGCCTCCCGCCAATCCTTCGCCAATACCGACCGCTGCGACTCCCGGCCCAAATGAACGACGAAAGAAAAGACGAAAGAATCGAGCTGGGCCACGCCGAGCCAGAAGCGCGTTATAGGCAAAGTGCATCGATGGGAATCGAGTCGGCTCTCCGGCGCAGCGACCCGCTCAGGCGGCATGATGAAGTCTTCACGGCTGCGGGACGTCGCTCTCCCAGGTCCCGCCGCGTCGCGAGAGCCCGTGTGCAGCGGCAAGTCGACCGCACAGCACCCCGTATGCGAACACTCCGACCTCCTATCGGCTTCGATCGGGATTTTGTCCCGCTTTTTGTTCTCCCCTTTGTTTCTCCCACTACCACAAACTGGTGCCAATCTCAACCGCCAAACTTCCCCGCGTTTTTGCGTTTTTAGGGGCTCTCTCTCGGTGTGTGCGTATTTGTGGAAACGTCGATGAAGACTGTCTCCTCCGAGTTTGTCGTCAATTGCTTCGGCGCTTTTTTTTTCTTTCTTTGTTTTTGCGTGCTGTGTTTTTGTTGGAATCGCGGCGTTGCGTCGTTTTGCTGCTACCTATTCTGAGGACGAGCTCTGCGGGACTTGTACTTTGGGGGAGTTCCTTGTCCGGCCTGCATAAGGGAACTCGAGAGAGAAGCCGTGCCTCTGTTGTCGGGGAGTAAAGCACTGTAGCTCTGCCCGCGAAACGTTAACCTTGTTTCGCTATCTTTTTTTTTTTTTGTTTGAGAAGGTAAAATACATATTTTGGGTAGAGACAAAGGTCGTCAACCTTTGAGCGTACTTATCTTTCTACCATTCCTCCAATCACAGTGAGCATGACCGTAGTCTGCTCCTCGGCGTCTGACGTTCGAGCACCGAACGCCGGCGTCGTCTTTTAGTCGTAGAAATGCCTTCCTTATATATATTTTCTGGCTCGAACATTTATGACTCACACGATGGACCAAATCGCGATTTTCCTCCGCGGACCGTGTACCGTGTACCACGTGTCAACGATTCTTGCGATCCGCGCCTCGTCCGCGGACGCGCGGACTAATAAAGTCGAGCGCCTTTTCACTCGCGGATTTTTGGGGGGAGTTTGACTTGAAAAGGGTTTAGTCTGGCAACGGTACAATGTTTTCTTGTATTCTTTTTTTCTTCTTCTGGTGATGAAAACAAAAATAGCGCATCATTGTGTTTTGTGCGTTTGCTGGCTCATTTTGTCGCGAGATTCATTCTTGGTTCCACGCATGAAAGAAAATGCTGCAACTTTTTCCGGCTGACGCGACGCAGTTTGCGGTACTCCTCCGGGTCCGTGTCAGGATGCTTCTGTCGAAACTCGTCTAGCACGTCGCGATAATTACTGCACGTACAACCAGCCTTTCACCGTGCAAGACCTCTCTTGTGACTGTGGTGTACGTAGGTGTTGTGCACGAGCGCGGAGTGCGCGAAGGCATCTCCAAAAGCCCCTCCGCCAGCCCAGAACTTCGTCGCTTCTACGCCGAACCCTTCTCGAGCAGGATGCATGATTGTGTTACTGTCATGCTTTGGGTTAGTAAAGCTAGTTGCTTTTCGCGCGAAGGCTATCTCGGTGTTTTGTCTCGATCTGTGCGTAACAGCGGCGTACGATGTTTTACCGCGGTAGAAAACGTCAATTTCTCTCTTGGACAGTGGTGTCATGGTGCAATGTTGGAGTTTCTGGGCACTGTGGGGTGGCGAACAGGTTCGGTCCGTCCTCGCTGGCGACTGCTCGTCGTCTCCCTCGTGTGGATGCGCTTGGGAGACGGACGAACCGCGGACATGTCGTCACGTGATCAATCCGTCTGTGGATCAATTCGTCGTGTGAATTGGCCATTACGAACGAAGCTTCGCCTTCGGGAAACGGGGAGAAAAAAAAAAAATCGGCAACAACATTTATCCTTAAATTCCCATACATTATGACGTATGAAATGCAGTATTTAGGGAGCGATCATTTCAATTTGTTCGGAAGAAATTAAACGATCGTTTCGGGGAATGATCCTATATGTTTATGAATTTCCCCGCTAAATTTAGTGCGGAAACTTACTTGGTATAAATGTTACCGGACATCAATATTTCCGCAAAATTTAGCGGAAAACTAGATTGGTGTATAGGCCACGTGACATAATGTTTTCGCTATATTTAGCAAAGAAAGTTTATAAATCTTCTGACGTCAGGTGACGCCAAACCGAATTAGTGCTTAGGTTAGGTGACGTCAATATTCCCGCTAAATTTCGCGGAGAATGTACGGACGGCCTGACGTACACAAAATTTGGATTGAGGGTTCCGTTAAAAAGCATTGATACTTTGATGCATTGAAGGGCACGTTGTTTTCGTCGATTAACAACTTCCGGACGAGTTCCAACGAACAAGCAAGTCATGACCGAGATTGCTCCACATTATGACGACAACAACAACCCCCAGATTATTTGTTTGTGTTGCGCTCGGCCGACGTAGCCGACCGCAGGTACAGCGTTAAGGAATTGGGCTCGTGTTCAAATCGTGGAACGCCAGTGAACGCGAGCCCCGGCCGAACGCTGACGCCACACTCGTGTCCAGTTTTTTTCCCTGGCTAGATTGAGGAACTTGACGTAAAGAATCCAATCAAAAGGCCTTGTGTTGGCTAAGCACAGAGCTCCGGAGGAAACAAAGCTGGACGACGGGCCCCCTCTAGTTCCAGCTCCTCGCAGTACACGTCAGCGTTCCGTACTGCCAAGGTGATACCGATCAGTGACGTGGAAGGTACCCTATGTATAAGCGTTGTGGAAGCTCGCTGTCAGCGCAAGATCAAACGGGCTCAGCTCTGACCAGCAGATAAGAAACGCAAACAAACCCCTCAGAATCGGGTGCCATTGGGCTGTCTATAACCCGGAAAGAAGAGAGCTCGAAACCAGGTTTGCATGCCTCGATAACCGGCCCTTCCCTGCGGAGGTTGGTGACATCGCAATAGGCCCAGCATTCAGCGCCATCTGGTGTCTCCTAAAGCGGTTCACTTTCGAGAAACAAATGGCGGTCATAAAACTGTATCCCACCGGGCACCGCCACTTTCACACGTTAGTGGTACACGAGAGTCAACCATTCGATCACCTCATAATTATTTCTCGATTTGTTTTCGTTTCGATGGTCTGCACATAAGAACTGATACAAAGCGGCGACCCAAAAGTTATTAAATTTCCGCAATTAAAATGATAAAAAAAAATTGGGTTGTGTGTATGTTTATACAGCCTAGAACTTGGTCTGCCTCGACGGGCGACGAGTCTCCCAGCTGTAGATGAGCAATTTAGCCAGTGCAGTACAACCGCGAGCCTGGGGTCTTTAACGTGCATCACGCAGTAGTGATACACGAGCGCACGCCGGTACGATGCTCATCCAGATCGAAACGGGCAGGGGTGGGGATTGAACCCAGGACCCCGGGTTCTGCAGCGCGAGCAATTAAAATGATTTATAGCCAAGCCTGTGCCGAGAGCGTGATTGGACCACACTCCTAAATAAACGCTTACGTAGTTGTTGCATCTACTTGTTTGGTGTTATAGTGACGTATGGAACGTGCTTACATGCATCATAGATCCGCTTGGAGTAAGATCACCTTGTTCCTTCATCAGCCTCAAAAAGATCATCATTACTTTCGTACAGATGCCATGCACTCAGATGATGGTAGCGATCAAAGTAACCAGACTTAATTTTGAAATCGGTCCTTAGCAGGTTCTCTGGATCCGCAAAAGGGGGATCCGTTGACGCTGTGAAATCAGCACGTGTCCCAAGGTCTTGAGTTAGGGCCTTCATGGGGATCTCTGCATGGTGATGGCGACTTGTAGTCACTGCAGATGTGCAACGCCTCGAGCATGGTCGCGTCGGAGCCTGTAGTAACGTTACGCTAGGCCAAATTGCATGCTGAGCATCAACCATAATTTGTTATTAACGGCCGTAAACAATGATATGCGTCGTGTCCCAAATAACGAGTGCTCCGATGGCACTAAAAACAATTTAGACTGAGTTGTTTTTTTTGTGTGTGAGCCAAGATTATGTCGCCTCCTGAATTATTACCGAATTTACTGACGCATTTCAAGGTAGTATTAATAAACAAAATTGTATTCCTACAGCAGGCACGCAGCCAGGATTTTGTTGCGGGGGGGGGGGGGGGGGCGCCCATGACAAAATGCTGTATGAGGAGGAGGGGGGGAGAGGAGGTGCCAGCAAAATGAAAGATTTTGGGGGGGGGGGGGCCGGGCCCCATGGCCCCCCCCCCCCCCCTGGCTACGTGCCTGTCTTACAGGTTGTTTAAATTAAGCGAGTGCTTATTTTACTTTACAATTTGTGGTTTAATCTTTCCAGTTCCAACTTTAAAGCGCTCGGTTTACCTCATCTCGTTAAATGTGGGAGTTACGAATTTTTTCACTGTCTACCAATCATATAAGTCCCCATCGCAACATTTTACTTTATCTTGGCGCGGTGTAATAAGATATTCAAAAGTATGAGACGCATCTATCCCATGCCGCCTGTGGAGCGACACAGTTGGCGCCACCTGACATTCTGATTTTTCGCATTTTACTAATGCAGTTTAGCTTTCAATACAAACACGGGGCGGTGCTTTTGCGGTGCCTCGCTACAGACTACATGGAAATGCAATAGCATCGCTTGTCTCTTATGAAGGCTATATTCCGCTGATTACAACGAAGCATCAAATCATTCGTACTCGACACCAAAACGATCCGCGGAGAAGTGCTCTTCGAAGCAATTGTTGGCCAACGCAATCGCCAGCGAAGTTATGCCCCGCTCGTTGTAGTACGACGTTTTATCAGCTTCTCGTTCCTTGCACGTCCGCCTTGCTTCTCTATCTCTACCCAAACTATTGTGTCTGGTTTTGCGTCTCCAGCTGGTGTGTTGGTCGCGTCCAAAAAAGTGATCCCTCGATATCGGCCCTATGACGTTATAGAAGTGTCATAGTGGTGTCAAAGCAGCAGCGGTGAGTGCGGCCGACGCCAGTCTTGCTGCAGGTTGCTCTCCAGCTTGACAGAGCTTTACAGAACTTGTACGATCAACCACCATGATAGCAGCCTCCAACGGCAGAACAGTCCGGTTTTTCCGACGTCGTTCGCTGCCACTTCGCGACCACGTTCGATGCATTCGGACGCTAGACACCTCATGTTTTAAATAGTTTGACCCGACGGAAAAACAAAATGCAGTGGCTTAGATCGGCTATGCCAGGATATACGTAGCGTGAGCGGTCGGGCTTGCGCTCAGCCTCCTGGCGACGCCGCTTTGCTAGACGTTCCTCCCTTTGCTCCGGTGTCTCCGCAGCACGTTTAGCCTTCTTTTCGTTTTTCCTACGCTCAACCGCTAATTGCCAGGTAACTACTTCGGGATCCGATGAGTTAACCTTCTCCGCTCTTCTGCGCCGCTGAGCAGCAATTTCGCTCTCCTTCTCCATGGCTATACCACACTGGCAAACGCCCCTCTATATGTATACCCCCACTGATACCTCTGCGCATGCGCACAAAATGAGGCGCTATACAGCGGCTCCGGTGCAGCGTGTCTGTTTGCGCTTTTAAACCTTATACCTTAATTGATTGCGTTTTTTTCTTTCTTAATACTTATGTGTTATTTTATGTTTTTGTGCGCATCGGTATTAGTATTATTTTGAATAGTGCTGTGACGTACCCGTCTTGTGTTTTTATAACGCCAGTGTGTTTCGGGAGTGTCCCCATTGTGCTCGGGTGGTCCGTCGGTTTCGGCGCCTCGCGTAGTGCCAGAGTTCCTTTTTTGTTTCTGAATTTTGCGGGCAAAAATCCTTTCGTGGTATGGGCGTGTGTGACGTACCCGTCTTGGGTTAATCCTCGAAATGGGGCGCTCGGGCCCAACCCAAGATCCGGCCAGGTGCGCGCGCGCGGGTGTGTGGGTGTGTGTGCGTGAGTGAGAGGGAAGAGCGAAGCAAGGAGGGGCTCTTCGGGAGCGGTGAGGAACGCGGATGCACCCCTCTGAAACTGCTGGGCATCTACCCTCTGATGAGTGAAGTGGACTAAACTGATAGACGACTACCCTCCAATGGGGAAAATGGACAAGCCTGGAGAAGGGAACAAAAAGGGAAGAAAGCCCGGCGAGACTCTCTCTGGGGCGGCGGAGACGAAGGGTGGGAGGCGAGGCCAGGCCGGTGGGAAGCGGAACGAAGGGAATCGGTGAAACTGCGGGGCGACACCAACAAGAGTTTCGACGTTCCTGGACTCGGCGCGACTTCGGCACCACCTTCGAGACGTCCAAGTCCACCCCCCCCCCCCCCCCCCCCCCCTCGAGACTCCACCTAAGCAGCCATCCAAGTCGTGAGTGTTCGCCCTTGGGACCCTTTATCGCGTAGTGGCACAGAACTCTGCCGAAACATTCCTAATCTTTTTGCTAGAGTGTGAGCCACCGTATGCCGTAATTATTATCCTACCTGTATAAAGTTGCAATTTTTGTTATCGAAAGTCTGGGTGCCTCACTCCAGCGACAGAGCCCGTGACGATTTAGTGACCGAGACCAAAGACCTTAGGGTCGTCACAGTGCCTATGTTCAGGTTTTTTTTTTTTTTTCCCTGCTGCTGTGAGAGAGGCAGGGTCTTGCCAAGCAACCTCCGAGTAGATTTGTATTCACCCCCTCCCTCTCCGAATGAATACGAAAATATAATTTGATGTGAGAACGAATTTGTTTATCGATGAAGAATGAATAAACATTTAACACTGGGACAACACAACCAGATCTTTCAACTAGCAACAGACGATTAAAAATTCTCACAGTGAGCAGCCAATTAAACCCAGGCGGGAAAGAGGGAAGAAGGGGAGAGAAAGGAAGAGAATGGAGAGATAAATAACGCGAAGATCAACTTAGGGAAGTGGGTTTATCTCGGATTTTAGAAATTCATCCTC
The DNA here is from genome assembly GCA_013358835.2 of Ixodes persulcatus. Classification (NCBI taxonomy): domain Eukaryota; kingdom Metazoa; phylum Arthropoda; class Arachnida; order Ixodida; family Ixodidae; genus Ixodes; species Ixodes persulcatus. Next base: position 309,469 of record JABSTQ010009964.1, on the reverse strand, counting down.
AGTTTTCGTCAGCAGGAGAGAAGAGTGTTCCACGTTGTTGTTTGCTGTGGTCATGGCGAATGACTCTATGATCTCCCTGCAAAATCTGCTGTTATGCCCCCCCCCCCCCCCCAACCAGGATTTTTGTTTCATCAAAGAGGGGATGACAAAGCGAACACGAACGGGCATGCATGATATGGGATAGGAATCTGGAGAGGCCTTAGAAACTTCGTTGTAATGTTCCCGGAGTCTGTGATTGGTGCATCTGCCGGTCTGACCAATGCATTGATGGCCGCAGCTCAATTTGTTTAGGGGTGACTCAACGAGCTGCCATCGCACTTAAAACTTTCCGCGCCCTTCCCACATACGTGTACTTACATTCCACTTCCTCGTTGGTGAAAGAAAGAAAAAAAAAAAAATACGGAGTAATCTGGAATTCGGTGTTCCTTGCTAGCTGTATGAAGCCCTTTCCATCTCAGATTTAACCCTGGCCCCATGTTCGGGACGCGCGAGCACCATCCAAACCACCACCGCTCTTCCAAAATAAAGTCCTCTTATCCCGAAAAATAAAATATAATGTTTCAGATTCCTAAGCTAGCGGGCGGACGGAGGCTGGCGGCCCGCGATGACGCGTCAATTTAATTCCACGTCAATTAGGCACCCATTAGAAGGCGCCTTCATCGCTCGGGCAAAAAGGAATAAAGGCCCAATATAAAAAATCGTGTATCCTAGGGGCGCCACGTCCTCTAAATAAAGGCGGGGGCCCTCGCGGAGCCATTATGCACGCTGGCCGGGCCGCGGTCCCAAACGAGCTTGCCTGGTGGCCGGGCCCAAGTAAAGCCGACCTGTGCCCGGGGGGTCAGGCGGTTAATTGCGCTAATCGCTGCTATTACCGCTACAGCGCCGACCACACCTTCCTCGCAGGGACGGGGCAGCGCGTACGGGCAAGAATCGCTCGTGCACGCGGAGAAGAAAACGAGGGAACAGCCTCTCCTGCCCAGGCACGTACGCGCATTTACTTAAACAAAGGAACTAAATATGGTTATTCGTTACGTGCTTAAAAAGTAACCAAGTGCGCTACTCGTAACCGAGATTTAAAAGAAACGCGCTTTGCGTCTGCTCGAAAGTAACGCATTACTTTCTCATTACCCTGAATGTGTCGTTTTTTTATGAAACAGTAGCCGCCTTTCGATATTTCGCCTCATTAATAATTCCTCGCTTTTTAGCGCGTTTATGGATCGCTTTGGCTATTGTGACGTACCTTGTGCACGGCGTTTTATCGGTTATCTCGCGTTTTTCCGTCTCGCAAATCAGAGGAACGTGCTTCGGTGAGCTTGGGTGTTGTACACGTCCTTCGACAGACCAAAATAGCGTTACTCGTTGCTCCATCGGAAAGTAACAAAAATACCTTATTCGTTCCTTCTTTTGAAAAGTAACCAAGACGTTTACTTTGTTACCGTAAAAAGTCGTACAAGACCTCTCATGCCTCATGAACGCGGTGGCCCGTAGCACTGCCTACGGCGGCGGCCGCGGGTTGAGTTAAGCGACCGTTAATCGCTCATTTATTCGACGAGGGACTTGTCTAAATTCTGGTACGCGCCATGCATGCGCCATCAGCGCAGCTTGGATCCTTGATGACTTTTGACGTCGTAGATTCGTTTTATTCTATACCTCAGGGAGATATTATTGACGCGGTAAAAGAGTGCACTGAGGCATACGGGACAGTTTTGTTTTAAAATACTTGTGGTGTGAGTGCAGACAATATTTAGAAGCGTTATGTTTTAATTTCTAAGTCTACGTACGTGGTCTATGACGGTACTGCTAATGCAGAAAGAAGGCGTTTGTATTGGAAAGGTTAAAAGCGCTTTTTAAATGGCATGAACCAACTAGATCCCACTAGATCCAACCAAAGGTTTATTGAGTATGCGTTGCTCTTGTGAGGAGCGACATTTTTATTTCAAGCTGCGACAGAGAGTTATTGAAGGCGATCTTGGAAGTGACCTGATCAGGGCGTTTAGATATGTTAATGGTTACCTGGGTCGCTAAACTCGTGAAACAAAACATTCTTTGCTTTCTGACGTAGCGGAGGGAGTGACCAAAAGAACGCCGCAAAGTTTCCTCCTCCCTGCGCGCGCTCAACTTCGCAACTTTTGGCGAAAAATCCCCCGCGATCCCTAGGCACGAGAGCACGAGACAGCGCGGGGAGGCGAGCGTTCACGCCGCTCGCTGTGCGTTGTCTTTGGGCTCTGTAGCGCCGTTTGGCCGAAATTCGATCCAGTCATGCCTCGCTCAGACGAGAAGCGAGAGCAGGCGACTGGAGTTCGTCTGCTACGATTAAGGCCGGTTCAGACACTTGCGTTTGAGTGCGTTTGACTGCGTTGCGTCGAGAACCGAAAGCGAGTCACCGGCACATCTGTGCTTCATATGAAGCGTGGACTCCAATTCAAAGAATCATCTTGGCACGCGATATAAGCAGCAGGGATGTCCTGGTTTCTCGCTGCCGCAACGCAGTCAAACGCAGTCAAACGCAACTGTCTCAACCAGGCTTCAGGCATTCGCACAGCGGAACCAAAAGAAAAAGTCGATTTTCTGCTTGGAATCGCGTCCCGCGGGCCACAAACTCGAACGTGAGCTTGAATTGTAAGCGTTTGATATTTCACGAACGGAGGAATCGACGACCCGTGCTTTATTTGCACAATTTGAGTCGCTATGTGTCCGTACAGACGCTGAAACCTACCAGTGTGTAATGAAAGGCTCAAGACAAACACTGAGGCCGCGAGATCTCACATCATCCGTGTGCGGGTGAAAAGTGGAACATTTGTCGACAAAGCTCCCACAGCAGAAACCTGTGACGCATTCACTCAGCGTCCGGGAAAGCTAAACATGGAGACGTTGCCCGAGGCTTGAGCAAAGTCATATTTGAACGGCAGCTATCTTGCCCCGACGTACTTTGTTTGAGAAAGCTCTCGTTCTCAACGCCCTCACCAGGGAAATAAAAAGTCTTACGAAACGTATTGCTAGATATTCCAACTAACTAGATTTAAGCCGTATTCTTTCAGTGGTTCACTCATAATACCATACTTAAAACGCAGCAAGCTCTTGCGCGTACAGTGCCATCAATTGTCTCAAGTGTATGCTGTTTTGTATGTCAGCCGGTTTCGGAAACTTACACCGTCTGTAGATATCTCTGACAGCCGAGTTGCTTAATCGGAAGTCATCGCAAATGTAAGTTCCACGTTGCAGCAACCAACGTTTATAGATAAACGATGGCAGCGACTGCACTCTCGCATTCCCACCCATCACGTCGAACAAAAAGGCGCTAGTTTCGGTTTGAGGTCGGTACTTTTCTACAACATCTATAGCGACAGCATTAGTCTGCACTCGATGCATTTGGCAAGTTCGTTCGGGGCCGGTTCTCCGTGCATCACTCCGCGGGTGCAATGCATTAGAACTCTCACAGTGCAAGTCTGGATCGCGGATCGGGAGCCCGCCACTGGCATCACCGGCGGCTATTGCTTGACAACAGGCAATACACGCAAGTCTAAGGGAGAAACACGCAAAAGTAGGAAGCTTGTACGCGGTGCTCGACGGCGAGTATTTTATGACGTGCTGCGATCATTATATCGGGTGCTTGGACATCAAATAGACCTTCGTCAAGCCTTCGAACATCGACTTAAAAAAAAAAAAAATCGTCCGGAGCACTACCGACTTTACGACGTCGCTTGCTCCGGTTGCTAAATAAATGGCACGTTCAGCGACTGAACGGCACGCTCCGAGTTTCAGTTTGTCACGAAAGGCCTGACAGCAGTTCAAAGAAAAAGCTTTCACCAGAACTACTATGTACAAGCGGATAAAACGATGCGAATGTCCCCAGTAAAGGCCTTCTAACTTATCGTTTGCTGAGCTCTGATAACTACGAGATCACGTATGACTCCACAATAAGTCTCGGTAGCCCTTGTCTCATTAAACATATCACAGTTAACGCCCAACAAAGTCGCCCTCGACCCTCAACCACACACCATTTATTTAATAAAGATTGGTATTCTAACGCGTTTAATATTCTTGCCCACAATATTAACTGTTATTTGCGGAAAACACGATAGAAGTTTCATGGTCGAGAACAACCTGCTAACGGAATAAAATTGAGTTTTCCCGTTTCTCCTATAGCATGCATTAGCTCGTGTCAAGCGATGACTGCCGGTGGTGCCGCTCGACCCCAGCAATACAGGCCTCTATCTGCGATCCAGCCTACTGAGAGATCAGTGGTGCCAGTGATATTAGACATAAATTGTTTATTTGCATCGGTACGCCCATACCTGCCGGATGTCAAGACGAGGCGCAAAACCGTACATCCGGCCAATATAGACCCCTTTCAAAATACTGCCCTCTGTTGGCAGCTGTGGAATCCCTGCACAACGGCGGACTAAAGCCGCAACGTCACGGCACACTTTATGCGTTTGGTTGAAGCAGAAGAAAAAACAGACCCACAGAAAAAGGCGATGAGCGCAGTGACGTTGCACTTTCGACGCTGTTTGATTGGCTCGTCTACTCCTAGCACTGACCGCGCTCTGACGTTCGATATCTTATGGAATGACTTGCACGTGTCACGATGTGTGTTGTTCCGCCATTGTGCAGGGGTTCCGACCTTCTAATAATCGGCACGGGAATTTCGAAAGGGGTCTATTGGAGCCGGTTTTCGGCCGAAATTGCCTCGACACTGGCCAAGTAGCGACGTGCTGTTTCGGCGACTCGTTTGTGTAATTTATTTGTTCAGTCATTTAATTGGGTCCCGCGTCACTTCGTACACCCGAAAAAAAAAGTGTACTGTGGTAATTACAGCTTTACGAGAATGATTATTGTAGTTTTACATCTTTATAAAAAGGTGTAGTGCATTATCACACGTTTTAAGAAACGTGTTTAAAAATCACACATTTTTAAGGGTGTGAGGTTTAAATTTTTTTATAAGATCTATCGCTACACTTATTAGGGTGTTAGTTTTTGGACACCTCACTTACATGTATAAAGGTGTGAAAATGTTTAATGTGTATATACCTCTAACTGAAGAAAATCTTCACGTTATATTACATCGCGCGTCGTTCGATGAACTGATTTGACCGCCAATGAGTGACGACTGCCCGTAGAATTTCGGGGAAATAATTCTGCCGGCTGCCGGGAGACTCGACCCTACCCAAGAATTACCAAAGCTCTTGTTTGTTTTTCAACATTCTGAATTGTATGCCGGCTTTGTAGTACCTCCTCGGATATTACAAAAAAAAAACGATGGCAGCCGCAAAAACTCTGACAGCCCGGCTCACAGTCATGTGGGAGACTGACAGGTTCTCGTCTGTCGTCACCATGCCGTGAAAGCTACCAGTTCCGAAGAACCGGAGCGCGCAGAGAACTTGTTGTTCCGCGGTCATGGTAGACGCGATTGTCCGCCGCCTCGAAGTCCGGGCGCCGAACGAAGCTCGTCGCAGAGTCAACGCACAACGACTTTCGATAGCCGGTACTGTCGCCGAAAGTCGTCGGCGGGGAGTTGAAAGGCGTCCCGGTGGTCTCGGTAGCGACGCTGACGGTGGCGGAAGATAAGCTCGGCCGCAGCGTACGGCACCGCCATGTTGACAAAGTTTAACTTCGCCTCGATCCGAAGCGAAGATTTCGAGCTCAAACCACGGCTCTCGCAAAGTTCGGAAACGTCACTTCGACGTCAGCGACAACTTCGACAAACGAGGTTTCTAATTACATTTTTTTACACAAACTTTGGAGGGATTTGGAGCGTCAACAGGTCGCCTTGGGACAATCTGCAAAGCATTATTTTAGCTTGGCGTAGGAACGTAGGGACAAACGGGCGCTACGTCATCGGCGAAGCCGTTCAATCAGTGGGCTCCTGGCGCCCCTCACGCGCTGCACGCGCGCCCCGATGAACTTTGCTACATTCTGCCGCTCTCAAAGAAATGAGCGTCTAATCACTAAAGCCCCTCTATCCCGGGAAAAGTGGGGCCATTCATTGTAGTAGAAATGCTCGAGGCACGTGCCGCGCGCCACTTCTGGGAAATTCATGGCGTCTGAAATCTAGCTCAGTGTTGCGCTGTGCCGCCATGATCTTCCCAAAAGCTGCACGTTGCACGTGGCTCATGCATCGACGAACCTTGCGCTACTTTTGAAACATAAAGGGGCTTTACTAATCACGGCCTCTCGATCCCCCTGTTGGTGCGGCCTGCCGATTTTTTCCGAAAACAAAAGAGCGCGCGTGAGAGGAGAACTTCTCCCATTTGCCGTGGAGGCGCTGCACATCGGCGAGTGGTCTCGTGAGCTGAAAGCTATACTCCGTTTCGCCTTATGTTGTACCGCAGACAAGGCTAGAAGCGCGAGCTCATAGCGTTGGGAGCTACTCTTAACGCACGAGAGCTTGTGCCGCCGAGATGTGCCTTATAGAGCAAGGAGCTCGCGCTTGTAGCCTTTCCTGCGGTACATCATAAGGTTAAAAGAGTATAGAAAAGGCGCCCAACGCGCTCTTGCTTCGCGACCCAGAGAAAATATCTGCCCGTCATTGGCTTCGCCGATACCGAGGCGCTGTCGCGGTTGCAAAAGGCCGCAAAAATCGCTTGTCCCCCACCTTTGCACCACTTTGCGCGGAGAAAATATCGCAGTTTTACCCTGTGCTCGCATGCGTGGTTTCTGTTTTCGATCGTTTTTTTGCTTGTTTCTATAGTTTCATGGCGATAACCACTGATGAATGAGAAAGAAGAGACGTAGACAGCCGCCTTTTGTCTGTCTCTGCACAGTTTTAAAGTGTGCAGATGGGTTACGGAGCACGCGATGCCTAAAAACTGTTGCGTGCCGCGTTGTAAGTCAAAGGCTGCGAGAGATCCGGAACTCTGCTATCACGAGCTTCCGTCTAGAGAGAAATTTTGGGATGCCTGGTTGAAGAACATTTCGCGAGAATGCAGCGAGAAGGGCAGCCAGTGGCAACCAAGCTCCAGGGTCGTGCGCTCCCTTCATTTTAAAGGCCGACGTACACTTCGCGCTTTCCACTTTTGCCCGTGACCTCCTTTCCTATATCCTTTCACATTTTACCTTGCCCCAACCTGGCTCCCCCTCGCAGCTTAGGAGAGGGGAGCGATTATCTTCCCTGCAGAAAGCCGAGGTTGTACATATAGGCATTTAAGGCGGAGGACTACAAGGTAGGGATGAAGCGGAAGGTACTGCGACCGATAGCGGTGCCGACTCAATTCCCATTGTATTCGTTGTACATGCAACCAGCAGGTTCAAAGAGACGCAGAACGCTTGTTCGTGTGCCACCTAACGCGTCCACGTCGCATGCGAGCGGTAGAAGCCGACAACGTAAAATGCAGTCCCCTGCAGAAAGAAGACAAGCTGTTGTTGAGTGCGTGGCTATTGAACCTTGCCTGCAAAAAGAGTTTGAAGTGAAAGAATGTCAGACGCCATTTAATTTGACACCTATAGGCTTCATGGAAGATGCCAAGAAAAACGTGCACCGCCTTCAAATGCAAGCCAAACGACTGAACGAGCGAATTAAAAAACTGCGACAAACCTGCGACGAATTTCAAGACAGATTTAAGCAAGGAAGGCTAATGTGTAGAACCCGCTCAACTTTGCAGGTGACGTGTCCTGAATGCAAGCTGTAACTTAAGGGAAATGAATCTCGTGGCAGAGAAAATCAGTTCGTGTTTAGCCTTGACCAAAGAGGACTCAGCTATCCACGACCTGAAGCTGTCTGGCCGTGCAAGCTCGTCTGCACCTTTGTCGAGAGGGCTCTACAGTTGGCAGAGATTCGTCGTTCTGGACGGATTGGCAAGGTTCTCTCGAGCGCTGAGCTTCCACACCTTATGGACTGCCCGCTGATGTGGTGTACTAACTGCAGAGACCGGTACCACAGCTAAGAACTCTGCGAGCTTTTTCTCGGGAAGCTCCTCAGACCTCTTCTGGCTAGCTCGGCTGGTGACCTAAACAGCTCTCTAGAGAATATATTGAGACTTTCGCGGAAGCCTCTTTCCCGAAAGGTATTCCGCTTGCGAACTATATGACTCCCTTGATCTGTTCGTGAACAATGAAGTTTATATTGCAGAAGTTATGCACGAGGAATCCCTTTCTTATTGTCCCTCACAGATAAATAAAAGGCACAGCTCGAGCGTGCTGAAGCATCGGTTAAAATCGTAAATCATACGGCCTAGCTATATCCAACTATAACTCATTACAGTGGTAATAGAAACGGGGACGGGAACAAGAAAACGACAATTCGCGCTCATACTGCCAGCTGAATGCGGCTCTAACGCGCAGCCTGCAGCTGAGTGAGCTCCTCGCAGAAAGAATTATGTGCTTCTATTCGACACAGATTTCTCACATCATTCAAGCAATCTGGCACTCGTTTCAAATGAGACTTGCCGCTTCACGAAAAACAATCTAAATAGCCACACCTAGGGTGCCTACATGTTTCCGCCGCTACGGAAGCGGAGCGGAAACATGTAGGCACCCTAGCCACACCGGGCCGCGCCGGGCGGACTGCGCCTCTCTCGCCGATAACGAGCGCCACGGCTGGCGCTGCGGGGTAAAGTAGAACTATCGCTCTCACCGGCGGCGCGAGACATACGGCAGGCCGCTCCGTCTAATGATTGACACCTCGCTCGACGCGACGTCAGCGTCGCGAGAGTCCAATTAGCGCGTTCCGCAAGTTTCGGGCACAAAGTTGTACTCGACGAGTTTAGCGACCCTGGTGTTGTTCTACAAAAATGATTATGTTCAAAGTAGAGTTTTTTTTAGAGCGCAGCTCTTAGGCGCCCGTTTCCGGCTTGAGCGGCGTCGGCGTCGCCGTCGGCGTAACCGCGCGGTGCATGATGGGTAAATTTCCCCGCTAAATTTAGCGGAAAATTTTCCCCGCTAAATCTAGCGGAAAATTTTTCCCGCTAAATCTAGCGAAAAGTTTTTCCCGCTACATCTAGCGGGAAATTTTCGCCGCTAAATCTAGCGGAATATTTTCCCCACTAAATTTAGCGGAAAAGTTTCCCCGCTAAATTTAGGGGAAACGTTTTCCCGCTAAATCTAGCGGAAAACTTTTCCCGCTAAATTTAGCGGAATATTTTCCCCGCTGCATTTAGCGGAAAATTTTCTCGGCCCCCCACACCCCTCGAGGTCACGTGACCCCCAGGCCACGTGACCCCGCCCCCCCCCCTTCCGTGCCTTCCCCTCCTCCTCAAAAGCTGCGCTCTAATTCGGCTGGGCTCTAATTCGCTGGGCTCTAATTCGGGAGCTCGCGGCCGAGCTCGCGCCGCGAGCTCGGCCGCTCGGCCACTGTCCAGGGCGATGAGCGGGATTCATCAAAATTTTTGGCTGACCATCTACTCTTGGACCTTGGAATAGACCACGAACGTGCGGCAGAACGCGAGAGGAACGAGTAGATACCTGTTTTTCGGGTGTGCGGCCCGCTTTTCGTGAGTTATCACCGTTTCCCGAAGCGAAGCAGGGCGGCCGCCCTCCTGGGCCTAACGCACCACCTAGAGCCAGCGCAGCGCCGGCCGCCGCCGACTCGACCAGATGGATTCCATTGATTTGGGCGACAGGGGCGTCCATCCCTGTTGGACCGGCGACATGAGGTTCGTGGAGGTTGAAGGTGAGCTCGAGGCAGAACGAAGTCAAAATTCAACGGGGAATATTGATGGCGGCGAAGATCTCCACCGAGGAGGCGAGCGGGGACGTCTTCCGCGTGAACGAGGACCAGCAGCCGAGATTGGATAGACATTCATGTCAAGAAGCAGCAACGGGCGGACGTGCTAGGCCTAACCGCCAGTTTCCCGCCAAAACGTACTTTTGGTAGAAAAACGGGCCGAGGGCGCCGAGGCTCCCGGAGGACGACATAAAGGTCGTTATCCGCCCGAGAGACGGCCTGGACACCTCGAGGCAGAACGAAGTCAAAATTCAACGGGGAATATTGATGGCGGCGAAGATCTCCACCGAGGAGGCGAGCGGGGACGTCTTCCGCGTGAACAAGGACCAGAACATCATGGTGGTGAGCACACCAGTGCTCGAAAACGCTCAGAGGTACAGGGGAATTGTGGAAATCTTGCTGGACGGCAAGAGGTTCGGGGTGGCAGCGTACGCGACGCCACCGGAAAACACCGCCAAGGGGGTCATCCACGGAATACCGGAGGAGGACACGGAAGAAGACATCAACGACAACCTGATTGGAGCCAGGAATCCCTCCATCCTCCAGGCGCGGCGCATGGGACGCTCCGGCTCCGTGGTCATCGTGTTCGAGGGGAAGAAGGTTCCGTACTTTGTCCGGTATGGGGCCACCGAGAAGAAATGCTTCCTGCACAAAAAAAAGATAGAGTGCTGCGGGCAGTGCGGTCGTGTCGGACACCGCACTGACGTATGTCCGAGGCCGGAGGAGAGAAGGTGCAAGGGCTGCTGGACGCTGAACCCACCGGCGGAACATGCGTGCACGCCGGCGTGCGGGGTATGCGGCAAGGCGCACCCCACGGGCGACCAAAAGTGCAGAAAGAAGTTCAAGACGCCGTACATCGTACTGCAGAGAAGCTGGGAAAAGAAACGGAACAAGCAGGACCTCCTGAAGCAGGGAGAGGAGAACTTTCCCAAGTTGCTAGGGGACGCCTCCCGCTCGCGATCGAGGAGCCGTGCCGAGGGACGGAGATCCAGGTCGACATCGAGGACGGGTGGACGACAGCAGTCGGGATCCAGAAGCGGCGGAGAACGCCACGTGAACTGGGCGGAGATGGTCTCCCGTAAGGCTCCACAGAACAAGGGGGGTAACGCGTTCGCAAGAATGGGCCAGGCGAACGAGCTGGCAGAGATTAAGGCTTTGCTGAAGCAGGCCTTAGCAGAGAACAAGGCGCTCCGCGAGGAGCTAAACAGGCTTAAAGAGGGGACGCGTGAAAGAGTAGAGGTTGTGCATGCACCAGAGGAGACGATCTCCGCGGAGTCTGACGGTGGTGAGTCGGCATCACCGCCACTAAAGCGGAGGGCGCTGGTCATGGCGCGACCGAGAAGAGAGGCGCGCGAGGCAAAACCCGTTAGCGGGGACCAAGAGACCTTCGTGACGAAAAACATGTTGGATAGCGCGATCACAGGATGCATGGAGAGGATGCTGACCGCGTTGCAAAGCCGCGCCTCGAGACTGGCACACGGCACGCCGAACCCGTTCGACGCCTGGGCGCCTGGTACGGGGAACATCACACGACCAGAGACTGAGGCTATGATCAACGAAGATGGATCGGAGCCGTAGCAAGTACGTCATCTGGCAGTGGAACTGCCGTGGGTACGGAAAAAAGAGGGGCAATCTGCAGCAGTACATCAATCATAAGGAAGAGGGGGATCGCCCGGATGTAGTGGCCCTACAAGAACCAAAAAGACTAGCAAAATTATCTGGCTACAAGTCATACGGGAAGGACGTGCAGGACAAGACACTGGTCACGACGATGGTGAAGAGGAACATACCGGTCATAGAGCACGAAACCGGGATATCCACTGTTGATCACGTCCTGATCGAAATCATATCGCACGAGAAGAAAGACAGGCGCAGCATTTTCGTCTTGAACGTTTACAGCAGCCCCTCGAAGAGGCACAGATTCGCCTCCCTTTTCAAGGCGACCACGAACATCGCCAAAGGGCAGACACTTCTTGTCGCGGGGGACTTCAACGCCCCACACCCGGATTGGGGGTATCAAGTGGAAAGAATCAAAGGGAGGAACCTGTGGAACGACTCGCACGAGTACGGCCTTTCTCTCATCACCGATCCAGACCAGCCGACGCGGCGGGGTAACCACAGAAATCAAGACACGACCCCAGATCTCACTTTCGTAAAAGGCACCGAAGACGCTCTGTGGTCCAACACGTGGGAAGATCTCGGGAGCGACCATTTCGTCCTCTGCATCATGACTGCAGCGGGACCGGCAAAGCCGAAAGGCAAGCGGTGCAAGATCACGGAATGGGACGCGTTCAGGGAAATACTCGAGGAATACGGAACGGAAGACATCGTAAATATTGAAGAGTGGTCGGAAAGCCTTAGAGCGGCAGCCGAGCGGGCGACCAAGGTCGTTCCCGAAGAGGCGAATGTAGAAGTGGCGGACAGCCGACTGCTACACCTCTGGGAGGCAAAGGCGAAGCTGGAGCAGAGACTGCGAACCCAGAAGGGAAACAGGAGCCTGCGCAGAAGAATAGCTCAACTCAGCAGGACCATAGAGGCGCATGCTAACGAAGTCACGTTGCAGCAGTGGCAGGACACGTGCGACGGCTTCGACGGGCAGCCGAACGTGCCTAAGACGTGGAACATCTTGCGCCACCTGCTCGACCCGGAGGGTAACAAGACCGCGCAGAGAAACAAGTTGTGCGAAATCATCAGGAGACACGAAGGGGGAGAGGCTGATTTGGTAGAAGACGTCCGGAAGCGATACATCGGCGACTACCCGAGAAGACAGCTAACAACCTATCGTGGAGAGGCGAACGCCCTCCTCGACGAAGACATAACAGAGTACGAAGTCGCGGACGTCATACGCGGCCTCAAGACCAAGTCGGCCCCCGGTCCCGATGGCGTCACGAACAAGATGCTTCGAAACCTGGACACGGAGGCGGTCGCAGCAGTAACGCGATTTCTGAATAAGTGCTGGCAGAACGGGAAAATACCCAGGCAGTGGAAAGCGGCGAAAGTGGTTATGATTCCCAAGCCGGGGAAGAGGCCCCAGCTCGAAGCGCTGCGCCCCATCTCCCTCACCTCGTGTGTGGGAAAACTGATGGAGCACGTTATCCTAAACAGACTGAACAACTACATGGAACGAAAACAGCTCTTCCCACACACCATGATCGGATTTCGACCACATCTATCAACGCAAGACATCATGCTCCGGCTCAAGCATCAGATCATAGACGGTGAGCAGAGCTCGCGCCTAGACACGAGAGCGATACTCGGGCTCGACATAACCAAGGCCTTTGATAACGTCAAGCACGACGCCGTACTCGAGAACCTTGAAATGCTCGGAGTGGGCGCTCGCACGTACGACTACATTCAGGATTTTCTCAACGACAGAACGGCGCAAATCTCGATCGGAGGCGCCACGTCAGACGACATCATGCTAGGAGGAAGAGGGACGCCCCAGGGCTCGGTCCTTTCACCGTACCTCTTCAACGTCGCCATGATTGGACTTCCAGAGAAGCTAAAAGCGATCGGCGGATTACACCACAGCATTTACGCTGACGATATCACGCTCTGGGTGTCCGGCGGCAGCGACGGTTTCATACAAGACACGCTGCAAGAAGCGATTCGGGCGGTGGAAAGGTACGTCGAGCCAAGGGGCCTTGCCTGCTCCCCGCAGAAGTCCGAACTCCTCCTCCTCAAGCCCGTCCGTGCCCGCCAGCTACCGTCGGACATCGAGCTGTACGCCCAGGGTAACAGAATCCCCACGGTCAGGAGCATACGAGTCCTAGGCCTTAGGATACAAGCCGACGGAAACAACTCCGAAACGATAGCGTCGCTAAAAGCAACTGCGTACCAAATTACGCGCCTCATCTCCCGAATCGCCGGCAGAAACTATGGCATGAAGGAGAAGAACCTCGTGCGCCTGGTACGCGCTTTCGTCGTCAGTAGGCTGGCGTACGTCCTCCCTTTCCTAAGACTCGGCCTCACGGAAACGAACAAGCTTAACTGTCTCATCAGAAAGTCCTACAAGAGAGCACTCGGCATCCCGGACACCACCTCGAACGAGAAGCTCGCGGCTTTAGGTCTGCACAACACGGTGGAGGAGATCATAGAAGCTCAGCGTGTTTCGCAGCTGGAGAGGCTGACGAAGAGTGCCACGGGCCGCCACATCTTGGCCAGCCTTGGAATCCGCTATGAGAGGCAAACGGGGGAGAAGGCCGACGTCCCTAGGCGGGTCAGGGAAGCCCTCGTCATACCAAACATCCCAAAGCACATGCACCCGACGCATCACGTGGAACGCAGAGCGGCGCGAGTCAAGGCGCTGCAGAAACGGCTAAGCATCGCGGAGGGTGTACTCTATACGGACGCTGCTAGAGCCGGCGGGGGCGCCATGGTCGCAACAGTGGTCAACCAACAAGGAGACGTGGTCTCGAGCTGCAGTATCAAGACGTCGGAACCGGAAGTCGCGGAGGAGGTTGCCATCGCCCTCGCGATTCAAGTCCGGGGGGCACGCATCGTCGTCAGCGACTCGCAGCAAGCAATTCGGCAGTTCGCCAAAGGAAGAATCACTACAGCCGCGCTCAAGGTCCTGGGGGACCCCGAGAAGACGTCAACGAGAATACAGCTCATCTGGACACCGGCGCACTCGTCGCTCCCCGGCAACGAGAAGGCACACGGCGCGGCCCGAGAACTCGCTCACCGGGCCGGGGAACCGCTGGACCCTTCTCTGGCCTTTTTTTCGGGGGGTGAGAGGCTGGTCACGTTCAGGGACATTCTCGATCACTACACTGGCGAGAGGTTACGCTATCCTCCCGCGCACCCCTCGCTGGACAAGAGGACGTCGGTGGCATGGCGCCGCCTCCAGACGGGCTCCTTCCCGAGCCCCTCCCTACTCAATAAATGGTACCCCGACAAGTACAAGCCAAACTGCAAGCTCTGCGGCGGCCACGCCAACCTCCGACACATGGTGTGGGAGTGCAGCAGGATCGACCGCAAGTCCCACCCCCTACTGGAGAAGATCGACAACCAGGAGAGCTGGGAAACCCTACTCCTCTGTTCAGACCCCTCGGTGCAGAACCAACTAGTCCAGCTGGCCGAAGACGCCGCCAAAACCCAGAGGGTTCAGGCCGCCGTCTGAGGAGTGGCTGGCGGGGCGACCCTAGGGGTCTCCCGTTCAGTCATTAACCCATGCTTGGGCAAATAAATATTGTTTACTACTACTACTACTTGAGAGCACATTAGGAGTATTCAAATCGCATGCCATTGGGTCGAACTTCACGAGAGAGGACCCAGTAGATAGATGCTTACAGTTTTAGAGCTCAGCTCTTAGGGGCCCGTTTCCGGCTTGAGCGGCGTCGCCGTCGGCGTAACCGCGCGGTGCATTATGGGAAATGTCCCATAATGCACCGCGCGAGCCCCCCCCCCCCCGGGGCCACGTGACCTGGGGGGCAGGTCTCGTGACCCCCCGATGACGTCATCATCACTGATGACGTCACAGGCATCCGCATCGTCATCGTCATCATCACTGATGACGTCATCAGTGACGTCACTGATGACGTCACCGACATCCGCATCGTCATCGTCATTATCACTGATGACGTCATCAGTGACGTCACTGATGACGTCATCGTCATCGTCACGTGAGGTCACGTGACCCCCCGACGTCACGTGACACCCCAAGGTCACGTGACCCCCACAAGGTCACGTGACCCCCCACTACCCTTCCCTCCTCCTCCTCAAGAGCTGCGCTCTAATTCGGTGTTACAGGGAGTTGTAAACGGCTTTCACTTTTTTTTAGTTCACTTTTTGGATGGACATGTGTGCTGGGTTTACGGACCTGGAGCAGGAAAAGTGTACTTTCTTTTGACCCCATTCACTCAAAATTGGTAAGGAGGGGATCGTGCTTGGGGGTGCCTGGGGAAGGCATTAGTTAAATCATGCTCACACTGTTTTTTGCCTAGTTTTGTTAATCAGACAACAAGGCTCACGGGCGAAGGCTATCCAGATGGCTTACTGCCAAGAGTGGCGAAAAGCCCGTTTAAAGGGATTCGAGCCCGTTGTAAGGTTGCCCGAGAAAAGCCTAAGAAGGGACATATATAGTTATGTTTTATGCACTATTGGCCGGGTTTGAATGAAATGCGAACAATGGAGGCCGTGGCCGTCGACAGATGGTGGAAACTGAGAAACCTGCTGGATGGAGTGTAGAGCGTTTCGAGGGTGTGCGTCCTACCCAAGCTTCCTCGCCTTGAACCTCGACATGCACAACCCAAGCTTCCTCGCTGCGCCAGTGTTGCCCTGTAAGTTCCGCTGCTGTTCGAATTTTATTCGAATCCGTTAGTACGAAGGTTTCGCACAAAAAAGTAGCGCAACGTCATGGTGTGCCAGTGGTTTTCTCGGCACCTTCGAAGTTTGCACTAAAGTTGACAGGGGGAGAACTAGCAGATTTTTACTTGGAAGAAAAGTATAGGGAATGTACGCGACGTGTGCC
The DNA here is from genome assembly GCA_013358835.2 of Ixodes persulcatus. Classification (NCBI taxonomy): domain Eukaryota; kingdom Metazoa; phylum Arthropoda; class Arachnida; order Ixodida; family Ixodidae; genus Ixodes; species Ixodes persulcatus. Next base: position 293,336 of record JABSTQ010009964.1, on the reverse strand, counting down.
GTCGGTGTAATTTACAGCAGACCCGTGTATGTGGAGAGTTTGGTCATTCATTGGGAAGTATAGGAGACGAATGAGGAGGCGCCATTGGCCGAAAGCGTGCTGGGCGTGTTCCAGGACGTCTTCAGAAATTTGAATGTGGCCAATCAGAAGCCGGAAATAATGCCCTGGCGGTGGTCGCGAAAAACAAACTTAATAAGTGCGTCGGAGTAACTCTCGGTGACTGCAAAATGGTGCACGTGATGTTTGAATCACGGTCATCCAAAATCATGGTGGAAACGTGCACATCAGTGGAAGAGTGCGACTAGCGGAACGATCGACATATTCCGTACGCCAGGCGCCGAGGTCCGGAAATATGACGTCCAAGCGGTCACACTTTGTCCGAGCAAAACAGAATTGAGTGGCACATTCGTTTCTTACATCTTTCTGCATGATCATGATCGAAACATCACGTGCACCCTATTTTCAACCATGAAGGGTAACTACATTTTAATCTTACGCGCTTATTAAAACCATATACCTATGAAAAAAAAACGTTTCTCGCTACCACCGCTAGGGGATTCTTTTCGACTTCTGTTTGGACAAGAGAGTATGTCAAGCCCTCTTTCTGCGTCTGGTGCACGCCTTGGCTCTGCCCGAGCCTTCCATTGACCAAACTCTCTATCACGGCTCTGGTTTACAGCATTAAACTGTCCTGCGGGAAAGTGTACATAGGGCAAACCGGCAGATGTGTTATTGAGAGGTTAAGAGCACATGCTCTATTGATCAGGACCGGCTTGCTAGAAGAGCGTCTCAGTTGAGACAGGGTGAAAGAAAGCACTGCCAAAGCTAGCGCACGAGCTGAGCGGGACTCAAACCGCGTCTCAAGACGCTCGTGCGCACCAGCCTTTGCAGTGATTTATTTCACCCAGTCTCAGCCACCGTTACTAGATCAACTCAGTTATGGAACTTCCCATAGACGCCGTACATTGGAGGGGGTCCGAAACCGTGTCCGATGTTTTTGCAACTAGGTGGCGCTGCCGGCGCATTAATCCACGCGTTTTCGTCTGCTACTGCTCCGCGGCTGCTTGCGAGTCCCAACTCCTCTCGAGGTTCAGCGTGGTTGTCGGTTAATTTTTGCCCTTTCGCCAGTAAAAAATATAATTTGAGCATGCCCTATTGAAAAAAAGACTTTTCAGCTCTGATGTGTTATGGGACCCTACTAGACCTTCAAGACTTCAGACTTCAGCACTTCAAACTTTAGCCCTTCAGACTTCAAGACTACAGACTTCAAGACTTCAGACTTTAAGACTTCAGACTTCAAGACTTCCGATTTCAAGACATCAGACTTCTGCCCTTCGGCCTAACCCCTTAGCCAACATACCTTAGAAATGCAGATTTCCGGAAAGCCACGACAAATCAAAAATGTACGTAAAGCCTTTACTCAAACCCGCGCGCAAGCAGCTGCAGACAAGTGATAAAATCAAATAGGGACAACCGAGTTGTTTGTAGCAAAATAAATATATATTTCGAGATACTCACAATGCCACTGGGTATATTCCTCAGACGTAAGGTAGTTCAGCTAATAAAACAGAACAGATGCACCGCTCGAGTGGAACTAAACGCCGACCTCGAGCGCCCGAAGCACAAAGAGCACTTCAAGGGATGGGCGCGATGCTACATGGACGAGTCCGACGACCACGACGCACGCACAGTGACAGCCACAGCACGGTGTCGACAGACTTCGGAGCACGAGCAGCGGAGCGCCTTTCCTTTGCACGCTCGGCGACAGCCGAGCTGGCGGCGCTTCGCCGGGCACTGTCCTTGGCTGAAGCAGAGAGTACGCCCGACGGCCTGGTAATCCTGAGCGACTCGAAGGCGGCACTGACCCAGCACGCCAACCCGGAGCGTGCACCACCGCTCACCGGAGAGTCGGCGAGCGCAGCGATCATGTTGCAGCGCTAAGAATGGAGAAGTGCCTTCCAGTGGCTGCCGGCCCACTGCGGCACTCGAGGGTATGAGGAGGCGGATCGCTTGGCGGCTTCGGCCCAGGGCGACGACGCTTGTCCGACCTCCAGCGTGGCTGCGTTCTCGGACGCACGACCCCTGGTGAGTTGGGCCATCCGTGTGCACCACCCAGATATCGAAAACAGCCCTATGCCGCCCAAACTCCCGAAGAACCTGCCGAGGAAAGTCGCCGCAGGAATGCATAGACTTCATTCGCACAAACAGTGCCTTCGCACGAGCTCACCGAGCGTCAACAGCCAACAGGAACAACGACTTTCCCGCCGACCTACGACCGTTGCCAGCGGCAGCAAATTGACCAATCCGGACGCGGGGATGTCACGGCGACTCTGATTTCAAGGCGCCCCTCCCAGTCGCGCGCTGGTAAGACCAGGCTACTTTGCTTTCGGGGCACTCCACATTCCGGACGCCGTGGTCTGCGTCGTCACAAACCCCCTCTGCCAAAGTTAAGGAGAGATCTTCATAGTGCGGGGGTGCGGCCGAGATTCGCTTCGGCAGCCCGAAGACACGTTTGGAAACCGCGATCTTATGCCGGCAGCTTCTCAATAAATGGCATTTTCAATGCTTCGTTTCTGAAGCAACGATCACGAGCTGGTGGGCCTTGAATTCGTAAATATTGAAACGCTGTATACACGCAGACGGTGCTAGGAAATGTAAGTAAAAATAAGCAATACGTATAGGTCCGTCTGTTGTCCGTCGCATATGTCACACATTTCGGACCGGCTTGGCTTACTTAGTTGTTGGGCGGGAGCCTGGGTCGCTGGGTGGCCAACTCGCAGCGCCGAATTCTTGAGGCGAGATTGTTTGATAAAGCTAGCTTGATAAACGTCTATCTGTTCTCAATGTGCGGCTATATGTTGGCATCGTTTGCAGTCAATGAGTCTCGATCAAAGCAATATTCGCTTCGTCTACACATATAAAGAGCGACACAACAGGTTTAGGCACTCGCGTCACCGAAGTGGGCTGCCGATGAACACAGCACGTTTGCGCACTACCGTCTTCGGATGAATTCTCCGAGGTCCTCCCTATAATGTCTGGTGGGTTTCACAGACCCTTTAGGACGGCCCTGAAAGGCCACACAGACCTTTTAAAACGACCCTGAAGGAACGCACACCTCTCAGAAAGAGATCTTGATGGGCCCCACAGACCTACTAGACGAACCTGGTGGGCCCATCAAAAAACCGGAAATGCCTCTCAAAGGAAAATGTATTCCTACGCCGAGAAACGCCAGCCAATCGTTTTCATGACGTCACGATTCCGTGGACCAATCGCGATCCTTTTGAAAAAAGAAAAAGCTCAACATGGCTGCTGGCCTTAGCAACGCGACGCTAGTTTCTCGTGACAATTATTCTGCTTTTTTGCACCGTGTTTTACGCACCGCTGGCCGCTGTTCAAAACCCGACCTCGCTTGTGCTTCTTGAAGAACCGCTTTGGTGTCGCCGGTAAGGCTGCACCAGGCTGTTTCGTCCAAGAAGAATCAGGGGAATCGCTTTCCGATGTCACCTCAGTGGGATCCATGACGGAAGACAAAGAGAGCGGGGCGCGGTGGTGGTGTCGATGACTTGGGAGGGTGCCGATTTGTCAAACCCGAAAAGTATAATTATTCTTGTTTTCTATTCATCCAACAAAATAAAGGCACATATTTCGTGCGCAAAGCCCACAAAACTAAGTAAATCACTAAATATTTATTATTTGCAGGAACTATAAGTGCTTTGTTATTTATCATTTTGGCGAAAGAAAGGTTGGTTTCGTTTTCGCCGCTTTCCCTCAATCGAAGGCGCTGGAAGACGGTATGTTAGACAGTATCTTGGACAGAAAATGAATTGGGAAGACGGTACATTGGACATGACTTTCTTTCTTTACTAAACAGCTACCTCGTTGACAAAAACGTATTCTAACTTATTTAAACGTCCTGAATGAATTAAATAAATACTGTAGTAGTTTAAGACATGTTTACTGGAGGAAGAAAAAGCAACGTTGCTAGCGAACTACTTTCTTGACGGCGGAGGCACTTCAGATGGGCGCAATGCGCTTGTGGGTGGAGCTAAAGGATTGTTCTTAGGTTGCATCCGACTATAGATCAACTCAGTTATGGAACTTCCCATAGACGCTGTACATTGGAGGGGGTCCGAAACCGTGTCCGATGTTTTTGCAACTAGGTGGCGCTGCCGGCGCATTAATCCACGCGTTTTCGTCTGCTACTGCTCCGCGGCTGCTTGCGAGTCCCATCTCCTCTCGAGGTTCAGCATGGTTGTCGGTTAATTTTTGCCCTTTCGCCAGTAAAAAATATAATTTGAGCATGCATAAGAGCTACGACCGTTTTGGCATACGCTTTGCATTATTGTAAAATGCTGCTGCCTTAGCTGTACTGACAGCGTGAAGCGTTTCAAACAACTAGAATTCGTCAGCGCCACTACAATCCGGTGATTACAATCAAAGCGAGTTTCTACCGTAGTAGTAGATGTGTAGTCTTACCAGGGCAATGTCATTGCTGGTCGGACATCCAGGACATCTTCGCACAGAGGAGTCTCAGGTGACCCCTACTTTCAGGCTACCTTTCAGAACGCGGCAAATATTCCGGGAAGGTCGCAAAAACGCTTGGGGACGGCGTCGGGTTTCAGACTCCACTTACCCCGTGGCGTTACGACGACTTCTCCACGAATCTTGTGCTCGAAGTACTTTAGAATTTACTTTAGAATTTACTTTTCCTAAAGCACAAATCACAGAGGACGTCCTTGTGCGATAGATCTCGCCAAGGAAAGTTTCTCGCCCCTAAGACGCGTCGTTTCTCGTTTCAAGGAACTTTGAATAAATGTCTGGCCCCGACCGTTTACGATATCGACACTCCGGTGCGGACCACGCCACCGGCTTATTCTGATAAGATTGTAGACTCACAGATTGTCGCTTCACAAGTTTTGAACAATGTGTGAATTCTCATGCCCTGCTATAAGCTTCTCTGCGTTGTTTTTCCGAGGCGTGAAATGCGCGCGGACGTTCCCGTCGCGGCGGTTGCAGACGACCGAAGGAACGTTCGCGCGCGCGCGATCATTATTTTGCGCCGACAGCAGACGACACTTGGAATGTGGTTCAGAGTCAACAGGAACACAGATTCAATGTTTTATTGGTTAAAACAAGTATCGGAATTTCTCATATGTGACTACCAACTGCAGTCAGAAAAAGCGCCACGAACATCCGTAAGTTCACTCAGTAGGCCAGATGCAACGGCCACAAGAGCGCCGTCAATGCTGATGATAGCGAGTATTAATGCGGAGCGCGTGCCATCTGACAGGCGCCACGCAAAGGGACCCCCCTCCGGAGCGGAGTTCCACAACTGAGTTGGTTGTAATAACGTTGGTCTCAGCTGAGACGCTGTTCTATACGCCGTTCACCCTTTAGCTGAAACTAGAAGCTCCGTTTTCAGCGCGAGCTCGCTGGCTTCCGCAGTGCTTTGGTTGCGTGTGCCTGCGCGTTTACACTTGTGTTAGCAAGGGCAGAAAGCTCGCGCTGTAGGCGGAGCTCCTAGTCTAAGGGTGGACGAAGTATTGGCGACGTGCGCGATCGAAAGCGTCGCTGTGGTCGGCCTTCCGCGATTGGCCGAATGCTGACTATGAAGTCAGCAAAGGATTTCGCATCGATGGAAATAAGAGGAATGGAAGAACTTCAATTTCGACGGTGTTGGCAGTGTTGCTTTCCAGAAGATCGATGGAGCAGAAACCAAGAAAAACAAATTTACATTTAAAGCAATAAAATTTTTAGTAAATGCTCGTACTAAATTCCAAGCCCATTCCTGAAACTATGGTTTCGATTCTCCCCAGTTTTTCTTTCAAATTGGCTTTTACAAAAAATTTAATTTTGGTCATTTGACCCTATTCATTTATTTTGATTGGTTTAAACCTGTTATGCCGTTTGGCGGTGCAGGTTGAGAGTGATAGGTTTATTTCTTTTCTTTTAGCTCTCAATTAAACATTCAGTGTTGCTTTAAGAGCGCAATGATTTCAAGCTTCCACCATGCTCCTTACAAACACCATCGAACTTGTTGTTCGCAAGGTAATGACGTCACGATAGGTAACCATAGGAGGGCGCCACTAAAACATCTCGCCGCTAATAGCAAGCTGTGAAAGAGGCGATTGTAACCCCATATTAGATAAAATGACAATTGTAGCACATCACAGTCAACAGATGATTATAAAAAATTTAGAGCTTTTTTTTTTCTTTTTTTTAACAGTTTAGTTGGCACTCTTGAGCAGGTTTGACGCGTGTGGGGGACGGATGACTTAAAGTATTTCATGGTTCGCGTTTCACGTCGATTTGTGTTTCTTCAAAATAAATCAGTTGACAGTCAGCGCGTCCTGTGTTTACTTCATCTACTCGTCCTTTATTTTTTTTTTTGCGCTGTTGGTTTCACTGTTAACCTGGATAACAAAAATCAAGATGATGTAAACCGTGATTTAAATCATGATTTATGTTGTGATTTCAATCAGACCAGTTTTACTATTATTGTTCGAAACAAACCTGTTCCACAAACATAACCCCGAAAATATATTTTTTTTATTTGCCGTTTTTTTTAATACTTGATGCATTATATGAGCACTTGCTTTGCGTTTAAATAAAATAAAAATCATCGAGCAAGAAAGGTTTATATCAGTCTGAATGCGAGCACAGATTAAGCAGTGATATTCTGAGCACATCAGAACTCGGGCTTTCTTTCTACGCTCCACTTCAATCGTCATTAATTAATTAATAAATTATTTACGTTAATAAATAAATAAATAAATAATTCGTTCGTTCATGTAATTATATGAAGGGGAGTAGAAAAGAATAGATATATTTTGAATACATGACATACATAAAAGTCAAAATGGTATTACACCAAGTCCAACAAACGAAAAGAAATATAATAGCTACACATCAAAATAGCCCATATAAAACAAAATTAGTTAAATAATCCTTCGCGAGCATTTCTGAATAAGCAGCAATCTGAACTACTCGCCACTTTTTCAGGTAGGCTATTCCACTCGTTAATAGCCAGATTTAAGAGAGGTTCAAAATGGAATTTTTGTGCCACATGATAGCGACCTGACTTTGTGCTGGGGATTGAATTGAGTTACCCAAGGTCTTACAGCGAATAAATAAGAATGCGAAAGGAAGAAACAAAATATTGAAAAGTAATGTCATTTTGCAAGAAAATCAGAACGCAAAAGAAAAAGCAAAGACATTTTTTTACTAAATAAAACAAATCGAGCTATTTCTGTTCTGCTGTGGCGAGATGCACTCACTAAAAAGTTGTTTTCACTAATCGGACGGCGTGCTCAATCAATCTGCCATATTTTAAAATGCGTATAGTTATTAAGAATCACTATTTTATAGTTAGAATAATTTAAACCCTTTAAACTGATTTAAAGAAAGTAACTCTGATTCAAATTACAGAAATCTAACTAATTTCACTAAAATAATCGTTACTTTTTTCACCCTGCGTGTTATTATGTCAGATTTCTGTCAGCGTGCTTGACGAACGAAACACGAAACTAAGCGAAGCTACTCGGAAGAACTCGAAAGGGAATTCGCTCCTTGAAGCGTCAAAGCTGCTTCGCATGCAGCATCTGGCCCGTGCGAAAAACAAATAAAATGTACTGCGGCCGGTAGAGCGACGTTAATCACAGCGATTGGTTTCACATGGTCCGGAACTGTGAGATTTCTCTCGGGCGGGGCGCTCAAGTTTCGTCAAAGCGCGCACAGGCGCAGTGCGTTTGATCCAGCATATGACGCAACTTGAACATCTTGCACTTAATAATTTTCACTTAAACTCGAAGTAAATATAGTGTACGTATCTTCAGCCATTCAAACAAGCCCTTCGGAGTGTTTAGTTTTATCTATGCGACGAGGAACTGAGGGCGAGGAGGATAGGAAAGGGACGTCAAAATGTTCTGACATCCCCACGCGCTCTCGTCTCCTTCTCTCTCTTTGTTTGCCGTCGCATCCAACGCACTTACAGCGGGTAAAACATCGGAAAAAACGATGGCTTCCACTCTACCTCTTCGGGTCACGTGACAAGTCGCCGCGAACACGCAGGGCGACGGAAATCGCACTGCGCTTGGACATCCATCACAGCTTGCGAAACGGCAGGGCGTCAGAGCGGATGCCATGGTTTTGCTAGAACACACTTTTTTTCAGAGCTTAAAGAATTGCTGAAGAAGCAAAGCCTCTAGGCGAAGCGTCAGCTGTCGCTCTGTAGCACCCAGGAATTTGTTTTCTTCTTTTTTAAGTTCAGAATGTTCGCGTAAGTATACGTAAATTTCACATTCAATATTACTTGCCGGCCCTGTAAAGTTTTCCACCGATGGCATGTTTACAGTACCGACGTTTACCACGCAATCTGCTCGACAGTAAAAAGAGGGTAATTAGAACGTTTTATCATAGCGTACCCAAGAGCCTTGCCCACCCAAGAAAACTTGCGCCGTCGCCGCTATGCACGCCCGGAACCTATAAGCAGCGCTCCGGGTTTGGGTGTGCACGCTATGTTCACAAAGAGCGCAGGTGGCCAAACTCGCTTCTAATGTATCGATTATTGGTTATATTAACTCGGCGGATTATCAGGTAGGAAACACACAGCAAACCAGTTTAGCATCTAGTTTGAATGGAACTTAAACTGTTAGTCAGATCAAGCTCGCATGTACAATAAAAGGTGCAACGAAAGCTAAAGGTCCGAAACGTCATCTCACGAACGTGTGCTCATCAACAATTCCTTTGAAGCAAAAAGAAAATGAAAAACTTGCAATTTCAGTTTTTTTTTTTAATTTTTATTTTGTCTTCACTGATGGTTTTCTTACCGCTGGTAAAGAAACCAAAGGCAGTCTTGCAGGATGCTTCTTAGCGATACACTATAAAAACATCTCTTTATTGTGTTTTATTATTATGGTTATTTTTGTTGTTTTTTGTGATGGCGATTATTCTTGAACTTCTGTAGAATTGCTTTTTTTTCTCATGAAATGTTTTTTTTTTTTTTTTTTTTTTGACGGGGCAAAACAGAACCAGTTTTTTTGTGTCAACTGTGTGTAACCATAATGAAGCGAAGAAAGATAGCCATTTCCATGTTAAAGGTATTCCTCGGTTGAGGTCGCCTCGACGCCTTTTTTCTCCTTATTTTGCGATCCTCCTTGAAGTCAAGAGGCACGAAAGCTTTCCATGCTCTTCTTTGCACATTCCATATGAAAAAGTCTCGTTTCTTCGAATGATCCGACCTGAGTACTGTGTCAGTTTGCGAGCGAATACTTGTACGCTACTTTCAAATTGGATTACCATCGTGCATAAATCACGTTTCGCAACTTCAACTAAAGTCGCGGCTAAAGAAAAAAAGAAAAAAAGTCTCCTCTGGTAAAAGTTTTAAAAAAGAGATCGCGAAAGCAGAAAAAATGGCGTACTTTGGAAGCTGGGCCGTGCAAGCACACGGTGGCTGCGCGTTTTTTCTCTCGTTCATTGTATTAGCAGTTCCGCTCATTTCTGAATTATAGTTACAATGAAACGCAGACAAAAAGGGCGTCCATAATTGAATGATGAAGCACCGTCTCCTCAGTGAGAAAATGTCTTATCCGACGCCCCACGCCAGCACGTTCAACGAGCTAAAAAAAAACAGTGGAGGGTTTCTTCTTAATTCATTTATCTTCTTTTGCTCCTATTCTGCAATTTCGCTCAAAAAGCTGACTTTGGAAGAGCGTAAATTATGAATGACTCGAATGGCCCTTGTGGGATCCTTCAGCGAGTACACAAATTCGCCATTGTTTGAGGCGCGTTTGTCGTGCGGCACTTGGAAGAGAATGACGGTATGTCCAGGGTAATGGCGGCACACTCTGTTGTTTTACAGCGACGGCTGTTAGTGCGAACCTTCCCGGGGAATCGCGTTCTCGTCCCTCACAAAAACTCCCGGTGCCTTGAGCGAGTACGCGCAGCCTGAGCGCGCGTCGAAAAGCAACGGGTGCGTGATCGGAACCAGGCCGAAAAACCACACATCTCCACGTGGTGCATGATGTTGATTGGGGCGAAGCTCTGGTGGTGCTTGTCTGCGTAGACGCTGAGACGCAGCATGCCGAGCCTTTCGTTCGTTTTCATCCATGTCAGAAAGAGAATGTGTGGTATCGAACGTGGTTATATACGCATTTGAGCATTTGACCGCAGCGCCCTCTCGTCTATAAACGTTGAGCCAATGCATGCAAAGTTTAACGCGATTATATACGCATTTGACCGCAGCGCCCTCTCCTGTATAGACGTTGAGCGGCTACATGCAACGTTACATCCATGACATCCCCAGATCTTGAGTTACCACCACATCTCAGAGCCCCTACTCGTCCCGCAGTCGTAGCCGAGTGGTTAAGGCGATGGACTAGAAATCCATTGGGGTCTCCCCGCACAGGTTCGAATCCTGTCGACTGCGCAAACATTTTCATCATTCTTTTTATAAATTTTGTCATAATTTTTTATTAATTTTTCATCTTTTTTTTTCCCACACGAGCACGTGAGCACGTGCTCACGTGCTCGTGAGCACGTGAGTTTACGAGCATGAGCACGAGCACCGGACGCCGGACGGATGGACGGGCGGACATGGCTAGCCCCTAATAGGGTATCCACACGAGGGTGAAATCCGCCACTTTCCTCCGCGGAGCGCGCATCACGTGAGACATACGTCATCCCTTTTTGACACCTCGCGGCGCCGTTCTCCTCGGTGGCGGAGGCGCGGAGGTATCCACACGAAGGAGAACTCCGCGGACGGATGTCGTGACGTCAACAAACCGGGAAACTCCGTCCCGGGCTCCGCCGCGTGCACCTGCGGAGCTTTCGTGCTGACAGCACGAAGCCTCCGCGCCTCCGCCACGGAGGAGAACGGCGCCGCGAGGCGTCAAAAAGGGGTATCCACACGAAGGAGAACTCCGCGGACGGATGTCGTGACGTCAACAACCCGGGAAACTCCGTCCCGGGCTCGGCCGCGTGCACCTGCGGAGCTTTCGTGCTGACAGCACGAAGCCTCCGCGCCTCCGCCACGGAGGAGAACGGCGCCGCGAGGCGTCAAAAAGGGATGACGTATGTCTCACGTGATGCGCGCTCCGCGGAGGAAAGTGGCGGATTTCTCCCTCGTGGGGATACCCTATAGACCGATACGCTGTTTACAAACAAGCCCGCGTTTGCCCACACCATGTGTGGGCACTGCGCGTGCGCAGAAACCGAATTCACGTGAAGTGAAGCGTCTGCGCATGCGCAGTGCCGTCGACAGTGCCACCCAACGTTATTAGATTAACTCAGTTACGGAACTGTTCATAGACGCTGCATGCACGAACAGTACCCCCCCTCACTCACCACGACTCGCCCAGATTCGCTCGACGCGCCGCCGGACGGCTGCTTTGGTAACTGAATCGGCATACGTTCGTTTCAACGTCACTAGAAACGTAAAAACCAACGAAAAAAACTCTTTTTGTAGTAACTTTTATTGGAGTTTAGTACAAAATGAGGGCGGGTGATGTTTTCTAAAATTTTTAGTTTTCAAGGTTTTGCAGCACAATTAATATTGTTTTTATACAACCATGCCTCAGCGGGGATTTCAGGTAGCGCGTCCCGACCTAGGCGCATTTTAACTGTGACGCATTTCGCAGCTGCATGACGTCAGAGCCGCGTGTTGGTCTATAAGGAGCTTCGCGTCAAAGGAGGACGGCGCCCTAAAAGACGCCGTCCTCCCTTTGACAGTGGCTGTAGCCGGCACGCGTTGTGCCTGCGCGTGCGCACGACCACGCAGCAGACGAGCTTGGAGACCGTATGGTTAGGCCTGGTAAAGTTTGTAGTTGGTCCGAAGAACGCGACTTCCAGTTACGGCGCGCTGAAGCAGCACCTCCTAGAGAGCTTTCAAGCCTGCGCGTCACGTGACAGGACGTCACGTCTCAGAGGCCTGCAGAGGCGCTGATTGGATGGGAGTGCCGTGTAAGCGTTCGCGTGGGACTATGATAGGAAACGAGTCCCACGCTAACGCTGACGCGGCACTGGCATCCAATCAGCGCCCGTGTAGGCCACCGGGACGGGACGTCATGTCACGTGACGCGCAGACGTTTTGAAAGCTGTCTAGAGGGTGCTTGCTAAGGAGGCTCGTTGTAGACGGAGTATGTATGATTCAAGCGCAGGAGTGAAATCGAAAGCGTAAGTGACAATGGCGTGTAAATCCTTAAGATCGTGCTCAACAGGAGGCGCAGAAATGACAACGACGTCAACGAGCTGCAGCCGCTGTGCACTCGTCACGCGCGTAAAAAAAACTTTGATCTTTTTTTTCGAGCACTCGCTCTTCGGATTTGTCTCTCATGTTCGGAGAACTACATCTACATCATGTTCCGTATGTTAAATGATAAAGGAAACAATAATGATCGTTGGTGATTGTAAGAAACTCCCAGCGCAAATTGTATCAGGGCACTTTAAACGACCTCCCTTCTGGACGCCGTCGTGCGAGGTCGGCGTTAATTACAGCGGTGTGATCTGGCTCTCGAGTTCTGTGGGAAGGAGGTACGTTGCATGTTCGCGCTGTCCAACGAGATTGAGTTTGCTCGTGTCTCGGACGGTATGCCAAGTGCGAGAGCATCGTCAACATCGTTATGGCCTCCGCACTGATCTCTATAAAGGTTATTCATTGGACGCCATATTTGAGGGTGATGTTTAGAGCACATTCTCAGAACGATCTCACATTAATAGCCTGTTATAGACCTATTGCTGTATTACCCAAGCATCAAGGAGAATGCAGGGATTGGTGTTCCACGCGCCGCACGTGCTGGCCTCAGCAGTAGTAAATTTTCCAAAGCAAAAACCTAAAACAAATTGTATCTTGCACGCGCGTTCGTCAACGCTTTATTTTGGTTATTTACTTCGAATATTTTATACGGGGAAGACGTGCGCGTGTGGCGCGTGGAACACCAATCCCTGCATTCTCCTTGATGCTTGGGTAATACAGCAAATGGTCTATTGGCGACGTGAGCGATCGAAAGCGTCGCTGTGGTCGGCCCACCACAATTCGCCGAATGCTGACTATGACGTCAGCAAAGTATGTCTCATCGACGGAAATAAGAGGAATGTAAGAACTTCAATTTTGACGGTGTTGGCAGTGTTGCTTTGAGAGAGCTATGTGTTCAGGCTTCCACCATGCCCATTACAAACACCATCCAACTTGTTGTTCACAAGGTAATGACGTCACGAAAGGTAACCGAATGAGGGCGCCACCGAAACATCTCGCCGCTAATAGTCCGTTGCAACTCAAGGGCGAGGGTAAGACGAGCCGGGAAGGAGGAAGCAGACGAAACGCTAAATAGAGAAGGAGGTTTCCCCCCTCTCTTCTCCAGCGTTCCGTCCGCTTCCTCCCCAGCCCGTCTTACCCTCGCCCTACCTTCTTGAGTTGCAACGGATTATAAGACCGGCAATCTTGATGGTGCGGAATGCACGTTGCAAAAGAACTGTTAAAACTCGCCGGTAGTACGCGCTCAGCAGCCGCGCACACAGCTAGGCCTCTAGTGAATACTCCCTATTAGCGATGTGCGCGACCAAAAGCGTCGCTGCGGTCAGCTTTCCACGATTGGCCAAACCATGGGCATATAAGCATTGTCGGATTGTCAACTTGGACGGTGTTGGTTCCGGATTGCGATGGCTCCTAGCTTCTACTGTGCTTTTTAAACACACCATCGAACTCGTCATCGCACCTGATGGTAAGTAACCAGGGTAACAACTGGTGACGTCACGGCGAGGCCAATCCCGGTCGTGACGTCACGGATGAAACCCCTAAGAGGGCGCCACCGGAACATCTCGGCGCTAATAGTAGTAGGTTGGATCGCGGATCGGGAGCCCGACGGTGGCAACACCAGCGGCCGTTGTTCGACACCAGGCAATAGACCCTTTCTGAAAGTCCGTCTCTCCACCCTGTGCGGAGCCGAACCCGGCACTCTAATGGCACTAGTTCTCCACACCAGAAAAAGCGAACGTCTTCGAAAGCATAGCGAAGAAAAGGGAAAAGATGCTATAGTCCTTTTTCTTCACCTTCGATTCAAACAATCGAGGATGCTTGATTTAGCCAAGCATGATCTTCTATCACCGCCATTCGAGCGGCTATATTGAAGCTTTTGGGACTGCTACAATGTGACTCTGACTTTGGAAAAGAGTCTAAACATGCAAGTCTATGGAGGAATGAACAAAAATGAACTTTTGAAAGCTTGTGTGAAGTGCTTTGTAAAGAAACTTTTATGAGATTTCGCAGGAATAGTAAGACATAATTTGCCGTAGTGAGTAGCTGCTGAGAAGATGAGTAGATTACACAAAATGTCTGCCAATCTCTGTCGTCTACTGCAATTCAAGGATTTTAGCGATGTTCCACTGGCTTCCAGCGATATTTTCTCAAGATTAATGACTTGAACTATAAGTGGAAGCGAAAGAAACAAAAACAATCGAAACCAAGGCGCCATGTGCACCGTGCAAGCTGTATTAAGATACACAATCACAAAATGTGTTGCTTAAGCCGTTCCTCATGCATGGTGGAAACAAACATTATGCCTTAAGGCTCGTTCATACACGTCGGTTGCATGCGACTGCGACTGTTGCAACCGGAGCGACCGGAACGACCGCTCTGCGCCCCGCGTACACACACCATGCAACCAGTGCAACAAGCGCATCGGGTCGTCATCACGGCGACCGCTTCTACGCCGCCGTCAGCTGTTTCAGCGGCGCCTCTAAAAAGGGGACGCACTTCCACTCAATCCCGTAACAGAATATAGACAAACAGTTTTCTATAGCCTAAAGCTTTATTATAATTTTTTTTCATGATAGGCTTGCAGGGTACAGTGGATGAAAAAAAGAAAAGAAAAATATGCAGTACGCCGTCTTGGACGATCAAGACTCTAATACACGACTTTGCCAATAGCACAAATCTCGCCACACGCCTTTTCCACAATTATAATAGACGATGTAATCTTAGCAGCAATATAGCAACGTAAAAATAATGATTTTGTGACCAGATAGACGTTGCGAGCGTTCAGAATTGCTAACACTAATCACTTTTCTCCGGTGATGAAAACGCGTGAAAATTGGCGTCCTTTATACGGTACGCGCCAGTAATACCTTGAACTTGAGCACACGCATGAAATGAGCCAAATAAGAAATCCGGGCGATGTTCGAGGACACAAATGCTTAGAAAGCACCACTGTAGTCGAAGTAAACAAACACGACGGCACGGGCGTTTCTGCTGTCTTGAGAGTGCGGCCACGACATCGCCGCACGAGTAGGTGGATGTTCCCTTCTAGTACGTGCTGGGTTATCAAAGCGACACACGACGAAAATTCACAGTCAAGGGTAGCGCTTTTACGCGGAACGATGAGCTTTCACCACGCCGTCCACGTCGACGGTCACAACCGACGCCATGTTCGCAGGAGCCGGCCGGCCAGCTTGCGACCGGCATGCAACGCGTGCGATCAGTTCTCCTCGACCTGTGATTGGTCTGTCGTTGCGGTTGTTTCTAACGCAGCGGGGAAAGTTGGGCTCACTCCAACTCCTTGCGTCGTGAACAACACGTGCGAGCGTCCCTCCGTCGTTATGGCAACTGACGTTGGAGACCCTTGCAACGGTCGTTTTGGTTGTTCCAGTCGTTCTGGTCGCTACGGACGCATGTGTGTGAACGGGCCTTTAAGCTCAAACGCAATTTTCAATTCTTTGTAAGTAAAGAAATATAAATAAATAAACATCAAAGCAAGCCTTTCTGGCTGCCTGCATGACCGCGTGCCTCCCATTGGCTGCTTGTGGAGCCCGTGGAGGAAGTCAACAGTGAATGGTGAAGTATTTTTCCGCTAAAACTTCAGTGTAGGGAGTATTGACATCACAACACAAAAAAAGTTCTCATCATTCCTAGAAAACTTGCTCGAACTTTGATCGTCCAATATACAATACAAATGAGAGAAATCTCACTTTTTCACGTTTTTCGCATAGGGTTCAACGCGTTTGCTGGTGTCAAGCAATGGCCGCCGGTGGTGCTACTTGACCCCAGCTAGGGTTTACTACAACTGGGAAGTGTCCCGACCGCGTCGGCCTCTCCATAGGAGCTGGGTGTCGTGCGGCCCGACTCTGCAGCAGGGGCCTAGGGTGGCGCTGCCAGTCACAGCGGGGCCAGAAGGCCGGTCGGCAGCGTTTAAGGCGGCGGTCCCACGGCCCCAACTATAATACCGGTGGCAGCTCTGCTAACGCTCCTGTTTGCTGTGCAAATGTCGCGTCTGTGCGCGTGTTACGTATTTCGTTCTTTTTGCAAATAAATAGCCAATTCATCATCACTCTTTTAGTGCAAAATATGATACGCATTTTTCAAAACTTAACGCACAATAAGAAAACAAAAAGTGCAAGTTTTGATATTTTCAAAGACATACCTCTATGCATTCCAAGTTTCTAGACTTACAATGCATCCAAGACGCGTTCTTATTTTTTTATTGAATAGAAGAAGGACTGGTCTAGTTCCGTGCATACGTGGTTTTGTTAATTAGCACGCTCACATTTTTTAATATTTATTCAAAAAGAGCCTTTTATATGTGATTTTGAAGTCTAGTATCTCAGTTTCACATCATAACGCAGCAACGACATTTAAGGGCATGCTTGTGGTAAACATAGGAACTCAGAATACAAAATATTAGAAGTGCAACGCCAGCCGTTTTCTTGTAAACACAACTTAATTATGGTAAAATTTCTAAAAATTCCCTTAACGCGTTCTTGGTTTTCTCAGACAGCGTTCTGGCATCTGACCTAATTTTTTTTTATTGTATGCTAGAGGAACTGAGCTGGTTCACTAGAAGCGCGATTTTTTCGTATTCATATTCAGATTTTTTTAAGATATGTTTAAATCATGGGACTATTTTGAGGCTCGACTCTGTACGCAAGAAACCGGTTTCAAAGAAGAGGGCAGCTATTTAAGCAACGATTCTTCAATTAGTGTTTTTCTCGTTCTAATTAAAATCACTTTCTATGATTGTAATTTTTTTAAAGCATACTAATTGTCCTAAATAATAAAAAGAACCTAATACTGTAGCAGACGACGCGCACTTGCGCCATCTTTTGAAAGGTGGCTGAAATTCGAGGTTGAGAAGTTCAGGAAAAGTGGCGCTGGGGGGATTCTGTCCCTGATGCAGAGGATTCTTTTCTCAAATATTTCCTCGCGCTACTTCCTCGTTCTTGCAATGAGTAAATAATCTTGCAAGAAAAAGAAGAAAAAAACAAGGGTCACGAGCAACTTCTATAGTGCCTATAAATAAGCTATTCAATGCTCCCTGCCATGTTCCGACACCGCGAAAAGTGCGAATATTGAGCTCCATGTGATGGTGACGACAAAGGGGAATTTCTTTTCCTTCACTCCAAGATTTTTAACCGACATTTTTCTTTTTAAGGTTCCAGCTTTCCAACCGCTCTGGTTCTGTTTTGTTCGCCATCGTGCAGGAATTTTAGATTTTCAGTTTTAACGTTACTCTACTTGTAGAAAACTTACGGAGAGTGTTATGTGTAAACCGCAGTGACTGGCCCTCATGGTAAGGCAACAAACAGCCAGTCATCGTGGTTCAAATCTGAGGCTCAGGAAAAGGGTCTAATAAACCCCCTTTCCATGCAGTGCCCTATCAAAAGCGGTGCACATGTGCGAAACCCTCACTACGATCGTCTTTCTTTGGATTAATTTTTATTTCATTTTTTTCAAATAAGAACAATGTCAGACGATCAACTTTCATGGTGTTGGTTTAATAATGCAACGACTCCAGGCTTCCACTTTGCGTTTACACCAACCACGACTCTTGTCCTTTGCAACCAATTATAAGCAGCCAGGTCAGACTTGCTAGAAACAGCGTCTCAGCTGAGACTTTGGGAAAGAAAGCAATGCCAAACCCAGCGCTCGAGCTGAGCGGGACTCAAGCCGCGTCTCAAGACAGTCGTGCGCCCAACCTTTTGCAGTGCTTTTTTTCACACAGTCTCAGCTGGAAGCCGGTCCAGGATCACAACTCGTGAAGTTTCCTCGCGCTTCTCCTTCGTTTTCTGAGTCCCCGCACCGAGTATTGCGAAATAAAATCAAGCGAGATGCTGAGTGCTGCCCTGCCATGTTCTTCCATGACCGGGCTAGAGAGCGGTTTCCTTGTGGCCTTCACTCTCGCCGAGGAGCAATGGAACTTCTTTAGCCGCGTAGGGGTGCGACCACACAACCATGCCCAACGCCGCCTGAAGGGGTGTCCAAACAGGACACTACAACACGCACGACTCCGACAAATCGTGAAAATTGAAGCGTGAGGCGTCCGCTTCAATTTTCACGATTTGTCGGAGTCGTGCGTTTTGTAGTGTCCTGTTTGGACACCCCTTAAGCCATCCTAAACAACTGTTCCCCGACCAAGGCGATTGAAAATGTGTGCAGTTATACTTGCTTGAAATAACTGTAGTGAGCAGAATGAAATAAGTTTCGGCTTACAATAATTAAATTCTTGTCTATAAACTTGTTTATTAAGGAAACGAAGAGAAAGACGTGTTCCACATAAGTCCCTGAAGGCAGCTGGCCTCGCGACCTGAAGGTCCAATTACTCTAGAAACTTATTCAACTCAACCCCCGAGCAAAGAGGACAACACGGTGAGGAGGACGTGCCTCTCAGAAGGAATTAAAGCACTGTAGGAGCGGTAGGGTTACAGCGACCCCTCCAAGCTGCCGCCGCAGGGAGCTACTTTTCCCGGTGCAATGGCCGTAAGAGATCATGCCTGTTCACTCTAGCCTAGGTTGCCTACATGTCTGTCTGTCTCAGGGTGAAGACATCCATTGTTGCTCTGAATGTGCCACCGCGTGACGCTCTCGCGCACTCGGTGCGTGATTTGGGCGGTAAAATGGCGTCTATGCACTAGCCAAAGCTACGGGCTCGAGCTGAGTGACACCGGATTGCGCGCACTTCAAAATGCATAAAAAAACGTTTGGGCGGAAAAATGGCTGAGTTGTCACCACTTCATGTGGCCTTCGGTTCAGGCACGTAGCCAGGATTTTGTTTCGGGGGGGGGAGGGGGGGGGGGGGCGACCATGACAAAATGCTGTATGAGGCGGAGGGGGCAGAGGGGGGTCTCAGCAAACGTGAAGATTTCGGGAAAAGGCCGGGCCCCATGCCCCCCCCCCCCTCCCCCCCCCCCCCTGGCTATGTGCCTGCTTCGGTTCGTTGTCATTTGAAAAGAGAAGACGGTCTACGGTGTTTTTCCATTTAAACGTGAACGTGCAGACGGCTATAGGAACGTGAAGACACACTGAACTTTAGATGGTCCAGACCGCTTGGCGGTTCTCCTGTGAACATGTTGTAAAAATAAAAATAAATATTGTGTCCGTGAGTTAAGAATAATAATAATAATAATCCTTATTTCCAGACATACATGTGTCTTAGGGGCTGCGGCAAAAAAAAATACAAAAGAAAATTCCGCACAGACACTTTTGATTGTTTACGTGTGGGAATATGAAAGCATTGCAGTCCTTTTGGTGAAAAGTTTTCGATTTATTTTTTCGACATGCGTTATTTTTGCTGATTCGGTGTGTGACGCGCGGGAAACAGCGCGCTCATGTTATACACTCATGACGTGGCGCCACCTTCTCCCCATTGGCTGCACCGTCACGTGCCCGATGACGCACGCACTTGGACACACCTTTAGTCAGCCAGATGGTTGCGACGGGACGTGTGCAATGACGCACGCACTAGGCACACCTTAGTCAGCCAGGACCTTAGAGCCGTCGTGGAGTCGGGGAAGCGTGCCCGTCTCGCACCCCGGAGGCCCGGATTCGATTCCCGTCCAGACCGAAATGTACTAAAGTTTGTTTCGAAAGTCGTTCATTTACTTTGTTTATAGGAACCTTCGTGAAAATTGTGACGTCAATCCGGGCATTTCTGACGTGTTTTTACTCTTTGCGCCGTCGGCCATTTTTGGTACCATCGCTTAATCATGCCGCCGCCGCCGGATTCTCGCGTGGTGGGGCAAATACGAGGGTTGTCCGTAAAATAAGGTTACCAAGGAGCTGCAGTCGCGAGGAACGCTGTTACGTAGGATCCGGCGACAGTGGCGTGTAGCTTGGTTCCCCCTCTCCCTGTCCCCGCCCCAGTGAGCTGTCTGCGACGCTGAGTCTTGGCTTGGCAGCCGTTAGAGATGAAGCTCCCACTCGCTTTTCCCGCCAGGTGCAAATTACGCTCTGTGATTTTTTTTTTTTTTTTGTGCAAAAAACACTGCGCCAGTGGACATTCATTCCCGATTGTTTGAAGCCTCCGAAGAAAAGTGTATGAGCGTACAACAGGCAAATGGTGCAGAGAATTCAAAGACGAACGTACAGATGCCCATGACAACAGCGTTCTGGACGCCCATCGGTTTCAGACGAAACGACTGCGAAAGTGGAAGAAACAATGCTGAAAGAAAAGGTCGGGAGCTCTGCGAGATGATCCCTGATGTCAGCAAGGCCTGGATTGACACAAGTTTGACAGACCATTTAGGGTACGCCAAGGTTTGTGCAAGGTGGTTTCCGAGAATGCTTACGAAAGACCACAAACGGCAACGTGTTCAAGTGGCCCCCGAATTTCTTCAGGCCTACGAAACCGATGGCGAGGAATTCTCGGACTCTATTGTCACTGGGGACGAGACCTGGGTCCAATACACGACACCGGAAACGAAACAATCCCGTCAGTGCAAACATCCAGAGTCGCTGAAGCCGCGGAAGTTCAAACGAACACTGTCTGCCTGCAAAGTGATGGCGAGCGTCTTTTGGGACAAGGAGGGGTTATTGTTGTGCGAATTCATGCCTGACGGTACAAAAATTTATGCGAACCTCTACTGTGAGACATTCAAGAACCTTCGCCGCGCGATTCAAAACAAAAAGAGAGGCATGCTCACGAAGGGAGTGCGTTTCCATCAGGACAACGCTCGTCCTCACATCGCCCGTGTAACAAACAATCTTATCAACGAATTTGAATGGGATACTGCAACACACCCGCCCTACAGCCCAAACATAGCCCCAAGTGACTGCCATTTCTTCCCTGAATTGAAGAAACACCTGGGTGGGACGCATTTCAGAACCGGAGAGGAGCTGAAAGAAGGGGTTTTAAGCTACCTTCACGGCGCGGCGGGAAAGTTCTACGATTCAGGCATAAAGAAGATAACACACCGCATGCCAAAATGCATTGATCTTAACGGTGATTATGTCGAAAAATAGGGGAAAGTCCAAGCTTTCCAAAAATGTATTATTCAATGCCAATTAACATAGTTTGTATTGTGAAAAATTATTGGGAACCTTGTTTTACGGACACCCCTCGTACTTTTCTCGCATTAAAAGTCTTCTGACCAGGCCATCAGCCCCTTTTTACAGGATTCAACGATGTACAGGACCAGTGTCAGTATAAAAATCAATTATGCATAAAATAATAAAATTGACATCAGCTCAACATCGTAGTTATCATAATTAATATCAACGTCATCAAACGTTTCAAATGAAAATCATTCCCATCGACATCATTTAGATCCCATTAATTAACATACAATGTCAGCGTTAGTGTAAAATTCTTCATATCTGTTGCAATCAAACAGAATATATATATATAGATAAAGATACATGTAAGAGGTTGGTATATTTTTTTTTCAACATCAAATTATAAATAGACCTAAATAATAATGCAAAAAATATCAAAAGCACCATAAAATGCACTTTGAAATCTGGTACCCACTCGTTAAGCCACTTGGGCTACAAAATACACTTTTACTCTTTTCTTGGACATGCAGAGACTTCGACCTCGGCGTACTATTTCAACAATATTAGGGTGGTTATTTATAAGGTCAGATAATTGGTATTCAAGTTTAATCAAACTACCATCAAAATGATGAGTTATATAGAGCGTCCCTCTGAACACCCGTCTTGAAAAAGAGTCTGCTATCGTTTGTTTTATCATATATCAAAATGCAGTCAAAGACTAAGGTACACAAGCACAAACACGCATACTAAAAACGCAAGGCCATGGTCCATGGTTTGCGCTTGATTGCTTTGACTGGTGACAACAAACGCACTATAGGTTGTTGAGCTCCGTGACATAGTGTTTTTTGGTTCTGCTTGATTGGCCTCATTGACCTGTTATGTCGGCTGTGCTCTGACTTACAGCGAAAATGAATTTAAACGTTTTTGTCGTGCAAAAGAACTTTCATTAACGAAATGCTGACATGGCATGTCTTATATATGTTCTTTAACGTTTGATAACATTCTTCACTGATTGATTGACTATGTTTTTAATTCTTGAATAGTTAAAACGATAGCTACTGGCTTGTGAGCCTCTCGATCCCGAGCTAGGCACTCTCGATCGGGTCGATGAGCTAGCTGGGCTCCGCTTCTGTGCGAACTGGGCACTGCTACCACCACTGGCACGTTTGCTGGCATTTGTGTCAGCGAGAGCACGCGCTGGGCGCTGAACGTGCACGGGCGAGCAGCAGAAAGGAGGAAATTAAGAGCAGAGGAGGAACATCACTGCCACGAGCTTGTTTTCTGGCCACACGGATGAGTGCCGCCATCTAGTGGTTGAACTAATGGCTTGTTCAAGATGGCCGCCGTGGGACCGCCGCCTTAACGAGGCTGGCTTACGGCGCGTTGCAGTGACTATTTCGTCTTGTTTCGCGTCTTGTGTGAAGCGATACAATATTGTGTGGCTGCTAGCTGTGACGAGGAAACAAGGGACTCGCAACGATGCCAAATATGGCGAAGAAAAAGACGGAGCGGTGGTATTTAGTGACGGGGTGCAACATGGGTGCAACACATGCAAAGAGAAACACTCCTAGCTTCGAACGCCGAGCGACGCCTCTCTTCGCGGAATGAGATCGTCTGATTTCAAAAAAGCAATCTACTGCGTCACACGGATTACGTTTCTTTCGGGAGGCAGAGAAAAAACTGGGGCAGAGAAAAAATAGAATTCTAAGAAGAATGTGTGACCTGTGTGACATATGTCAGAAACAAGAAATTTCGCCAAGCGGGATTGCTTTTCAACAACGACTGTAGTTGAAGTTGCTCCGGTATCTTGCCAGTCTTGGTGTTTATTTTCATATGATGCATACTAGCTACATGAAATTAATTCAGTCCTTTTCTGGTCTATGAGCTCTGGCTGAGAATACACAAGTAAAGAAAATTCTGGTTTCATTAAGCCATGCTACTCAAAAAATATGTATTGACACCAGTACAAAAACTAGGTATTTAAAGGTATGCAAGATGTACAGGTACCGAAAAAATAATTAACTGAGCTTTGACACTAAAGTGGAGAGGAAAGCTACGCGTATCACATCATACTCAAAATTGGTTTTCATAATTGCTGGCATGTCAGGTGAGATAGTCAATCATTCTTCAATAACAACAACAAAAAATAAATAAAGAAGCGTGATTATGGAAGTAACTGACCTCTTCCAAACGGCATTTGCTCTTTGAATACAAGCTTCTGCCG
The DNA here is from genome assembly GCA_013358835.2 of Ixodes persulcatus. Lineage (NCBI taxonomy): Eukaryota > Metazoa > Arthropoda > Arachnida > Ixodida > Ixodidae > Ixodes > Ixodes persulcatus. Next base: position 269,856 of record JABSTQ010009964.1, on the reverse strand, counting down.
CTCGCGCAAGTCACGCTTTTTCACGGGGGTGTGAGATAGGATGGCACTTATGGCGAATTCGCGTAATTCTTTCTGCGCTCTCTCAAGCGCTCTTTCCAGAGCGCGCGAAATCGGGTGGTGGAAAGAGAGTGCCATGGCCTGATCGGCGGGTTCTTTCCGAGGGCACCTCTCCCTCTCAGAGCGCTGTCTAGCACTCCGTCTGTAGCCGTCGGAGTGCGGAGCGGTGCAGGCGTCACGTGGTACTTGGACGGGGATCACGTGGTTTTGTTGACGATGGTCGGTAGTGGTCTGTGGTGGTGTGTGGGGTCCGGCGAGACGGCGATTGATATGTGGTTCTGCAAAGTGCTTGTGCATTCGACGGTGCGAAGATAACAACGGACGGGACGACATTTGTTTGTGACCTTAGCAGGAAAAGTCGACGTGTGAAGTATTCCCAGTGCTTTTACGAGATCATAAATCTCGTGGCGGTGATTCCGCTAAGCCTAACCGACGAAGAAACAGCTCGCAGAGCTCGCCGCTGTTTTACCGGGTTTTGTGGTCGCTTTAAGACATTTTCAGGTTTGGTAAAAGTGCGTTGAAAGGTTTGTGTTGTAAAATAAAGGGAAAGTCGAATCTAATGCACAGTCATTTGTGTCACATGGCGATATGTGTTATATCCTGCTTGCACAATATTTCGACGTGAGAAAAATACGGTTTATTAACCCTTTTATATTTGCCTATACTGCCGTACGCTTGACCGCTATCGCAGCGCGTTCACTGTCGAAAACGCGATGAGTTGAGTACACTTTCCAAGGATTGGCTTTCGTTCTGTCGTGCAAAAATCAATTTGCTAACTGCTGTTTTTTTTTGTCTTTTTTTTTTCACTTTCCGATGAGTAAGGCAATTTACGTCACAACCGTTATTTCATCACGCCGCGAGCGCAAATTTTGCTCACTCGTCCACCGTACGCTGTAAATCTTTTTTTTTATGCATTATTAAAATTAAGAAATTTTACTTCCGTGACTGGTTCGAGAGTGTCAGAGCACTCTGAAGCCAGCAGTTGCGATCGGCTGAAAAGGATTCCGAGTAGCTCTGGCGGCGAGGAGGGGGCGCTCTGCTGAATCAAGGTCAGAGGAGAGAGGCGACCCCCCGAATTCACCATTAGTCTTTCTCACAACCGAGCAGAGAAAAAAGTCGTATTTCTTGCCCACAATGTGCAAAGAAACGAAACCAATAGCTGTAGCATGGTCGCGTAATGCGGGTGGAATGGTGCCGTCACGCACCTGAGGACGGAGGTGCGACGTGGTTGATTCTCATAGCCGTCGTGGTTGGCGTCGTTGATGCCGCTCACGACTGCCACAAGTGCTCGGTGATGCGTGAAGTAAGTGGGTAAGCACGGTGGAAGTTTCTAAGACCATCCAACATTACGCGTAGCAGCTGGATACTGCCAAAGAGGGATTTCGCATAACCCGAGTAATGCTTGAAAACAAGTGTTTGAAGCAGACGACATGAAGACTCCCTTCGTCGCGTCGTTGCTGGCGGGATGCCGGGGCTCCCCTCTCTTCTATCTCCGCGTTGCACGGCCGACGGGAAAACCCGACTTCCCTTTCCTCGCGCCAAGAGGGAGAGAAGAAGGGTTTTTTCATAGCTGCGATGACAGCCCACGAGCTCGAAATCTCTGCAAAGGGTCGCCCGTAAAACTATCTTTTTAAAACAAACAACAAATACAACCCTTTTCACGCCGAATAAAGCATCTCTGCTGCGACCGCCAGGCCCTTGTCAGTCGGCCGATGGCCGCGCTCTGCCCCATAGGGCCCTCACCGGCGTGCTGGCACATCGCGAAGCACTTACGGCCACCGGACGGTACACTTCCCCATTCTAGTACACCCTACCCCAGCAAAACAAGCCTCGATCCGCAATCCAGCCTACTACAATAGACATCAGTGGGCTTCAGTGGTTATCGCATTGACGTGCTCTTGCGTGGAATGCATGCACGGACACAGTTTGCTTTGAATTGGGCGGTGGCTCGTGCCACCTAGCTAAATATGACCCTATATAATTATCATAATTTATAATACTACACTAAGTGTTGCTCGACCGTCAGTGGGCGGTGGTGAGAAGCAGAAGCACACTTGTACTCTTGCATGGAGAGCACAAAGAATGCTGCAGGTGAGAGATCAAATTGAAGCCTCGAATAGAGCTGACTTAACCTTCTGGATCCTGCAGTGCGTTGCAATCACCGCTCTGCACACTGACATATTTACACATAAAAGGGTGGAGAAAGGGTGTTCCAGAGACTTGCCCTCATGGATACGCTCTTTCAACACATTTGTTTCGAGTGTTAGTACACCCTTTATAATGGTATGGTAGGGTGCTGTTCAATAGAGCACCCCTTATGTTTTGATAGTGTAAAAATCGTGTGGACAACAGTGATGCGGTGCAGTGCTGTGAAGTCACAATATACCCTTGGCAAGCATAGTCTTAGAGGAGATAGTTTTTTTTTAGCGTATTGCTTGTCCCAATATTTTTCTTTTAATTTATTGAGATAACACTCTCAAACCGGAAATACTTTTAACGTTTATTTGCTATATATATATATATATATATATATATATATATATATATATGCCTATAAACTATTAGAGACGGTGTTGTGTTTGCCTCATACATTTGCACTCCTGTCTCCGCGTTTCTTTCAGTACGAAGTTTTATGTGATATAGTGATGCGAAAAAGAACATAGTTGTAAGCTTATTATTCGCCCTGGCGGCCCCCGGCGACTAAGTACCGTTCACTTGGCGATTATTAGGTGGTGAAGCAGACAACAGGGTCGTCATACCTGTTTTGTGAGTGCTTCGTAGCGCCTGTGTTTATAGTTGTTTCTGTCTATGTAGCGCTTGTTTGCTCGTAATCTGTATGTGTACATAACGGGACAAAGTTAATACAAGCAAGCGATCGCCTTTTTGTTTCTTTCAGTTCTTCCTTTTAAGGAACACTGAAATAATACAAAAAAAAATGTTCAAGGGTATAACTGGTCCACGTATTTTTACTTCTAATTTTCCCACAAACAAAAAACGAAATGGTGCAATATTTATGCCGTTATGCGCAATTCAGGTGGAGGTCACGGCACTTTTTAAGCCCCGCCTAGCGATGAGGTATACGCCCATTACTACTGAATTGGCTTGGCTGCTCCTCCTAACTTGCTGGAAGCCCATGCGAAGAGCAAGTCGTCTGCTTCGCGCGCAGAAGTTGTGGTGACGTCAGAGCGACGCCGAGCACTGATTGGCTTTGATTGAAAGGATAGTAGGTAGACATCAATGCTAGATGCTTCGAAGTCCACCCCCTATTTCTTTTTTTAAATCAGCCAATAAGAGCTCGGCGTTCTGACATCATCCCAACCAATGTGCAAGAAGCAGACGAAATTGCGCTCCGCATTGTCTCCATTTTCCCGACATCCCGTGCGGCTTGTCTGGAGGACACCACCTGCTACTTGTGCGAGCAGACGCGCCGCAACCTCCGGCATCGTCTGCTATTCGGCCACCGTCTATCGTCGTCTGCTATTCCCCAAGGAGGTTATAATGGGCAGGAGGTGGCGTCCCTATCCCCAATGCATGGAGCGAAGTGTAACGGAAGTAGGCGTGGCCACGAGCCGCGACGAGCATTTCTTGACCAATGGGAAGCCTAGTGAGTGGGCGCCGCCATTAATTTTGGTGCAAACAACCGCGTTGCGATGACATTTCCGTGGCAACGCGATTGTGTGCACCGAAAGTAATGGCGGCACCCACTGTTATTTCAAACCGCGCTTAACGGGAGACTCAAACCGGTATGGTCGGAATTGGATGAGATTATTATAAACGAACGCCTGGTTGCTCAGCAGAAAGTAAGTGACTAGAGTTGAGACGCTCTAGACGACGCACCGACTGAATCGGTGTCGAACAGGCGAGATTTCGAGCCCAACACTTGCCTGACCAGTAGGACTATAGAAGTCGGCGTGTAGCGGACGCTCTCGACACCGCGCGACCGCGCCTGGAGCGTCGTCTCGAACGAGTCGTCGTAGCGCGGCTTTGGAAAGCGATCGCGAGTCAGTCATCGTAGGCACGAACGCTGAGAAGGGCATCGCGGGTTGAGAAAGCCGTACAAATTCTGCTTCGAGAAGATGTTGGTTTCACTCCGCCGTGATGAGTATTCGGGTTCGCATCGAAACATCTTTTGGTGCGCCGATCGAATCGAAAGCCAGCCGCGACAGCGAGCAGACGAAGCAGACCGCAGGCACGGAGCAGACGTAGCCTAAGCCTAACGACCGAGCGGATAGCAGACGATGGGAGCATGGTTGAATTTAGTTTGGATGAGAGAGCGTCGGTGCGCGGGGCAGTCTGGGATTGGGTTGTTCTTCCGGCGTCGCTGGGTATGACGTCATGCCTGGTCCTGCCCTATTTAAACGTCCATGGCTATTCCCAGACGCGCGTCGGCGTCTGTTTTTGGCCTTGTTCGTGAGCTATCCTCATCCCATCCCCCCCCCCCCCCCCCCCGGTCTGAAAACTTCTGCAACTTTTGCAAGACGCGGCTATGAAAGCGGCGTTCTAGCTTTCTATCGTGCACGAGCCACCGTCCAATACAAACGTCTGTCAGCGTCTGTCGATGTGCGGTAAAAGCGACCGAGAGGACTAAGCAAATCAACAAAATAAATATCCAGCCCTTCCAGCTTTTCTGTTCCCGATTATTTATTTATTTTTTCACATGGCGTCCGCGAGCAAGGTGGGTGAGCGTCCGGACACACAATTCAAACGCGAACTTAAAATATTCGCATTGGCAAACCAGCTGCACTGCAAAACCTGACAGCTTCTTTCCCTTCGAAGCGAAATGACGGAAACAAACCTGGAAAAACTTGATGCGATCCGAACGCCCGACTGCCTCCAGCCAAATCGCTCGCGAACTCTTACCTCTGTAGGTATCTTTTCCTCTATTAATGGAAAACACGGTTGCAATCACAACGATCGTACGATTCACAAAGCAGCGGGGCTGGTTTTACGGGAACCAATATTTTTTTACTCAGCATCAACATCCGCAAAGAAACAAATCAAGTCAGATAAACCAACATAGTTGAAGTGGGACGCTTGGCTTAGGTCAGTCCCGCTACGAACCCAAGCTCCCGCAAAGCATAAACAGCGCTTCGGAAAACGCGTACTTGCGGCAGTTGTTTGCTGCAAACTAGATGGTTCAGGAGATCTTCGTCTAAACCACTCGGTGAACGCAGACCGACTCGCACTCATAAAATATAAGAGCTCGACGTGCTAGTATCATTGATCACTCCGCAGACGCCGGCAGCCATGTTTGTTATCGTTTGAAATCAAAGCGGAAAGGCAATTTCGGGATATTTTTGAAAACTATAATCACTCTATCTAGATTATTGGTTTCTCAAACATAAGAATATTTTCGAGTTAAATACTATTACGGCATAGAGGTACAATTTTGCGACCAATATTTCACACGTCAATCATGTCTCCAATGAGTGCGAGCCGAGAAAAGGGGCTTAGTTTTGTAAGCACCGCGCGGGGCCTGGAGCAGGGCTATTCCCAACTAAACTGCGTCTAATGGCGTAAGTATTGTTAAACTGGATTTGCTGAAGCAATTTGCAAAAAATCTAACAAGCCCCTTAATTGTTTTTATTTTAATGTTTTTTAGATTAAGTTAATGATGAAAACTACCACGGTAACGGATATTTCCCTGTCGGAGTACCGCTATAAGAAGGGGTGCCCTGCCTGAGCGAAATACGAAAAATCGTCGATGTCGAGTTTGCTTTAGACTGTCGCGCAAACTACGTGTCCACTGTTCAATCTGGCACAACGTAAATATAAATCGAAATAAGAAAACAATCCAAACAGGGGGGAAACAAAAACAAAAAATAAGGCAAGCTTTTCAACGCGCTAGAGAAAAGGGATCAGGGCTGATCTTCTTGCCCACTTTGAGAGAGGGTCAAATCATTTTTCTTCTACCACCTTCAATCAATCAATTTAACGAAGCTCGTCGGTTTGATTGACAGCCGCGCGTTCTGTGTCGGAGACCGAATTATTTCGCCGAAATTGCTATCACTCCCCTTTCTTCACGGTATTGAAGCAAACATAAAATAGGAAGATGGGTTATTTGTCAACGTCGAGCCGAGGGGCTCTCCCGTTTGGGACTCCGCGGTTAAATCGATAGGAATCGGAGAAGTCGAAAGAAGTGGGCATGATTCGACGTGGTCGGGCTGCGGCGAATCCGGAGAGCTACAAGTGCTCGATTTACTGCAGCAACTCTGTTTACTTCCCCTCGCAGCGCATTTTAATATTGCACCAGTTTCCGTTGCACGGGAAACGGCGTATGCACTCTGAAACAATACCTGCGCATCTACTTTCCGCAAGGCACGTGACGAGTCAATCACTGCGATCTATGGAGCGCTTCCGGAGGAATTGAACGGTAAAAGAAGAACAGGTTGGCCCGATCATATATAAGACTCTCTATGCAGAAACAATACGCGAGACAAACGTCACGTTACTTTTCCCTGCGCAGATTGCATTTTCGACCCAGGCAGCACAAGACGTCGAGATGACGCCGAAATAAGGTCCTAGACGTTGGGCGACGTCGAAGTCCTTAACAAACTTTTTATCGACGGCATTGGTACGTCCACATGAGAGGTTCCGACAACGTCAAACACGCGACGTAGTGACAACGTCATACGCTTCACCTCGACGTCTTCAACAGTAATCGACGTCTGTTCGACGTCTTGTATGAGAAGTTCTTTGTACGTCGAGCAGGAGACGTCACAACAATGTCCTGAGCAATACGTTAACGTCTTCGACATTAATCGACGTCAGTTCTTCGTTTTTTTCGGGAGGTTCTTCGAACGTTGAGCGCGAGACGTCCCAACAATGTCTGAGCAACACCTTGACGTGATTGGCAATAATAGACGTCAGTTCTACGTTTTCTCCGGGAAGGTCTTTGAACGTGGAGCACGAGACGTCCCAACAATGTCCTGATCAACACCTTGACGTCATCGACATTAATCGACGTTATTTCTACGTTTTCTCCGGGAAGTTTTTCGAACGTCGAGCGCGAGACGTCCCAACAATGTCTGAGCAACACCTTGACGTCATTGGCAATAATAGACGTCAGTTCTACGTTTTCTCCGGGAAGTTCTTTGAACGTGGAGCACGAGACGTCCCAAGAATGTCCTGAGCAACACCTTGTCGTCATCAACATTATTCAACGTCATTTCTACGTTTGTTTTGGGAGGTTCTTCGAACGTTGAGCGTGAGACGTCCCAACAATGTCTGAGCAACACCTTGACGTCATTGGCCTTAATAGACGTCAGTTCTACGTTTTCTCCGGGAAGTTCTTTGAACGTTGAGCGCGAGCCGTCCCAACTATGTCTGAGCGAACATCTTGATCACCCTGAACAAGCGCTTTATAGAGCCCAAGGTGCTGTCATATCACTTTTAAAATTTCTCATCAATGTCAGCATTTTTGATACTGTGCATGCAATCCACCTTTCAACCTGGCTGAGCTGCAGAAATCTCTTACAATAATATCATTCTCGTGATTGTTGTTTTAGCAGGAATGGCTTAAAAAGCCGAGAATTCATAATAGCAAAAACCAGGATTTAGCTCGAAGTCAGCGGGGCTGTTTATAGCATTTTTAGCGTTTCTAACTTAATATCAGCGTCTTTGAAGCTGTACGAGAATGATAATAATGTAAGAGATTTCTGCAGCTAAGCCAGGCTGAAGGGTGGACAGAATGCACAGTATCGAAAACGCTGTCATTGACGAGAAATCTTACAAGTAATATGGCAGGTCCTTGGCACTACAGGACGCTTGTTTAGGGTGACTCCGAATTGCACCAAAGACTGTGTATCTATGGAAGTGGCCGAAATTACCGATCACTAGGGAGCTGAAGGAACACCGTTCCCATGATTCCTGGAGTGCGGGCCGGGGCGCTTCGGGGATTAAGCAAATGGTCTATTCCGTCCGAATATACATGCTTTCGCGAACATACCTTCGAGCAACGAAGCCAGATCCTGTTGACTCCACTGTTCCACGGTGACCCAAATCGAGACCGTTATCAATTGACATCCCGTCCTCTCTCGACGTATGCTCGGTGTTTTATGGTCGTTAAATGGGACCTTATTTCAACGTTGACATAACGTTATCACAGACGTACGCTCGACATTTTATGTCGTTAAATGGGACGTTATGATATCGTTAATGTGACGTTCTTAATTGACATCCCGTTCATTTTAGACGTATATTCGACGTTTTATGGTGGATAAATGGGACATTGTTTCAATGTTGATATAACGTAATCAATTAACTTCCCGTCCAATTCAGACGTGCACTCGACGTTCCAAGGTCGTTAAGTGGGACGTTATGTCGACGTAAAATTCACGCTTTTTCCAGACATTAGCCTTTTCATATTACGTCGAAGGGACCTGACGTTCAGACTTTCGACGTTCTTTCGACATGTGGTTCCTGACGTCACCGACATTCTTTCGACGTCTTTTCAACGTGTCTGCGCTGCCTGGGGAGTCATACCGTCTCTTGAGCCCCGCCGTTTGCTGTGGCGCGCTCTCTATGTTACAGTGATTGGTTCAATGGGTACTTAACAGAAAACTAAACCGCATAAGGTAATAACTTTAATATATGACACGAGTCTACTTCAAAAACGTTCTAACCTAAACATGAAATCGGCCACATTCCAGAGAAATTGATGTTTCACGGGTTCATATCACGCTCAGAATCATATCGTACACTTTATTCTTAGGTCGAAACATTATCCCCGTTCCCATCAGTCGGTGAGTTCTGATCGCAGTGTTCGGCTGTTCGTATAATTTGTGGAAAAGTAGACGCTGCGTTGCTTCGTAAAGTCGCAATCCGGCAGCTCCCACATCACACAAGAGGCAGGCTGAGACATGTATGGGAGAACTATCTGCGAACATGCCCCAAACATGTTGAAAGGATTCATAAATGCTTCCAACATGTCTGCAGAGAGTTGTTCTGTGATCAGTTGTGACAGGACTATAGGAAGAAACAGGCCTCACAAAGTGTCTGCAGGCTGTCTTTACATGAGCAGCGTAACCGCGGTTTTAATAGAAGCTCCGCGGCGTCTGCATTCCTGCGTACCACCTGAGAAGCCAATCACTGCAATCTGATGCCGCCAATCGATGGGGACGGAGGTCATTTTACTGTATATTTGTTTTTGCCTTTAATAAAATGTCACGCAACAAAAAGAAGCGGCCCACAAACTTCACGAAGCAGAGGAAATCGAATGGAGGTTTGTCCTTCTTTTTTTCTGAAAATGCTGGTCTATCTCCGCTCTTTTTTCTTCTCGAGGACTCCTCTCGAAGCGGCCCCGTCGGAAGGCCCTCGAGTTGTTGCTGGAGTTGGGCGGTTTTGAGCGTCGAGTGGCCGAAAGCCTCCTCGTCCGACCGAACTAGGCTCGGGCCCCGGGCTCGAGAGCCCGCGTCCTCCGTGGGTTGCCGAGGAAACGGAGCCTACCAAAACACCCGCCGTGTCAGCGCCCTGCATAAGAGCATTTATCTTCCGTAAACAAACCCGGAAACTGACCAATGGCAGCAGCCTCGTTGGTAGAGTACGTGCGCTAAGACGAGGTAACCGGAGCTCCGGTTTCTGCGAAGGAGTTGAAGGGACCACGAAATTTTATTTTTCTTCTTTCTCCTTAGACTTAATTCTCGACGCAAAAGCGAAATGAAACATTACGCGTTCGCGACGTGCTTGGGCACTGGAGGCGACGACTCCGAGCTTCCAGCGTGCTTTTTAAGCACACCGCAAAACGCGTCATTTGCAATGGACGATATGTGGCCTCATGGCACTCATTGGCCACGGACGCGAATTCACGACGGATTGGCTGTTGACGAGCGCATACGTTCGAGTTACGCAGTGTTCGTGTCGAATGCGTGAGCTGGGTTCGGCTGACGCGCTCGCGGATGCATCACGGTGAAAAGCCTGAGAACTTTCGAAAGAAAGGAGGTATGAAATAGTTAGCCATATTTTCATATTTTCGCACCGAAAAGCAGGCTTTAGGCTTTCTGAGCTCGTGTACAAGTTTTATTTTGGCGCACTAAATGATTTGCGATTAGTAGAATCCCTATTTATCTCAGCCGAAAACGAATTTATATCTGCCAAAACGAAAATTAAAAAAAAAAAAGTCACGCCCCGTAATAAATGCGGAATAATATACTTCTTGAACGGGTCACGTATTATATGTCTCTTCGACGACTTGTCTCGGTTAAGTTAAACGTCCTACGTAAAAGTGCCATCGAAGGAAAAAAAAGACACAATACCGGCGAAGGAAAAGCAATATTTTTGTGGCGCAAAATACTAAAGTTGTTGCGAAATCTAAAATAGGACAATAATTTTCTTTGAACTGAGTTCCACATTGTATTACATTCTTTTGTCGGCGATAAAGGCGAAGCCAATGAGTAGGGTCGCGCGGCTGAATGAAGGGATTTAATTAATTCTGCCGTTTCCAACGTATAGGACCCGTTTAATTAGTCCTGCCATATTTAAACGAACCCTGAATAAATTCTCGCACTCTTTTCTCATTCATTATAAGAGTATCACGCTACTTGAACTGGAGCCGGTTTAGAAGCATGAATGTTTTACTTCTAATAAATAGAACATAGCTGTAAAAACGTGCGGGTGTACTTGATCTTGAGCCACATATAAAAATGAATGTTCAGTCGGTAACTTGCGCCTAAAAAGTTAAAAGAATACGTGTCGGCGGAGTACGGGCGGTATTAATGTTCCGAGTTCGTAAAAACATAAAAGCTCACTAGAGGAGGAGACCAAGCAGGTTGCAGGTCTACCAAATAAGGGTATTGACTTCGAGCTTCTTTTGTATAAGTTTGCAAGATTTTCTGCTCCACCCAAGCAGGATCAGATAAACGACAAGCGCTAAAAAAAGACAAGCTTTGAAGAAAGATGACTCCACAAAGCCCCCTTCTTGGTGTTTCTAATATTTTTTTCTCTCTTTTTTAGCGCGCTTCTTTATTTTTATTTTATCGGCTAAGCAGGGTTGCTTCATTCGCGCGTGACAAATACAGCACGAGCTTTATAAAACGAAAACAACCCAAATTGGTCAGATACTCTTAATAAAGTCGCTCGCTTAACCCAGCACTTCACCCAAATATATATATAAAAAAAAACTAACTCCTTTTTTTTTCGGCATGTATTAACTTTGGCGACAATAAAGTCCAGATGTATGGCACTCCCCACTCATCTCACCAGTTCAGACGAAGAAAGAACCAGCCTCGGACAGGACCTTAATTTGTGATCCAAGTCGCTGGTTGTAGGCGTTAAGCCCAAACCACATAGGGCGTATTTGCGAAGTATTTACGGGCATTTCGGTGGGCCTAATCCCGACGTACAGTGGGCGTCGGGACGAGCGCTTCCTCGGTCGGCGTAAATACGCGCGAATTCGGCGATCCGACCGACACAGATCTCGGCGCATCGGCGTATTTCGGCGTGCCGTATGCGGAAGCGTACGGCGCGGTGCCGGTCAATCAGCTCCTGAGTTGAGAGTCCGGAAGTTGCTCGAGAATCGGCTTGCCTAGCTGTGCGGCCGGCCGGCTGACTTGACTCGGCGGCCGAAATGGGAGCTCGCTTGTCGCATTCGCCGGTTTATCGGCGAACTCTACGAAATCGCTATATCTCTTTGGAACGACCGATGAACGACTGATGCAGAAGAAAATACCATCGATGTTGCGGACGATGTGAAAAGAATTACAAAAGGAAGGGTTTTGAGCAGAGATCGGCCGTCCTCCTGCCGTGAGTTTTTGGCAACTTGACGTTTGCATCGAACATTTTTGAAACAGGTGTTAGCAAATTGGGCTCTGGTTGCTTATTAACAGACAGTTATTTCTGTCTTCTTGCGGAACGCAATAATATAGCAGCCTATCTACATTTTGCCTCCTTTCATGAAAGGCGCGAGTCAGGCTGCACTGCACCAAACGCCGAGGAGACGTCGACAAAAAGCGTCGTGTGTGGTTTGGCGACCTTCCCCTCTTCCCTTCTGTAAGAAAAGCGTAACGTAACGTCGAGAGCAGCCGCAATTCCTTCCTCAGCTTCGTCGTTCATTCCGACGAAGTGCCGGGGGGAGGGAAGGCAGCGCTTGCAGTACAATTGAGCGGTTTCCACACTTGACGCCACCGCGGACAAATTTAGCGAGCTCTTCATTTTACACCAAAAAGTTTAATAACGCCAAAATATTATTGAAAAAAAAATGACCGCATCTCCACGTGGTGAATGATGTTTATTGGGGCGAAGCTCCGGTGGTGCTAATGATACTGATTTTATTGTTCATAGGTAGTGCTGATGGTGCTGATTTTTTTTAATTGCTCACAGATAGTGCTGAGTTCCGGGTTGCGTTTCGACTTCATATTACTGCATTATGGTCGGTGAAATGCAGAGCCATGCATGCAAAGTTTAACGCGATTATATACGCACTTGACCGCAGCGCCCTCTCCTGTATAGACGTTGAGCGGCTACATGCAACGTTCATCCAGGGTTGGGCAAAAATACTCAAAAATGTATTTCGAAATAGAAATACTGGGATACATTAAAATAGTAGCTAAAATACTGATACTAAAATATATCTGTAAAAATGTATCGCGATACGTATCGGAAATACATTTCAAATAGAGGCAAAAAGGTTTTGGAAATACAAGTACAGGAATACATTTTAGGAAGGGCAGAAATACAAATACAGAAATACTGATACTGAAATATATTGTTAAAATTTGTTTCGATGCCAACTGAGATGAAGTTTGAAGTGGAAGTTTTTGATCCCGTTGGTTTTGGACGACGAGGAGTCTTCAATGGGCTCAAAAAAAAACGTTCCATCAATGAGTGACCATGGTCCCTTCCCTGACATCCTGGCTGTCTGTCTAACGAGAAATGCGAAAAGACCTTCGACCTCTAAATAAATTCTATCACCTAAATCCCATCAAAACGTCACCACGCCCCTGTCCAATAAGGAAGCACCTGTCAACATTGATCACATGACGTCACGGTGGAATGAACTGGTATTCTTTATGTGCAGGTGTGACCTTGAACATGAAACTTTACCACGCTGAAGATTGTGCAAGCAGTGTCGTTTGGAATTTTTGAGAATAGTGGACCACCTGAAGCATCCTGGAACACATGTCACATGTGAAAAAAACGATACGGTGGCATCCCTGTTTTAAAGGTCCTTCCTGCCGACCCTCCGCCACCGACGCATGAATTGCAGCCCTCAAGTTTCGCCAAGCATCATCCAAACATAGACATCGTGGATTACGACCTTAAATTGCCGGCACAGGTGCGAGCTCTCCGAGAAACAGCGTGCTCGAGACGAGTCGCAGGTGTACGAAGTCTCGGTCGGCACAGCGAGGCCACGTCTGACCTCCTTCCTGGGTTTCGGATCACCAGAGCCGCCGCGGGTCACGTTCACGTCGGCTGATGACGTATCCTTGAGCCGTGCAACATTACGGGGGCAGCCGCAGACGTATTCGAATATCTTTTGAACTTCACTGCGTGAGGCATGCTAGTATTTCAAGTCAACCACTGCCAGGCTCGTGCTGCAATGGACTGTGACTCAGCTTTGCCGGATGGGTGTACTGTGTACGCTAAGGCAAGAGAGACGGTTAGCAGCGAGCATTGGATGCCAGCAAACAATGACTCAAGTAATCCCTACCTAAGGACCTGCGGCATAAGATGCTGTAACTCCACTCCTGGCACGCCACCTGGCTCGAATCCCCGACTACGCAACACTACTCAGAAGAGAGAAGAGGGTGCATAGAAAATAGTTTGGAGAATCGGATGGAACCTTGGTCAGCATAGTAACAGTGACCAAGCATCTCCTTGACCATGGTGCCCTCAGAAGTAAAAAAAAAAAAAATGCGTTTAGACTTGTAATTTTTTTTTTTTTCGGGGGGGGAGGGGGGGGGGGGGGAGAGAGTACTTGTCAAGAAATGTAACGAAACACGTTTCATCCTGATTGTATCGCGATACAAAGAAACATTCCAAATGTATTTCGATACAGGAATACAGATACTGGTGAAAAAAATGTATCGCGATACAGAAATACAGATACGAAATGTATTTCTGAAATACTATCGTGATACTGCCCAACCCTGGTTTCATCCATGACATCGCCAGCTCTTGAGTTAACTATACTCGCGGTCAACTTTCCGTGGCAGTCCGAAGAGAGGAGGAAAGCGCGTGTACGGCGGTTGGTGCACCCTCTCCCCTAGCATTGACTGCATTGCCACAGAAAGCTGAACTGAGGTCTACTTGATAACAGGGAGGAATCAATAACAGCATAAAGCAATTCATATAAGAACACTATGTGGCGAACTAGTCGTCTCTCCGAAGAGGCGAAAGATCAAGAGTGTCCAAAACACGCACATAATCATGACTTCAAACATTTGAGAAATAGAGCTTCGACCGGCAAGAGAAACCGAGGAAGTGGTTAGCACAGTAATGTTACTAGGGGATGGATCACTAGGAGAATACTTTATGGTGGTCAAAGTCGAAAGATGTATGTTCATGTGTTTATTCTTTCTGTAAGTCGTTAACGAAACCAGCGTGCTCACCTTCAATTTTATACTACTCAAGTTTCGTATCTAAAGCTGGCAGTATTTAGGGGCTCTGCAATACTTTTTTTTATCGGTATTAGTTCGTCCTGGTGAGTTGGCTCGCACCGTTTTGTGCAGAGAAGTGGCACCCGTGCTCTGTTAAATATAGCCGCATGGCACTATAGCTTAGATGTTCTGCCAAATCCTTTAAATCTGGCTGAAACTGCTCGAGGACATGGTCTACGAAGGTAAAATTTAGCTCAATTTATCCAGATGACTGAAATATGACACATTTGTTTTCTACATGCTGCATGGCATAACTCAACGTCAAAAATTCCATTGACGTGCTTTGTTCAATTAGCAGGCTTTGTTTTTATCTCTGTGCCGTTTTATTGCAGCTTGAATGACTCTTGTCACAACACTGTCACAGCCCAACTGACTAGCTCGTTGGGGGCATATGAAGAAATCGAATATCCCGGTAGGCTATTGATGCTACTAAATTATGTCACAGGAGTGAGGAAGCGGTGAAGTATTTGTTTGTGGTACATGTGTATTTACCTTTTTGCTGCTCCAAAATGACCCTGACGAATCGCATCACTCCAGTGGCTTTGCCAGGGATATGATGTGAGAGAAGGGACATGCCCATGCTGCATGAAATTTGTTTTGGCTATGACATAGTTAGACATCCACCAGAATGTCCAAGGGACAGGTAGGGGTGCGGTCGGGTTGAAAGCAGTAACCACAGCAAACAGGTCGAAGCTCTATTTCTCAAATGTTTGAAGTCATGATTATGTGCGTGTTTTGGACACTCTTGATCTTTCGCCTCTTCCGGAGAGACGACTAGTTCGTCACATAGTGTTCTTATATGAATTGCTTTATGCTGTTATTGATTCATCCCTGTTATCAAGTAGAACCTCAGTTCATATTCTCCAGCAACAAAATAGATCTTCAACTTTTTTTTACCCTTTTAGCCTGGAATCTAGTCATTCGTTGACACGGATGCCGCCAATATGTGACAAGTTTTTTTTATCCGGACGTTGACCTTTTTACTGCTTTTTCACATTTTAACAAAAATGTAATACCGGTGCTCACTTTGTAGCATGTAAATATTTTAGGCTTTTTGTTTTGCACTTCGTGCAACTCATAAGGTCTTACCAGCTGTTTGGAGTACAATAAAACACAGATTGGTTGATTGATCTTCAATGTCGTTCAAACAGTGAACGTATCATCTCACAGACGTTGACTGTGGCTTGGGCACGTAAGAGTCATCAGCATCGTTTACCCAACCTTGATCATCTTACAAACCAGTTATCTGAAGCATGGAACTAATTTTTTTTCTTCTTTTTGGAATAAGTGTCCAAAGCAAGTCTGACTTAGCCAGTACGCTGTTGAATAAAGTCTGGAATTCACTACGGGTACCAGCTGTTGTTGTAAGTCACCAAACGTGACAAAAAGCTTTGCCTTCAGCCCAGACTTGTGCTTGTAACAGAAAGCCACTTATTCCGCTGTTCACCTAACAATGTACCCATGGCTGGATAAACGCAGTTGAGATGAAGAAGGACAACTGATTTTGCAATTGGAAAAAATATTAAGTGAGAAATTGCGTACTTTTTTTTTGGTTATGATCCCTGTTATAGTGACTTTTGTGCAATGATGTGCCTCTTGGCCCCATCAAAAATCACCAACCAAAAGGAAACCCTACTATACTGCTTTGTCATGTGACCGATGGTTGTATCTGTTTTCTCCACCTCAGTTGTTGGACAAGTGGAACTGCTGGGACTTCCTCTCTTTGATGCGGATGGTGGTCAACAGTGAAAGAAGCGAAGCTTGGACGTTCGTGAATCAGTCTGTAGGCAAGGTAATAAACCATTTCACTTTGAAACATGGACTTGTGTGTACAGCAGCTCAAGAAGAAATAACACAAGCACAAAGGCTAAACGAACACAGGCAGTTCAACTAGCTCGCAAAAATGTGTTGATTTAAAACTTTAGTCTGCCAAGACAAGTGAGGACTAAAGTCAACCATAGCCAGATTGACGTGCTTCAGCTGAACCGAGAATTAAGCCGAAGTGAGAACGTCAAGCCGAATTGAAACATCCAGCCGAACTGGCTACCCAGCCGAATTGGAGCCTCCAGCCGAACTGAAACATCCAGCCGAACTGGGAATACAGCCGAATTGAAGCGTCCAGCCGAATTGAAACTTTAAGCCGAACTGGGTATCCAGCCGAATCGGTGCGTCCAGCCGAATCGAAACTTTTAGCCGAATTGACCCGTCAGCCGAATGGACACTTCACCCGAATCGAGATGACACCGGCCGTAGTGCGTTCGCAATTGCGTCAAAAAACATGCTCTACGATTGCCGTAATTAAATGTTATAGAAATGTCACCTACAAAGCTTCTAAATTTCCTGATTTTCGACGTCACCGATCAAAAGAAGCGAGGAGGTAACAGCGGGAGATTTAAACGCCAAAAATAAAAAGGCGCGCGCGCGCGCGGGGAAATTTTTTTTTCGCGATGCGGTTTTTTTGCGTGTCTATGACTACAACTTGCGTCGTTTTAGACAATAAAAAAAAATACGACCTTTGGGGTGTCAGTGCCCCTTTAAGCCCAAACCACATAGGGCGTATTTGCGAAGTATTTACGGGCATTTCGGTGGGCCTAATCCCGACGTACAGTGGGCGTCGGGACGAGCGCTTCCTCGGTCGGCGTAAATACGCGCAAATTCGGCGATCCGACCGACACAGATCTCGGCGCATCGGCGTATTTCGGCGTGCCGTATCCGGAAGCGTACGGCGCGGTGCCGGTCAATCAGCTCCTGAGTTGAGAGCCGGAAGTTGCTCGAGAATCGGCTTGCCTAGCTGTGCGGCCGGCCGGCTGACTTGACTCGGCGGCCGAAATGGGAGCTCGCTTGTCGCTTTCGCCGGTTTATCGGCGAACTCTACGAAATCGCTATATCTCTTTGGAACGACCGATGAACGACTGATGCAGAGGAAAATACCATCGATGTTGCGGACGATGTGAAAAGAATTACAAAAGGAAGGGTTTTGAGCAGAGATCGGCCGTCCTCCTGCCGTGAGTTTTTGGCAACTTGACGTTTGCATCGAACATTTTTGAAACAGGTGTTAGCAAATTGGGCTCTGGTTGCTTATTAACAGACAGTTATTTCTGTCTTCTTGCGGAACGCAATAATATAGCAGCCTATCTACATTTTGCCTCCTTTCATGAAAGGCGCGAGTCAGGCTACACTGCACCAAACGCCGAGGAGACGTCGACAAAAAGCGTCGTGTGTGGTTTGGCGACCTTCCCCTCTTCCCTTCTGTAAGAAAAGCGTAACGTAACGTCGAGAGCAGCCGCAATTCCTTCCTCAGCTTCGTCGTTCATTCCAACGAAGTGCCGGGGGGAGGGAAGGCAGCGCTTGCAGTACAATTGAGCGGTTTCCACACTTGACACCACCGCGGACAAATTTAGCGAGCTCTTCATTTTACACCAAAAAGATTAATAACGCCAAAATATTATTGAAAAAAAAAAATGACCGCATCTCCACGTGGTGAATGATGTTTATTGGGGCGAAGCTCTGGTGGTGCTAATGATACTGATTTTATTGTTCATAGGTATAGTGCTGATGGTGCTGATTTTTTTTAATTGCTCACAGGTAGTGCTGAGTTCCGGGTTGCGTTTCGACTTCATTATTACTGCTTTATGGTCGGTGAAATGCAGAGCCATGCATGCAAAGTTTAACGCGATTATATACGCATTTGACCGCAGCGCCCTCTCCTGTATAGACGTTGAGCGGCTACATGCAACGTTCCATCCAGGGTTGGGCAAAAATACTCAAAAATGTATTTCGAAATAGAAATACTGGGATACATTAAAATAGTAGCTAAAATACTGATACTAAAATATATCTGTAAAAATGTATCGCGATACGTATCGGAAATACATTTCAATTAGAGGCAAAAAGTTTTTGGAAATACAAATACAGGAATACATTTTAGGAAGGGCAGAAATACAAATACAGAAATACTGATACTGAAATATATTGTTAAAATTTGTTTCAGATGCCAACTGAGATGAAGTTTGAAGTGGAAGTTTTTGATCCCGTTGGTTTTGGACGACGAGGAGTCTTCAATGGGCTCAAAAAAACGTTCCATCAATGAGTGACCATGGTCCCTTCCCTGACATCCTGTCTGTCTAACGAGGGATGCGAAAAGACCTTCGACCTCTAAATAAATTCTATCACCTAAATCCCATCAAAACGTCACCACGCCCCTGTCCAATAAGGACGCACCTGTCAATATTGATCACATGACGTCACGGTGGAATGAACTGGTATTCTTTATGTGCAGGTGTGGCCTTGAACGTGAAACTTTACCACGCTGAAGATTGTGCAAGCAGTGTCGTTTGGAATTTTTGAGAATAGTGGACCACCTGAAGCATCCTGGAACACATGTCACATGTGAAAAAAACGATACGGTGGCATCCCTGTTTTAAAGATCCTTCCTGCCGACCCTCCGCCACCGACGCATGAATTGCAGCCCTCAAGTTTCGCCTAGCATCATCCAAACATAGACATCGTGGATTACGACCTTAAATTGCCTGCACAGGTGCGAGCTCTCCGAGAAACAGCGTGCTCGAGACGAGTCGCAGGTGTACGAAGTCTGGGTCGGCACAACGAGGCCACGTCTGACCTCCTTCCTGGGTTTCGGATCACCAGAGCAGCGGGTGACGTTCACGTCGGCTGATGACGTATCCTTGAGCCGTGCAATATTACGGGGGCAGCCGCAGACGTATTCGAATATCTTTTGAACTTCACTGCATGAGTCATGCTAGTATTTCAAGACAACCACTGCCAGGCTCGTGCTGCAACGGACTGTGACTTAGCTTTGCCGGATGTGTGTACTGTGTACGCTAAGGCAAGAGAGACGGTTAGCAGCGAGCATTGGATGCCAGCAAACAATGACTCAAGTAATCCCTACCTAAGGACCTGCGGCATAAGATGCTCTAACTCCACTCCTGGCACGCCACCGGGTTCGAATCCCCGACTACGCAACACTACTCAGAAGAGAGAAGAGGGTGCATAGAAATTTAGTTTGGAGAATCGGAAGGAACCTTGGTCAGCATAGTAACAATGACCCAGCATCTCCTTGACCATGGTGCCCTCAGAAGTAAAAAAAAAAAAATGCGTTTGGACTTGTAATTTTTTTTTTTCGGGGGGGGGGGGGGGGAGAGTACTTGTCAAGAAATGTAACGAAACACATTTCATCCTGATTGTATCGCGATACAAAGAAACATTCCAAATGTATTTCGATACAGGAATACAGATACTGGTGAAAAAAAATGTATCGCGATACAGAAATACAGATACGAAATGTATTTCTGAAATACTATCGCGATACTGCCCAACCCTGGTTTCATCCATGACATCCCCAGCTCTTGAGTTACTATACTCGCGGTCAACTTTCCGTGGCAGTCCGAAGAGAGGAGGAAAGCGCGTGTACGGCGGTTGGCGCACCCTCTCCCCTAGCATTGACTGCATTGCCACAGAAAGCTGACCGCGAGTATACCACATCTCAGAGCCCCCTACTCGTCCCGCAGTCGTGGCCGAGTGGTTAAGGCGGTGGACTAGAAATCCATTGGGGTCTCCACGCACAGGTTCGAATTCTGTCGACCGCGCAAACATTTTTTTTTTTTTGTGAGCACGGACGCCGGACGGACGGACGGACAAGGCTACCTAAAACAAACTGATAAGCCGCCAAACCAGGATTGTTTGTGGCACCCTAGCATCCCTCCCTCCGTCCGCCGCCGAGCTGACGTCGCAGCACCGCATCGCAAAAGCCTGACGTTTTCGTCGCGTGATGCGTTAGCCGGGGAGAAATCTCCGGTAGGTGAGATGAATGCAAGTATTAAAAAGGCCACGCAACGATATTCAATTAAAATGTTTTTCACTTTGCACGAGCTTACTAGCTCTAGTGGAACCTAAGTACACTCGCACGCAACGCAACTGACCAAGAAACTCCTTTGTTGCGGTGTAATTCTTTCAATCTTTCTTCCAATCTCCGCTTCGCAAAACTTGATGACGCAGCTAGGGGGTTGCGGTACCCCTCAGTGTCGATACTTGAATGCGGCTCATAGATTGGACCCGAGCATTGCGTGAGCACTCGACTTGGGCTCGTGATAATCACTAGCTCGACAAGCGTTCGGGTAGTGGCCCGTGTGTAATCGTTGCAATGACGACAATAGGGTGTTTTCACGTGTCGTCGATCTGCCATTTTGTTTTTAGATGTCAGCCTAAGGAAACTGAAAAGCTTTTGTGCACTACCAATTTAAGGATGTGATGTAAATCTTCGGAGTGCTCGCCTTCTGCACGGGCCAGTCTGGTCATAAGAACAAAATGGTGGAAACAATGACGTCGGTGAAAGCACCCTATAGCCGAACCATAACAATGTTTGGAACTCAGCGCGTGTCCTGTGCTATGCCAGCCACAGCGCATGGCCGTGATTAACATTGGAAGCGTATAATTGGCTCCAGGGGCCCTAATCTGGACACTTGGCGAAAAAGTCGGCGAAGAATTCGACCGCCAACGTTGATCGGCGCCAAGGTCAATCGCGGCCGGCGAATTCCTCGCCGACTTTTTCGCCAAGTGTCCAGATTAGAGTCCCAGATTACGTGGACACTTGTTCTGGGTTCGAGTTGAGGCGGAGAATGGTGCTCGTGTTTCTTTTTTTTTTTTTTTTTTCCCGCGACTTCTATGGCATGTGGTGAAAAACGTACGCGTGTTTCACAGGTCACTATCGTCCGGGATTCGTTCCAAGCGGTATTTACGGAAAGTACAAAAATCGTTGCATCGTCCCTTTAATGTAACTAGGGGCCTAGAAACACGAAAAAAAAAAGTGGAAGTCTATTTTTTTTTAAAGTCTTTAGAAGATGCAACGAGTAACGAACTACGTTACCCGCTACTCGAAATAAGTGACGTAAGCTTCCGTTACTGGTTTGAAAATGTAACGAATGGGTTACTATGTTACAAAACTAACGTGTTACCGGTAACGCCGTGAGGTGTAACGCGTTACAACCAACACTGACATGAAGCTGCCGTCACAGAATTCCGAACGGAGACTGACGGGGAAGTCGTCCCGCGAGTCCGACGGCAACCGTCGCCGTGGCCAGGCGCCCGCAGTGTAAGGACCGAGAGTCTCCGCAAGGCGCGGAGCCCTCTTTAAGATGCGCTTTCTCCCAACGGGGGCAATCCTTTCAAATCGCTTTCCAGGCTCGTCCCATAAAGCCGTCCTCCGTGCCTCCGAGTCCCCCTCGTCCCTTGGCCCGTTTTTATTGCGCCGTCTTGTTTCTCGCTCCGGCCGTCCGTCCGTTCGGGCTCCATTGATATTTCCCTCGCTACGGCTTCGAGTCCCGCCGAGAGCCGAATCCGGTTCATCTCGGGGATTGGAAGAACGACCCACCCCCTTAACCTCCGAGGTGGGGATTAGAAGCGAGGCTAATTTGAATTAGAACCCAGCAGCTTCGAGACGGCGACACAAAGGTCTCCGCGAACGAAAGCGAGTTGCGGTTTACTTCCCGTCAAACTTGAGAACAAAATCTTAGGAAATCTAAAAGTTTGAAGAGGTTCGCACATTGTATCCTTCATCTCGACGCCTCTGTGGCGTCTGCAAAGTTTATTCGACCAAACAAAAAATTCTGCTTTCTTCGCTCGAAGAAAATAGAATTCTTTGTTTCATCATCTCGAGACGATTGGAAGCGTGCCCTAATGGCTACGCGGTCCCAAAAGCTTCAAGAGGGTACTAGAGGGATTTTCTGAGTTACCCCAATTAACTATATTTCCTGAATACCCGGCCTTGCCGTTTTCGAGTATGCTATACAGAATCGCGAAATTCAAAATAGTTATTGTGAAATCGGCAAATGTAAATTATGCCAAAACCAACATTCAAATATGACCTCGGTTTTTAGTGCCGTGACCGTCAGTGGCATGCAGGCTCGTCAGTGGAGCAGGCAGTCTAAAAAATGAGCTATGCCGAACATTTGTTTCGTGCCGCGGCGCGTGTGCTAGAGCGATCATCCAAAGCATTCATTTGACATCATGAAACTGCTTGTAATCAGTTGTGAATGAATTCTACGGTCCAGTGAGTGAATACCTGCCTTCTGCTGACGTCACTTTTTCGTTGTTGCCAGTGGAGACTTTCAGATTAAAAAACACGATGAGGACCCAAATTGTAAGTTCAATACCTTCGCGAGAAGGTAAAAAAATGAAACACATTGTTTTGGCTTAATATTTGGGGATAATATCAGCGATGTGCGTTGGAGTATTTAGGAAATTTTCAGACAAATCGGGGACCATGAAGAAAACACCGGAGTACCCCATAAGGCCGCGCTCACACTAGAATACATCATGCAGAAGACAGTTTGCAGACAGTCTCTGAGGCATATGTTCCGTACTTTTAATACATGCTGCCACATTGGCTGTACGAAAAAACAGACTGCAGACAGGTTGGAAGCGTTCATATGCCAAACATGCTTGGAACATGCTTGAAACGTGTCCGCAGATTGTCATCGCGTCATACACCGTTGTGCGATGTATGAACTGCTGTTTAAAGATTTTCACTGCGACGCCATGTCATCGAGGAGCACTCGTTCTTTACAATAGTTAAATTGATTAAAGTAAGATAGATATTTGGCGACCCCGACTAGTTCGCGGTGCAGTATACATGCAGCGGCTTCTCTGAGTCTAGCTTAATCTCTTAAAGACTGACTGCGAGCAATCTAAAATCATATATGAACAGGACCAGACGCAAAACATTTATTGAAGACACCATAACGGTACCGAGACGGCTTCGTAGTAAAGCTGCGCCTCAACGTGTCCGCAGCAACAAACACTTATTCACTTTCCTCAAAAAGAGCTGTATATTTGCCAAAATCTCGAAGAAAAAAATATTATATATCTATATACCGGGGGCTTCAGCGAAGACTAACAAAAAATCCTAAACTTACTGTATTCCAGGTAAAACGATAATGTTCTCAGGACCGCATTACTCGTGGGGGCGGACGTCAGAAAATGCACGATACGTACTAATTAGTTGGCTAACTAATGACAAATGACTAACTTTTTACTTAGTGACAAAAGACGTATGATTGCAATTAGAAACTTGCTGAGGGTCATCCAAAAAGACATTGAGCGCGTAAGAAACGCAGTAGTGCGCTAAAGTTACCACTCGTGGAGCTGCAGGTACAAGGCTAGCGGTTGCGATAAGGCGCCCGCGCTATTTTTGCGTCTTTTATCAGAGCTCCAGCCTTGTACCTGCTCCACAAGTGGTAACTTTAGCGCACTACAACGCTTCCAACGGGCTCAAAGTATTTCTGAAAATTACTAATTTAGCGGTTTTCCATGACGCTCAGCAAGTTTGTAATTTGAACCATATGTTTATTTTCACAAATTAAAAAAAAAGTTGATTTGTCATTTTTACTTTATTACAGAACTTATTAGTAAGTATCGCGCATTTTCTTACGTCCGCCATTACAAGTAATGCCGTCCAAAACCTGGAACACACTAATTTTAGTAATTTTTGTCAGCCTTCGCTGAAACAACCGGTATATACAGGGTTTTCTTTTTTAAGATTTACAGATTTGTTTCAAAACAGTCGTAAAAGTTACATTTATGTGGTTTGTGCAGGTGAGTTGTAGCTACGGCCAGGGGTACATTTTAGTGGGTGGATAATGTTTGCGATTAGTCGGTTAATTAATTAAAATTTGTTAAATAACTTTTGAATTAATAAACATAGACATATATTTAAAATTAAACATAGACATATAGTTACAATTAGAAACTTACTGAGCGTCATCGAAAATCACTAAATCAGCTCTTTATAGACCGACTTGAAGCTCGTGGGAAACTCGGGGGCGCACCAAAGTTACCACTCGTGAAGCAGGCGCAAAGCTAGCAGGGGCAGAACGAGGATGATAAGACTGCTAGCTTTGCGCCTGCCGAAGGTGGAGCTGCTAGTATCCTTTTTCACGTAGTCACCCTGCTTTGTCATCATCACAACCATCTAAGTCCCAAATGACGTCAGAGGACACGTTTTCCTCGGTCCGTTGTGATGATCCCAAGCCGGACATTAAACAACCTAGTACATTTTTTTACTACTTTTACTGTCTACGGATGTACTTCGCTAAGTGTTT
The DNA here is from genome assembly GCA_013358835.2 of Ixodes persulcatus. Taxonomy (NCBI): domain Eukaryota; kingdom Metazoa; phylum Arthropoda; class Arachnida; order Ixodida; family Ixodidae; genus Ixodes; species Ixodes persulcatus. Next base: position 245,090 of record JABSTQ010009964.1, on the reverse strand, counting down.
CCAAATACTTTCGGGTAACATCCAACTGGTGGCGAGAACATGGGGGAAATGTTTCTGTCTTCTGTTGCCTCTGAAGTTCAACATGCAGCGGCCTCACCCTACCATTCTCAAACAAATGGTCTCGTCGAGCCCACCAACCGCACATTGATCGATATAATGGCAGCATTCGTCAACGCGTCCCACAAGAAATGGGACCAATACGTCTGCACAGTTGCGTTTGCACTAAATGCATCTCAACAAGAAACAACGAGTCAATCGCCATTTGAGCTAGTCTACGGAAGATTCCCCATACTTCCAGAGGAAACGGCAATCGAGATGACATAGACCCGCCGGGCAGAAGACTATGTCCTGTAACTTCTTTGCGCGATAAACCGAAGCAACGGAAAGAGCTCGACTGGCCACCCTTCACAAGCAGTGGCTGGCATGCAGGAAGTAGAGTAATTGGGGGACTGTCGTTCAACCCGGAAGACTTAGTGCTTCTTAGAAGTCACTTCACACGCCCACAGCGATCAGAAAAATTAATGCCGACCCTTTGAAATAGGCAAACAGCTCGATTCGGCAACATATTGCCTGGAGAAGCTTCGGACGCTGCCTCGACCAGGTAGACACCGGACTCTGACTGCTCACTTTGGCCAACTGAAACTTTTTACGTAACGCGCGATGAACATGTCGCTTCTGTCGGAGGCGGACAGCCCAGTGGGGAGTCTCGAGTGTAACGGTGAAAGAAGTAGAGGACGAAGGAACGAGGCTGGAACGGCGGTTTTGAGTTTACAATCTCTCTCCCTCTCTCTCTCTTGAGAGAAAGAGAGGGAGAGAGATTATATCGATATATATATATATAATTTTAATGCGAAAGCATTGACTGTCCCATGGAGCGAACCGGCGTTATCAGCTCGTGGAGCCGCGCCGAACGGCACATAAACTCCCCTGTCCTAATGGAGCCATATCATCCGTGGCAGCTCTCTGATGGATAGGCCCCCATTGGCTGGCGCGCGTCATAGTTTCAAAGAACGAGGCTCCCATTGGCTCGAGCGCGGCATAGTTCCAACGACCGCCACCAGAGAAGCCCTTACCATGGCGGCGCGGCGGCGTGGGAGGGAGCTGCTCGCCGGCAGAGCCAGCAGAGCCCGCATGCGAGCACACTCTGGAGAGGCTCCTAGGGCCGAGCTCAGCGCGGCGCGGCCACTTCACGAAAGCGGGCGCTCGGCCGTCGGCCGCAACCTCCGCAGTAGCAAAACGTGGCCGTCCACGCCAGTGCGCCGCAGACGAACAAAGGGAGCGGAAGAACGACATTCATGCTTTCGCATTCACAACTTATAAGAAATGCTTAGGTGTCTTTTTTTTTTTTTTTGTCCTTATTCGAGGAGCAAAATGCACGGCGATGAGTTGCCCTTCGTGATCTTTGTTTTTAAATACACACTCGCTGCGGGCACATATACGGCTGTTTTAAGTTGTTCCTGGAAGCGGCAGATAGGCTGACTTTGGTGGGAAATATACGAACCCTGCACCAAAAGATCCAACGGCTGCTATTGATTGGATGCGAAGCCGAAACTCGCACCATTGCGCCCTTCTTTACGCCATTCACTCCAACTTATGGGATCGCTAATAGAATGATTGACGATTAAGCTGGCCAGCAAATGTTCTGTAAGGGGGCGATGCAACGATTTTTGTACTTCGCGCGAATGCCGCTTAGAAGGGATCCCCCGTTCGTTTGTAACCCCGCGCAATTGAAGTCGCAGAAAAAAAATTAAGGAAAAACGAGCAGCGTTCACCCCCTCATCTCGCAGTCAGAACAAGTGGCCACGTGATCTGGAGCCGATTATATGCCGCCAATGTTGATCTTAGCCACGCGCTGGGGTTGGCATGGCACAGGACACGCGCTAAGTTTCAAGACATTGTAATGGTTCGGCTATTGTCATCATTGCAGTGATTGGACACGGGCCACTACCCGAATGCTTTTCGAGATATCGATTATCACGAGCCCAAACCGAGTGCCTATGTAATGCTCGAGTCCAATCAATGAGCCGCATTCAAATATTGTCGATGGGTGGAACTCCAACCGCCCGGCTATGTCAAGTTTTGCGAGAGATTAAATGAAAACGCTCGCTTTTGTCCTTGAAATTACACCGCAACAAAGGAGTTTCTTGGCCAGTGGCGTTGCGTGCGAGTATCCTCGAGTCCCACTAGTGCCAGTAAGCTCGTGTAAAGTGAAATAAACAACAAAAAACATTCCAATTGAATATCGTTGCACCACCCCTTTAATAAAAAGTAAATATTTCGCGGGTAAAACAGCGGTTTGTTTGGAGGGAGGGGGGGATGTGGTGTATAAAACGGGAAAGGGGGTTTAATGGCTATGCGAAATGTTATTCTTCAGGCAGGGAAAAGACTCGCATAGCCAAAGGGGAGAGGGAAGGAAAGATGTGGATTGAGATGGGTTGAATAAAATATTTTGGAAGTTACTAGGGGAAAGCGCCAATCAAATCATTTGTAGGGTAGAGGGAGGGGGGGGGGGGGCGGGGCAAAGCGTTGCTAACACACGGCTAAAACATAGTTCAAAGTAAACGTTCGATAAAACGCGCAAGTGCCAACAGTCGCTCAATCGCTCTAAACACATGGTCAATTGCACAAGTACAGCTCGTCGCCGCTCCGCGGCGACGAGCTGAACCTGTGCAACATGTCGCGCCGCCGCTAAACGGCGGCAAAACTTGTGTTTCACAGCCGCAGTTCCGCAGTTCTGCCACAACACAGTTATGTTCACTGGAGTTTTGCATCATTGTCATGTCGCAAACGTGTGACGAGATCTTTACCGGTTTCCGAATTCCGCGCGGCAGTTAGAGGCGGTCTGAAATCTCAGTCACATGCGCAAACTCGAGCACTGCACGGAATATGACCCGCGCCCCTTGCTTGCCACCAGTAGGGAATAGCAGTTCCTCTGTTGTGGACACCTGTGCCCCTGTCGCCCTAACCGAAGCTAGTAATGTTTTCTGTGCTTTCTTGTATTCCGGGCAGTGCCATAGTATGTGATCGATGTCTTCAACCTCCCCGCACGCAGTGCAGTCAGCACTGCTTCTCTGAGACGTCCTTCCAAAGCGATGCAATGTCTTCCTCGTGAACGCGCTATTAGTTCGGAGACGATGCAAAAGCGTTGCGTCTTTCCGCGTCAGTTTAGAGGTTGGGACTGGTACAGGACCTTCTCCATTGGCTGTCGCTTTGGAGGGATCCTCACAACACAAACGGAAAAAGAGACAAAATAAAAAAAAAATAATTTAGATAGCATCCAACATGAGGTATGTTACACACTGTTACCAACACGCTCGTTTTGTACTTAAGTAAATAGCATACTTTCGCTTCTATAGCGTAACGACTACGTACAAAATAACGTGTAAAAGTAGCTGTTGGTTTCTCACAGGCCAACGAAACCTTTTAGCGACCCTAATCTCGTGTGTAGGCGGTTGTTTGAAATTTCTCAATTTCAAACAAACGCCACCTGGAATCCATCCGCCTTTCTAGCACCAAAACTTTATCAAAGAATGCAGCGGCTGCGAAATTGTGGTACGTGCACCCATTCACACGGTTTCCATGAGCTAACCTGACTCCAAAACGAGGCAATGGACACTTTTATTTGTATTTTAGACACGCCGTGCACAAAGACTCGATGTTTTCACAATGTATACGGACGGGACGAGCGTGTTTTCAAAATAAACTTCAAAGCGAAAGAACATTGTCGTCCGTTCTCCGTCTAATCCTGTGCGTGTTTATTTTTTTTTTTTTTTTGCTTTGTTGTTCCAACCATGGTGCGGTAAACCTAGTAATAGTGCGCTCTCTGATTCGTGTTTTGTCTGCGTGAAAGGTTGTGTGCCCTTGATTGCCGCCTGGTAGCGTCACAGCTGTGGAACGTGGCAGACCACCCCGATCCCGGCTGTGGCACAGCATCGCAGCTAGAGGCAGCAGACTTGTTTTTCCGCTTAAAATGCAGATAGCAAAGGTTTCTGTCATATATAAAGCAGGGGATAGGAATGATCTTAGTAATTACAGGCCAGTCTCCATTTTACCAATATTTTCAAAAGGATTGGAAAAAAATCATACATAAAAGACTTTACACTTTTTGTGAGGAACACTCAATTCTTAGTCCCCGGCAGTACGGGTTTCGGAAAGGGTAGCTCGACAGAGTTAGCATTACTAAACCAAAAAGAGATAATTCTAAGCAATATTGAAAATAAACTTCTTACATTGGGAATCTTTATCGATTTTTCAAAAGCCTTCGATCGTATTAACGATAAAACTCTCCTTCAAAAACTAGAACTTTCTGGTATTCGGGGAATAGCCCTGAAAATACTCGAGAATTACTTACAGTTTCGCTTTCAAAGCGTCGTAATAAATTGCCAACGTTCTGAGTCTAGAAAACGTAATGCAGGTGTTCCACGAGGTAGTATTTTAGGGCCTCTTTTATTTAACTTGTATATTAACGACATAGCTAACATTGACAATGAAGCAAGCATGATGATTTATGCGGATGATGCTAATATAGTTTTTGCAGGGTCCGATATTTCGGACATTATGAAGACAGGTAATACGTTTCTAGAAAAGCTTTATACGTGGACAGTCCAGAACTCTTTAGTGATAAATAGTAATAAAACGAAAGCTGTTGTTTTCAGGGAAAAGGGGGTAAAAATGAGCGGAAATCAGCTTCTCTCCTTAGACCCACGTGGTATCGAAATTGTGCAGAATGTCAAAGTTCTTGGTGTTGTGTTTAATGAATACATGCGACGGGATGAAACAGTTCAGATGATAGCGAAAAAACTATCGAAAGTTGTAGGTATAATTTATAAGCATAGAAAAACCTTACCCCAGTCTCTACTACGACTTCTTTATAACTCTTTATTCTACTCTTGTTTTAATTACTGTTTTTGATATGGGAACTACAACTTCTGCAAATATTCATCGCATTCATATACTTCAGAAAAAAGTAATTCGTATTTTGTGTAATGAAGCACATGACAGCCACACGGCACCGTTATTCAATAAATTAGGAATGGTTCCAATCACGAATTATTATGAGTATAAACTTGCCCTAGCTTTTAAAGCAGCGATAAACCACCCGGGAAACAGTCTTCTTTCCCTTTCTTCCCTCCACTCACTAAACACCTCGTATGCCACCCGCCATGCCGACGCCTGGACGGTCCCGCGCTCGAGAACAAACTATGGAGGCTAAAAGCAGAAAGCTAAAAGCTCGAGCTCAAAGCGTTGACAGCTGCCCTTAATGCACGAGAGCTTGTACCACCGAGATGTGCCTCAGCCACGGGCCTCAGAGCAAGGAGCTCGCGCTTGTAGCCTTTCCTTCGGTACATCATAAGGGGAAATAGAGTATTGGCGACGTGACCAATCGAAAGCGTCGCGGTGGTCGGCCCTCCACGATTGGCCGAATGCTGACTTTGACGTCAGCAAAGGATTCCTCATCGATGGAAATAAGAGTAATGTAAGATCTTCGATTTTGGCGGTGTTGGCAGTATTGGTTTAAAAGCGCAATGATTTCCAGCTTCCACCATGCTAATTACAAACACCATCGAACTTGTTGTTCACAGGGTAATGACGTAACGAGAGGTAACCATAGGAGGGCGCCACCCAAACATCTCGCCGCTAATAGCGCACATCAGCTCGGAGCACGTGGAGCGAAAGCTCGCGCTGCAGAACCCATGATTCTGGGGGGCTATGTTGCACGTTTTGGACTCCCAAGAGACTAGGGAGAAGGAAGTGACGAAGGTGTGAATGAACCAACGAACGTATCTTAGCAGATACCGTCATCAGCGACTCCACCAATCAACATCCAAAGAGCGTTGTTGACGTCACTTCCTTCTTCCTAGTCTCCTGGGAGTCCAAAACGTGCAACATAGCCCCCCTGGGTTCAATCCCCACCCCTGCCCGTTTCGGTCTGGATGAGCATCGTACCGGCGTGCGGTTGTGTATCATTACTGCGTGGTGCACGTTCAAGACTTCAGGCTAGCGGTTGTACTACACTGGCTAAATTTTTCAACTACAACTGGGAGACTCATCGCCCGTTGAGGCAGACCAAGTTCTAGGCTGTATAAACATACACACAACCTTTTCTTTTTTTTTTTTTATCAGCGACGGTAGCCGCGTACAAACCATAAAGTGCTCAGCCGCAATTCATTTCACTCTGGGTTCCAGCGTCTTCGTTGTTATTCTGCGAGGGGAAACGAAATACCTAGAGTAACTATGTAGGCCCTGCTGCTACTCTAGAAATTACTCTTGAAATGCCCTGATTGAAGCGACTCATGTCAAAACGGGTTTATTGCGTCCCTTGTCAATTATACCGTACGTCGGTTTAATCCACGGTGTAGTTTAATCGTACTGAAGTTGAAAAAGGATTTCCTAGAACCCCCAAATCAGGCACGTAGCCAGGATTTTGTTTCGGGGGGGGGGGGGGGGGGGGGGGTGTGGTCCCACGACAAAATGCTTTATGAGGGGGAGGGGGGAGAGGAGGCCCCAGCAAAATGGAAGATTTGGGGGGGGGGGGGAGAGGGGCCCGGGCCTTATGCCCCCCCCCCCCCCCCCCTGCCTACGTGCCTGCCCCAAATATTGCATTTTTAGGTACCCGCGTCGGTCTGTTTTACACACAGACACGCACACACAGATACGTGCACACAAGTGCGCACACGCGGACGCATGTGCGCACCGATATTCCATAGCGACGTCTTTCTTACAGCTACTGTCATTTACAAACTGAGACACCCCAGTTGAAAAATTCTGGCCGGCTAATGCGCTTGTCAGACGACGCCCCAGAGCTCATTTTTATTAACTATATATCCTTTCCGCTAAAGGATATTCTGCTAAAGGAGCTGCTGTCACACGGCCGGCAAAATGCCATTTACCACCGATATTGATTCCTTTGGGACGGGCCAGACGAAGATAAAACCGAAACTAAAAATATTATTTTAAAATTTCATAATAGTTAAAAGAAACATTACAAGTTAATGCTTCTTTTACGAGCAATTTCTGAAACGCAGATAATTCAAATAATGGTGAAAGGAAACATTCGCACGAAGCTTTTGTGTCATATCCAGACACCGACAACCCCGACAGTATACTCAATTTACAGTGCAGTGGATTATTGTCTGCTTACTGAAACCTTAAAATAATTGAAAACAAGTATCTTCGCATACACTCTAAGAAATAGTGAGTGTATAGGGTTACATTCCTTGTCTCATATGTAACACCGCGTTCAGCACGCGCTCCGCAGCCGAGCACACAGCTATGGCCGCCAGTGAATACTCCCTATAGGGTTACATCCCTTGTCTCATATGTAACACCCCAAAACAACAATTCGACGTTCAGTCCACAGACGTCGAACCGACGATAATAACTTTCAATAGCGACTTGATAGTCGACCGACACAACTTATTAGAATAACTAATGTACGGATTAAAGGCTACAATAAGACAATCAAGGTTTTTGTGTCCCTGCTGCAAAACCTCAGTGTTTTTTTTTCCTAGTTTTTGATACGCACATTATCTATTTAATACGTTATATTCAACAGCTCTCAAGCCGCTCGTAAAAGTTGGTGTCGCCAGCTCGATGTCAGTGGACTGAACGTTCAAATGTATATTTGGGTTGTTACATATGGGGCAAAGGGTGAACCCCTATACACCCCTTAATTCTCGGGGTGTAGTTAAAATCTGAAAATTATTTAATATCCCAGTTTAATGCTTTATACTCGCAATACCCGAAAGAGGAGTGAGCGCACTGGTGAGTTGTTGAATAGCTCTATACGCGTGAAAAGGAAGAGGATACAGATCGTCTCGAACACAGTTAAGATTCTAATTATCGAAGAAAACCTTTCGAGGGTATAGCACCGTCAGCCAACGCCTGAAAAATGAATACTAAGGTCAGTCCTTCAAAGTTCTTACTCCAGGGAGAGGAAATGATACGCCAGCTCGCCTCCAATGCTGTTAGCGCCTTGTGTCGAAATTACTTCCTTTGTATAGTCCTTTCCCGAAAAGAACGTTTTAGTGAAGGGATGTCAAAATCTACCTTTGCGGGTATTTCGTTCGTATTGACGAAGCTTTCCGATCATTGGTAGTATGGGGCATGAAAAGCAATAAAAACCGACACGACGGCGCGATGCCAATGTGTTCTGACGGGCATGTTGGACTGTCCTTTATTGGTGTAGTTCATAGACCACCCATTGACGGCGCTCGGGAAAAAGGTCCATTGTCTAACATTCAATGACTGTATATAAAAAAAACCTTCCGCGCACCACCAGGGCAAAAACAAACAAATGAACAAACAAACTAAGTAAAGTTACTCTAAAAAAAAACGGTTTGTGAAGAAACACAGAGCTAAATGTACGTGCCGGTCCAACTTTCCCCGTGCGCAAACACAAATCCATATCGATCGCGGGCTACTTTCTGTTCTATGGGACTGCCCAATTTCGGCAGCAAAGCAAACTGATCTCGTCTCACTCGCCATTTTGGTCTGGGCGTGTTTGGCCGGAGGCAGACCGTCGAGTCATCAGCGCTTCGCGTGATCGAGAAACCCGGGCGCGGTGTTCCCAGCTACTCCGTCGTTCCCATTCGACGTCGGTGCCGCTCTACGGCGGGAGCTTCCCACTCGCCGGATGACCCGCAAACGAGCGCCTGGCGGGACACGGGTCCATCACGGACACCGCCGCCCCCTCGCCGTCCCGGAAGAGAACCGCGCCGCCTCCCATGTGTCCGCCTTTGTTCCGGCCTGCCAGACGGCACAACTCGGACGAGGTCTGTGTGCACTCGTCAAGCGGATACCCTGTCACGAACTCCGGAGAAGTGCGATGTTCAGCTGAACGTTGCACGATGAACGTCGTTTGTTGGCATATTTAGCGACCGACCCGTTCAGCCGATTTCGCAGCCGTTTCGGAACCACCGACAGCTCAAGAATACGTTCACGCTTCTTGATTAGCTTTCTTCAGCCTTCTCATCGGGCCGCAATCTGACCATGATGTTCTTCCCCCTTTGGACTTTCATTTCATGCAATGCCCAAAAGAGAAATAAATAAATCTTATTGGCTGCGATAATCAGATTCTCAGGACCCCCAGCGCCCCACGTTCCTTCAACTCTTAATGCTTCCCGCGTCTTCCAGAGGAATTTTCCGAATGACGCCGTCAGCTCAGAAGGCTTGAAGGCCGACGTTCAACCTGGGCTTTCTGCAGGGAAGATAGTTCTCGAGGCGCTCCCCTCTCCTGAGCTGCGAGGGGGCCGAGTTGGGGCAAAGTACAAAGTGGACAGGATAGAGGAAAGGAGGAGAGGGCAAAAGTGGAAAACGCCAAGTGTATACGTCGGCCTTTAAACGCCCTCTCGAATAGTTCAAGGAAAGACGCTGTTCGCGCCTTTTATGAACTCTACCAACCTGTCTATTCTTCCGCATGGAAGGCAACAGCGAATCGCTGCAATATGCGGAACGGGCCTTAGCGAATGATGAGACTGATTTCTTTTCGCGCAAATGGACCCTACGAACAATACGTAAGAGCACAGATGAGAGTGTCTAAACGTTAAACGCGATGAACAGAGCCCCGAGTGAGTGAACATGCGTGCGGGACAACACGCAGTATCTATAGTCCTGCGCTGTTCATGTTCACCGTCTCCGGGTCCTTTTCCTTACACCATACAGACAGGTACACGGAGACTAATGCGCAAGTCACTCAGCTTATACATTATAGAGCAGACACTGTGTTCGATGCAGACATGACGAGAGAATTATTTGCGGACAGGCCTCGAGCGTGTTCCAAGCACGAATGTTTGCTTCGTACAAGTGTGTATGTCTGCGGAGAGTTTTAAGGACGAGTGCGCCAGGGCCGTCATACGAGGAAGGGGAAGGCCCAAGACAGTGTCCTTGTGCGACGTATTAAGCCGCTGTCCCTCTGCTCCTGCATCATACCAAAGGACAAGGAGCAGCCATGATGACAGAGTTGTCTGAGGACAGGCCTCAAACATGTTCGATCATGTCTGCTGACAATTTTAGTATGAGCGACATGATAGGATTGTCATAGCCTAAGACAGTGCTTCCAGACCAGACTTTGAACGTTACGAGAATAATGTAACAAAATACCGTTACTCCTTGCTCACTTAAAATATAACCGAGTTCGTTAGTCGATACTGCGTTTTCAAAGGAACGCGTCAAGTCAGCTTGAATGTAACGCATTATTTTCTCGTTACTTCGAACGTGCCATTTTTTTGAAACAGTAGCCGCTTCTAATATTCGTCGTCATTAATAATTTTTGACTTTTTAACGCGTTCATTCGGAAATAATCCTGGCTACACTTACATACCTTGTGCACACCTTTTTATAGACTATACCTAGCGTTTTCGCGTTTCGCAAATTACAGGTGCACCGGCTGGGGCTCCCCTCCAGAAGTATCAAAACACCGTTGTTATTTCGACAAAAAGTACGGAAAGACAGTTAAGTGTTTCTTCTATTAAAAAGTAAATAGGTCGTTACTTCGTTACCGAAACAAGTAACTACGTACAGGGAACGCGTTGCCCACAAGTCTCCTGCAGACTGCCTTTGGTGTGCTAGTAGTTTCAGCGCGAATTTAACTGCGTGGGAATCGCGGGCTTTCCCTCTGAAAGGTTCACACTGCCGAAGATGCACGAGCCGCGACCCGCTATTCACGTAGAGCCGAAACCGCGAGAAGGACGTAGTTGGTCACGTGACCCAAACGTCGGCCGGCGTCAGGTGCCTGGACTTCCCACGGCCTTTGTCTGCCCGCAAGCGAGGTTTTCAGCGAGGCCCGGCGTCGGCGATCCCGTTCATCATCCGACGGGGAGGGGGGGGGGGGGGGGGGGGGGGGGGTGCCGGCCGGGGTCTGCGACGGGCTCCGTTATCTGGGGCCCGCGTTGTTTGCTCGCGGTTCGGGCACCGGTCGCTGTCCCCGCGGAAAGAGCCGCGAGTCCTCCTCTCCTTCCTCCCGGCGGACGCACTAATCTCGGCCGCGACTCGGGACAGCATCGGCGCACAATCGAAGTCGCATCGAACGGGCGCCTTTCTGCATTGCGCTTCGTGTCGATCCAAAGGACGGTTCGTTTCCCCGCTATTATCTTGTTTGCCTCGTTTAATTTGCAGTCGCGGTTGCACGACCCTGACCGGTCCCGTGGCCTCAGTTAATTGGACGTTTAAATAATTCGCCGGAACCTGCATTCTCTTCAAGCCACGTCGTTCACGCATCACACTAAAGACACGCTGTTTGCTGCGACACGACGACATCTGCGAACATGCCTGAAGCACGTTCGAGGCACGTTTGCTTCATATTGCTACGCGTGTCTCCAAGCAAGCGCGTACGTGGCTGAATGGTTACTGCAGTTGGCTGTCGCGCGGAGGTACCAGGTTCGAATCCAGGGAGCGGATTGCTCTTTCATTTATTCTTTCAACTTGGCGTTCTCGTAAGTTCGAGAACATTGTCGTCTGATCAAGTTACGAATGTTCTACACACCGAAAGTCCTACGCCGAATATTCCGAAAACCCACGCGGGTACAAAAGGTGCTCCGCGTGGCGAGCCGGAGTGTCTCGCCCCAGCGTCTGATCCTGCAGTTAGGCCGACTTCGACGGCCGCGGCGCTCTGTTGTCTTCTATTTCCTTTTTGTTTTGGGCACAAGTTCACCCCAATAAACGTTTATTTCTTCCTGTTTATTTATTGTTTCTTTGGTCACCACCCGTGGTCATATGCTTGGAACATGTCTGCAAACAGGCACCAATATGTGACCGTCACCGGAGGAAGAGAAAGTGTCTGCAGAGAGTGACCGCGGCTTTAATGCTCGTAGAATGCCCCGCAATGCGCAGCCAATTACTGCTCTTCTTCTCATACCACCGAGAAGGGAAGCCGGTATCGCGACCCCAATAGTCACGCAATCTTACTGGAGCCCTGTATAGATCGGCCCCTCTAATTGCTCTAACGATTGGGAGAAAAATTATGCGAGTTTCGTCGTGCTGACAAAGACCAAGGAGCAAAGAATGTGTCCCGCCCAAACTACGCGCACTTATTATGTTTCATTTTTAAATACGTTTTATTACTTTTATTTATATATTTTTAGTTCGCGGTTTTTGCGGGGAAGCTGAATTGGTATGAGGTGACATGACGTGAATTTCCCCGTTAAATTTAGCGTGGAAACTAACTAAAGGTGAGTTGACACCAGTTTTGTTGCCAAATATAGCGGGAAAACTGAATGGGTGCAAGTCTCGTGTCGTCACGTGTAAGGTTCCTCGTTGACGCTTGTCCGTGACGCTCATTCGTGGCGATTTTGTCGTAGAAAACAACCCACAAAACACATTCCGCGTTCAAAGAATTTGGTGCTCCGAGTGCTGCGCTCTGTCTGCTCCGTTCCATGGGCGCCGCCATGTTTGCTTAAGGCCCGTTCACACTCTCGCGACCTCTTAAAATCGGGTGCCTTGGAACCTCTTAATATCTCTTATAACAAGAGGACACACAGGCGCCATCTATTGGGTACAAGTGTAAACTTGGCGGTCCGGCATGTTTTCTATTTCTTTCGCGCATTATCCTTTCTTTCTTGGCTCGAAAAACTTTTGTCAACGTTATAAACGAGCCTTTCTTATAGGTATTACGCACATTTGACCTCGGAAATCTCGAAAAACCTTCGCTCTTGTGAAACGCAGTTCCAGGGTCACCGCATAGATGGCGCCAGAATGCCAGTGTGTTCCCTCGTCCTAAAAATTTGTAAGAAGTTTTAACAGATCTCGTCTCTCTCGGTCGTACTCGGTTGCAAGAGTGTGAACGGGCCGTTATGGTAACGCCATGACACAGTAAAAGGGACAACGCTTTTTTTGCGAGACTCCGTTTTTTTTTAGTAACCTTCGCACACATGGTAGTGCAGAAGCGTCAGAAACGCATAGTCACGAAGCTTCAAGAATAAAATCTCGTTTTATGCGTAGCCCCTCTCTTCGCAAGAGCTTGCGTTGGCGTCTGATTACTTCCCATTTTTATCGCTGGGGGCTACGATTTCGGACAATAGACTCGGGAATCTTTTGGGGTACTGTCTAATCGAGTATCTCGCCTATACTTACCGACAGCATAAAAATCGCAAGGCGTGACTTGGTATGCTTGGCGCATCTTGTTTCACGATTCGCTCTTGCGCGTTCTTAGTGGCCTCAATCTCAGAGCCTGCGAGGCGACAATCAAATGCATCGCGACGCCCTTCGTTCCTTTAGTTCTCAGTTACTCCAGAATCCACAAGAGTGGCCCAATTCGCTGACCGCAAAATTAAAGCCTTTCAGAGGAATTTTATCGAAACCTCCGAATCACTAAACTCGGTACAGCGTAGTTTCTGGCGACTCACCGAAACCATTTTTTGTTTTGTTTTCCTCCGCAAGGTCGAATGCATTCCGCCTATAAAATGAAGCCTTTGTTCGACTCTTTGTTTGATATCTAATGGATCGCATTGTGCGCCCATTTATACGACCCAGACGAAATCATATGCATAAACTCGTACAAATGTTATATCGGTTATAATTCGGTGACTTCATAAAGTCACCTAACTACAGCGGCTCTTTTTAGGCTCTTGTGTCGGTGGCTGTGCGCGGGACGTTTTTTTTTCATTCCACTTTCGCCGGTTCGTGTTTCATTTGTGACGCGTTGCGTCGTCCTTGACGACTCGAATGGACGGGTGGCCCCATGCTCCCGCCGATCGAACGTCTGCCCAGAGCGTTCATTGAATCGGGCTATTCGCCCAAGTACTTCGAGCACCGCCGACTGAACCTGGTGCTATGTCATGAATGGGACTTCTAAGAGAAAGGAAAACTCGGTTCTTATATCGTTTCAATTTTTGAAATTAATTCAAGATATTCGTTCAACAACGCGCGAGTAATTTGGTTATAAAAAAGCAAAGAAAACAATCTCCTCTATAATGATACTGAAGGATTATGTTAACCGCTCGCAATCTCCGTATGATAGTACAGCCGTGATCGACATGATGACAAACCATAGGACAAACCCAGTTGTAGACATTAGTTTTCAAATAAATTGATGCGTCTCGATTTTGCTCAAGTAGCAGGACAATCGTAGGACCATACTCTAACGTCGGATTCCCCGGCAGTTGAACCACGTTCGCAAATCCCTTGCGAACGCAATTGTTCTAATACAAGAGTTCTAATACAATTTCAAGCGCGTTTGATGATTAAAAAGGAGCGGATCCGCTTCGTATGGTTGCGATTTGAACGCCAGTGTGACTGCAGCCTTAATTGTAATCCGAAGTGCGCTCCAATGGAACAGAGCGATGAAACGCTGAAACGCAGAGAAAGGATCTCTTCTAATTTTCTCAAACAGACGGAGATAATCGAAAATATATCTTGTTTTTTTTTTCTCACGAAGTGCGGAATGGGAGCCTCGAGTGATGATTATTTTTTACATTGTTTACGACTGTACGCATTACCCGCCCCAGTCTTCAGTGGCGGCTGGCTCAGGCCAAATTACGTAAATAAAAAAAAGCAAAAAGAAATCCCTGCATCATGGTATTCCTATGTTGTATGCAATGTGCCTCACACTACCGTGTTGGACATCGCAGCAGCGTAGAAGCAGCAGACGCTTGCGTCTCGGCGTCGTCGCGGGCGCTAGCATCACGCTCGTTGTGAGGCGTTGCGAGACGCACTGGCGCAGAGCCGTTTATACTGAGAGAGTTTGGCCAATGGGCGGAGCTTGTTGGCCGCTAGAACAAGCGGATTTCGCGATAACACAATATGGCGTTACTTCTTTGTCTTGTTCATTCCTGAGAAATCGCGTAGAGTTCCTATGAGTCAGAGCCACAATAGGCCTCCTGCGCTGAAGCTTCGAACAAACTGTAGCGCCCTCCTTTTGAGTAGTACAAGCTCAACTGATTGAGCCTCGCACTACTTATGGCACGTTGGTTGAGCTTTTTTTAATTTTGTCTTGTGCTGAAGAATGACAAACACCTTTGGACGCAAGAAATCGGCCAGACTCAACGCCGCAAGACAATCAAAAGTGCCAAATTCATGACACCACCGCTAGGGTACGCGTCTCTTATCTCTGGGTGATGACGTCAAAACACCTGTGAAGCGACGCTTTAATTTTTCTTTTTCTTTGTCATGTCTACTTTGGAACGCGCGGAACGGCTGTTCTTGGCTCACGCGCTTAGCGTCTTAGCTTTGACGGCGTTCGAATTTTTGTTGTTTCTTTGAATTTTCATCGTGATCTCGCGCTCGGCACCAGAGCTGGCACGCTTCTGCATGCGTGGCAGTTTAAAACGCTAAAGTCTGTACTACCCAAAACAAGGCCTTTTCGCAGCACCCCCTGGGCAACGCAGGAGGCCCATATGGCGGACGGAAGTAGTCATCCCCCGGTTGTCAGACTACGCTGCTGTGGTTGTCAGGCTGTCAAAATCTCCTTAAGAAGGCCAAACTCTCTCAGTATAAACGGCTCTGCACTGGCGGACACACTGACGCGAACTAGGCGAAGCTCCATGAATCCACTAGACTCCGTTCACCCTTAAAAAAAAGGCTAAAATAATTCTTAAAAAAAAAGAAAAATTTAGAGGTTAGTTTTAGAGTATTTTTATTCCACGAATCTGATTATTACGTTCGTTTTTCTCGAATATGTAACTAAACGCGAAAAAACACGAAAATCCTCCGACCAGTCATTACGTCATACGCAGATCTTTCGGCCGCCAAAGTAGCGCCATTGCATTCCCTACCTGCTAGCCGGACACAAACGGATACTAACATACAGACGACCCAAACCTCGCAAGGCGATTGGCTAATCGGTCTGCGTTGCCATGGGAATCGCCATTTTGGTCCATTTAAATCTTCGAAGCTTCCAGGGGGTCGTTCTAAACCAGTCGCGCCAAGATCACCATGGAGCATCATCGTACTGGAAGCGTTCCTCGCCAATTTAAGAGTCTTTGGCACTTTGTATGCAATCAACTTATTAATCATGCCCATCTCCATGGATCTCTTACAATTATATTGTTCTTCTTGCGTATTTAAATACAGTAAACGTATTTTTCAGTGCCTCCAAGCACCAACACAGCATCTGGGGGTGGTACGAAGGTGTACGCTTCTTTCGCCGGTGTGTGGTTAGCAAAATCTCGGTATACAAAAAACGACTCCATAAAGCTACCCGTCACCAGCGAATCTAGATCGGCTCACCAAGAACGGAGGGGTCAAGGAGAAATTGCTCATTTCACGGACCAAGATGGCGACCACACGGGGAGCTTGGCGTTACTTTCCCAGGATCCAGTGACTTTACGGCCGCCAAGCCCGTGAGGCTCGTGTGGGCAGCTTGTGCAATTGAAAGCTTGCCAGGTATTAGCGCCGAGATATTTCGGTGGCGCCCTCTAATGGTTTCCATCCGTGACGTGACGACTGGGATTTGCCTCGCCGTGACGTCCCCAGTTGTTACCCTGGCTACTTACCACCAGGTGCGACGACGAGTTCGATGGTGTGTTTAAAAAGCACAGTGAAAGCTAGGAACCATCGCAACCGGAACTAACACCGTCAAAGTTGACAATCTGGCAATGCTCATATGCCCATGGTCTGGCCAATCGGGGAAAGCTGACCGCAGCGACGCTTTTGGTCGCGCACATCGCTCGTGACAACTTGTTTTTTTCACCTTCTTGAAAATAGCGAGAGTGCGCGTGCATAGCCTTGATAAGCGCTGAAGATACGCGAGAGCGGAGCTAGATTCCAGAAACTCCCTTTATGACGCACTGCTTCGGGAAGGTGGGGCTCCAGCGATACTTTGAAACTGGTTTTTTGTAGCCTCTGTGCACCAAACTGAAAAAAAAAATAATCTCAATATGCGTGGTCCTGGAGGCCAAATGAAGACGATTTAAATGTTTCTACTGAAATACAGAACCGCTTCCGTTTTCCATTAAGCTGAGAGCATTGCCAAAGGCACGAGAGTTCGAGGTCGCTGCTTTGAAAAGTTTTTCCGGAGAACGGGCACTCGCGCTAGAAATGCACGTCTCAAAGTTAGGAGATCGGGCTGGCTCACGCTTGTAGCTTTGGCTGCAGTCTCAGCTTAAAGAGACACTGCAATGAATTTTTTTTTTCGCAATGGTTAAAAAGCGCTACAGGACAACAGACAGAAAGGAAGACACACACCCAGCGCTCTCACTTTTGTAAAGGCGGTAAATCGGACATGGCTAAAAAAAAAAATCTGTTAGCGCAAAAAAAAAAAAAAATAGAGGGGGGGGGGTATATATATGCGTTATTAGACGAACTTTAGGTAGAGGAGGTGGAGGCTTCAGCCCGCTAAGCCCCGCCCGTGCTTACAAGGTGCTTACATCTCTCATTGGCTGGAGAGATGATTGACGTGTGAAACGTTAGTTCTAAAATTGTATCTCCGTGCCGTAATAGTATTTTAATAGGCATTTTTTTTTTATGTTTGGGAAGCAAAGCATTTAGATAGAGTCAGTGTTGTTTTCAAAAGTACCTATCCCAAGATTGCTTTTTTCGGATTTGTGTGAAGCGATGACCAACATGGCTGCTGGCGTCTGCGGAGTACGTGCTGAACGAGTGCAGTTCGTCGAGCTCGTTTATTTTCATGAGTGCGAGTCGTTGTGCGTTCGCCGAAGTGTTCAGAGGAAAATTTCAACCGACGTAGTTTACGACAAACAAGTACCGCAAGTACACTCTTAGTCTGGGGCCGGCTACTGGGTCGCCCATGGCCGTAGCAAGTTAGATCCAACTTGTCATGGCTTTATAGCCGTGACAGCATGTGACAAGTTTGATCTCGGTGTCACGGCTGTATTTCCGTGACATTATAACCGCGAACAGTTCTAGCTCGGTGTCACGGCTGTATTGCCGTGACAAGTTGGATCTCGTGTCATGGCTATATTGCCGTGACATAATGTCACTGCAATACAGCTGTGACACCAGATCTAACTTCTTACGGCTTTGTAGTTCTGACATGTCGAGTCAATACAGGTGGCCCATGTTCAGCCGGCCCGTTGAGGATGGCCGTCCAGTTTGCTGTCTTTTTTTCAGCTGGCCGTTTTTATACTTTCCAGCAGCCACTCAACTTGCAAGGAAGAACAAAAACAGCAACTCAGACAGCTACAAACACTTTTAATAGATTAAACCGAGTGTTCCACATGATATACTCCAGGCCATACTAATAAAAAACAACACACTGAACCACTTATGTAAACTGAAATGTGTGTACAGGGTTTACACTTAAAAAGCAAAATTAGAAAACAAGCTCTTCGTGACCTTAAATGACACGATTAAAATGGAAACAAAAACATGATTGTTAAAAGTAGTTGTTTTTCAACTGGTTAGCTTGTAAATACGAAAAATATAATGTTGGTGACGACTGCAGCCAGGGGAATGGTGCATGATAAAGGCCACAATCAAACACTCAAAACTCCAGTACTGTATAAAAAAAAAGCTAATCGGTTATTGAACGAATTCTATATATTTTTGTCACATAAAAGTTATATTCACAGCAAAATCTCGTACTTCCTGCCCTGGTTCTAAGATTATCACACGGTCGGCGTGAGCGCTTTCCAAATCCACATGTGTGAGATCTTGTTTAGTTAATGACGATATGTCTTAATTTTCTCTTTGTTTCCTCTGCCTTTATATATTAGTCTTATTTTACATAGTTTCCAATCATTGGGCACCTCGCCTCTCATAATTAAATGATTAATCACATGCCGTAACTTCAATTTGCTTGTTTTTCCTAGTGTCCGTCTTAATGAGTTCCATGGGTAGGTCGTCTGGGCCTGTGGCTGTACCTGCTGGAACCTTACTCTCTGCCTTATTCCAATCTCTTCTGGTCGTCTCCATTGTTACACAATTCTGCTTTTCCTCTACACTGCTGCTGTCAGTGCTATCCTACTGTCCCCCTCTACTCAGGCTGGGAGAGAGCCTCTTCGATTGTCCGCCTAATACATTCCTGTGTCTTTCCACCTCTACTCTTCTCCACTCCTGTAGGATCAATACGTGCTGGAAACCCTCTATCTTTCTCCCCTACTCTTTAATGTGCTACCAAAACCATTTTTGCCGCATTCCTATCTTTTTTCTTTATTTTTATCATCCACTGCACTCCTGCACTCCCGATTTCGGCCTGTATTAAAGAGGATATGTCCCTTTTCCGCCTTTTGGAAGTTCTTTCATTCTGATGTTACTTCAGCTGGCAAGGCTCCCTTTCCTTTGCCCATCCTATGCTCCCTAGATGCCTCTTGGCGCCGCAATATGGCTGCTTTACCTCCTTATCCCACCAGATTTTCGTTTGTTTTCGTTTTTGCTTTCCTCTTTGCTTAATTCGATGCTTCTCACATTTTTGTTTTAAAGATTCCTATTAGATCCCCATATGTCCATTCTCTTTCTGGTTCTTTCGATATGTTCTCAATACTTTTAGATACCTTTTTATTGAGCTTCACTTAGTTTCGGCTTACCCGCTAATTTCTGAGCTTGTGGTTCTGGTTCGGATGCGCCAACATTTAATCTTAATTCTTTTTTGGTTACTCCCTAAACTTTTTGTACCTTCGTCATCTATTTCCATAGGAACTTTTCGTTGTTGCTAGTAGAGAGTCACCTCCTGGAACCCTCGCGGCCTGTGTGTCTTGAAAAGTCAATAACTCACGTACGGAATCTTTTTTTTTATTTTTACGATATTTTTGTTATTGGATTCCGAAAGGGTTATTGATTCGGTCTGCCAATTTCCAGCCATATCGAAGACTATAAAAAAATCGGCGGATTTCCCCGTTAAGTTGCTGTGAAAGCCTAGAAGAGGGTATGAGCGTCGAGTCGCCGCCGATCTCTACAAAGTTGCGAAGAGCAGCCTCAGCAGGAAGTACGTCATCGCGGCTCTCTTCGTCGGGAACAAGGTGACCAATTTAACGGTTTTCCCGCTAAATTTAGCGGTTCCTTTAGTTTTCTAGCGGAAGAAATTGCCGTTTGGCATGTGTCGGTATTTTTAGTGGTTTTCATGTCATGCTTGCGTTTCTTCTGGCGGTGTAAATATCGTCGAGTTCGAATTTATCAATTATATATAGGTTAAGTTATGTGGATAATTAGGTATATGGGGTCGACATCTTTGGTTTCTCATCAAAAGTTTTGTCAGCGACAGTAACGCTCGCGTCGCCATTGAGATATTACAGTGGTAATTGTTGAAACATCCTTTGATTTGATTTGTTTGTGAAACTATAAATTCGTTTTTCAAGATTGCCAGATAAATTAGGCCCAAGAACTGTATGTACAAATATTCAGAAAGCGCGGGGGCTACTGGGTTTCTAAAACTTTGAGACACGGTTACTGGAACTTAGAAGCGACATTAGCCAAGTCATATAGCTCGACTGGAAAATATAAATTTTTGCATATCATGTGTACTTGGTCACTAAATCTTTGAACTTCCCAAAATATTGTACTAAAGCTTGTTACGCTTAAGGTCTACGTCGACATTTGGAGCAAGCCAGCACACCTGGTAACACCCGGTTACACTAAGATCATGCCGCGGGCATCGTTCTGCGCATAGAAGCGATCTGAGTCAGACAACATAACTTCCTTTTAAGGTTATCTTTTTACGCCGCTTTTGGAATGATTATGGAGCTGAATTGTTTTTAAAGGTAATTCTTGCTCTGCCTTAAATGGACCTTTTCCGAGAAGCGTTCTGCGCACGCGCGAGCACTCGATGCCAAGCGGCGGAAGTCGGCACTAGAAATCGAGGAAATTCGGAAGGAGGCTGTGGATCAGAGAGTAGAACACGTAATTTCAACATATATATAATTGTGTTACACAAAAAAAAGAAAGTGGACGGAATGAAAAACATGACGTTTGGGTGGACGCCACAGATCCCCCTCTTTATAGAGTCGCGTTGGGCACGCGCCACTGCTCGGAGAGCGAAGAAACTGGTAGCGTAGCTCCCATTATCGATTGGTAGCGCAGGTAGGTCACTTCCTCGATTTTTAATTTGTGCAGCCACCGCCTGGTGCCGTCGGTATGTGAAAAAGGTCCATTAAGTGGCTGTAGCGACTTTTCGGGATTCCTATTGCGGATTTGTAATTTTCAGACGGCAACAGTCGGGCACACGCAGACATGTCGCGCCAATGTTATGGTGGCTATAAGGTATCACTGGTCCGTGTTGGAACAATGCTACCTAGAAGACAAGGACCCCCCACCCCCCCAAATATCATCACTAGTGTAACCAAGCAGCGCAGCCTTACTTGCGTCGGCATCGCCGCCAGCGCGTCTCTCAGCGTCTCACAAAACAAGTGCGACGCTAGCAGGGGGCGACGCCATAGATGGACGCGCCCGCAGATTCGCCGCGTCTCTCGTTCAGCTTCAGGGTAGCTGGGAGCTGGGAGCAAGTCGGGGATTCAGCAACGCTAAAGTCACGCGCAGGAGATCCTTTCTTCTAGGCGGGTTCGAAGCGGTGTGCACGGCGTCGCTCGATCATCGGCCGCGCGGCCAGGCTGTCGGCGGCAGCGCGACTCGCGCCGCGGCGGAGTCGGGCGTGCGTGCCTTGTCTCACTTCCGCCTCCGGCTCGGAAGCGGAAGCGGGGCCAGACATCGGAAACGGGTTCTTATCGGCTCCCTTAGGCGCCCCGTATCCCCTTTGGGGAGCCGACACGGCGTCCCTTGTCGCCATTAATTGCGCTCGGTCGCCGCTGGAGTCACTTCCCTCCACAGCTTTGTTTCCTTCCTTTGTTCGCGCGTTTCCTCTCATTCAAAACTACAGTCGGTGTTCTTTGCTAAGGATTCTCTCAAACTGGAGCTGAGCGAACCCGCCTTGTTTGAATCTGTATTCGCAGGAGTGCTCCAACAGATGTACTGCCACTAAAGCCGCAGCCGCACTGCTCATACATCATACAAAAGACACGCTGCAGACATTATTACCGTCTGCGGGCATAATTCAAGCATCATCGAAGCACCTTTATATTGCCGCTCGCAGGGCCTAGCAAGCAATGCTCGGTCACGGACTTCCAGAAGATTCGCGTTTATTCTTACTCGGAACGTAACTTTTATAATTTTGTCCTCCTTTCTTGTTCTCGAAAGTGCTAGTTCATTTTCACCCCGAACGCGCGACGTTCGAACCTTCTGGGCCGGATGTTCAAGATGGGGACAAACACTAGGTAAGGAGCTGCGCAACACCTTATCGAGTCAGTCTCGCTCTCGCCTGCTGTTACGCCGTCAAATCGCCGCCCGCTTTCCTGCTGTCTCGACGTTCGTTCTTTATTCTGTTTGGCACAAGTTCGCCGATTAAACCTTTATTTTCAGTTTACATTTGTCGAGCCCTTATCCATTCGTGACAATATATAACATGTCTGCAGACAGTTGTTGTGTGACCAATGGTCGTACGAGGAAGGCTTTGGACAGTGTGTGCAGACTGTTTTTTGTACTATGTATTGTGACCGCGGTTTAACCATATGTGGAGATACGTTTTTCTATGAAAACAAGAAAGAAATAATCACCTCTAGTCTATCTATACCTGTTTTCACCTCAAGAAAAAAGTAAGTTTTGCGCATTGTAGCTACGCGGCGCGAAATAGTTCTTACGAGATTTGGTTGTCGGAGGAAAAAGCGATGCTTTTGGCGTTTGGTACGTGTACGTCTCGATAAGATAACATATATCTAATCTAATATTCACCTACATATGTCGTCATTATCCACATAAAGGGGGAAATTAGTAATGTTCCGCGAGGAGCCGGACTTGAGTGGGTGGGTGGAACTTGGGTTCTTGAGGTGAAAACAGGTATAGTGTTGAATGTAAAACAGCTTCTCTGTGCTCCTCTGCTGCTGGATGCGTCCATTTGGATTAGGTCCGAGCCTCGGCGGTGTTGACAGGCGGGCAAGGGAAGGATCACGAGCGTGTGTGCTCATCCTCGCAGGGCTTGGTGAACTGCGGCTCTCGGTGTCGCTGCAGCAACAACGGCGGCAGCGGTAACGGCGGCCACGGCGGTGGGGCGTCCGTGCCTCGCTGCCCGGACGGCGTGAGCCTGGTGCGGGACGGCTGCAACTGCTGCCGCATGTGCGCCCGCCAGCAGGGGGACACCTGCGACTCGGTTCAGGTCTGCGACGCCAGGAGGCAGCTGCACTGCGTCTATCCGGACAGAAACGCCTCACAGGGCACCTGCAAGGGTGAGCAGGGGACTCGCTGGGGACGGCGCACCTCATTGTTTACTGCACAGACCGAAGAAATGGTTCGGGCAATAAGGGCAGAAAGGGAAAGCAGCCAATCTCGTAAAGCTCAGAGAACGAGCAAACGTTTCGTGACAGACAAATGAAAAGGAGACTAAGTGTCAAAAAGTCTCAGAATTCTGTACAAATGTGTATATGGGGGGGGGGGGGGGGCACTTCTGGTCCTGCACCCTGCACCCCCCCCCTCCCCCCCAAAAAAAAATATTTAATTGGGTCACCCCCCCCCCCCTCCTAAAAAAAAGTATAGGGCAAGAATTAGCACGTGAGCAGCACACTCCAATGGGCTAATCTTGGTCCTTCGCCACGGTGCCAAGGACCCGTCTCTTTCAAAACGAGCTCTGTATTTGTAATACGGTTCCCTATGGGTGTTGTTTGTGAACGGCGCCGCGTAGTTCTCTCTGTGGGACAAGGGTGTGCCCGTGTGTTTGAACTTGAAGGTCGCCCCTTCAGCAAATTCTCTCCTCCTATCCCTTTTGTGAGCGCAGTGTCAGTTTTCAAAATAGCCTCTTGTTGCAAACCAGCAAACTTGCAAAGTGAGTGGTGCGACAATCTTGGTTAGGAGGGTGTCTTCCCGTGGCTACGATATGTTCCGCGACCAAAAGTAAAACGTAGTGACAAGAGGATAATGAACGAAGACAGAGCCAGCAACGGCTCGATGGCCAGTAAGCGACAAGGATGAACACTGAAGTTGACAAGCTTCTTCGCTAAAGTGCCAAGGTATGCGTTGAATAATCGGAGATTCGCTGTTTTCGGTTATGATTTGATACACGGTATCATAAATTTTATAGAAACACTTCAATAATGAGAGCTGGACCCAAATATGTCTGAATACAGAGCATATATGTTTGCAGTGGTGCTAACAGAGAGCGCTTCAGTGCGCAAAATTTTTTGAGCTCCTCCCCTTTCACCCCTCCTTTAACAAAAATACATCAAATCTTGGCTACGGCACTGGCTGTGTGTGATTGGCGGGTAAGTGTGAGTGTTTGTGTGTGTGTGTGTGTGTGTAAGGGGGGGGGGTGTAAATATGGTGGACGCTACATATTAATTATGAAAAGGCGTAGTGAAGTCATTCTGTTGTCATTATTTTGAAGTTGTAAGAATGCTTGAAATTCAAAGAGACAGCGATTGATTGATTATTATTATTATTTTATTAATATTATTACTATTATTATTAATAATAACTTTATTCCCATGGATTATGTGTGGGTATGCCAACTTTGCAGTTGTGGTCGAGGTGTGAAGATATGTAGATGGGATCATTAATTAGTCGAGTCTTTAGACTGGGAATGGCGAATGTCCGAATGTTGGACGTTTCGCGTGTTTGCGGGGGCTGCCTTTCGAAGGTTCCCGAAGAGAACCGCTCTTCTCGTTGGGGCAGTGGTGCAGGGCCAGGCGTGCCAGGTGGAGGGTGGTGGCCAGTACAAGGACGGGGCCACGTTCAAGCTGGACTGCCGCACCCAGTGCTCCTGCCAGAACGGCACGTACGGCTGCGTGTCCCTGTGCCCCCACGAAGGGGTCCGGCCCTCGGCAGAGTGCCGCAACGCCCGCCTCGTCCGCCTCCGCGGCAACTGCTGCCGGGAGTGGCTCTGCGACCACGACCTGCTCAAGCAGCGTAAGTATCCCACTTCCCTGTCGTTTCTACCTGCTCTTGCCGAGAAACAAAAAGCTCGCTGGTGCGATACGAATGCCGCAGAGGCCGCCACAATGCCAGATATATATATATATATACAGGGTGTTATTTTTTATTCGAAACAGATTTGTTTAAACAAAGCCGTGAAAGTTACACTTATGCCGCTTGTGGAGGTGAGTTATACGACCAGGGGGACATATTATAGTGGGCTAATCGTAATGATCAGTCGGCTAATTAATTAAAATGTGTTAATCAACTTTTTAATTAATAAAAATAGACATATGGTTTCAATTAGAAACTTGCTCAGCGTCATCGAAAACCCCTAAATCAGTCATTTTCAGAAAGACTTTGAGCGCTTTAGAAGCGTAGTAGTGCACTAAAGTTACCATACTTGGAGCAGGTACAAAGCTAGAGGCTGCGATTAGGCACCCGCGCGATTTTTCCGTCTCTTATCTAGTCCCAGCCTTGTACCTGCTCCACGAGTGGTAACTTTGGTGCACTATTACGCTTCTCACGCCCTCAAAGTCTTTCTGAGTATGACTGATTTAGGGGTTTTCGATGACGCTGAGCAAGTTTCTAATTGAAACCATATGTCTATTTTTATTAATTAAAAAGTTAATTAACAAATTTTAATTAATTAGCCGACTGATCATTACGATTAGCCCACTATAATATGTCCCCCTGGCCGTATAACTCACCTCCTCAAGCGGCATAAGTGTAACTTTCACGGCTTTTTTTAAACAAATCTGTTTCGAATAAAAAATAACACCCTGTATATATATATATATATATATATATATATATATATATATATATATATATATATATTACAGTTTTTTTTAAATAAACATACCCACAAAGTGACACAGAACTCAGTAAACCAGTGCATAGGAACGTGACGTCAGAGGATCCGGGGGTCACGTGTGGTGTTGCACTCAGTGTGACCACGCGTCTAAGTTCATTTTAAACAAACGTGTTCTTTTTTGTTGTTTTAGTTGACTGGGAAATTCGTATTCGATTGATTCCAGTTTTTTCTTCTAAATGACGCGAATCAGCTTAAACTTGCTTAAATACTCCACGTTTTGTGTCATCATCGCACAAGACTGGGCAAAGTAGAGGCGGGTGTAGCACTCGGCAGTCGACTCTTAAAAGGTACCGTCGTGCGGGAAAAATATTTTTTTCCTTAGCCAATGATTTTTGTTAATTGCGACGAGAGAAATGTTGGTTTCAATGTACAGCGCCCCCCTCCGCCCCCCCCCCCTTTCCCCCAAATTAATATTCTCAATGTTTTTTTCACCACAAAAATAAACAACGCGTCGCCGAACGCTAGCCGTTACCGTTACCTCAATCAAAAGTTGTGATCTTATGAAAATTTCCATGGGAAAATGAGGCCCGTTTTTGCATGTTTTCGGTGGCTTGCGCCATTCAGCTTCATGTATTCGAGAACTCCGTCGGCCGCCATTTTAGAGCGCAGCTCTTAGGCGCCCATTTCCGGCTTGAGCGGCGTCGCCGTCGCCGTCGGCCTAACCGCGCGTTGCATTATGGGAAGTTTCTCATAATGACGTTACACATGACGCACGTGTGACGTCACAAGGGCAACATTTTCCGCTAAATCCCACCAAATTTAGCAGAAACATTTCACCGCTAAATTCAGCAGAAAGATTTCCCGCCATACTTAGCGGAAGCATTTTAGCCTCGTGACGTCACACGTGATGTCACGTTTGTCCTTACACGTGACCCTCCCCTCCGTACTCCCCCCCCCTCTCCTCCTCCTGAGCTGCGCTCTAATTCGGCGCTACAGAGTATTGTAAACGTCTTTCATTTTATTAGAACGCGGCTCTTAGGCTCCCGTTTCCGGCATGCATAGCGGCGTCGCCGTCGCCGTCACCGTCGGCGTGACCGCGAGTTGCATTATGGGACGTTTCCCATAATGGCGTCACACGTGACGTCACGTGTGACATCGCGAGGGTCACGAGGGTGACGTCACACGGCGCCTAAGTTGGGCGGGAAACCTTTGCGCCAAATTTGGCGTGAAAGTTTTTCCGCAAATTGAGCGGGCAATTTTCCCCGCTCAATTTAGCGAAGACATTTCTCCGACAATTTTTCCCGCTAAATGTACCGGGAAACTTTTCCCGGTAAATTTAGTGGGGGGTATTTACCGGGAAGTTGTCCCACAATTTCCCGGTAAACACACCTCCATACCCTTCCCTCCTCCTCAAGGGCTGCGCTCTAATTCGGCATTACAGATAATTGTAAATGTCTTTTATATTTTCCACTGAAATTTTCAGAAAAGAACATAACATTTGATCAAGATGGCGGTTACTTTTGAAACTTTGGCCCCTAGTTCGTACCGCTAGCGCTATATTGGAGCAGAGATTAGAGAGCTTTCGTAGATCGTTTCCACCGTCCCACGACGCTCTCCACAACCCGTTACGGGGTCCGGGTTTCTTCAGTCAAGGCTAGCGGCGCGCAGGCGCAGTAGCGGTCTTTTTGCTGCGGATAGCTTAGCGGAAGGAGGAAAGCGGTTTACGAAAACTCCCTTTTGAGCATTCGGCAATGCGTAGCTTATTTTTGCGGGGAAAGAAAAAGAAAACCCTGCATCTCTTTTTTGTTTCTTTTTTTTTGCGTTTGCGAATTGTGTTTTGATCAATCGAATCAATCGTTCTGTGTAGAATTGCATTTGATGTGAAATGTAGCCGTCCCGGCTTGTCCAAACGTAGTCTAGTTGCCTCCTCCGCCGCTTCTTTCTGGCGACGACAGGAATAATTTATTTATTTCACGTACTTCAGGCCTCCTGACTTCCTGACGCCTTACAATAAAAAAAAAAAAAAAAAAAAATAAGTAAGGATTTTTGTTTTTTTAAGAAGGGGTCACACAGCTTATACATCATCATCAAAAGACAGTCTGCATACAGATTTGAACACGAGTCAGCGCGAGATCCGTGCTTCGAATGCCGCATGGCAATGAGTTAGAAGAGAAAACTTGGCACGCAGCATTATATTGCTGTGACTCGTGTTTGCATATTGTCTTTTGTATGATGTATAAGCAGTGTGATGTCGTCTTTAAAATGCAATTTGGCGTCAAAACAAGGTGTGCGGTACAATGGCTAAGTATATTTTTGTAACATCCATAGCCGACACAGAGGAATAATAAAAAAAGGGACAAAAAAACGAAGTCTCATTTGAGTTTTTGTCGATGCGTCTATTTTTAACGCAAAACGCTATTTGGCTAGGTGTTCGGCAGTGTGTGAAACCCATATAAAAGTGAGACCTGGATAAAAGCGTGGCCGCGAGGCTCGACACGGACTGGAATCGCAGGAGAAAAGTGTATGAGCTAGGCGGGAATCAAACCCAGACCATTCATACTATTAAGCGAGTGTCTTTCCACGTGTCACGATACTTTTTTTTACAGTGGTGGCTTTATAGGCACAACCACGCTCAAGGTCACGTAACCAAGGTCACGCAACACCCGTGGATAAAGTGCAAGGTCACGTAATCAAGGCCACGTAATTCCCGTGGTTGAAGCGTAAGCTCAGGTCGCATAAGCTCGTAAGCGCCGTTTGCGTTAGCGCCGGTTGCGTAAGCTCCGTTCTCGAAAGCGACGTCGTCGTCCTAGAGGTTGTCCTTGAGGTCGTCCTCGAGGTCGTCCTCAAAATCGTCCTCGAGGTCGTCCTCGAGGTCATCCTAGACGTCGTTTATGACGTCGTCCCCTAGGATGTCGTCCTCGATGTGTGCACGGCACATTACAACCTTTTTATCACCGTACCATTTACTTTCCTAATTCCTTTCACTACCGAGGTTTTGTTAGGCTAGCGAATTTTTGTCGTGTTTGGTGGAAGGAATGTGCGTGTAATGTTTTTCGTTATTGCATGTCACGACACATTGCCGTGAGTTGAGATGCTATTCACATGAAACATTCTTCGGCTATATGTTGGGCATTTTGTGAAGCCCAGGTAAAAGCGTGGCCGCGAGGCTCGACACTGATTGGTTGATGGGTGGGGGAGGAGGAGTGAGGAGCTCGACGTTGATTGGTTAACGGGGAGGTCATGTGACAAGAGGGGTAGGCGAGGAGGTGCTTAGCCACCTGTGCGCAGTGAGGGTGAGGAGCACGAGAAAATGGAAGGCTCTGGAAGATCGCCAGGTTTATCAGCCTGATTAACGTTAGTATCGCTTCATTCTAGGAACAACTATCAAGTGTACACATAGCACGCGTTAAGCTATCTGATGAAGAGCGCCGTGAACGTAGGCGTCTGGCAACTCAGAGTATCGCTAAACACTTGTGGTGCTGAAACGTTTCGCGTATGCAACACAATTGCTTAGCAATTTACCATAATTTGTTTTATTATTAATCTGTCTCGGGTGCACTGCGGATGTAGTTCACCAGCTCGTCTGCTTTTTTTTCTGATTTTTTTTTTTTGTAGCTTGAGCTACACTGGCCGAGGTTGAGCAGTTTCGCGTGGCTCCTGGAGAGCCGTGCTGCGCATGCGCGAGGACCAGTGACGTTACACGGCGTACAGCTGGCGCAAAAAAGTCAAATTTGGGGGTTTTACGTGCCAAACCAATGACGGGCATCTGGCAAGCCCCAGCGGAGGACTGAGGATTAATTTGGACCACCCGGGGATCTTTTGACGTGCAACCGAAAGCTCGGTTACACGGCGCCCCCTCCGCAATAAGCCTCCGTCAGATTGCGGGCACCTCGGCCGGGATTCGAACCCGCCATATGGGGATCCGTAGGCCAGCGCTCTCGCTTCGGAGCCACCGAGGCGGCTGCACAGCTGGTGCGCCGGAGCCGCCACCGCCACGCGCTCTGACGCCGCCGCGCGCGCCTCGGCGGTCTGCGCATTCCAGAGGAGTGACGTCATAGCCGCGGCAGACGCACTGGCGCCGCCGGGTGCCCAGCTGTGCGCCTCCGTTGCGCAGTAGCCAAGTCTGACGCTGCACCGGAGCCGCTTGATAGCGCCTCTCATTTTGTGCGCATGCGCAGAGGTATCAGTGGGGGTATATTTATAGCGGGGCGTTTGCCAGTGTGGTATAGCCAAAAATTCAAAAGTCTAAAAGTCTTTATTTCTCTCCGTGGAAAAGGAGAGCGAAATCGCTGTTCAGCGGCGCAGAAGAGAGGAGAAGCTTAACTCATCGGATCCTGAAGTAGTCACATAATGCGTATGCCGTATGTGTGTCATTGAAGCAGCAGTAAGCATGATAATCAAGCTAATCCTAGACAACCAGGAAAGCTAAGAATAACCAGCTGAACCTAAGCTCACGCTACGTATATCCTGGCATAGCCGAGCTAAGCCACTGCAATTTTTGTATAGGGTGTATTCACTGGCGGCCATATCTGTGTGCGCACGTGCTGATGGCGAGCTTCCACAGTTATTTTTCAACGTGCACCCCGCACCATCAAGATTGCCGGTTTTGGCAGCCTATTAAGGCGAGCTCGTTCTGAGCATGCGCTCTAAACAGTGACCTCAAATATGGCGGCCAGTGAATACCCCCTATAGCCTTATTCACATGGTTCGATTTTACTTTCGATTTCGCAGTTGAAACGTTGCTCGTGCGGCAAAAAAAAAAAAAAAAAGAAAACGCGTGGAAGTTGTGGTGCTCACCGCCGAACTTGCGAAATCGCAAGTTCGGCGGTGAGCTTAACTTCGCATTTTCGTTTCGTATAGACCACTTTGAAAAGGGGCACTCTGAAAAGGGGTACTGGCGGGTGTCATCTTCAGGGTTGGTGCGTACGGCGCGTGATCTGCTCGCTTTCCGAAGCCAGGAACAGGCGCGCGCTAGGTTGTGGAGATCAAAGTTGCTAGATCAAAGTCAGTTAACAAGCTCCCTAGGACGCTTGGCGCCTTTTCATGGCGTGTCCGCTCGGTGGTGCATGCTACACTAGCAGCCCGCCCTATGGACAAAGGTGGCGGAACCGATGGAACGTTAGATGTTCCGGTTCGCGGAAAAAGAGTCATTCAAGAACTGTCCTGCGTTGCTCGTGGGAGCTGTGCCCCTGGTGGCGCTATGATCACTATCCGCCTCAAGACTCTCGATAAAATTCGCGCTTGGCGTTTCTTACAAGTATCGCCAACCGTTTTTGTGGGAACGCGCAAGATACATGTCACGAGCAAGTGCTCCGCCGCCGTTCGTTTCCAAGGGCTGCTCACTTGAGAGCATCGCCGCCATTTATTTCCAAGGGCTGCAGAAGGTATTGGCTTTGTGCAGTAGCCCATTTGACGCTATAGCGTCAAAGCTTCAACACAAACGCTTCAAGGGCTTTTACCTCCGTCCAAAGCCCCTTGATGTTTTTGTAAGAAACTCGAAGCATGAATTTTATCGAGGGACTTTATATCCGCCCGTACCTGCTCGCGTGCGGGCAACAAAGAAGGACCGTCTTCGAACGGCGTTCTTCCGTGGAGCTTGTCAACTGATTTAAGAACGTTGATGGAGATCGCACGCTGGGCTGTGGATTTACTATTGGATAGGTGTATAGACCTTTTTCGTTCACCCTCGTCCCCAGCCACGTAGATGACAAATCCAGTACGCGGAATAAAAAAAAAAAAGAAACTAAAAGCAAGGCGTTATAATTTGGAACAAATAAAATCACATAGAAAAGGCAAAATAAGAATGATACAGTTCCGATTAAAATGTGAGGTTCTCCCCTCGCAGCAGTAGGGCTTAAGGCTGAACTCCATGGAACGAATTATGTGACGAATAACTGGCGAACGCCGCCCGACGGCACGCTCGTTTAGCGCGCGACGTAGCAGCCACTGTGTTGATTCCACGCGCAGAGCAAACGCCGCCGGCCAAAATTCGTCGGTTATTCGCAGCATATTCGTCCCATGGAGTTCAGCCTTTAAGCAAAACGATGTCTTTCCACATACCGGACGTTCCGGTATGTGGAGCGAGGTTGTCACACGCGCAGGACTAAAGACCTGTTCACACATCCAGTGGAGCGCTGCAAGCATAGTGCTGATAAAGCCCCTCTATCCTGGGAAATGTGGCGCCATTCATTGTTGTAAAAATGCTCGAGGCACGTGCCGCGCGCCACTTCTGGGAAATTCATGGAGTCCGAAATCTAGCTCAGTGCTGCGCTGTGCCGCCATGATCTTCCCAAGGGCTGCACGTTGCACGTGCCTCGTGCATCGACGAACCTTGCGCTACTTTTGAGTGCTGACCCCGCGCTAAGCGCGTGGTCAGCACTCAAAAGTATTGCACCAGCTTAGTATTGCACCGTCAAAACTGTTGCTCATGGCAGACGATAAGTAGCCAGAAGGGTTAAAGTTCCCTCGATGCATCGTGGCAGTGGTGGCGAGTCAGACTGGCTGGTGACATCGGTCTATTTCGAATGCTCGAGCGAATCCGAGTGTTTCCCTCCTCCATTGATTCGTCCTTGTGATGATACTCGCAGCGCGCGCCCTGGCCCGGGCGTCGTGCGAGCGCAGGGCCAGCGAGTGGGGTCCTTGTTCCGCCACGTGCGGAGTGGGCGTCTCTTGGCGTGTCGTGAGCGACTTCCACCAGGACCGGTGCGAGACCAGGAACGAGACGAGGCTCTGCACCGTGCGCCCCTGCGGCCCGGAGACCGCCACTGCCGGGACACGCCACAGGACAAGGGTATCGGCCCCTTCACACGCTTCTCTTAGACCGAGCTCTTGAGATCCCTTACGAAAACACATTGGCACGCCGGCGCCATCTATGAGATGCGCGCTTCGGCATCTCGGAGGCCGTGCACTAGAGCGAAGGTTCTGCGGCATTTGTGCAATCAAATGTTATCTATGGTCGTTTAAAACATTTTCAAAGGATTTTTGAGCCAAAAATGAATGATGTGCGAAAGAACTAGGAAATATGCAGAAAGGGAAAGTAGTTCCCAGTGGATGTCGCCAGTGTGTTTTCTCATCGATCCCGAGAGGCTTTAAGGGGGAGAGGGGGGGGGGGGGGGGGGGGGGGTAAGCGGTCGCGAGTGTGTTGAACACCCTTTTCTCGAGTGGCCGTCCGGGCCGGCCGCTGCTTCGCTCCTTCGCTCCGTCGAATCGAAACAGCGGAATCTGTAACGTGCAGCGTTCTATCCGCCAAATCCGCGCACGAACATCGAGAAACTTTGGGTTGCTTAGCGGGTTTCTCCTTCATCATAAGTGCGGAGGCGTCAGCTTCGGCGTGCTATCATTTTGGGCTGCAGCGACTTGCCGGGG
The DNA here is from genome assembly GCA_013358835.2 of Ixodes persulcatus. Lineage (NCBI taxonomy): Eukaryota > Metazoa > Arthropoda > Arachnida > Ixodida > Ixodidae > Ixodes > Ixodes persulcatus. Next base: position 212,131 of record JABSTQ010009964.1, on the reverse strand, counting down.
TACCTTTATTGACAGGAACCGACGTTGTAACCCTGTAATGACATACTGCTGTGTAAAGCCGCGGCTTATATTCTTCATTTTTACAAATATTTCTACCCTATCAATTTCTGTATGTCGATTCTATTTGAACAATGGTTTGGTTCCGTGTATGTTGGGCCCAACTACCACTCCTGCAATTGACAACCTCCTTTTAGGGTTATCTGCCTGGCTTTTGCCCTATCTTTTAGAACTTTCACCTCTTTCTTGTTCTTTTTTTATCTCTTTCTTTCTCTCTATCTTGAAAGGGCTGTGTTGTGGCACTCCACAATGCACTCAAGAAACGACCCCACTTTACCGGAAAGAAACTGAGGGCGAGGACGAGATTACAGCACGCAGAGACATCAGTGCGCCGAGCTCTGATTGGAAGGAATAGTGGGTAGACGCAAAGGCTAGCTATCTTTGTCTTACTCACGATTTTATCCACTCATAGCGAACAAGCGCGAAATGAATAAGATCCATTCCCAATAAAATCGTGCCAACGTTGGAATCAATTCAACGATGCGTGCACTTAAAGTTGTTTGAACGCGGATTAGAGATACTACATTCCTGTGAGGATGTGGTCACCGACAGTTTACGAAAAAGCGCCCGTGGCGAGTCCCAAGCCCCTCGTTATCGGTCCGCGGCCAATGACGTTGCGGCATCAGCCTATAAAGATGCTGAAAAACGAATCGCGAAGCAAGAACCGTAAACGCTAGAGGTCGCATCCGGCTTCTAAAGCCGGGGTCACCTTGCTTACACATCATACAAAAGATCTGAAAACAAATTCGAACGCCACTCACCGCGAGATCCGTGCTTCGAACGCCGCATGGCAATAAGTTCAAGGAGAAACTTGGGCACGCGGCATTCAAACCACAGATATTGCGATGACTCGTGTTTGCAGACTGCCTTTTGTATGAGCATAGCCTCCTCTATTGGCGGCGAGATGTTTTGGTGGCGCCCTCCTATGGTTACCTTTCGTGACGTCATTACCTTGTGAACAACAAGTTTGGAGGTGTTTGTAAAGAGCATGGTGGAAGCTTGAAGTCATAGCACTCTCACACCAACACTACCAACACCGTCAAAATCGAAGTTCTTCAATTCCTCTTATTTCCGTCGATGGGAAATCCTTTGCTGACGTCATAGTCAGCATTCGGCCTATCGTGGAAGACCGATCACAGCGAGCTGTGTGCGCGACTGCTGAGCGCGTGCTGATGGCTAGCTTCCAGGGTCCTTTTGCAACGTGCGTTCCACACCGTCAAATTGGCCGATCTTAGCAGCCTATTAATGAGGGCTCGTTCTGAGCATGCGCTGTAGACAGCACCCACAAATATGGCGCACAGTGAATACTCCTTATACTGACAAAGCCTGGCAGATCTCCACGAGAAGCCGCCGTAGAAATGGAAAAGGTGGAGCAGACAACGGATGAGAGGAGGGCCATGTGACATGCGCCCCGCTGCGGCGAGACGCCGAAACACATTTCTCCCGAGCGAACAAGTGTGTTTCGGGTCCTCACCGCTGCAAAAGCTGTGCGCTGACGTCCAGGTTCCCCGAGAAATGGCTCTTCGATGCTCTGTGCTACCAGATACTTGCGCTCCAAACCTGCGACCGGGCACTCATAGGTCCGTCGTCGAACTGCCAGGCTTTGTGAGTATATAGGAGGCTATGGTATGAGATATGAGCAATGTGACCACTGATTTAATCTGTCGCAACTGTAATTCACGGCCCACGGTTCCACAAATAAAGGACGTGCTTGTTCCCGTCTCTCAGACAAGAGTTCAAGCTAAAGTCTCGTGATACTGTGCAGAGCAGCTTTAGAGATATCCACTAGTACGCATGAGGGAATATACTTAACGGGAAGGAACTCGAGTGTTTCAGTTCATTCTGCGATGATATAGCAGACTCAAACATACTTGAGTACATGCTTCTCCGTGATTCACTCGAAATGCCGATCATTGTTTTTTTGTTTCATAAGGGACTTTTAACAAACCATTACTGGTGTTCCCCGTACCGCATTACAGGAGCCATTGAAGCATGCTTTTAAACGCGCTTCCCGCGGTCACGGTATCACTCCGGGCGCGCTCTTAAAAGCACGCTTAAAAGGCTCCAGTAGTGCGGTACGCGTAGCACGATAACGGTTTGGTAGAAGTTTCCATTTTGACAAATGAGAAGGTCACCGGATACCGTTCCGGAATAGTCACGGAGACTCCGTGACAGAAAGGCGCGTCCACCTCTTTTTGCTACAGGGACGGGATGGCCATTTGAAGGTGACACCATTCGCCGTTCTCATTGAATAAAGACTACCGGTTTAATGAAACCGATGATTGGTGTCCCGTGGATTGCGGGTCGGCACACACACGCTCGTGAACTTCTGAGAGTGTGAGGCCAACCCAGCTTGATGACAAGGCTTACGCATGACGTCATCGTTAGCGAATCCCCGACCCGCCTCAAGCGGCAAAAACGATCGACGAGAGCCACCGCAAAGCGTCAGACGCGTCCGTCTTGGCCTCGCTGCATGCTAGCGTCGTATCCGTTGTGGGACGCTGCAAGTCACGCTGGCGACGAAGCTGACACAAGGTGGCGTGGATTCATTAGTGATGACGTTTGGGAACGGTGGGGAAGGCGTAGGCCTTGTCTTCTAGGAGGGTTCCCGCCGCACAAGCCAAAAGGGCGTGGCCCTCCTTTGTCTTCCCCGCAGAGGAACCACTTGTGCCGGGCCACGGTGCGGGCGTCCTGCCCGCAGCACTACACGGACGGCGCCAACTGCACGTCCGTCACTCAGCACACGCCCAAGTACTGTGGCAGCTGCCCCGGGAGGCGCTGCTGCTTCCCGGCGCTGTCGACGACGCTCACGCTGCCCTTCCACTGCTTTGAGGACGGAGCGTGGACCACGCGCACCAAGGACGTCATGTCGATCGTGCGGTGCCGCTGCAAGCCCGAGTGCTAGCCACGTGCTCACTGCCTGCCCCGTGCTACAGGACACCGTGGGGGTGGAGCAGTTCGGCTGGGGGGTGGACTCCGGGAGCGTCACGTCTTCGTCGCTACGGCTCGCGCATCGAGGGAAGACGCCTGGCATGTGCCCTGGTTGGGGGAGACCAAGGTCTCCTCCTGGTAAAGCCGCTCGGTAAACTACACATATCGAGGGAATTTACCCTTGGGACCCGGGACCGGAGATGTCGGGAAACACCATCGCCTCGCGTTCATTTAACGCATTCTTATTTGTCATACTCTCACTCTGATTGCAGGTTTCGGTGAGGTCACACCTGCAAACAACGACAACCGAAGGAGAATGTAGAAGAAGTGGTGGTCTTTGGCGGTCGTAGCTGAGCTCTTTCATGCTGCGCGCGTGCCAACGGCGAGCCAGGCTACGGAGAGTGTTGTTGTTTGGCAAATGAGAAGTGAGTTCTCGCTCCGAGTGAGCGTTAAGAAGAAAAAAACTCATCCAATTATTTTTTTTGTATGTAGCGCTGGCGAGCCACAGATCAATGTCGGGCGGCTCGCCAGGGCCGGAATAGAAACCATTTTTCGTTTAATCGCCGTAAGGAGACGCTGTTGGCAATTTAAGTCCCCGCGAACTTCCAGTCAAATGAGAGGACAAACAATCCCCACCATGGCACCGCTTCTTGTAACGTTCATGAAATATTTTATGACCAGTTCGCCGGGTGGCTGGCTAAAAGATCGGTTAGCGAGGGATTTGTTGGAGATCTTTCCTCCTGTAAGACGACCAATCCCCTCTTCTATGTTGATTACCACAATATAAGGACCTCGCAAAATACCCAACTTCGTGATTTCCGTAGAACTTCATCGTCCCACGAATTTCTGACATCAAGAGGCTCGAAAGTCTTGCCGAAATGGGACTACAGTAAGTTTTTTTGTGGGCAAAGGACGGTTTGTGTATGTAAAAAGTAAAATATTCTAGAGTTCATATCGAAAGAGAACAGCGACAAGCACCGTTGTATTTTTGTTTGTATTATCTACTCCCAGCCTTAAGAACAACTTTAGAACACGGACAATTTCGAAACATTTCCTAAGTAACGCATGACTAGGTTCTAGTCTTTACGGAGCAGGTGTCGATCTCCATTTGAATAGATGAGTACGTAATTCTCTCTTCGTTCGTTTCTTCCCTCCTTTTGTTCTCTTTTCCATTAGACAGTAGTGTTTAAGGTCATCCACCTGGAGCGACCTCCTTTTTTTCCCAGTAATCTTCGGTTTTTTTCTTTAAGATAAAGAAAGCTAATTGAACTTAGGTTACACTAAAATAATGGAGGCACTGGAAGACATAAAAGTCAGCGGGGCAACCCCCCCTCCCCGTTTTGATGTCCTGGGAAAAGGGCAGACAAAAACAAGCTGTCATGTTCTCTAGAGATGGCAAAGAAAGCACTTTCCTATGTCAGATGCACGTGATTGTCATACGGGCTTCGCTGAACTGTTTCTACAAGCAGAGAAGTCGTAGGTCGACGTGCATGCAGCACGGTTTGACAGAGAATTGACATGGGTACTCGCTGTATTCCCGGCATAAGCAAACACCTCGTGGGCTTACGCCTCTTCATCGTCGGTCTCGGGTTCGAAGGTGCGATATACGTTCACCGTCTTCAAAAGGAGGGCCAAGGCACTGAGGTGTCTCCTCGATCAAAGGGAGAACAGCAAGGAATACTTGGTCCTTTCAACCGAGCTGTCTCGTCTGTGGCGACCGCAGCTCCTCTTGATCGTTATTGGTCTATTGATCTATTATACAATTTTCCGGTACCTCACGAATAATACAAAACAAGGTGAAGTTGCAGAATATTTGAAGAAAACATTCGCACTGCCTTATGAGAATGGCAGAAGCTAACTGTATATCTACTACGTTGCGTTCGAGTATCCGTCTGTTTGAAGCAGCGTGCATGTTGTCCGTGTGAAATGTGGTTGAGAAAATGAGAGTAAATAAACGATGTCGTGGAGAGGTTTCCAGCCTTAAAACGGCGCCGGCTACTTCATAAATAAAAAGCGTGGAAAGGTAATGAAGGAGAGTTTATGAAGTTATATGGGAGGCGAGGCGTGCTTGGAAGTGTTCGCTGCAAATGAATAATCGGAATGGCAATACTATGCAGATGGATTATTTTCCCCCACTGCCAAAATAAGCCACATGGATAAACGCCGCAGCTTAGAAAAAAGTGTAGATAAAGATTATATGAATCACGACTTTGTTAATTAAACTGTTCGTAATATTAAAGCCTACGATTGTCAAGAAGGGTAATGTTTGAGTTTTGTTCAGTGATGAACTTCAGTTGAAGATAGAGAAGATGTTTGGAGGGGCGATCTCATATTAAATTCGGAAAATATCTTATGACCACTAGCAGAAAAATATTTCCAATAACAAAAGTTTTGTACTATTGAAGATTAATTCATTAACTTACGACTTATATCGAGCGTAGCTGCTGCCTCTGCGTGTAAACCATGATAAGCAGGTTAAAGTTTAATCAATAATCAATTAAATATAAGTCATTAATGTCTCGCGACATTTGTGATCTCAACACGAGTGACCGCGAACAGCCAACAAGAGAGCAGGTCGAATTTTAATAAAGTTAAAGGAGCACGCAGCGACCAGTTAACAAGACAGAAAGATATTAGGTGCGCAGAATAATGAACGTTCTGAAATGTCTTCAGACAAAAATTAAATAATGAGTGACAGGTGGTGGGAAGTTTTAGACGTTGTAGATTTCATGAAGCTAGCAATATGGGAGGCAAGTTGGTATAGGTTTCTGAAGGATACCGGAGACTGAGGAAACTAGGTAAACGGGTGGATAAAAGAAAAAGCCTCAGACCAAGCTGTGAGTCTATTAGAAGACGCATACTTAAACGGCCAGAAAACAACAGAACTTTCTGCTCGTAGTTAAGGAAAAAAAAAAAAGCGGATTGTCTCGCTTTTGTCGAAGAGCTGTTTTAGTGCTAGTGGTAGTCTGTAGACTCTTGACTTCGTTTCGAATAAGAAATGTGGGACCAAGTAGCGGTGCTAAAACTCGGCACACGTTGATATCATGCGCTCGTGCAGGACGTTCGGTCACGCGCTGGATATGTGACTACGTTTCAGCGGGGCTTTACGCATATCGGGGACATTTTTTCACGGGTGATCCAAATTAAAAGGCGTTGGTCAGTTCGGTTACCTTCTGACAGCCGCAAGTCAGTGGTAATTCCCATTTCTAGAATGTATATGATGAACAAAACACAATGAATACAAAAATCCGTCAATTTAAAGTAAAAACATTGGTCGGTGGTGAGCTTTTAGTCATTGAGGCAAATTGCCAGAGAAATAACTTCAGTTTGAGAGAGTTTGTCATGGCCATAAAAGCACATTCAAAGCCTGAGCATCATTTTGGCAACGTTACTTAAATCCTATGATTAAGATGAACTAAATTCGTGGTTAAGTCTACCCAAATTGGAGGGACAAGTTTTAAATGGCGAGTCAGTAGCGCGTCAGCGGAATAGATTCCCATCAACTTGGTCGGATTGCTCAAAATTAAAGGCGCCACCGTGTAATTTGAGGCAGGCTTCACCGATAGCACTGGCAAGGTTAGTGCGAGATGGCCCGAGGACCTCTCTCTCTCTCTCTCTCTCTCTCTCTCTCTCTCTCTCTCTCGCTCTGTCTGCGTGCACGGGCGCATGCCTCGTCAGTTAATTCTTCTAACGGGTCTGCCTCAAATATGACGCTTGGTAATTCCGCTTCGGGTGAGTTGGCCCGCAACGTTTCGATGTACAATTACTCCGGATGGTTCCCCTTCTCAGAGTGTGGGTCTTCGGGGATCGGTGGAGTCGTGCGTCAAAAGTTCGGGGCGACAGGAGGAGTAAGGGCGCGGCCAGAGCAGTGGTGGCGCCTCCACCTGATCCGATCATTCCCCTGGCGGTTATGGTGCGAACAGAATGTAAACAAACGTTCGATTATTCGCCTCAGCGACCAAAGCAAAAACACGTGGCGTGAAAAGTCTGAAATTGACACGAAAACTAAGCCTAAAGCCGCACTCACACTTCATCGTACAAAAGGCACTCTGCAGACGTAATCTCAGGCGTGTTTTTTTTTTTTCCTGCATAATAGACACCGCTCATACAAGAACTGTTTTCAAACATGTTCGATGCATGTATAAAGCAAATTTGCTTAAAAAATGTTTAAGGCGTGTCGACGAGTAATTTTGTCATTATGTCTGCAGTGAACGCCTTGTCTTCTGTATGGTGTATATGGGCAGTGTGACTCTGGATTTAAAAAAAGACTTTCCGACCAATCCGGCGGCCGCACGATGTATTCGTTTATTGCACCATTGAATACGGCTGCGACCACGATGGAGTGTTGTGTTCGTTACCGAAATTAAGTAACGCAATAGCGTCAGTCATTAAATCGTCAAAAGTTAACGTGTTACTGAGATTTGTTACAGTACTGAAAATGTAATGAAATACCGTTACCGTTACTTCCAAGATCAAACGAACGTTACTTTTGCGTTACTCGAGATTTCAGTATTTGGCAACCATAAGCAGCAATGAACTTCGACAATAAATAAACGTTCGCAGAGCGATTGGGCAGTATTTTGTATCATCCGTTTATTAAATATGTACAATGCAGAGCGGCCCCGATGGCGTGTTAGCTCTTTACAGGGATCGAAAGCATTGCTACTTTTAGTCAAAAGTAACGAGTTACGAGTAACGTAATTCGATAGACTATACCCTAGAATATTCGCAAAATTCCTTTACTTGATAAAGGTTTTGAATCCCAACGAGTACGTTAGTACGTTAATTCCAACACTGCCGCGAAGTCACCTTCATCGATTGAAAAGGAAAAACTATTCAGGGCCCAAATGGGGTTTGCATGACTTGCACTTTGTAGTCCCTACCGCTGCGACTTGTAGTTGGCCGGGGGATGTATTTGTGAGCACGCTTGACTCGCGTTCTTCCAAAACGGAAAGAATCTGAGGGAGAGGAGGCGACGAGAAGGATGTCAGAACACCGAGCTCTGGTTGGAACGATTAGTGGGTAGACGCAACGCTTTTGTCTCTACTCACTGATCGAACGCGTTCGGAAGGCGAACGCCGGCGTCCGGCGTTCGCGTTCGTCTACCCATTGGTAATTCAAACCAGAGCTCGGTTATCCTCTCCCTCAGGTTCTATCCGGATGGCGTCCCCTCGTTTTCGTACCCTGGCTATACAAATTTGCCAATCGACATCCTGTGGCGGCTCCCCGGGTGCCGCCACATCTAATATGACAAACACACCCTTCCGGGTTTCCGAATATAAAAGCACGCAGTCATTTATGAAACGCTAAAACGCTCAATCAGGGGTCCTATGCTGCAGGGCGGGACCAAGTGGGACAGGGAGTCCGGTAGATTTCCGCCGTCTGCGATCGGTCAGCGGCGCCGCGCTGACTAATCGCAGACGGCGGCGATCTCCCGGACTGTCCGCTTCGCTAGGTCCCGCCATGTAGCATAGGGCCTCGGGTGTCATATTTTCTGGTCCTTCGAGTAGAGATCTCGTGACAATCGTAGAAGTCATTACGTGGTTTTTCACCAGACCAAATTGCACTTTGCTCGTCGCTAGCGTCGGGAAGTGGATGCTCTATTATTGTCGCTTCGCTCCAGTGAAGGACGGCAAGCGGGAACCATTTCTCCGTCGCTGTTCAGAACTTCACATATACTGTCACGTATATTCATTGAGACGGAATCAATAGAATATGTGCGAGTCGTTAACCTCAACTGTCGTGATCAACACCCTTTGCTCGAATTCGTCTGACCTGGATTAGTCGAGCAGAAATCGCGGTTACACTATGTTTCATCGTAAAATGTTCGACCAACGTACGCTTTCTTTGGTACGCATCCAATTCAAACTCTATGCGCTGGTCATTATGCAGAGATCTCTATTAACGAAACCGACGAAATTAGTCCCTCGAGCTTGCGTTGCTGCTTAGCAAATTTCCTCACTTACTATGGCGTCGTCACCGCTATTTTAAGAACAATCATCGCTCGTGCCTCGTGCTGCTGCAGCCTCCCTCCAGCCCGTTCGCCCTCAGTCACCACACGCGACGAGTAGCGCCAAAAGGTCTCGATACCATTCGTCCTGGCCACCATAAGAACCTTCGTTTCCACCGGGAACGATAGAGTGCCTCAATGCTGCTTGCTGCTACGCCTTGTTAGGGTGGGGATATTCTTTGGAAGGGCAAGTTCCACCCTTCCCCGACCGTGTGGCAACCATTTTGCCTCCCGTCTCCTGACCGGCGCCGAAAACAAACGCATACTTGACGGAACGCGGGGCGTTGAGGAACAAAATAAAATGGCACTAGAGGGTCAAGGACTAGACAGTAGACGAAACAGGCGTTATTTTATTTTTTACCTATATATGCATTATGCACCAACTAGCCCAGAAATGTACTTGACTTTTTAACGTTACCTCGCTTCAGTTCACAGGTGGTAACGCTCAATAACAGACTACTTCCAAAACTCCCTGCACGCAAGATAGCGTGCGTTGCATTATCGGACTCGGTTGGTCATGGAGAGGTGTGGCATGGTTTTAGCTTCGATCGCCCCGTTGACGAAGTAGTGCATCCCAGCACTGCATCAAAATAACGGCAGCGCTCGCTTGCATTGCACCCATACATCAACGTGAGAGACCCCGTTTAAAAACACGATCTCCGGCAGCCGTAAAGGCCTCCCTACGCTTAGCGAGAAGTAGGAGTATGGCCTGCCGCATCCCATACCCCTCTGGTGCCCTGGCTACCGCTCCAGGGTGCAGCACGACCCTCCCGGGTTACGGATCATTTAAAGATCGACGACCAGTTCACGCTTTCTGCTTTTCCCCCGCTTCCTCCTTTCCCCCCTTCTACCCTGTCCACCGTTGCCTGTTTCTTCCTCCCCCATGGTGAAGAGGATCTTCTGCCTTGTTGAATCTCGAGTATCGTCGTCGGTCTTTAAGAAGCCTAGGACATCGAGGAGCCGATGGAACAGGATCACCGGCTCAGTACACTTCTTCTACGTGCCATCATTTTCCTGTGTTTACCTGCACACAAACTCCGGCGCGTCAAAAGCACACCCCCCCCCCCCAAAAAAAAAAAAAAAAAAGTATTTCAGGATTCTATTTGTATCGGTAGGCAGCACCTACAGTGTTATAAACTTAAGGAAAGGGGTATATATTCGAAATTGAAAGCACTGCATCTGGTCGTGACGTGATGTCGTGAATGAGGTTGGCCAATCGAAACCGAAACTTAGTGGTCAGCCAGTACCCAAGATGCTTCGCGTGAAATCTGGCCGCTAGGATGGCTGTAAACAGCTCATAACGCACGGTAGAGCGGGAGGCAAGATGGCAGCTCCGCTAGTAGACGACAGAGCTGTCTCCACTCTGGGAGGGTCGCCAGCCCAACAACATTGAGGCACTCTAAAGAGTGAAAGTTTCTTGCTTTTGTATATACACATATATATATATATGCAAAACGCTGGAAATGTTGGCACTGGCTTAACGAGGCCAGCTATTGCATGTGTTCCAATGTCGCGCATTTCGACGGGCAGTTACAGCGGAGGGGGAACTATGACACGAAGCGGTCATGGGTGGGGAGCAGGACTCTCGGGAATCTCGGTGAAATGGCCGTCATTAAACACGAAAGATCAATAAAACTGGCCAGAATGTTGTTGAAAGAAAGAAAGTGCCGTGTACTGTATGTGTACCTGTGTACATCTCGTGCTGCAGTGCAGAAGTCGCTTGTAAATACGCCTGCTAGCGTCTTAGACATGTGCGTCGGTTTCACCGTTCCCGAAAATGAATGTCGGGGTCTATGTAGATATGTAATAATAAAAACACTAAATAAAAAGAAACAATGAAGGTGGCCATGAAAATAAAGATATTTGATTTCAGATCTGGTGTTTTCAAGTGTGTTTTTGTCCTGTCGTGTAGAGATGTTTTGTGAACTGCAGCTATGTTCCGCTTACGAATTTCACTGAAAGAATAACCAAACGAATTCTCATTCAACTTGTATGACTTGGGCAGCGTTGTTTGACTCAAACCCATTGAGTACCATAAATCAGGAGCTTGGATTTTTTTTTCTTGTAAAATTAAAATAATAAAAGCATCCTATAGCGGCGTGAACTTTCTACAACCTAGCACGTGCACGTTCGTCGCTTTTAGCCAAATTTAGCCGGATCACCTCATACACGCGCAGCGTTGCCTGCCCAATAGTTGCCGTGTTTGTACAATCGTACCTGAGATGCTAAGCGAAATTGCCTGCTCATCGAACAAAACGTCGTGTTATATAGAGGTTTGCTTTTAGATGCAATATCAAAGGAGTGAGCCTTTGTTTCACGCGGTACTACAACCCCGGCTTGTTCCTTAATTTTTCTAACCACTTAAAAAAAAATATTTGCTTAACGAAGCACACAAATATCTACGGTAAAATTCCAATGAGCGCGATTTGCTTGCTTCGAAGCAGGCAGGTCGCGACATACGGTCCAGATGTATGTTGAGCCACTATTAGCGACGTGCGCGATCAAGAGCGTCGCTGTGGTTGGCATTCGCGATTGGCTAAAACACAGCTTCCTGCATACTGATAATGCCTGCCCAATCGCCAGAAAAGAGTGAGGCAAGTCCTGCCAATCACAGCGAGGCAAATTCTGGTCGTGACACCACGAAGGGAAACCATAAGAGGGCGCCACCGAAACAAGTTGGCGCTAATATGGCAGCTTTATCTACCAGAGTAGCTCTACGCTTTTCCACGCGTATCCGCTCGCTGCCATTGGTCTAGCGCGAGACCATAGCAACCGGCCGAGCTGGCTCAGTTCCTACACCAATCGACACAAACGAACAAGGCCGATATTTGCCTAAGAATAGCGTTGGATTATTCGCAACTTTCAGCGATGCTGGTACCGCGGTGTGAGAATCACGCTCCCTAGCTCCTGAATGATTGGCCTCATAATAAGCGGGCTTGCCTGCACCTTCCTGGCGTGAAAAAATAACGTAGGACTCTAATACTGTTCTTTATAGCAAAACTAGAATTACTTACGCGTCGCAGACCCAGCCCCGTACCGCTGTTCTACGACGATCATCCAGACGACAGCCATTTTGATAGGCACCAGTGCGCCCCCTATAGGTCGTGAAAGTTGCGACTTTCGGAGCACCTCCCACGTCTGGTTCTTTCGCTTTTTGAGTAGCGCGAACTAGGGCACTGCACCAGCCGACCCTTTGATAGCCGCGTCTGTTGATTCTCGGTCTTTCCCAACGCGGGCCCGCCCAGATGGGTTGCCCACCTGATCCGGCACGGCCCGAGCCCGGCCCGGATGGAGGTGCCTCGACAGCGGGAGATAAAGACCGTCTCGAACTTGGGCCGGACAACAATGCGTGCATCCCGTCGCGGCCTACCGCCGGGTCAAAAGGGCTCCTGGCCGGTTCCATTTTCAGCGTTCGTACGTAAGGCCGCGTGACTTGGTGGTTTTGCCGCAGTTTTGCGAAGCGAGGAACATGCGCATGCTGGGTTGTGGAGATCGCACGCTGGGCTCTGGATTTGTACATATTAAAATGGTGCATGCTCTGTCCACTTTTAAAGGGGTACGGAAACGAAATGTTTCCACTTATTTCTTTGTTTAGATGTAGTCTATGTTGTGCCGGCAACCCAGACACACTAGCCTAGACTAGTGTTTCTGGGCTGTCGGCAGAAAGGTCAAGAAAACTCATTTAAAAAAAATAATTAACAGATTCCAAAATTGCGTCTGGTGGGGATCTGTGAAGTTCCGTTGGAATGTCGCCACGTCATGAGTTCCTAAGAAGCAGCGCCAGCTCGCGGCAGTATGGCTCGCTTGTGGAGCTTCTTAGTCCTGAATGTGACTCGGCGGGGAACGCTGACGTGCTTACTACGTTGTATATGTTACAGCTTCCCCGGTGCTTCGGCAACGTGCATTCCGCACCATCAAGATCGCCGTTCTTAGCAGGCGTTAGGTAGGAGCTTGATCTGAGGATGCGGGGACCTGTGCCAGGCCAACCATTAGCGGCGAGATGTTTTGGTGGCGCCCTCCTGTGGTTCCCCCTTGTGACGTCATTACCTTGCAAACAACAAGTTCAATGGTGTTTGTTATTAGCATGGTGGAAGCTTGAAATCATTGCGCTCTCAAAGGAACACTGCCAACACCGTCAAAATTAAAGTTCTTTCATTCCTCTTATTTCCGTTGATGATAAATCCCCTTTCCGACGTCATAGTCAGCGTTCGGCCAATCGTGGAAGGCCGACCACAGCGACGCTTTCGGTCGCGCACGGGGCTAAGCTTTGAACAAAAAAAAAACAAATTGGGTTGTGGGGATATTTATACAGCGTGTAGTTGGTCAGCCATTTAAAGTTGCGACGAGTCACTCGCTGTAGATGAGCAATTTAGCTAGTGCAGTACACCCGCTAGCCTGGGGTCTTTAACGTGCACCACGCAGTAGTGATACACGACCGCACGCCTGTACGATGCTCATCCAGATCGAAACGGGCAGGGGTGGGGATTGAACCCAGGATCCCTGGGTTCTGCAGCGCGAGCTTTCAACACCGCCCGAATGCTCGTTGAAATATTGCTTGGTTGTCAAGAACCCAAATCGAGTGCTCATGCAATGCTCACGTCCAATTTACGAGCCGCATTTGACAAGCTAAAATTCTACATTGAAATTTCCGAAGGGAACATATATCATTGAAATACTCGGCTCATAAAAATCTGAGCACTCCAATGGACCTTTTGTAGAAATACGCGGTGCGCATGCGCGGAGTATTTCATGCGCCTGGGTTCGAGAGTATCTAGTTCCAAACAATCCGCCATCTTGCATTTCTTGCCTTCGAGCGGTTTTGTTGTGTCGACCTCGGGGCGGAAGCTTACGCACGATGGGGACAAAGGTGAGCTTGGGGGAGCCGTATCTAGGTCACATCGCCTCAATGGGTGAACAGGATGTAGCTGACGTTTTGGGCGTGGAACGGGTGGGAGAGGCATTGGGCGCGCGTTGTTTTCCAGTCACATAGTCTCGAACCGATTCGCGTGTCTAGGTGGCAGCACATATTCGCCAAGAGGTCCATTGCAGAAGCAGAAATTTTTTATCTATTTTTACGAGCCTATTGGCGACATGCGCGACCGAAAAAGTTGGTGTGATCGGGTTTCCAAGATTGGTTTGCTTTGGCCGCCGTCAGTAGTTGGCCCGTTTGTATTTCTAGAGAGAGCAGGGGTCTTGGCACTGACGTGCATGTGTGCAAAACGTGCGATGGTAGCAGTCCGACTGGTGCCTAATTCAACTACTCTACTCAAGTTATACCCCCGTCAGACAGGCAAGTTAAATGACATTTAGGCAAAATGACATTACAGCTCGGCCAATCTGCGTGTTTAATACGCCACGATGCGCGTGCACCCGCCACGTGCAGGACCAGTATCACGAGCTGATTCGCCGAGCGGTGAATGACATTCGATCAAAATGCCCGTGCCACACGTGCACCCGTGCCACACGGGCAACTCGAATGGCATTTACAACGAATGACATTTGAGCGGACGGCCAATCAGCGCGCGACACTCCGGGCGTGGCGCATTCCACGCGCGACAGGTTGCGAGCTGATTCGCCGATCACACAAATGTCATTTGTTGTAAGTGGCATTCGAGTTGCCCGTGTGGCACGAGTGCACGTGTGGCACGGGCATTTTGATCGAATGTCATTAACCGCTCGGTGAATCAGCTCGTGATACTGGTCCTGCACGTGGCGGGTGCACGCGCATCGTGGCGTATTAAACACGCGGATTGGCCGAGTTGTAATGTAATTTTGCTTAAATGTCATTTAACGTGCCCGTCTGACAGGGGTTAGGACACGCCAAAAATCAAATATGAGGTAACTATGCTGTCAGAACCCATTGTATGTTCCTATAATCATAATAAATTTGTTTTTAAAACGGCGCGAAAGTTTCGTGGATAAATCGCTTTATATGCGGTACCCTCGGATCCGCCCTATTTCTGGCGGGTTTGTTGGGTCGGTTACACCCTCCGCCCAACGCACGGCGTCCACCTGCACGCACTCGCAGACTTGGCTCTCTCGGCGTCTCGCGCTTCAGCTTCCAAGTTTACCTTGCACGTTTCGCGCACGCGGTTTCGAGATGGTGACGCCCACGGCATCACTCGCTTCGTCGCAGTCTTCGACGCTGATCGCAGCGGCGATGGGAGTAATAGAGAGTTTTAGTAGATCGTTCCGATACCTCCGATACCCCCGATAACGATACTATATATGTAAGCGCAAAGGCGGAGGCAGAGTATCGGGTATCGTTATCGGAGTCATCGGAACGATCTACTAAAACTCTCTAATGTTATCAAAAGGTGTTAAAAGCTGGTCATTTTGATTTCGACCGGCTAGCGACCAGCTCCGACGACGACGACGAGACTGTAAAAGACGAACTCGCCGTCGCCAGCGACGATCGTGCACGTGCATGAAAGGCGGAAGGTTAAAGGGCAAGGGGGCGATAGCGAGAGTGTGCGTTGGAGTAGCCGAGTAGTGTGAGAGTGTGCGATCGCACCGTAGCGAGGCAAGCTGTGCCAGCATGGAAGGAATGAGAGGGCGCTCAACTAAATATGATGATCACGTTGTTTATGGGCATCATGGTGTGACTAACCAGAGCAGTGTTGCCCGGTCGCCAGACCAAAATGATCAACATTCGTAAATGGAATATGGCAAGTACTCCAGCTCTAAAAATCGCGAAACTTCGTGTATATACGAAGTATAACCTATGAGCATTCAATTTCAAGAATAATCTAACTGTAATTTTCATGTCCCGTTTAACTACTTTTTTCAGCAGTTTAGTAACTTTCAATTACATTTTCATTTCGGTAATTAGTAGTTGACATATTTCTTTCCGAGTAAGTTCTACTCATATTACAAATTGCTTTCAAAATCGAGTGGATCGTTGCTTATCAAAAAACATCCGCACACAAAAACACATAAGATGTTGGAAGATCAGCTGATATTCGCGGAGGGAAAGTCTTCGAGTTAAGACAATCCAACGAGAAAGATATGTTTTCGGGGCTCTGTATGCTTCACCGTCCGCCTCAGCAACAGTCGGAACCGTACGTGAGACGCGAATGTGTGTCTCGGGTATGTCCTCGAGTGATGCCGACTAAATCCTGGATTAGTGCTGGAGACGCGTTTTCTGTGTCCCTAAGCTCAAGGAGGCTTGCACTTCGCGCATTTGAAGGAAGAAATTGTCCCTGCTTCCCCCACCGAAGGAACTCTCGCCTAATACAGGAGGTGTGGACTGGCCATCACCATAGCCTCCTTTATTCTAGAAAGCCTGTCAAATCCCGAAAGAACGTGTCCGCTGGGAAGGGGAAAGGAGATCAGAGAAGAGGCGCTCGCTGGGGCTCTCTCGGGCAGCGCCAAAAAATGCCCCAGTGGTAAAATCCGGAAACACGAACACGCTCTTTTTTTGCTTTTTATTTTTCCAGGAAAGGATGACACTTTGCGTCGACCGTCCTTTATTTCGCCCCTCTCTCCTTTTCTCCGTTTGCCGGTAGCGTCCTTTCTTTTTTTTTTTTTTTTTCTCCACTGCGGTTTGTTGTTGTTCCGCGGTGAGGTCACCGCGCGTATTGCTGGCGCTGGCTGAAGGGTTACCCTAGAGTTCCTGTATAGGCTCCCTACGGGAGCCAGAGTTTCGCGTTCACGCATGGCATGTGGATTCAGCTCCTCACGTGACTGAATTCGGCGAATAGAAGCGCCGCGCGTTCGAGGCGCGCGGCGGGCTCAAAAGCCTGGGAACGTACGCCGGGGCGCGTGCAACGTCTACTTTACTGCACGACACTTGATACGGCTCCTCACGTGATCGGATCTCGGCGAATAGCGGCGAGGGCTGCACGCGGCATGTGGAATCAAAAGCGCAACTCTGGCTCCCGTAGGGAGCCTATACAGGAACTCTAGGTTACCCCAGCAGTGGCTCTGCCTTACCATACTGGTTAGAGTGCCTTCATACACACGCGCGCTTTTGCTTGAGTGGTGACATCTCAGCCATTTTTCCGCCCAATCGTTTTTTTTTTTTATGCATTTTGAAGTGCGCGCAATTTGGTGTTACTCAGCTCGAGCGCGTAGCTTTTGTTGATGCATAGACGCCATTTTACCGCCCAAGTCACTCACCGAGTGCGTCAGAGCGTCACGCGCTGGCACATTCAGGGCAACAATGGATGTCTTCACCCTGAGACAGACAGACATGTAGGCACCCTAATACTGGTAACCGTTACGCACCGCTCCTCGCCTTTTTCGGCGGCCGCGCGCTCAATGACTCTGTCGTGGAATTGACGGGTTTTCTGGAACAAAGGAGGCTCTGGCCATACTAATAAAGAGGCCGCCACCGTAGTGAAAAAGTCATTTGTATGAGAAATTTCTTGTCCAATAAACAGATATAAATTATGTAAGATATATAAGAACATATACGTACATATAAGAACTATATAAGATATATAAGAACCATATAAGAAACTTGTGAGAAGTTTCTAATTTTCTAATATGGTTCTTATATGTTCTTATATATCTTATATAGTTCTTTTATGGTTCTTATATGCTTTTTGATATGTTCTTATATATCTTGTGGGATTCATATGTTTATTGGACACAGAAATTTCTCATACAAATGAGATTTGTTAATAGGGCAGGCGCTGCTAAGAGCTCGGTTACTACGGTAAACTTCAGGCCCGAAATCTATGATCAATATGAACTATTGCTAAATTACCCAAGCATCAAGGAGAATGCAGGGAATATAGGGTGTATTCACTGGCGGCCATATCTGTGTGCGCTTATGCTGAGCACGTGCTGACGGCTAGCTTCCACAGTTATTTTGCAACGTGCACCCCGCACCATCAAAATTGCCGGTCTTGGCAGCCTATTAATGTGAGCTCGTTCTGAGCATGCGCTCTAAACAGTGACCTCAAATATGGCGGCCAGTGAATACCCCCTATAAGTACACACTGGTCGTGGTCGTATATCGCGAGCGTTGTAAAAGGCTTAAGACAGGGAGGGGATAGCATCGTTTCCTAATTTCCGGCATTCTTTTCTAATTTCTCGTATTTGATATAGTTAGCCCTTTTGCGCTAACCCTGTAGCGCAGCTTACGTTGCACAAACAAACCTTTGTTATAGATTTTAAATATGACGGGGCTTTGAAACTCCCTCGGGCGAACCCAGACGCGTGGCGGCCTTGGAGTCTCCCGAACGTGGCCAGACAGACAGCAAGGCGGCGACGACGGCAAACCGCCCATCGCTCCCTCCGACAACAACGAATGACGATTTATTGAAAGAACACTCCGGCGAAGCTGAGAAAAGAAGGACAAATAGAGAACGGTGAAGAAGAAATATCGCGTCGGGGCGCGCGACATTCCCGTTGAATAAGCTCACGACGCGGCGCGGGAAAGGTTCGGACTACAGTTCGCACCATCAGTCAATCGTTCCAAAGCTGTCGTCAACAGGGAAGCCTGAAGTCCCGGCTGCTTCCTCCCCTTGTCGAAGCACGTGCCCTCCAGGTCACATGTCCCTGAGTGGGTATACTGCACCGCGAGGCATCCGGGACCCCGACCACCGTTCTTTCTTTGCGGTGCAACACTTTTTACACTTGCAGTAAATACCGCTTGGAATGGACCTTTGTAGAAATACGCGGTGCGCATGCGCGGAGTATTTCATGCGCCTGGGTTCGAGAGTATCTAGTTCCAAACAATCCGCCATCTTGCATTTCTCGCCTTTGAGCGGTTTCGTTGTGTCGACCTCGGGGCGGAAGATTACGCACGATGGGGACAAAGGTGAGCTTGGGGGAGCCGTATCTAGGTCACATCGCCTCAAAGGGTGAACAGGATGTAGCTGACGTTTTGGGTGTGGAACGGGTGGGAGAGGCCTTGGGCGCGCGTTGTTTTCCAGTCACCTAGTCTCGAACCGATTCGCGTGTCTAGGTGGCAGCACATATTCGCCAAGAGGTCCATTAAACCTTGACGTTCAAAACATACAAAAAACGAGATTATAGTATGCCGCCAAAGATCGTCATAGCGTCGCGGTAGAGTTGGCAAGGTCCAGGGTAGAGCCATAAATGAACTTCGCTTAGAGTATCGACACTCTGTTCCCCGACATTGTGTTGGGCACCGCCATTTTGGTGCTTGTGCAGAGCAGACGCAACTGCCGATCGTCGTGATTAAAAAGTGCAACTTTCTCAGCATTAAATTGAGTGTTATAAAGTTCATGTAATATTGCTTTGTTCTATCGCGAACTGTTCAAACATTTGTGGAGGGCGAAAAAGCGTTTCCTGCGATTTCAGATGAAGCTTCAAATAACTGGCAACCATAATTTTGAGCCACAATATGGGCGAGCGTCGTTACTCTGAAGCGCTTAATAGTGGCACTAGTGCAGGGCAGGCTGTGAGTTTCAGATATTTTTAAAAGTTAGCAATTCCCATCACTGCAGTGATTGAGTCACCGCCCGAATGCTCGTCGAAACATTGCTTGGTTGTCAAGAACCCAAATTGAGTGCTCATGCAATGCTCACGTCCAATTTACGAGCCGCATTTGACAAGCTAAAATTCTACATTGAAATTTCCGAAGGGAACATATATCTTTGAAATACTCGGCTCATAAAAATTTGAGCACTCCAATTGCAGAAGCAGAAAATTTTTTATCTCATTTTACGAGCCTATTGGCGACATGCGCGACCGAAAAAATTGGTGTGATCGGGTTTCCAAGATTGGTTTGCTTTAGCCGCCGTCAGTAGTTGGCCCGTCTGTATTTCTAGAGAGAGCAAGGGTCTTGGCACTGACGTGCATGTGTACAAAACGTGCGATGGTAGCACTCAGACTGGTACGTAGTTCAACTACTCTACTCAAGTTATACCCCTGTCAGACGGGCACGTTAAATGGCATTTAAGCCAAATGACCTTACAGCTCGGCCAATCCGCGTGTTTAATACGCCACGATGCGCGTGCACCCGCCGCGTGCAGGACCAGTATCACGAGCTGATTCGCCGAGCGGTTAATGGCATTCGATCAAAATGCCCGTGCCACACGTGCACCCGTGCCACACGTTCAGCTCGAATGCCATTTACAACGAATGACATTTGTGTGATCGGCGAATCAGCTCGCAATCTGTCGCGCGTGGAATGCGCCACGCCCGGAGTGTCGCGCGCTGATTGGCCGTCCGCTCAAATGTCATTCGTTGTAAATGCCATTCGAGTTGCCCGCGTGGCACGGGTGCACGTCTGGCACGGGCATTTTGATCGAATGTCATTAACCGCTCGGCGGATCAGCTCGTGATACTGGTCCTGCACGCGGTGGGTACACGCGCATCGTGGCGTATTAAACACGCGGATTGGCCGAGCTGTAATGTCATTTTGCTTAATGTCATTTAACGTGCCCGTCTGATACCCCTGTCAGACGGCGTTCTAAAGATCCTTTTCACTAAGCTCCTTTAAAAAAATTGGCCAATCAGCTCGCGATCTGGAGTGCTGCACGTGCTCTGTGCCGCGCGCACGTGCTGTACGGGGTGCGCTGGTTCGCCGATTTTATAAAGGAGCTTAGTGAAAAGGATCTTTAAAACGCCGTCTGACACAGGTATGACAGGGGTTAGGACACGCCAAAAATCAAATATGAGGTAACTATGCTGTTAGGACCCATTGTATGTTCCTATAATCATAATAAATTTGTTTTTAAAATGGCGCGAAAGTTTCGTGAATAAATCGCTTTATATGCGGTACACTCGGATCCGCCCTCTTTCTGGCGGGTTTGTTGGGTCGGTTACGTCCTCCGCCCAACGCACGGCGTCCACCTGCACGCACTCGCAGACTTGGCTCTCTCGGCGTCTCGCGCTTCAGCTTCCAAGTTCACCTTGCACGTTTCGTGAACGCGGTGTCAAGATGGTGACGCCCACGGCATCACTCGCTTCGTCGGAGTCTTCGACGCTGATCGCAGCAGCGATGGGAGTAATGTTATCAAAAGGTGTTATTAGCTGGTCATTTTGACTTCGACCAGCTAGCGACCAGCTCCGACGGCGACGACGAGACTGTAAAAGACGAACTCGCCGTCGCCAGCGACTATCGTGCACGTGCATGAAAGGTGGAAGGTCAAAGGGCAAGGGGGCGAGGCGAGAGTGTGCGTTGGAGTAGCCGAGTAGCGTGAGAGTGTGCGATGGCACCGTGGCGAGGCAAGATGGGCCAGCATGGAAGGAATCAGAGGGCGTTCAACTAAATATGATGATCACGTTGTTTATGGGCATCATGGTCTGACTAACTCGAGCAGTGTTGCCCGGTCGCCAGACCAAAATGATCAACATTCGTAAATGGAATATGGCAAGTACTACAGCTCTAAAAATCGCGAAACTTCGTGTATATACGAAGTATAACCTATGAGCATTCAATTTCAAGAATAATCTAACTGTAATTTTCATGTTCCGTTTAACTACATTTTTTAGCAATTTAGTAACTTTCAATTACATTTTCATTTCGGTAATTAGTAGTTGACATATTTCTTTCCGAGTAAGTTCTACTCACATCAAAAATTGCTTTCAACGTTTAGTGAATCGTTGCGTATCGAAAAGCATCCGCACACAAAAACAAATAAGATGTTGGAAGATCAGCTGATATTAGCGGAGGGAAAGTCTTCGAGTTAAGACAATCCACCGAGAAAGATATGTTTTCGGGGCTCTGTATGCTTCACCGTCCGCCTCAGCAACAGTCGGAACCGTACGTGAGACGCGAATGTGTGTCTCGGGTATGTCCTCGAGTGATGCCGACTAAATCCTGGATTAGTGCTGGAGACGCGTTTTCTGTGTCCCTAAGCTCAAGGAGGCTTGCACTTCGCGCATTTGAAGGAAGAAATTGTCCCTGCTTCCCCCACCAAAGGAACTCTCGCTTAATACAGGAGGTGTGGACTGGCCATCACCATAGCCTCCTTTATTCTAGAAAGCCTGTCGATTCCACGACGGAACCATTGAGCGCTCGGCTGCGGGAAAAAAGCGAGGAGCTTTTTTCCGGCAGAGCCGCTTGCCCTCAGCCAGCGCCAAAAATACGTGTGGCCGCTTCGCGTAATAACGAACTGCAACGGGTACAAAAGAAAGGAAGCGACCGGCGCATGGAGCTGCGGGGAAATATATGGAATAGTGAAGGGTCGAAACAAAACTTCCTTCTTTCTCGAAAAAAATTAATAAAAAGGAGCGCGTCCCAGTTTTCAGATTTTACCGCTGGGCTTTGTTTGGCGCTGCCCGAGGGACACCCTGCGCGCGCCCTCTTCCCTGGACTCCTTTCCCCTTCACAGCGACCACGTTCTTTCGCAATGTGGCAGGCTTTATAGTATAAAAGAGCCTATGGCATTACACACAGCATACTCACGCAAGGGAGGCAACAAAATGCAGCAACCGCTGGGAAGCTCGTGTGGTACTCTTCTGATTTGTGCTGTATTCGAAAAATGGCGTGCTAAAGGGCAACGCACAAATGACATTTTAGCATTGCCTCTCCTTCCCAAACTCAGAATATGCAGGTATTCCAAGATTCGAAGATCGTTCGAAAACCTTTAGTCATTCCCGCAACGTATTTTACATGAAAAATGATATACAAAAAAGCTTCATATTCAAGCTCTGGGGGTGCGAAACCTCAAAGTAGAAATGATACAAACTCAATACATCATTAAAGGGACACTGACAGGGTATTTATGCTCGCCGAGGTTTTTAGTTGTACGTGACATATGAGAGCCCAACTACCCAGAACAGAATTTGCGGCTCGCAATTCGGTTTCTTTCCGCCCGAAAACCGCCGATCGAGAACTGGCCGGTTTGAATCGCGCTCACTCTCTTTTCTGTGGTCACGGGCCGTTTTCTAAGGTTTCGAAGCGACCACCAAAGTTAATCAAAGTCGTGGGTCATTGAAGGGACACAGTCAATATTAAAAATAGAAAAAAATATGAAACCCATTTTTTTGTGGCTTCCAAAAAGCTGCAAATACGTTGATTGAAAACAAAAAGGTAGCACAGACAACCGGAAGCATTCTGTGCGTTCACTGAAAATTCTCAACATGCCGTCGTTTCGCGTATCGTGGGACTAGCGGATGACAGCGGACGACGGGCGTTGGACCTCTACTTCGGAACTGTCGTTCACAGTACCGGCGAATTCTGTCTTCCTTCGAAAGAGAAATTTTGGACCGATCAAAAGAACTGATATTCATCCCGTACGACACGCCCGACCAGCAAGCCGATTGCACGAAGACGTCGCCGAGCCGTCGTCCCTTGTTGCTGAAGACATCGCTCGCTCAAACGTCAAGCACGAAGTGCGTACTTCGAGTTGAATACGAACGCGTACGGTTTCTTTACGAGGTGCGAATTTGGCCTCTGCGTGGTGCTGCCCGACTTCAAGCCGGGAGTGCATGTAATGAAGGGAAATCGGCAGCAAACTACCGACATACAGTCTACCGGCTCCATTAGTACGCACGGAAGAGTTCCTTCGGTAGCTGGGGAGAAGCGCGTGACGCCGTTCGAAACGGTCGCAAAAAAATGAGCTCCCGTGGAGCGTCTTCAACGGCTTTCACCGGCCGTGGATCATCTGCTGAAATGTCCCAGGATATCTACCGAGTGGTTCTGCCGTCACTGCCTACAGGTACTGAAGTTTTGAACTCTGTATTTGCTCATCGCGACATCACCGGATGCCCGTACAAGATTGACGATTTTCGAGGAGAAATGGAACGACACGGCGTTCTAAACGACCTCATCGGAGCCGGCGCGTACCAGATGAATCATGTCTGGCTCTTCACTTTCAACTTCCTGACAGCGAAGCGAAAATTCCTGGAAGCCAAGGAACTTGAGGTAAAAGAAAAGAGATGCCTGCTCATCGATCCCGATGAGTGCGAGGGGGTGTAGGCGTTACACCCCTTGTCCCATAGACGACACCCCAAAACTTCAGTTGGATGTACAGCGCACTGACGTTGTACCGACGCTATCAAATTTCACGAGCGGCTTGATAGCCGAGTTGTACAACTCATTAAAATAGTTAATGTAAGTGTGACTGACTGAAAAAAAAGTTATCGGGGTTTTCTAGGCTCAACTGCAAAACCTATGTGTTTTTTTTCTGAAGACTTCGATACGTACTTTAGCTCTTTAATATGTTATATCGCACCGTCATCAACCCTCTCGCAAAAGTTGGGGCAGTCAGTTCGACGTCAGCGCGCTCTACGTCGAACTGAAGTTTTGGGGTGTCGTATATGGGACAAGGGGTGTAACGTCTACACCCCCTTTTTTTTAGAGTGTGGATACCTATTCACATAAGCGACGACACAGTGCGGAGGGCCCTAGAGCCTTACGGAAAAATCAACGAAGTATCCCGAGATACCTATTCACATAAGCGACGACACAGTGCGGAGGGCCCTAGAGCCTTACGGAAAAATCAACGAAGTATCCCGAGACACATGGAGGGCGGAAGGCTTCCAGAATGTTCAGACGACGACAAGGCTGGTGAGAAGGAACCTGAAGGAACGCGTCACCAAGGAAAACCTCCCGCACCAGCTGCGTCTGTTCGGCAGTAACGTACTCGTTCTTGTCCCCGGAAGAGCGCCCCTCTGCCTTCGATGTAAGAGAACAGGCCACATCCGCCGAGAATGTCGCGTCCCACGCTGTGATAAGTGCCATCGTTTTGGTCACGAACAAGAGGATTGCATCCGGACGTACGCTACTGTTATGCGACCGGCTCCCGAGGAAGACAACTCGGAATTCCTCATCGATGAAGAAGAAGCCTCGAAAATCAAAGACGGCACTGGGCACCCAACCACCACCCGTACCCAAAGACCTTCAGGTGCTGACAAACGGGGTACATCACAAGATGAAGACATCACCGTATCAATTCTCGAAGCCGACAAGACAGCTGCCTGCGTCGGAAAGGGCGCAGACACCGACAAGGCCGCTCCAGGCTCCTCGAAAAGCCAGCGACAGAAGTCAGTCCACGGGAACAACCGCACTGTAGACGATGCCTCCGAAGTTGACCCGGAAATGGACGACAGCTCCGATCCCTTCAAGCGACCGCTAGATCGTGTCGAAGAGGAAGACCCCAACCTCGAAGGGCCTGACTGGAGCAAGCCCCAAGCAAGAAAGAAGCGCAAGCCCCGAGCTCCGCCGGAGGACCGACGAGAGCAAACCTCGCAGTAGGTGGATGTGTTCACATAGAGAACAGTTACCGACAGTTTTTTTTTCTTTATTCGAATATTTACTCGTGGTTGTCACCACAGCTATGAATTATGTAAGTTTTGCGGGAAGTTGATGTAAACCGCTTTTCATTACAAACCTCTTCCTCCGCCCCAATAATGTCTGCATCCAAATTTCCTAATTTGTCCACTATTGGCTTAACGCTGGGTACACTCAATATTAGAGGTTTAAATTCTACTCGCAAACAGTACCAGCTATTACGTTTGCTTCATGAAGAGCAAGTAGACTTTCTAGCCATACAAGAAACAAAAATGTCGGAGGAAGAGCAAGTTACGAAGGCTCTACAACCCTTTCTTACTTCGTATGAGGTGTGTGTAACGCATGCAGTTGGCACGGCAGGGGGCTGTTTTTTGTTCCTTAAAAAAATCTGTCCCTCTCTCTCATGTAGATCTCATCACTGATGCTCATGGACGTTTTATAATATGTGACTTTAATTTGTTTGACGCTCAATGGCGAATTATTTGTGTCTATGCCCCGTGTAAATCCAGTGAGCGAACCCTGTTTTTCCACGATATGTCGCATTACATCAAATCATATCGGACCACTATATTTCTAGGAGACTATAATTGTGTATGCGATGCAGGTGATAGATTTCCAATAACGCGTAACAGAGATGTTAGTGCAAATCTGCTGAGTGAAATAATAGCAGAAATTAGTATGGAAGATGTTTTTCACATTTTGAGCGGAACTAAAAAAATTCAGTTTACGCACTTTCAAGAATCTTCGCACGCACGCCTTGATCGTGTTTATGTTTCTGCTGACATTGTACATAACATGAACTCTTATTGTGTAAAACCAGTGTTTTTTAGTGACCACTGCCTCCTAAAGGCCGCAATTGGAGAAAATCAAACTCCCAAGACAAAGTTCAATTGGCGGCTGTGGAAGCTGAACACCAGTCTGCTTAAAGACGAAACATTCGTAGCTACAGTAGATGACCTGCTGGAAAAAATGGCAGAGCAGAATGAGACATGTCAGTTGGAAAGATGGGAGTGGTTCAAGGAGCAAGTAAAAATGTCAGCAATCGAAAGATCGAGCACGCTGAAGTTTTACGCTCGGGCAGAAGAGCGAAAACTGCAGCAGGATTTACGTACTTTGTGTGAGGCTGAATGCGAATGCCCTGGTTGGGGAGCAAAAGACATCGCGAATGTCAAATCCCGCCTCGTGAAATTCCAGAAAGAGCGATACGAAGGCGCTGCGGTACGTTCAAGGGCACTGCGGTTTCTCTGTGGTGAGCAACCAGGGATTTCCCCAGACCTCCCCTAGGGGGGGTTTAGACCCCCCCCCCCCCCTCGTTTTTCCGAAGGCACCCCCTTAATTCACAACGACTCCTATATTCGCAATGCCCCCCCCCCCCCCTTTAACCCCCCCAAAAAAGTTTAGACACCCCCCCTGATTTCAATTCCTGAGGAAACCCCTGTGAGCAACTCACCAAACACGCCTTGATAGCGGAAAGAAAGTATGCTTTGTCCAAAGAAATTCTTGAAATAGAGAGGAATGGTACCATTGCTACAGACAAAGCAAGCATTGAGGAAGCCTTTGTGGAACATTATCGACAACTTTCTTAACTCCCACCAGAACGACAAGATGATAAAATTGACGAACTCTTGTCCATCATGCCGAGAATAGATGACGAAACAAAGGAATGGCTAGAGGGACCCATAAGCCTGGAGGAAGTCTAAAATGCAATAGGCGACCGGCCCGGTGGTAAAACGCCCGGCCCGGACGGGCTTTGTTCAAGTTTTTACAAGAAATTCAGAAAAGCACTCGCTCCCATTCTTCTCGCTGTCATAGAGGAATCTTATAAAAGAAAATAATTACCACCATCTTTTTCTAGAACCCACACTGTGTTAATTCCAAAATCAGAGGACGCCGACAAGCTACGACGTGTAGAAGGTTATCGACCAATAAGTCTATATAATGTAGATTATATAGAATTGGATTAGAGAATTGGTGGGTGACCACCAAACGTGTGGCATAAAAGGCAGGACGATCCAAACAAACGTTCACGTAGCCAGAAGCATTTTAGAATGTTGTAGAGAAGAAGAAGATCAGATTGCCATGCTTCAGATTGATTTAGAAAAAGCATATGATCGCGTACGTCATAAATTTCTTTGGGCCATTCTGCGGCACATCAACATTGGAGATGTTATTTATGAAGGCATACGAATGGCATATAGTGGCTGTTCTACGCGACTAATTGTAAATCGTAGCGTAACTTGCAGCATTCCTGTACTGTCCTCAGTACGTCAGGGTTGCCCGCTTTCGCCGATATTATTCGCGCTTTATCTTGAGCCTTTATGCTTGAGCGTTGTTAACAACAAAAACGTTCATGGGTTTTCGCTGAACTCCATAGAAGTGAAGGTATTGGCGTATGCGGATGATGTAGCAGTTTTTTGTAGAGACAAAAAAAGTGTCAGCAACGTTATTGATTTCGTTAAACACTTTTGCGACATTACCGGTGCGGCTGTAAATTTAGAAAAATGTTCAGGCTTTTGGCACGGTACATGGGCCACAAAGCCCTCAGAGTTTGAAGGGATCAAGTGGGGTTCAACACCTACGAAATACCTCGGCGTACCACTTCAGCACATGCGTAATCCAAGTGTTTACTGGTCCGAAGCCACAGCTGAATTAAAAAAGCGGGTATCACGGTGGCCAAACCGCGACTTATCAATCTTCGCTAGAGCAACGGCTTGCAACATATTTCTTGTTGCTAGGCTCATGTATGTGCTTCAAGTATTACATTGCGCTCAAAGTGTTATGAGGAAAGTATATAGGATATGTGCTACATTCATCTGGAAATCAAACTGGGAGCCAATGAGAAGAAATAACCTCTTTCGTCGTATTCCTTTGGGGGGATTAGGTTTATCGCATTTGTTTGTCCGGCAGCTCGTGTCGCGATTCTTTTTCCTACGGGATACTGAACAGCCTTTCATGCGCGCGGTATTTCAAACTGGCCGGGCACTTGCCTTCGTTTTTGGTCTCGAGTCATGGCGAGCAGCCAACAAGAATTGTTGGATTCCTAAAGGAGGTCATTGAAGCATACCATTTTCTGGGGGTGCGCTATTCCAGAGAATAGTTGTCTTGCATAACTAGAAAATCTTTGTCCAACGCCCTGTATAACAATCTTTTCCCGGAGCCTTTGTATCGTGCATTGTACAACCAGGAAACCGGTCAGGATGTTCTTTGTCGCGTCAAGAGAATGGCAATCCAGCCACGTGCAAAAAGCTTTTTTTTTTTTTCAAACTTCATACCTCGACGCTCCCCGTGAAAGTGTGGCTTCACGAGAAAGGTATTTTTGTCCCTTGGACCACCAATTGCTTGCTGTGTAAAGCTCCCGAAACTATAGAGCACGTGTTTATTTTCTGTTGGGATGCCCTGTTGTTTTGGGATGCGTTGCAGAGAACCTTGAAAAAAGACCTACAAATTACAGCACATTCGATCCGTTTTTTTCCAATCAATTCTCAGGAACTTGTACCGTACGACCTTATAATGTTAATTAGCCTATACAGCATCTGGTGTTCGCGGATGGCGGTGAGGCATGCGGACCTTAACCCGCGACCGGTTGAGGCATACTTTATAGAATTTGTGACTCAAATACGCAGTACTTATGTACATCAGGATACTGTTCCTCAGTGGGTTGGGGAGTGTGAGAAACTCTTAAAGAGCCCCCGATATGTTTACTGAGATGTGCTAATCAAAAGACTGTACGCTTAGCCTGAACGTGTTTCTGCTGTGTGGAACGAACGTGTTTCTGCTGGTAGCTGAGTGGAAAGACATCCGAATTACACGCAGCGGGCACGGGTTCGATCCCTGGTGTGGTTGTACCATTTTTTTTTTGTCAAGCATTTTGCGATGTTTACAGTACTTTTTTTTTAACAATTATCATTGAAAAAAAAAAAAAACACAATTGTTGTGGACGATACGTCGCTGAACTAAATGGTATGGGATTTCATTTTTGACACCTGCGAACTCAATGTAGTCACTTTCCACAAAATACATGAAGCATATGAATCAAGTAGCGTCCGCTTTCCGAGCTTCGCGTAACTGTTCTACAGGAATTGCAGCCAGCCATTGATCCCGACCCGTTGATCTTTCGGAAACTTGTGCACTCTGCCGCACAATGCCACATTCAGATGTAGACCATGTGAGGCAACTCTTCACACAACATCTTGGGAGTATTCTTTTCGGAGCCGATCACGGGAATTCACCACACTACGGCACTCGGGCACTCACTTCTAATTTCCAACACTTAAATGTACAAAACAACTCATCTTGGAGTACAGAACAGCGAGCGGGACAAACATAACTCCAAAGGAATCGCACGGCGAGCGAACGCATTTCGTCTGCTACACGCGGAGTAAAAAAAAAAAAAAAAAAAACCCGCATGGTTAGGTGTAGCCACGTGACTTCCGCCAGTCTCACTATCCTCTCCACTTCCCCGTGCAGTGCGGGAGTTTCGGTTTCGTTTTCGAGCAGTTGCGTTTTTTGGCTTTATTTAAAAAATACGTGACTCTGTAGCAAAATATTAATTGGGTAGTATTCCGACACCATAATGAATCGCCTGACAAAAAAGGAAAAAAAAAATTTTATGGGGTGTCAGTGTCCCTTTAACAACAAAAAAAATCCCACCAAAGCAGAATCAGCTATTAAAGCATTTTGGTGAAAACACAATATTTTGCTAGCGGGATTGCGCTAACAGATCAAAACTCATGTAATGTGCGTTTTGTTACCATAAAAAAAAACATTAAACATTATTTGAAAAGTAATTCGCTACTTTTTTTACTGTAGTTAGTTGTTTACTCGATTACATTCCCTCTGAGTAATTTCTACCCTACTCAAATTAATTTTGATAACGATACTCATACCTTAACAAAATTACTTTTTCTAGCAACTATGTCCGGTATCAGCACATGGCACCCTCCGGAGATCTGTTCCTTGTGCTCCTGTGACGGAACTGCCGAAGTGGTGATTGGCTGCTTGGTCGAAGTCTGAAGTTGCTTGAACCACAGTGTTTCACGTTGCGACTCGCGAGGGCTCGGGAAAAGAGTCAGCCGAAGTCTTGATACGACCGACTGTCCAAGTTGGCGTACTTCGTCTCGGAGTTGTTGAGTTTCCGACGGCTGCGTGTTGATAGGGGGGGGGGGGGGGGGGGGGGGGCAGGGGGGAGGGGGGCAGTGTGGCAGAGGCCACAACATGGTATAGCAGTTTCTCAGATCTTATCCGCAAGCTCGGCTAAACAATTCAAGGAGATTTTACTGGACGTCGCCAATATCGCGCGTGTGTTATTCGAAAGTTTCCGAACTAAGAGTTCGCGCAATAAGGAGTCATCGAGGAAGGTTGCGCGATCTCCGACAAGCTCCCGCATAGCAGCTCAGACGGTTTACCCTCTCCGAGCTCTTTTGTTGTAATTAGTTGTTGCAGTCGCCCTTCTTCAGATGCTGTTGTGCGCTTAACCCGATCTTCTCTGGTCTTGTCGTATGGTTGTTGGGCGGGAGAGTACATTATTATCTCCTGAACTTCGCCGCCCTCTCTTGGTTCAAGAGCGCCGACCAGATAGGGATAGTTTGTCTCTTGCCGCGTTATGCTGCGTGTTGCGAGTAGGGATTCCATGTGCGCGAACCAGAGAGCTGGATCTGCCGTCCAGAACGGTGGAAGCTTGACTGTAATGGTTGCGATGGTTGTAGAGGGCACAGCGGTAGCTTGCATGTTAGGTCTTCTTTGTCCGGGTCACCAATAAACCGATCTCAAAACCAGTATCAATACGCCGCCGCTGCCGCCATTCTTCGTGGGAACTAGAGTCACTTATTAGATTTCCAGAGTTTTCAGAGTACCGAAACTCCCAAGCTCCGCCCTGTGCACCCAAATTCATCCGTATACCCGTACCGTCATTTTGGAGCCTTGCACTGTGCGATAACTATACGCATACCGCGCCGTTGGTGTTGTCGACAGATATTGCAGGGAAGTATGTGCCGCTGTGGATAGCCACCGTAAATCATTTACGACACCATTTACCTTGCAGTCTAACTGCACTCGCGTAATCATTACATTCATGGTTCACGTTAAAGACCCCAGGTTACCAGTCTTACCTCACGGGTCAAATAGCTCATTTTGTGATTAGTCACTCTGAGGGCTCATTCACACTGGAAGCGGATCCGCGTTCGCAAAGCGGTTGCGAACGCGG
Source organism: Ixodes persulcatus (assembly GCA_013358835.2). Lineage (NCBI taxonomy): Eukaryota > Metazoa > Arthropoda > Arachnida > Ixodida > Ixodidae > Ixodes > Ixodes persulcatus. Next base: position 180,769 of record JABSTQ010009964.1, on the reverse strand, counting down.
TTGTATAAGGATTCAGTACAATTGCACGCGCATTTGATGACATCAAATGCGCGTGCAATTGTACTAGATCTTTATACAACCGCGTTCGCAACCGCTTCGCGAACGCGGATCCGCTTCCAGTGTGAATGGGGGGTCACTGCGTAAATATCCCGACAAACCTATAATTCATTCGACGAGGGAGGTCTGTGTCGTGTTTCCGTTGCAGTGGCGAACTTTATCTCTTTGACTTTAGGCAGTGGTATAAACGCAGCAGCATTTCACCGGTTCTCGGGCTATCGATTATCACGAGCCCAAATCGAATGCCCACGCAAGGCTCGGGTCCCATCTATGAGCAGCATCCAAATATCGTCGCTGGGCGGTACTGCGACCGTCCAGCTACGTCATCTATATTTCGCGAAGGAGAGATTGAATGAAAACGCTCACTTTTGTCCTTGAAATTACACCACAAAAAAAGGAGTTTCTTGGCCAGTGGCGTTGCGTGAGAGTATCCTTGAGTCCAACTAGTGACAGTAAGCTCGTGTAAAGTGAAAAAAACATTTCAATTGAATATCGTTGCACCCCCACTTTAATTTCGCACCGCCAGGGTATTACTTCCGGCTTCTGGTTGGCCACTTTTGAATTTGTGAAGACGCCCGGGATCACGCCCAGCCCGCTTTCCGCCAATGGCGCCTCCTCATTTGTGTCCTCTACTTCCCAATGAACGGCCAAACTCTCTCTAAATAGGGCTCTGACTGGTGCCATCGCGGGGCGTCATGATCATGTGGCATGCATTCGATTTTCTGTAGGGTGCCTACATGTGTGTCCGTCTGAGGGTGAAGACATCCATTGTTGCCCTGAATGTGCCAGCGCGTGACGCTCTTGCGCACTCGGTCCGTGACTTATTAGCCAAAGCTACGCGCTCGTGCTGAGAGACACCAGATTGCGCGCGCTTCAATATGCATAAAAAATGATTTGGCGGAAAAATGGCTGAGATGTCGCCACTCAAGCAAAAGCGCGCGTGTGTATGAAGGCACTCTAAATTTCTGCTCGGCACACCTCCCCCTATAGACCTTTCCAATGTTTACAAAATCACAGTCCAGCGTGCGATCTTCACAGCCCAGCACGTGCATGTTCGTCGCTTCGTAAAGCGAGGAAAGCACGCGCCATACGCACGAACGCTCAAGATGGCCCCGACCACACGCTCTTTTTTGGAAAGGTCTATAGACCTATTGCTATATTACCCAAGCATCAAGGAGAATGCAGGGATTGGTGTTCCACGCGCCGCACGTGCTGGCCTCAGCAGTAGTAAATTTTCCAAAGCAAAAACCTAAAACAAATTGTATCTTGCACGCGCGTTCGTCAACGCTTTATTTTGGTTATTTACTTCGAATATTTTATACGGGGAAGACGTGCGCGTGTGGCGCGTGGAACACCAATCCCTGCATTCTCCTTGATGCTTGGGTAATACAGCAAATGGTCTATTGGCGACGTGCGCGATCGAAAGCGTCACTGTGGTCGGCCTTCCACTAAAGCCCCTTCATGTTTCAAAAGTAGCGCAAGGTGCCCGATGCACGAGGCACGTGTGACGTGCAGCCCTTGGGAAGATCATGGCGGCGCCGCGCAGCACTGAGCTAGATTTCAGACGCCATGCTCTTCTCAGAAGTGGCGCGCGGCACTTGTATCGAGCATTTCCACAACAATGAGTGACGCCACCTTTCCCAGGATAGAGGCTCTTTACCTTCCAATTAGCGGCAAGATGTTTTGGTGGCGTCCTCCTGTGGTTCCCCCTTGTGACGTCATTACCTTGCAAACAACAAGTTCGATGGTGTTTGTTATTAGCATGGTGGAAGCTTGAAATCATTTCGCGCTGAAATCAACACTGCCAACAGCGTCAAAATTAAAGTTCTTTCATTCCTCTTATTTCCGTCGATGATAAATCCCCTTTCCGACGTCATAGTCAGCGTTCGGCCAATCGTGGAAGGCCGACCACAGCGACGCTTTCGGTCGCGCACGGGGCTAATATTGGCAGAATGCTGACTAGGACGTCAGCAAAGGTTTTCACATCGACAGAAATGAGAGTAATCTAAGAACTTTAATTTTGACGTGTTGATTTCAGAGCGCAATGATTTCAGGCCTCCACAATGCTAAATTACAAACACCATCGAACTTGTTGTTCGCAACGTAATGACTTCACGAAATGGAACCATAGGAGGGCGCCACTAGAACAACTCACCGCTACTAACCATCATACTTGCGCCTGCCTCCTATGAAATAGAGTTATGGCGGCGTCACGCGGAACGCTCAGTGATTGATATAATGCGGTCACTGGTCGACACATATGAGGTGACTGCTCAGCAGCGCATGCTCGGGATGAGTTCTTGTTGCTGATCTCCCAAAGAAGACAATCTTGATGGTGTGCAATGAGCGTGTTGAAAGCGTTGTGGTAGCCTGCCGTCAGCAAAGCTCTGCATCGGCGAGCTCAGCTGTGGCCGCCAGTGAATACCAGTTATTAGCGGCTAGAAGTGTGGGTGGCGCAAGCCTGGTTGAATTTTTTCAGAACTCAGAGTGATATTTCACAACCCAGAGAATTTTTCACAACCCGGAGTACTTCAACTACCTCTCCTGGTGCAAGCACGTCCAATGCCAAGCTTCTGTGCGCCTCATTAAACGTTTCAGTTTCCTCAGTTGTTATTTGTTTCGTCATTTCGTCATTCGTGACTTAGGCCAGCCGCCGCACCCAGAAACAGGCTCCTGAATTTGGTTTGCTGCTGGACAAGCCAAAGCCAAAGAATAACTGAAGAAACTGAAACGTTTAATGGGGCGAACTTGTGCCCGAAACAAAAAGGGAACACAAGATACCAACAGAGTGTCGCGCGCGGGTGTCGGAGGCGGCGTAACAGCAGGATCGAACGCTGGGGCGAGACTGACTGCGCCACGCGGAGCCCCTTATGTACCCGCGTTGGCCTCTGGGACAATCGGCGTAGAAGGTTCGGCAACTTGAACATTCGGACATCGAACAAGCAACAGAGTTTTCGAGTTTACCAGAACATTAAACTGAAAGAATAAATAAAAGACGCGTAACTCCCGGGAACCGAACCCTCGGCCTCCGCGCGAAAGTTAAAAGCGCGGTAACCACTCGGCCACGCACACGAAACGAGTTTCCACGAAACGTCACAGCGCGTTTCGATGATTGATAAAAAGCGTTCGATGAAACGTCTATGTTTTCTACCAGGAAGAAGTGCTTGCCACCCATTTCATCTTTTTTATATACTCGACTTCTTGCTACCAGTCCTTCGGAGCAGTTCTACTCTAACATGTCTTTGCCTCCCAACTTTAAAATAAATAAATACTTAAAAAAAAAATGAAACAAAAACCTCCTGGAGGTTTCAGATTGGTAAACGAGGTTTCGCTTAAGCCGCGCTCACACTGCAAATACATCATCCAAAAGACCGTCTGCGGTGTGTTTCTTCCTTGTATGACGCTCTTGTCACACATTGGCCATACAAAAAAGAACTCTCTGCAGACATGCTCGAAAGAAACATGCGAACATGCTCGAGACGGGGGTGGGAAATAAAGACCGAGATGATTTAAATCGTGCTTTTTTGGGGACCAGTTTTACTATCGCGATTTAAATCAAACTCTTCCCGCAAAAAGAATATGTTCAAAATATATTTTATTTATCATTCAGCTATCACTCGACGCTCGTTTTTTTTCTATTTGCATTTTATTTTTTATTTAAATCAAATAGTTATTGAGGAAGAAACATTTATGCCGAACACGAGCAAAAAGCTGCTTTCTTTTGAGCAAGAGGTGCGTTGAGCTTTCTTTCTACCTTACACTTTGTTCGTCAGTTGCGTAAAGCAAATCAAAATACGAAAGAAAAAAAAAGGCTTCCTAAAAACAAAAAAAAAATCAAGTTTTTTTGTTTAATTTTTATTTATCGATTTGTTCATATGCCTGGAGGACCTGTTTTCGGGTTCCAACATGGCGACAACAATATCAATAAAATGTTTTCTACCTCAATTTTTCAGTAATTACTCCTTCCGCATTATAATCAGTGGTTGCACGGATTGGTTATTTAATCATCAACCATGTTTAAAAATACCTCTTGCGATAAAGAACTACTATTTTCGAGCTTGTGACTTAATCTTGTTTAATACTTCTACCCATTGCTCTTGACACGCCCTTTTGTATTTTCACTACCTCTTTTACTTCCTATTTCGTGTATATTTGCTGGTCCTCGGCCACCCCACAGCCAAATTTTTTGTTGAATGGGAAAATAAAATATAGGGTGGTTCAAGTCACCAGGCTCGATATAAAATGGACCGTAAAAATCGACGCCTGCACGTAGCCATCTAAACTTTTCGTCAAAGATGTATTTCACAGGTCGGTTTTTTCTTGTAAAATTACAAAGCGTAGTTCTTTTTTAGTAAACAATACACTCTTAAACAAAAGCTAGTAGTATTTACTAGGTAAGAGCTAGTAACCGCTTGTCACATATGTTACTAGGTACCTAGTAGCCTGAGGTAGTAACGGTCACGCTAGTAACGGTTACTAGGTCACGAAGCTAGTAACTGTTACTAGCCTCAAAGTAGAATCCAGGTATTTTACTACCTCTAGCTAGTAACTAGCGCTGCCTCCCGACGGAAGACCGGGAACGCAACTAGTCACGTGATTTCCGGTGGAAAAAAAAGAAAAGGTGTGGGGTTATGCCACTTACCACCAGGTGGCAGGCGCAACAAAAAATTGAAATTGAAACTGGAAATGAGTAATCTAGGTGGCGCTAGTCACCGCCCAATGAAACGTACACAAAAAAGGAAGACGATTATTTACAGTTTATTTCAATTCTTCCACATTTCCAAGTATATACATATAAACAATCGACACAATCGACACAATGCATTCAAACAAACACACGCTTACTTGATCAATTTTATCGCTAACTTACGGGCTGGGGCAGTGGGGATCGAACCCAGATGGGTTCTCAGCGCAAGCTTTCTAGGTGAGACGCGTTAGGTGAGTGGGGAGGAAGTGGCCACTCGGCCACTTCCTCCCCACTCACTTCTTCGACTGCCATTAAGTCTTTTATACTTACCATTTGAGTGCGCAAACTTGTCGTCGTGTATCAGCACGTCAGTTATTCGCAGTCGATGGGTAAATTTCGCGACAAGGCTAACCGCATGAAAGCGATGGGAACAAGCGGCCAAGGCGATGAGGGACGTTTCCTTGAAATTAAAAAACCGAGCGACGCGACGGGTGACCGTGAGAAATTGCCGTCGCTCGTCACTGTCCCCGTCGATCGCCTCGTCGCTTGTCGGCGAGGCGCTCGTCGGCGAGTGAGTGCTTTCTTGCCGTCTCCCGCGACGAATAAAGGCTGTAATTGACGGAGAGTACGACGGCAGCTGCACTCCTTTCGCGTGCTGCGCTACAAAAATGCATGCAAAATTAATACCGCGTGCAGCTCGCGTCTTAATTTTTGTAGTACACCGACGAATGCTCGCGTTTTTGGGGCAAATTCAAAAAAGACTCATAGAATGCCAAAACAGTTTTTTTTTCCATTAGTCCCAAAGCTACATACACTATTTACGACGCACATTAACGGTTGTGACTGTGTACTGTCACGACCGAAGACAGCTCAATCAGAATCATTCAACCACCGAGCACACACAAACCGTGAAGAAGTTCTCAGTGTCAAGTAGGAGGTGGAGAAAAGCTTCTTGGACGACGAAATCCAAAAAGTGACAGCGGCACCGGCTCGTTAGAACTATCTTTGGAGCAGTCCAGGTCCACGCAGACACCCGCCCCGTCCACCGCACGAACATTTACTATGCACTCCAACGCGGGAACACGAGAGCTGCACACGACACAAGGCAAAAACGGCAGTTTCACATCAAAGAAATTAGCGTCTTGCGAACACCAACTGGCCCCAACCGCGCCAACTTGCTTGTCGTACAATGTTGCCAAGCGTCTCTTGTGAGAGAAAAACATATGATTTAAAAAAATACAATTATAAAGAATATAAAAAAAGATTGAACTTTTCCTGTTTTCGGAAACGTTTTAGTACGTGACTCTTTTCATCCCAGTTAAAACCAAAATGAATATAAGCAAAAAAAAAAAAACAAATTAGTCGTTAGTTGTTTATACAGCAGGAGTTTAGTCTGCCAGAACATGGCGACATTGTTACCCACTGTAGATGAGCAATTTAGCCAGTGCAGTACAACTGCTAGCCTGGGGTCTTTAACGTGCACCACGCAGTAGTGGTGCACGACCGCACGCTGGTACGATGCTCATCCAGATCGAAACGGGCAGGGGTGGGGATTGAACCCAGGATCCCTGGGTTCTGCAGCGCGAGCTTTCGCTCCACGTGCTCCGAGCTGGAGAATATAAGCACTCACAAACGAATTCAAACGAGAAGGAAAGAAGTAAGCCACATGGCCATTGCATCAACAATGGCTGCTGCACTCGCTGCAGCGCTGGCTTCCACGTCGTGCTGGTACGGAGGCTGAGATCGTTATAAAGTCAGCTCCGACCCTTAAACATGCCCCCTCATACAATATTTGACGCTACGATTGCGTGTGGATACCTCCCCCTGCGTTCAGAAATAACAAGTACGTCGCTAACGCTGGCAATCGGGTATGAAGCAAGCGCCGCCATCTTCTCCGCGCCTTTGCGGTAGTAAATAGCTATACCCGTTTTCACCTTAAGAAAAAAGTGGGTGTGTCCCTCTCGTCGCATGCTTATTGGTCCCATGCCGTCGCACATGTTATTCCGTTCTGCAAAGTAGTTCCAATAAAAGTTTGCTCTCTGGGAAGCTAGAGTTATAAGCTTAGATAAATTTGTTATTCTCAGAAGGATAAATAATATACCTCCTTAGTACCCGTGTATTCACGTAGTTCAACGCCTCACAAGATCTGAGGATCGATGTTCGTAGCCAGCCAGCCAGCCGCTGTAGCTCGCATTCTAAAATGGCGACTCCAACAACTCTGGTTGATCGGTCCGTGTTGTCAGCACTGTCTCCTGAAGACGTTTCCCCTCGGGTGTACTACAAACGTCACGCAAGTGGAAATGTCCTGTCGAGCCAGACAAGGCAGTGTGTTTTGAACGTTTATTCTTGGATGCGGCGGCAATACCAAGGAAAAAATGTGGTGGAAGTCGTCAACCTGACTGCCGCCGCAACGGGGATCAGTGTTAGCTCGGTGTACGAGATCAAGCGTGGCTTTAAACGTGCCAACGGAGCTGTGAAATCTCCTTCAAAGAAGCGCCCGAAATTCGCTGAGAAAAGAAAGAGGATTTCAAATCACGACGCGTGCACGTTGACGGCCGTGAGAAGCTGCCTGCACAATTTCTTCCGTCGGGGGGAGATCCCAACGTTGAAGAAAATCGCCGCTCGTCTCCAAGAAGACGACGTGCTGCCGTCCTGTTCCGGGACTACCTTCAATCGCCTGCTGAAGGACATGGGTTTCGAGAAACAGAAACGGAATCGAAACTCCTTCCTAATTGAGAGAGAGGACATCGTCGAGTGGAGGCGGCGGTATTTGAGGGCGATCGGAAAGCACAGAGCCCAGAACCGCAAGATTTACTTCCAGGACGAGACTTGGGTGAACGCCGGCCTCACAGTTGACAAGGTGTGGACGGACAGCACCATAAAGTCAGCAAGGCAAGCCTTCATGTCTGGACTGACGACCGGGCTAAAGGCTCCTTCTGGAAAAGGTGAAAGAGTGATTGTCACCCACGCAGGTAGTGACACTGGCTTCGTGTCCGGCTGCCTGGACGTGTTCCGTGGGAAGAAAAAGGGGGACTACCACGATGAAATGGACTCGAACAGGTTTGAAGCATGGTTTCTTCATCTGCTGGACCACATCGAGCCTAACAGCGTAATTGTTATAGACAACGCGCCGTACCACAGCAGAAAGGCTGAAGCTGTTCCCACAACTGCAACAAAGAAGGGTGAGATCCAGCAGTGGCTCTCTTCCAAGAACCTAGACTGGACTGCCACAATGAAGAAAAAAGACCTTCTGAGCATTGTGGCAACGGTGAAGGATCGCTACACAAAGTACAAAGTTGACGTCATGGCTACGGACGCCGGACACACAGTGTTGAGGCTCCCACCGTACCATTGCGAACTAAATCCCATAGAGTTGATATGGGCACGAGTCAAGCAGGAGGTCGCCTCCAAGAACATAACATTCAAGCTTAATGACGCTGAGCGGCTCTTGAGGGAAGCAGTGGACAACGTAACAGCTCTCCATTGGCATGACTGTGTAGAGCACGTGAAAAAAATGGAGGCGAAGTTTCGAGAATGTGATGTCCCAGAGTCGAACCTGGAGCCAGTCATCATACCACTCGATGCAAGCGACACGGAGGAGGAGAGTGGAGACGACGAAGAAGCTGACGACGAGGACGAGAGTGAAGAGATCTTCGGTGTTCAGCCTTTAGAATGGAATTGACCGTGAACTAATGTCCCCCTAGGATATATCCTCTCCTGAAAGTGGCTAGAACTTTGGACTGTTTGTCATACCCCAGAACACAAAGCGGTCCTTTTAAGGACCATTCACAGACTGCAAAATCGGATTCCCTACTTCATACACGCCTAACCTCCAGCGTCATGTTGTTGTCGTGATTCTACCTTTCATAACGTAATAGCCTTGTTCATGGCTTCTCGAGGTCTTTGAAATCAGCTGTATGTAAACCACTGCACCGTGAATAACCAGTACAAAGATTTACACTACAAAAAAAAAAAAATGTAGTTGTACTGCACTCGCTAATTTGCCCATCTACAGCAGGGGTGTCAGGCGCCATTTTGGCTCTTTGCTTTCTAAACATATATGCATATAATTACACTTTAAGGGTCGTTTTGATTCGAGAAAGAAGACGCAGTGTTGGCGGCATGCCGAACGTTGACCATTGTTCTGCAATGTGACCCTCAGCGTAACATTTCACTTGCTCACCTCATGCATATTCAATGTCGCTTACACATCATTTTGAGGTCTAAACATAATGTTCAGCCCAGTCTTTCATTGAGATAGCTCCGTTATTGCAGTGATCAGTTCTCCAGGCGGTTTGTGAGAAAGTAAACTCACAAACTGCCATCCACATGCCTTGGGGTCGCTCTGGCAATAAACGTATATCACATCAACCACGCTGCTTTTGCTTATAATCAGGATTTGTACCTCCATCCCCACACCACAGAACTTAAGAGAACGGAATTAAAGAATAAAAATTGAAATTCACCGCCACACACAAGGAAACCGATTGCCCACTCAATATATACACGTGGACGTCAACGCAATAACGTAAACAAAGGTATATTAGGACAGAATAAACTATGCAAACTTACGTTCGTGGCTGGTAGCTGATCTTATCAATCCCAGTTCATCAAGTTTGCTGCGATGTCGATGATATCAGCTGATATTTTTTTCTTTAGCGCTCCATGGTTGCCATTAAAAACTGTAAATACGGTAAAAATGGCAGACATTGATTTTTTTCTCATGGTGTTTTTAGAAAGCCGATGGTATAAACAATGTTAAATATACAAATATATGTTTATTGAAAACAGTTTAAAGAAACGACGCAAAATTGTGAATAGCATAAGCATGTTTATCAGAAACAGACGCTATTTAACGAGGTATGTGCTAGCTTTTTGCCACTAGAGGATGCTGCAGTGCTAAATTCATTTTGGTTTCGGTCTCTAATTGTGGATCCCACCACCTCCCGACGGAGAGAGGTGAAGTCTACGCGATATCGCGCCATTTTATTGGTGGAAACCCAGAACACTCCGCCACCGGCCGGACTTGTTTTACTTCGGTAAAACAAGTCCGCTAGCAAATGCAGCCATTACTACCTTTTTCTGACCGTTACTACCTTTTTACTATACTCGTTTTCACCAAAACGAGTATAGTAAAAAGGTAGTAACGGTCAGAAAAAGGTAGTAATGGCTGCATTTGCTAGCTTTTTACTACCTATCGCGCGTTTGAGGTAGTAAATAGTTAGTGAAAGGTAGTAACGGTCAGAAATAGGTAGTATCTGCTGCAGTTACTAGCTTTTTACTAGCTTTTTTTTAAGAGTGTAGGGCCAAGAAGCTTGCCAGGGTATACGGCGGGCGGCGACCCAGACGACAGGGGTTCAGTAGCGGGGTGTGTTTGGCGTTCGTATTGATAGATGGCGTCGGGAGCAGCGTTTGAAGGTGCAGCCGACCAGCGAAAGATAGCAGACGACACGCAGACAAAATCCGTTGGCAGAAAAAGCGCCACCGTTATGCAGACGCGTTTTTTTTTACTTTAAGTTTTGCTTTTATTGTTCGCATTTATTTTTTAACCGAAGGTACATTTTAAAAATATTATGTTCATTTTAATGAACCTCGGTGGTCGCGAGTCGTCGCGATAAGGAGGTAGCGCCATCTATCAATACGAACTCCAAACCCACCCCGCTACTGGACCCCTGTCGTCTGGGTCGCTGCCCGCCGTAGACACTGGCAAGTTTATTGGCCTTATTTCTTACAGAAAGAGAGCTACGCTTTGTAATTTTACAAGAAAAACCCGACCTGTGAATTACACATTTGACAAAAAGTTTAGATTGCTACGTGCAGGCGTCGATTTGTACGGTCCATTTTAGATCGAGCCTGGTGACTTGGACACCCTATATATATTTGATTATTGAAATCAAATGAACCTGATTTGCCCGGCTTTTTTAAAATTATGTTGTTGTGTGTTTTTGTTTCTGTTTATTTTTTTTTTGTTTTTTTTTGTTTTTACTCTGGTTGAGATATGGTACTTCTGTAATCCTGTCTGCAGCGAACATTGTATGTTTTGTTCGATGTTTTTCCAGAAAGCTCTTCCGACTTTAGCTATTTTCGCGATTTGTTTAAATCAGTTGGGAAGTTCGGCGGAACCTCAACTATTTTAGCGTTTTTTGTTTTCCCCTCTTTGTTTGACGGGGAGAGGGATGCTCTTTCGAGTTACCCACTCCAGCGTCTGCTAGCATTTTCCTCCCGCGTGTGGTTAGTCTTTCCTTCAGCCCGTTCCTCGGAAAATATTCATGATAAAGGGTGGTTTTCGATGCATAACTGAAACCTTATAAATAAAAAAAAAAATAAAAAGATAAAACTCAAGTGGACGTGAATGAAGATAGAAAAGGAAAGTGAACTGCGTAGAGTGATCCCGTGGATATCGAGCGAATAAAAATGCTGCGAAGGCGACGGGGAAAAAAAAAGATTCCTAGGGATCTGGGGAGAGTCAAGAGCAACATAAATACTGCTAACAACAACAACCACCAGTCATCGCCAATTCCATCCTCCTTAGAACAACAATAGCAGTAAATAATGCAAAAAAAAAACCCAACAAAGACACAAAAAAAAAACTCCGCGAGCCAATGCCAGTGTCATTCTCCGCCAAACAACAGCAAGATTAGCATGGAGCAGCATCATCACTAAGTGAGGCGTCAACAACGGCGCCCATAGATCAGACGGAGACGCCGACCACCCACGCATGGACGGCGCTTCTCACTTTCAGGTTCCGCTGAGTTTTTTATATCCTCTTTCTCGCTTTTTTTTTCCCCTTCCTTCTGGGATTTCATTTTAGGGAGAGATAACTTATTCGACGGCCGCAGCTCGGCTGAGCCCCGCACATCACTTACGGGTCGGACGGAAGCCGCCCGCTGCAGCCGAGCGCGGCAGACACGACCCAGTGTGAAATAAATCCTGGCCCACTTAGGAGCCGGGCCGCTGGGCTTGGATGACGCTTTCTCTTCCCCCCCCCCCCCTTTTTTTTTTTTAAGTCCTCTTTTATTGTGACTTGAATCGTGCGTCCATCGTGTCTTCTTTCGAGAAATATTTTTATTTCATTTTATTTTAAAGTTTTTGGAACCCGACCCGTTTCCTTGATAGGTTTCTCCGTTTTATTGTCGTGTTTCGCGGGCAGAATGACGCCGGTCGGCGCAGAATCGAAGCCAAGTACTCGTCGCTATTCGACGAGACATTTGTTTTCGGGGGAAACAGCCGAACGGCAGCCGGGGCGGGCTTCGAAGGAACGGGTCGACAAGAACCAGAGAGACAACTCGTGTTTCCGACTGGTTTCGACATCATTCCGTGCTTTGCTTCGGATCAACGCGCAAAGTTTAAAGATCAGCCAGTTTCATCGAGGAGTTTCATCGAGGAAAATTAAGACCGTTCCGAAGGAAGCGTTTGTTTGTCAAACACAGGAAGCGTGGCGTTTGACTGTCTCCAATCTTATCGCGTGTTTGAATTAAATGAATTTTAGCGCATGAACCTTTGTCAGACACGCTCTGTAGATTGCCATGATTGCAGTGGTGATCTGTAGATGGCGGTGGTTACCTGTATCACGTTACAAGTAACACCTTATTTGTTCGGAGGTAACGAAGAATAACGCCTTGCTTACGTTTGGCGAACAAGAATGAACAACGTGTTGTTGTCACTTTTAAACGAGTAACGACGAACGTTAATCTTGTTTTATCCCTCAAACTTGCACAGTCGACCTAGTCCTCGCCCCAACGTGTTATCATTGGGCAGAACCAAGGGTGCAAACGAGTACAAATTTCTAACTGAGAGCAGAAAATATAGAAAATAAACGCGTGCCTCTCAACCTGTGCCACCAATCGGTGTGACAGGTTCGAAACAATTTAAATAAACAAATTCATAAATTGGGTCTATTATGACAAAAAAAAAAAGGCTCGAGGTACACCTAAGCACTTCTTATGAGTTGTGAATGCGAAAGCAGGCACGCCGCTCTTCGCTCCTTTCTTTAATCTGCGGCGTACAACGCGCTGACCTTGGGCGTGGAACGGTGGAGCCGCTGCCTCGCGGACACGCAGCGCCATCGGGTTAAGGGGTGTCCAAACAGGATACTACAAAACTCACGACTCCGGCAAATCGTGCGGCGCTCCGCTTCCGGCCGTCGGGGGGACACCTCCCCCCGCTAAGGCTGCCGGGGGGAAGCTTCCCCCCGCTAAATCTCCCCCTCGCTTCCTCCACGGCGGCCTTGCTCTGCTCATCACGTGGGTCCGGAGAGCCACTCACACGCTCTGTTGGCTCTCGGTCAATCGCTCAAGGCCTCTGCTGTTTTTCAAGTCCCGAAAACGGGAAAGGGAACGACACGAAGGTGAGGACGCGAAGGCTTTTCGCGCGAAACCGATACTATGGTGTACTAGACCAATACGGAACCGCATCGGACGCCATCACGACGAAAGTGAATCTCGACAAAGAAAGCAGATCCGAGGCGGGCGAAACGCACCCTTCGACCCAGGAGTGGTCGCTAGTCCACCCGAAGCTGGATCTCCTTGGCCTTCGAGCCGAGGCGACGGCGGTACGCGAGGGCGTTGGCGAGGTCAGCCAGACGCAGGTGGCGTGTGACGTCAAATCTGACGACCACCGACGTCAGAGAAAAGTGGAGGAGGCGAGGAGAGAAGATCGTGATCGTGAAAATTTTTACGACTCCTGCAAATATTTTTACGACTCCGACAAATCGTAAAAATTGAAGCGTCCACTTCAATTTTCACGATTTGTCGGAGTCGTGCGTTTTGTAGTGTCCTGTCTGGACAGCCCTTTAGCGATCGTTCAAACTGTCGTGTGCCTTGCGGCGCGAGGAAGGAACAGACAGCAGCGTAGTTCACAGCAGAACGAACCCCTTGGTTTATTCCATGCGCCGTATATGTATATTGCCACGCGCCGCACAATCGATAAGAGGCGAGCGAACGGGGTGATCAGTGATAACAGGACCAGTGTGATAACACAGTCAGGATGACACCACTCAAACTGTCGCGCAGCGGCCAATAGAAGCCTCGTCGACGCGCGCCAGCCAATGGGACCGAAGTGCAAAAAGGCGCCGTTGGCTAGCTTTGCGCTTGGTTTTCGTAAGGTGCCGCTTTGCATGATTTCAAAGCTGATGACGTCGGCTCGCTCCATCAGACAATTAACGTTTTCGTATAAAAAGAACTTTATAGGTAATTTACAGAAAAAGAGAGGGCCAGCAAAACCACAGGATCAGTAGCGAACTTAAAAAAACAAAAAAGTCGTCGGGTTTGTATTTGAATTACTATAACTAAATAAAACACTGTTTGCTTGAAAATAAGTTATATATAATAAAATTCTATCCTTGATTTCGGCCCTCAAATTCCGGCGGTTGACGACGTGACTTCGGGACTTCTACTGTCTGGAATGAAATGAAAGTGTATGATATATATATTGTGGTGCGATTTCTTAAATTTCCTCATAATGTTTAGTGCTTTTCTTGTTTTTAGAGTTTCTAAAGAAGCAACTGTTTCTCACAAAGGAAAGCAGTATGGCGACTCCAGTGCCTCGCATTTCATCCCCGTTTTACTCCCCGTCCCTCTCTTTTACAAGCTAGTTTTTCCAGCACGCTTGTATGGCTTTACAGGTATACTCCGTTTCACTTTAAGCGCAGGCGAGGCCGAAGCTACTAACGCCAGCTAGTGGCCCTGAACCGCGCCATGAACAGAGCTTGCACTCTACGAGTACGCGTGTTTGGCAGGGACGCTGAGCCCGGAGCTCACTCTTGTAGCTTCTGACGCGCTCACACTTAAAGGGATACTGAACCGAAGAATTTAGTGTCCATAATAAGTGGCGCACGTTCTTTCCACGAGCCAGCAGCTGCCGGTGTGCGCGAGCACACGCAACAAAAATGACGTCAAAGATCTCCATTCGCGGTTGAGATGACAGTGAAATGTATGGGCTTCGGGCCAAAGGAGAATAAAGGCAAGTTTTTCATCTACACAGTGGTGTCTGGTGTAAAAGGTAAGCGATTAATTGGTCTAACAAGCGTGTAGCTTTCACTTGTAGAGATGAAAAGCCTGTATTTATCTCCTTTGGCCCGAAGTCCATGCATTTCACTGTCCTCTTAAGCGCGAAGGGAGGTCTTTGACGTCATTTTTGTTGCGTGTGCTCGCGCACACCGGCGGCTGCTGGCTCGTGGAAAGAACGTGCGCCACTTATTATGGACAATAAATTCTTTGGTTCAGTATCCCTTTAAAGGGGCACTCCGGCGATTTTTCGGGCTACCCCAGCTAACTATATTTTCTGAATCCCCGGCCTTTACCCATTCCTTCAATCCCTACCCCGGCCCGTTTCGATCTGGATGAACATATCCTACCGGCGTGTGGTCATGTATCACTACTTCGTTGTGCACGTTGAAGACCCCAGGCTGGTGGCTGTACCACACTGGCTAAATTGCTCATCTACAGCTGAGACACCAGACGCCCACTGAGGCAGACCAAGTTCCGGCTGTATAAACATAAACCCATTATTTTGTTTTACCCTTTCCGGTGTACTATTTAGTTTAGCAAGATTCACAATAGTTATTGTGAAATCGGCAAATGAAATTGTTGCAAAAACCAACATTCAAATATAGCCGCACTTTTCAGTGCCGTGACGTCAGTGGAAGGCAGACTTGCCAGTTGAACAAATGGACTACGCCAAGCATTTTTTTCCGTGCTGGTGCGCGTGTATTGGAGCGATCGCTTCCGAAGCATTCATTTGACACCATGAGAATGCTCGGAATTAGTGAAGGACAGATTCTACACTCGAATACGTGAACAACTGCCTTCCGTTGGAGTCACTTTTTCGTTGTTGCCAGTAC
Organism: Ixodes persulcatus; assembly: GCA_013358835.2. Classification (NCBI taxonomy): domain Eukaryota; kingdom Metazoa; phylum Arthropoda; class Arachnida; order Ixodida; family Ixodidae; genus Ixodes; species Ixodes persulcatus. The sequence goes on along the minus strand of JABSTQ010009964.1, from coordinate 165,185 downwards.
TTAGAGACTTTCAGTTTGAAAAAAAACACGATGAGGACCGAAATTGTAAAAAAAAAAATGCTATAACCTCACACACACACACACACAAATTAATTTTACCAAATATTTGGGATACTATTTCAGCGATGCTCGTTGGTATGTTTAGCAAATTTGCAGGCAAGTCGGGAACCACGAAGAAATCGCCGAAGCACCCTTTTAAAGTGAAACGGACTATAGCAGCTCTTAAACTTCTTCAGTTTACGTCTTTTTTGCTGGACGGCATTGCATCCACTGGAGTTGCGAGTTACTGAAGGCGTCAACTTCATTGGTTTGTTCCGAGTAATAGCTCTTCCAACATTGGCGGCGAGCAGCCATCTTGTAGCATGTAGCTCGGTGCAGCGATACCACTGGAGAGAGCTCTGTCTTCTTTTAATGGCCACGGGCAAGCGGACAAAATCGGTCGCCCTCGCGAGCTCAGCGGGAGGGTCGAGCTCGGCGCGACGGCTTCCGGGTGACACGCGCGAGCGCCGTGCTCGAAGCAGCTTACGCCGCTCGGCCTAGACTCCCTGATCTCCGAAGCTCTCCACTCGGCTGGGGGTCTTGGCTGCTTTTCTTCTCGTTTCGGCGCTACGAGGCGGCGATAGATGGGACGCGCTTCCCCGAGCAAGAGCTCGTTAGCTGGATTTACAGCCGCCACGCTAACACGACGAGCCGAGACGGGGCTCATGGTCGACGGACTCGGCCGTGGGCGAGCAGGAGTTCGTCGGAGTCGGCGCCCACGCACGTGAATAAACTATACATCACATCCAATTTACGTTAGTGCGCCGTGGACCATCGTCGGTAGATTTTAGGTAGCGACCATTTTACATTATTCATTGGCATTACGATCAGACACCACCGCGGTTGACCCACGAGTGCGTAATTCGATGCACTTTTGTTGTCGCTGGCTTCGTGCACGCAATGTGCGCCATAGAAGAAGCGTCTCACGGCGCGTTCATCGCTGCGTTTGTGCGTTTCGTAAGAGCGTTTTCTGGCTTGCCGCAGATGTAGGCGCCTGTTTGCTGGATTGTGATGTACAGGTGTGGACTGTGATTTTTTTTTCTCTCGTACATATGTTGTAGAACCGCCACAACACCGGTATTTTACGTAGTGCGTTGCCTATAAAAATCATCGACAGAGCGTTCTCTTCGGCTGGCGGCGAGAACTCTAATCGAGCTTTTTCGTTTACGTAAACAGACTCATAAATTACCAAAAGAAAAAAAAAAAACCAAGACACACCAACGTTACAACCACCTCCTACACGACAAGGTAAATAACAACAACAAGGAGGGAAGGAGTGAGAGAAAGCATGGCGTCGGGTACCGCAGGCGGCTCCCGTGTACAAATGGGCTCCACTGGCCCTCGCCGAATGCCACGAGCCTCTAATTAGAGCCGCCGGTGGGGTTCCTCCCCCCTTTCCGCCGCTCGGCGCACCTGCTCTTCGATTAAGAGCCGCACTCATGAACCTCTGTCCCAGCGTGCGGTTGTTGCGCACGAGCTGCCTCCGACGGGAACCGGGATGCGTGTGCTTGTTTCCTCACGGAATAAAACCATGGGGGCGAATCCAGGGCCCCTGATTGACCTTTTTTCAAGCACGTCGCAATGCGCACCCGTAAGCAACTATCTAGACACACGCGGTGGGGGCGGCAGCTTTCATTTTTGACTTCACGCGTTAACTTGCCGGTTATACCGTTACTTCAAGCCGCACCCCCCCCCCCCCCCCCCCCCCCTCTTCCCTCCTTTCGCTACCGTGTAAACAAGGACAGTGTTTCACGCGTACAGGATTGCCTCCTCGGATACGAAGGCCGCCTCGAAGATTTGTTTGCTTACGGTCCTTTGGTACCTCGTGCCGTCAACGCTGCTCGGTTTACTGTCACGAGCAGTCTTCTCTCAAGGAAAAAGCGACGAGCGCGAAAGGGTGACGGTCGTCTCCTGCTTGCGAAAGAGCACCACGTTCAAATACGCCAATATCAGAGCCCTAGATTTACTTCATGGTTTTACCCCACGAGGGTGTTCCGATACGCGACAGGGGCTCGGCCAATAGCACCTAGAAGACAATGCCTGCGCATTATCTCATCGTTCGTGGATCTCCAACCTGCCCTAAGGGACGAACACGCCGAAGCTCGACGAGGGTACGCTGCAAAGCGGAAGACGCGTGCGTGTTAGCCCCGCCGTCTGCTACCACCGCGCTGGTTGGGAAACGCGGCATGACGCGTTGGTAGTGACGCTGACGCGAGCTAGGTGGCGCTGCGTGCATCCTCTAGGGATGACATTGGGAGGGAAAGGCACAGGTATAGACCTTTTCCACAAGGGCGCAGTCATCTTGAATATCGTCACTTCTGGTATGCGGTAGAACATCGTTTTGATATCTCCACGCCGCTGGAAGGTGATTACGAAAAATGTGTGATTGTCACAGATTCTTGTTTTGCCTCACCTATATTTTCTCGCATATTCCAGGTTGAAATATTTTATTATTTTTTCGTCCCGCATACCAGATAAGGATCGCACGTGACTGAGAACGACAGGAAACAGAAAACGTCTATGGTATGCTAGGAATATTCAAGGCTCGGCACACGCACCGCGAGGCTGCTCAGCGGGCAAACGACCACCGAGCCCGAACCGCAGCCCCTCACGGAGACCGTTCGGTTGTTCGCAGCTCCAGATGAGTCGACGCCACGCAGCGGAAAATACGTGAAACATAGGAGTGTGCAGCGAAAAGTACAGCACGGCTTGGCGGTCGAAATGAAAATGAGAGGAAAGAGGATTACAATTTTACGTCATTGGAGTTGCGATTACTGCGGACTGAGGAGAACTGGTGGGAGCGCTTCGGTCGTCTATCGAAGGGGAATGATGGAGGTTGGGCGCAGATTAATATGTGACCATTCATCAGCTAATTGTTCAAACGCGGAGGCTGCTAGCATTGTTAAAGTATCGCGAAACTACAGGGCGGTTCCACAACACGCTTTTTCGCTTAAGTAAGCCGCGTTCCGCCATTTTGATGAACAGCGTCACAGATTTCTCCTTCAGTTTCCATGCAGACGCTTAGTTAATGACGTCGTTTTGGGGGGTGGGTAGAACTCCAAATCACGGCGAATGGCTCCATTGACTACAGAACTCAGTAAGTACTACCGGGGAAGCATTTTGGACTGCGGAAAGCAATGCTTACTCCGTTTGTTTGTTTTTCCTTTGGATGTTGTTTTGAGGGCGTCTATTGCGGACTTTTTGGCCGCTGACTGGTCGGCTTCTGCATCGTTGGCTCATCTGAAATCCAAATAAATACCAATATGTATAAAACTCGAGTACCTTAAGCCGCTGCTCTTTTCTCTTCCCAACTGCTCTGGCTAGCTAGGTCGACCAAGTCGCAAAATAACTCGAGCGAGCTGAAAAACGCTGCCTCCGCACATGGAAAGACATACGGCGTAAGTTCATCAACATTGCGTTCGACAAGATTGTAGGCCCAAAAATGCGTTATATGAAACCTCCCTATAAAATTGTGCATTTGGGGTCATATTTGTAAAACAATTTAGAGCCTAAGAGCCTAGAGCCTCTCTGGTAACTCTAGGTTACCAGAGAGCTGCATAATTTCATTCATCGGGTTTGTATACATTCGAATTGGGAGACACTCCCTTCATGACTGACGTTTTAGCGAACGCCCACGTTTCACTGAATGACACTTCAGCGAATAGTCGCCCGCGTTCACGAGAGGGCCAAATGGGTTCACATTTTTGTAATGAGCCGCCGCGGACTGTCGCCGCGCAGCGGCGCAAGTGCAGCGTTGGGGGTAAAGTCCCTTCATGTTTCAAAAGTAGCGCAAGGTGCGTCGACGCACGAGGCACGTGCAACACGTGCAGCCCTTGGGAAGATCACGGCGGCACAGCGCAGCACTGAGCTAGACTTCTGACGCCATGTTCTTCCCAGAAGTGGCGCGCGGCACGTGTCTCGAACATTTCCCCATCAATGAATTGCGCCACTTTTCCCAGGATAGAGGGGCTTTAGTGGGGGGAGGGGGGGGGGGGGGGGGGGGGGCTGGGGGCTGGCTATCACGCGCCTCTGTTATTTGCTAAAACGCCGATTCACTCATCTGATATAGACCCTCTTTTTGCACAGGCGTTGCGATGATGTCTGAACGCCAAACGTTTATTGGCTGATTAAAAAAAAATAGGGTAGACATTAAGGCATCTAGCATTGAGGTCTACTTCCTATCCTTTCAATCAAAGCCAATCAGACCTCAGCGTTATTTTGACGTTACCACAACCCCTGCGCAAGAAGCAGACGACTTGCTCTCCGCATAGACGTTTTTACTGATATCCAGTTGACAGTTTTCAAATACTTTGTGACCCCCAAAACGTTCTGAATGCTTCTAACATCGGGAGCAGCAGTATGTTCCTGGTTCAGTGCGTCACCTTTTAGAAAAAAAGTGAATGAAAACTTGAGTCGGCTTTACTGCTCACCTCAACAGCCAAAGGACACGTACGTCGAAAGGACGCGTACGTCGAAAGGACACGTACGTCGAAACAGCGCACCAGAAGCGCTTCGTTGACCAAGTTTTCTGGCCTCCGGCCGTAAAAAGTTGTTCGCTGTTCTTTCGACGGCTTGGGCTGCCAGTGCCAATGTTGATCAAAGTCACGCGCCTGCGTTAGCAGTGCTCATTCGCAACTTCAGCAAACCTGACGGCGCCTAGCGGGAAAATACCGAACTGAACGGAGCAGGTTCTTTCGCGATTTCTGCTCGTCCCTTGTGGCTTCGGTGATTACATTTTGTCGGCGGTTGGCGTGGTGGAACAGTTGTCGCAGTGACTCTGTTTTTTGTCACATTGTTGGTCGCTCTGTTGGTTGTTGGTCGCTCGTCCAAAGCGTTCGAACGCCAGAGCCAAACGCCGGACATCAGCGTTCTGCGCAGGCACGTAGCCAGGATTTTGTTTCGGGGGGGGGGGGGGGGCATGACAAAATGCTGTATGAGGGGGAGGGGGGAGAGGAGGCCCCAGCAAAATGAAAGATTTCGGGGGGGCCCGGGCCCCCTGGGCCCCCCCCCCCCCCTGTATACGTGCCTGGTTCTGCGTTCTAACGCGTTCGACGAGTCCACTGGAGACAGGGGTCTACCAACTAATCCTCCCAACCAGAGTTCGGCGTTCTGACATCCCCTCTACTTCTCCTCATCTCCCTCACTTTCTCGGGTGGGCAAGTCGCGTTTATCCCATTCGTGAGCTGAATTTTACGACGTGATTGACGACTAAAGAGAAGAAAAGCCTGGTTTAGACTGTTGCCTTCCTTGCGTTCAGAGCGACCAAAACGAGAGCAATGTCCAAGTTACCAAAGTCAGCTGGGTTTAAACATCATGATTATTGTTATTGTTTATAACAATCAACAAGCTATTGTTGATTGTTACAAACAAACTATTGTTTAAGCTAGAGTCTATACTAGGAGCAGGAACAATTCTCAGGTGGATTCAAGACTACCTTTCAGATCGCTACCAGTACGTAGCACTTAATGCGCACTCATCATTCAAAGGCAAAGTTTCATCGGGAGTCCCACAGGGATCAGTACTAGCACCTTTTTTGTTCCTAATATACATAAATGACTTGATCAAAGGTGTGAACGTAAAAATTCGCCTATTTGCTGATGATTGCATACTTTATTCACAAATAAATAACCCAAATGACCAGATTAACCCAAATAATGCGCTTCAACACATCATAAATTGGTGCCATGATTGGCAGATGGAAATAAATTCAAATAAAACTGTATTTATGACCATAACCAATAAAAGGCAACAATACTCCTTTCCTTACCAGATAGGCAATAACCTCTTGGAACAAGTCGGAGAATACAAATACCTCGGCCTCACATTAAGTCAAAATTTGCGATGGGACTCACACATTCACTCCACAACTAATAAAGCTTTAAACAAACTGAGTTTCCTTAAACGTGTCTTAAAATATGCATCTCCTGCCACTAAATTACTAGCCTACAAAACTTTAATACGTCCTATGCTCGAGTACGCCAACGTCGTCTGGTTCCCCCACACAGTCTGCGGCATCCATAAGATAGAAAGAGTTCAGAGAATGGCCGCGAGGTTTATTTGCAATAAGTATAGTAGGCACGTCTCTCCCTCTGAACTTTGCAGGCAACTGGGTCTCTCCTCTCTAGAAAAAAGAGCAAAAATGGCTAGACTTAAATTTCTATACGAATTAGCCAACGATCACTTCAACCTACCAAAAGAAAATTATCTTATCCATACAAGCAAACGATTCACAAGGTACAACCATGGCAAGCTTTACGAGGAAGACGTCGCTCATAATAACTGCTTTAAATTCTCTTTTTTTCCCCGAACCATTAACGAATGGAACCACCTTCCTCAAAATGTTGTTCATTCCTCTTCTATTGAAATCTTCCTCGATTACGTAGAGACCCACATTTCATCAAACTAATATTTTGTGCTGTTTTTAAAAGTGCAATGTCTCTATTGTGTTGAAGTTGCTTACTAATTTTTCATTCTTGACTTCTATATTTCCTTTGAATATTCACCTGCAAATTGTTTGTTGAATATTTTTTTTCTGCTTGTAATATTTCAAACTGTACCACCCTACAGCAACCCCGAATAGGGTTAGTAGTATTGGAAATAAATAAATAAATAAATAGACACCAGCTCGCCTGCACATCCACTATTTGTTCGTTACCAGAAGTGTTCGCCGAATGCAACATGCCAAGCAATGCAAAAAGTAGCTTCGTGAAACAATCATGAGTAGCGGTTGTCTCGGTGTTCCGGTCGTCCTGGCGTTTTGGTTGCTCTGGACCACGTGCTCTGGACGCAACCGTAAGTTTGCGAACCAACCTTTAGGGTTAAATGGGAGCAAGCTTCGCGAAGGATCAGTCTTGTGCCAATACTCACCAAAAGTATTTAAGATAATATACTAAATAATCATTTTACAACGTATTTAGAGTAGTAATAATTCAAGCTACTTTTAGTGCGAACTATCTTGAGCAGAGTACAAATACATTGAAAAAGTAATTGAATCCCATTTGAAGATACTTGACAACTTTTACAAGCTGGTAATATAAGAATAAAAAGTGAGAAAGGGGCGCTTTATTTTTGATGACTTTTTCTGAAAATCACACTGCTGTGATTTTTATGACCTTCAAGAAGCGCCTTAGCTGCTGTAATTGAAGTTTACTCTGAAATAATTCGGAATATGTAACATAATGCACGTCGAAATATTTATTAAACGAACGGAACTCACGTATTCTAGGCATATCACCTGCCCTGCTTTAGTTGAACATCAAACTCAACTCGGCTCATGACGCATTCCGTAATAAGTTCGTAATATGCCCCGATGTGATTCTGGGATCTTGACATGTAGTCCGGCATTGTATATCAGTGTTGTGCCAAATACTCAACAAAACTATTTAAGATAAGATACTAAATACCCATTTTAAAATGTATTTAGAGTAGTACCGTATTTACTCGTGTAATAGCCGCACTGTTTATGACGAAAACCCGAGAGTTCGCTTTTCCACGGAGCACGCGGCTTGCCAATCACCGCGATGGACAGCACGATTCCAGCTGGTTACAGGACAGAGATAACGTCTTAGCGCGAAAATACCATGTGTGAAGGTTGCTTTTGTATGGAGACTCGTGTTCTTGATCTAGTTATTCGCTATATTATTTATGCGCAACGCGGTGATTGGACTTGGGTGTATATGTGCTTTGTGTGAAAGTAGACACAAGGGCCTTGTTCATAAATAGTGCGGTTATTACTCGAGTAAATACGGTATTTAAGTTACTTTTACTACGAACTGTCTTGAGTAGAGTACAAATACTTTGAATAAGAAATTCAATTACATTCAAAGATACTCGGCTAGTAGGTTGCAAGCAGGTAATATAAGAATAAAAAGTCACAAGGGGGCGCTCTATTGTGATGACTTCACTGAAAATCATGTTCTGCTTTGATATTTGTTAATTCGAAGAAGTTACTTAGCTGCTGCAGTAATTGAAATAATTCGTGATATGCTACATAATGGGTACCGAAAGATATTAAGAACAAGGGGGACTCACGTATTAGGCATGGCAAGTGGCGTGCTTTAGTTTGGTGGCAGGTTCGACTCATGACGCTTTCCGCAATAAGTTCGTACAATGCGTTGACGCGATTCGGAGGACTTGACACATAGTCCGGCATTGCATATCTCTAACGGCCGAACTGGAAGTTGATCAGGCAGCCAGACTTGATGATGAGTACGCGAGTAAATAAAAAACATGCACACAGAGGAAAAACATCGACTAACGGACAGCAGCCTTCAGCGCTGATCAACAACCAAAGCGAGCATTTTGTGTCCCCAGCCAAAGGAAAGCAAGACCGCCTGTACCTTCAAACTGTCAAAACATATGAGGAAGGTCAAAAGGAAAATACAAGTAACACAAGAGAGTGTCCACAAAACCCCTTTTAATACCCGGCTCACACTGGCGTAAAATTGGGTTGGAGGATTATGAGAATGAAACAGTGTGCTCATTCGGAAGGAGATAACAGAAAAGCTTCTGAACGAGCTTGTAAAGGCTTGACTTCGGTTCCCATGGGAACCAACGTTAAGGCACAATAGGCACGCAAGGAGCTCTGGGGAAGCCCAATCTAGATCATGGCAGTCAATGAAGCCAGCAGGATCTATCTTCCTTGGTCAAGGGAGCTTCTCGCACTCCCTTCAAAGCGTGCTCGCGCATTTGCACACCAGAACCCCCTGAACCGGCGATTTCAGAAAATGGTCCATTGTGACCGTACCAAGGGTTGGCGTCACATTCTTCCGTTGACGGAGCCACTCTAGCTTCAGACTAAAGGTGTAAAATGCAGACACGTACACCCAGCCATGGCAGAACCCATAAGTGCACCTGTCATCGAGCAGGCCGTTTCGTAAACCAGAGGACGCAGGTCTCGGGCGCAGGCTACGCCGGCAGGTACAGCGGATCATGTTCCAGTGGTTGTAGTGCCGGAGGAGCTCCGAGCGCGACCTATGTATACGTAACATCGAGTGAACTAACAAGGTGGTCTCTGTGCTTTTGCATTCTTGGGTGGTCCTTCGTTACGCATGTGTTCGCGAGACGCATATGTGTTGTGTGTGGCACGTTCTCCGTTCATCTATTTGTAACGTACATAATGCTCGCGCTCCGTGGTGCAGGGACGGTTTTACTTCTGAGGCACGTTCTGGTGATTCACTCCGGAATCATCGGAATCCGTTTGTTTTCTCCGACCATAAACAAACCAGGGCTCATGCTCATTGTTTAGACACTGAGCCGTGGGACCTGTCCTTGGGAGCTGACTTTTTGGTCTCCTGGCGACGGTGGTTTTGCCCGTTCGATTGATCGAGAGGGCGTCGGGGCCTGTACCCAATAGGATTCTAACTAGACCCTGATCGGATGGGAAAGGTTTCGTCGCACTGTCATAACCCCCAACAGGACGGAGGGCCCACTAGTTCTGTCCCGCGGTTCGCCGTGTTAGTTCTGTCATACGCAGGAGCCCCGCTTATCCGCCGTCCTCACCGTACGGGAGAAGACACAATTGGTGCCGAGGCGTTCGTTTTATAAGACTTACGCTGCAGTTAGTTAGTGCTTAAATTTTGACTATTGTTTAACCACATAAGCGTTTCTGTAGTTGCTTTTCTCTCTCGGTAAAGGTTTGTTTGTTGTATTCATTACAACGTTTGCCCCAAGCCCGTTAACTCTTCTCCGTTATCCTCAACAAGAAGAAGCAAGAAGTCCTCTTCACCTCCAGCATCCGGGCCCATCTTCCACGATTGCCCCCGGTCCCCGACGGTAGACACCCTCCATGGTACCCACCGAGGTCCGAGGAGAAGACAATCTCTACTCTCGAGGTCCACTTCTTTGCGCTACGTTGTCGAGGATAGCGTAGCTTGCGCAACGACGCCACTCGCACCAGCGCAGCCGAATAAGACGCGAGACGAAGTCACGTGCTCGCGCAGCAGTGCGCCGCTCCAGCGCTGTGAAAACTTTGCCATCCTTGAGAACGTAGCACAAAAAACGTTGACGCCGAGCAAAGGGGATTATTGTTCTTCTATTTCCATCACATTCTAGGCGCGAAACAAAAGCCATCTGCTTTCTACGTCTCTCTGTTTTCCCTGAAATGTGAGTGGCCCGTACCTCTGCCGCGCCGCCTCGGCGCGCTGTCGCGGAAACGGAAAAGAGCTGATCTCGTTTTATAAATTACGGCAGGTCGCGGCGATGATATGATGATCCCGTCTTGCGAAGTTGAGTCACGGAACGGCAATCTTGGGGCCGTAATCTGGCCCGATGCTTCCCTCGGGGAGAGACCGGATGCGGGAGGAAGGGCCTTCGCCCGACACGGCAGCCGGGAAAGCCGATGCCGCACGCCGGCACTGCCGGGTTTCCTGTTCTTCCGGTCTGCTTGGCTCACTTATCCCTCCTATCTTTGTTTCTTCCCTCTTCTCCTTTGTTTCGATACTGTAACAGCAGCGCATTTGGTCAAACTTCTGGTCCCGTTATGACTAGGAATATGTATTTGTTTTTTTTTTTTTTTTGTTTTTAGACGAGCCGGATTCGCTCATCTGATTAGGAGACGTCGTCGTTGTGGAAGGGGAACTGAGCTACCGCGGGGGAAAGGTGACAGGGAAAATGAAAAGAAATTGCATTCGAAGAATGGTTTCTTCCTTTTTTTATTTATGTTTCCGCCGCGTATATTGGGGTGAAAGTTACCACAATTGAAACCACGAGCTGCCGCTAATATAAAGAGCTCAGCTTGACAATCTAGTTGTAAGAGCGGACGGGACGGGGACGCCTCCCGGCACTGGCCTGACTTTGGCTTCGCATTATGAGACAAATATGGCAATAATTACATTACTGTAATGAACTTACAGTACTTAAGTTACTTTCTGTGGTAATGAGTAATGTAATTAATTATTTTTAGGCTAGTAATTTAGTGATGTAATGAATTACATTCAGGCAGTAATTTCTAGAAAATTGCTCATTTCATTTTAAAATTAGTTTTCTAAGCTTTAAGACAAAAGTCGAAAAATTATATTGCATGGTAAAACGTTGTGAAGGAGATATCAGAGAAATAAACAGGGGCCATCTGAGGGCAAAGCCTCGTACAAAAAACACGCTACACGCACAAAGGCGGGTCCAAAAGGCGAAGGTGATGGAGAAAAGCTTTCGTTTGAAGACTTCGCTGGAAAGACACGGCTCGAGAACTCCAGACAAGATAGATTCAGGGCGCTACGTCATCACGACGGTACTATACTTTGTTTATCCCTAAGCTGACAGTGCGGTGGGAGCTACGGGCTCAACGGAACCAATCTCGCGTTCAATACACAGTCACTATAACGATCACGAATCAAGACTAACAAGCGTTACGTCAGGGCAGGCACGTAGCCAGGGGGGGGGCATGGGGCCCGGGCACCCCCCCCCCACAAAAAAAAAAAAATCTTCAATTTTGCTGGGACCTCCTCTCCCCCCTCCCCCTGATACAGCATTAATCCTGGCTACGTGCCATGCGTCAGGGGTTCCACAAGGTTCCGTTCTTGGCCCCCTGCTTTTTTTACTCTTCATTAACGATCTTCCGTGTACTATCTCCTCAAAAATTCGGCTTTTTGCAGATGATTGTGTCATATATAACAAGATTTCATCAGTAACAGATAACTTCCAACTTTAAAATGATCTGGAGAAAATAGGCCACTGGTGCAGAAAATGGTTGATGTCGCTCAAAAAATCCAAGTGCAAATTAATCCAATTCACCAGAAAGCAGTCCCTGTTAGCATATCAGTATACCATAGACAACAAAGTTATCGAACCCGTTTTCATGTACAAATATCTTGGCATCAGATTAACTACTAACCTTTCTCGGACAACCCACATTGAAACCATTTCTGCAGAAGCATCGAAGACTCTTGGATTCATCAGGCGAAACTTACGAGAGGCTCCTCCACACGTTCGACAAATGGCTTATGAAACGCACATTAGACCTAAACTAGAGTATGCAGCATCGATTTGGAACCCCCATCAATCATAGCTTGTCGATACCTTAGAAGCAGTGCAAAACCGGGCGACTCGTTTCGTCTTATCATCCTATGATCGTTTCACCAGTGTTTCTACGTTAAAAATGAACTCGGTTTTTCCCTCTGCACTGCCGAAAGAAACTTTGCCGACTCTGCCTCCTTTACAAAATTTATTATCACTGCTCAGGCATCAAGGACTCACTGCTGTCCCCCCCCCCCCCCCCCCCCCCCCCCCCCCTCCCCCTGAAAGAATATCGTCTCGCCTCAATACCTCCTGTGCTATCAAACGACTTTTCGGTAAGACCAATGTTTTTAATGAATTCATTCTTCCTCTCGCCATTTCCGAATGGAACCAGTTGCCATCATCTATAGTTACCATTAACGACTCTACTGCGTTCCCAAGTGCCCTTCAAATCCATCTTATGTGAGTGTGCTATTTTTCTGTTTTATATTTTGTATAACTTTTACTACACTTGTTTTTTCTTTCTTTGTATTATTCTCCATTCTTGCGTTTTTTTTCTGTTGTTTCATGTTAATAAACTGCACCCCCCCCCCCTTATGTAATGCCCTAACTGGGCCTTTAAGGTGAAATAAATGAAATGAAATGAAATGAAATCAACCACGTTCCTTTCTTCCCCTGACCGCTCCTCTGCACGTGAGTATACACGTTTGCAAGCCCGGCCTCAAGGCGCCGCCATCATGCTCAGTTAAGCTGCGCTTGGTAGCGGCCATATTGTAATTATCACGTCTTAGCAAGGCGTCGTAATCGGATTATGACGCGCCCAAGCGCACCCCAATGAACAAGATGGCGGCGCCCTGAAAACGTGCTTGGAAACCTGTATAAACGAGAGAGTGGTTACGTGGCGAAATGTAGACGCGTGACTGTACTAACGTGAGCGTAGGTTCATCGCACTGTGAGACTCGGGGTAACGACTTATTCGCACCTCCAGCCCGCCGCTCGCCTTCCCGCGGACGAGCGGAGAACTAGAGCAACGGGGACGGCAGCGGCGGCGGCGGCACAGAAAAGTTGGCAGGGGCTGTCGGCCTTGATGCGTGAAGCCGTTTTAACGAAAAAAGTGAGCGCGTTAAAATAGGAATTCTTGTGCTCCGCCTCGCAACAGCGTTGCACGAAAGACCGGGATGTTTAATTTCATTAGGGACATTTCGTATATCGCATACGCTGCGGATTTCTGGTCTTGTGCATGACCGCCAGCTCAATTTGTGCTCAACGTGACGGAAAATACTCCCGCTAATAATGTAAAGCTCTAGCGTACTGTCTACGAAGAGTCAGTTCGTTGCCCTAAGTAGGAGAAAACTGGTCGCGCAACGATATGTCGAGCAATATACGTCGGGAATGGGTTTGCGTTTTAAGGCCATATAGGAACATGACCTTTTATTCCAAGCACTTTTAAAAGATAGAATACGCGTACTTGCTTTCAGGTAATTACAAAGTTAATAAAGAAATTCCTGAAGCATTTTAAGCGTGTCTGTGTTAGCCAGCCGTTCGTGACGAGAGCTTAGAACGGGCAGTTTTGGCGAGAGGGGCCGCAACAATAGAAATAACGCAGTACAAAAACAAAAGTACGGTATATTAAAATATGCATTCTTGGTAGAGCAATAAATCAAACCCCTAAACACGCCGATTATGGTAATAGGCAGTTCTAGCATTGCGTTACCACAGGCTACCGTTGGCTACCGTGAGCACGGCAACGCTCCTGGCACGCGCTGAAAATTGTGCTTCAAAGGCGCAGCGCGAGCCTCCGGTTGTAATGCTACACTGCACGGTAGCCCGCGGTAACAAACTTCCTATCAATAACCATAGAGCTGTTTGATCACGTGTTGCAATACGCTAAAACCGAGACGGTGAGCAGCGAGTTGCGAGCCTCTGTGAACGCTGCTCTTCCGAAGCTTGAGGGTCACCGTGCGCGGCTCACTTTTTAGAGCTATAATGGCCAGGCAAAGCGCAAACACGATATCTTCATCACCCTCAAAAAATATTCCGCCACAAAGAGTGACATGGCCGGTGCGTAAAACGCACTCGCCCACCGCAAAGCTTTGCAAGTCGAGGTTTCTGCAGCTTTTAAATATCAGCATGCTCATTTTGCTAACTCGCATCAACATCTCCGCGTCACCTGTAATATGATCCTGCCCTAACAACTTCGCGTTTGCAGGCCAATAAATCATTTTTAGCGCACTGACCAGCGTCAGCGAGCAGGCGCACGGGAAACCCTGGGGAATCTATCCCCGTCTCTTCCGCCATCTTGGAACTACCGCCCCGCCACCTATAGGGCGTTGGAGTTGCGAATAGGCTACAATGCGAAGGGCACATCACCAGTGAGGTGAACAGATTTAGAATCTGGAAGGAGAGCGAGGACACGCACATTCCCAGCCTTCTTACTGTTTCGTCAAGCAAAGTGAATCCGTAGGTATTGCTGGCGTAGTGGCCTCACTGATACCCTGCCACAAAAACTACACACTCGAGCTTCGATTTTTCTTTTCAATACTCGCTACATCTACCGCCGGAAGATAAACCCAATCGTGAAACGAAGCTGGTTTGGTATCGCAAGCTCTACCAGCAGAGACATACCTTCCGTCAACTCTTGTCTAACTTACGGCCTGTGCTGCGAAACAAAAGTGCCTTGCTGACTCGTTCTTATTACTGGCCCCGAGGTAGCCGTGACGTTAATGTGGACATGCAATATTTTTCGTATCTTCAGAGGCAAAGACAATTTTTGGCATTGGCGTTGCCGTACGGTCCCTAGAACACGTTGTCAGCTGCGATTTCTCTCTGGTGACGTCACAGCAGCACAAGTCTACGGATTGTCCACGATGCTGCGGTTGGCGCCGCAGCCAAAGTAAACAGGATGAACGCTTGTTCTGATGAAGCTATCTCCGCAGCCAACGGTAACTCCTACAGCCGCGCGTTGTGACACTGTAATGCCAGTGTCCCACTAGAGCGACAGACAGAAACAAAAGACAGCGACAAGCCTCAGACCCATGCAGCATGCTCGCGACGGTACCTTTTGCAGGCGTTTAGTCGTTCAGTGCTCGTGAAGTAAAGCACGAGCGATTGCAAGCCTGCCAAAGATACCCTCCCGTGCATTATGCTCGTGTTTGTGCATAGCCTCCTTTATTCTACAAAGCCTCTCAAATCTCGAAAGACTCTGGTTTGAGGCTTGTCGCTGTCGTTTGTTTCTGTCTGTCGCTCTAGTGGGACACGGGCATAAGGAAACCGACAGCTGTGTCTGGTAATTCTACAGGCAACCGCCTAAATCGCAACAACCCGTAGAATTGCCAGGCGCTCTTGTGACGCATATATTTGCAACTTCGTAAAGTCAGAGATGCCCACCTGGAACCAAAGTTTCATTGAACCTGTCGCAGCGCAATGCCCTGCTCCTTCGACACTAGTCAAGCGTTTTTAAATAAAGAGCTGCGTTCTCAAGCTACCATGCACTATACCTCTTGCACCATTATAAGCATAGGCCTGGAGAGGGCGCCATTGAATCATTTTGCCTCCAGTCAGGGAAGTAACAAAACCAAAAAAAAATGCAAAAGGAAGAAAAAAGTTATAAGAAGCAACATTCGAACTTAAATAGACGAAAACGAAATGGAGAAAGTAACAATTTTACTCATTCCTCCGCTTTCTATTTCAAAGCAACGAAGTATGGAAAGGAATGCGCGCGGTTCCGCTCGGAGCGCGATTTGCACGCAACGCGGAGCAGCGGAAACAGTCGTCCAAACGAGCTCCTGGGTCTCCGGCAACGAAACCCGCTGCAAGGCGAAAGCAGCGGGGGTCTTGCGTCTAACTTCCTTGCTTCTTTTCACTTCTTCGAAATTTTTCATCTATTCTGGTATTATTTTGTTCTTGACTCGGTTTTTCTGGGAAAGGGGGCGGCGACATACAGGCATATGCAAAGTGTCCGCGTAATGATTTCATAGGTGCACGCGCTGCTGAGTGCTGAGGCACGTGTATTCGACTGCGGGTTCCACTTCCATTCGGGGCGCCCCGGTGATTGCGTGCTTCACCTTTAGGAGCCGGGCAGCGGATTTCGGGAAACGGGAAGAGGTAATGTGATTATGGTCTCGTTTCGAATCTTCTTAGGTATTACAGAAACGAAAATTGTGATTCGGAGTGCGTTCTTCTTTTTTTTTTTTTCTCCCTTGTTTTCAATTCACTTTTTAATATCGTTCGGTTTTGTACCTTTTCTATCTCATAAATTCCGAAAATAAGTTTTGGGGAACTGCTGATGTTCGATGGAAATGAGAAACCATACAAAACCATAGATTACTTTAGTATTTCAGATTTCTTTCTAATAGTCGTTTTTATTCATCCTGAATATTTTTATACGAAACTTAAGGGTCCTTTGCGATGTGTCTTCGTCTAAAGGAAATTCAAATATATTGATAAAGGGAAGTCTTAATGTTATTCTCAAGCCTACGGGACGTATCGCATACACCTCACGTCTTGTCCAGAAAGAAGCTCCAAATTTTAATATTCGTACCTTGTTTTGGGACAAAGTCCCAATCAGCGCAGAATTCTCAGATGGACAGAGTTACACGGGTTACGCCATTGTGACGTGTTTTTAATAATCTTGTAGAACTACTGCTACGTCCGTATCTGCGTTTATTAAGACCTACGTCTCTCGACAGGGCTACTGGCTCATAAAGGTTTGCTGTTCTCCTCTTATTGGCTGAGTTGCGATGCAAGATAGTCATTTGACTAATTAATATTTTGCTCAATGAAATGACGATGAATGTGCAGGCGAGCTGGTGTATATCGTTATACATGATGATTAAAACCTGGGGCTTTCTATACGTGATATATATACATGATACGTTATACATGATGACTGAAACCTGAAACGAGGTTTCAATCATCATGTACAATATTTAGCTCTTAGATAAATTATAAAAGAAAATAGTAAGCGTTTTTGTGTGTCTGATTAGTAAAAAAGCGTCACGACTTTGATGAACTGGAAAGAATAAACACGAAAGACCTAGAGTGGTATCAAATCTCTTTTAAAATTAATATTTTCTTCCTTTACACCCGCCGTCTATTTTATTCCATCAAATCAAGTAACGTTGTTAAGCTTTTAGCCGTAAAATAAGACATAATTTCTTAAAAAATACGTTATTGTATTTGTAGGCAACACTTAAATTACAACCTGCCGTGAAACTGGTGAAGTGCAGGAGACGAGAATGCTGAGCTCTGATTCGAATGATTAGTGGGTAGACCTCAAGCTAACTGCCTTTGTCTCCAATACACTCATTGAACGCATTGGAACGCGAAAGCCAAAGGCCGTACGCCGGCGTTCAGCATTTTAATGCGTACGACAAGTGCAGTGGAGACAAAAGCTGCCTTTATCTTCACTGAGCGCGTCGAACGTGTTCGAATGCGAAATCCAAATGCCGGACGCCGGCGTTCAGCGTTTTAATGCGTTCAACGAGTGCAGTGCAGACAGAGGCAGCTAGCTTTAGGTCTCACCACTGATCATTTCAATCAGAGCTCGGCGTTCTAACGTCCCCTCACGTCTCCCCCTCTCCCTTAGTTTATCAGCGCATACAATACAATACTATTTTTTTTTTTTACTTTTTGTAGTATAATTCCCACATAAGTCAATAAGGCACGGCAGTTGCGGTACAGGAAACAAAAAAGAAAGTTAATCTAACAAGAACACATTCTGGATGCTCAACAAGAAAACAAAAAGAAAACAATATTTTGTTTTCTTTTTGCTTTTTCAACGCCACTGGCCAAGGAGTTTCTTGGCCAGTGCAAGTATCCTTGAGTCCCACAAGTGCCAGTAATTAAGCTCGTGTAAAGTGAAAAACATTCCATTTGAATATCGTTGCACCGCCTCCTTAAGCGCTGTGTTCACGGGCTTTCTGCCGCACGAGACTGAAATCGTAACCCGGATCACGCCACATGAAACGGGCTTGAAACGAAACCGAGGTAAAACGAAACTTTACCTCTCGCTTTGGAACCCCTCTGGGAATAGTAATAAAGACAAGGCTTTCGACTTGCTCGCGTTCCCTTCCCGCATTATTTCGTAGCGCAGTACCGCCACGGCATCCTCTTCCGAGAGCAGCAGAACTTCCGAGGTCAAATTAACGCGGACCGATCGAACACCACTTTTTCCGAAGAAAACTCGGAGCAGACGATCACGCTCATCGGATGTCTGCGACCGTTGCGCCGGTTGCGCCGTTGCCACGGTTGCCACAGCCGGTGGCGCCCAGCGGCCCGGCGCAGTGTTGAGTGTAACGCCATGTTTTGAGGCGGGCAAAAACAAGAATCCTACGCTTGAGCGCAGAAAAAGCGCCCCGATGTGACATAGATGTTAACGGCTGTACCCGTCCTAATGGCCAGAGTGGGTTATTAACATATTTGACGTCTTCGTGACGTCACCATAACTCCTGGCGGCATCTACCGAGGTTGCCTTGAACGCCGCTAGCCTTGCATACCCTGGCGTGGTTGCGTCTTGTCACAGAGAAAGGAGAAAAGTCGCCCAGTTTCGAGGAATCGCTTTGCTGAGATAAGCAGTTACGCTCCTCAAAGACGCTCGGAGAAGCGGCTTGCGCGTTGCCATGGCATCGCAACGTCACTGTCTACGCCACCTGCCACTGGCTCCTTTCTTCTGTGGCAAAAAATGGCCAGCCCTCAACCGCGCGCGAGTGGGTTGTGTGCAGTGATTTCCCTACACACCCCCTAAAAGGCAAGGGGGTGTACACCCCCCTTCTTTTTCTGAAAGAACCCCCTTAATTTGCAACGACTCCTCTATTCTCAATGCCCCCCTCTAAAAATTTAGACACCTCCCCCCCCCCCTCCCCCTAATTTCAATTCCTGGGGAAACTCCTGATTGTCTGGACGGCGCCGAGCGGTGAGCCGCTGAGTGCGAAAACTCGTTTTGGCCGGCAGCCCGCGGCGGCCAACGGCACGCGGCAAGCCTCCACGACGGTAGTGTGGTCGGGCCTTTAGACAACCGCTAAAAATCACAGGTTCCTAAAACACTTTGGTAGATGTGAACTTCTTGTCGGATATCGCCTCTCTTCCGGCTGGTCACCCAGTGCAGTTTCCGCGACATCACTTGTCACTTCCATGGTTTTTGGAGTGTGTGACCCCGTGTCCTCGGTTCCGGCACTTTCCTGTGACTCTTTAGGACTAAGGTCGACGTGTGGGCCTTTGGCTGTTGTAGTCAATTTCGATGTTGTCGGAACACACACAGGTTTGTCCACGTAGGAGCAGCCTGGTGATTCCCCTGGTTGAGTCAGTGCCGGTACTAGTAGATCCTGATGACGCCTCTAAATCTGGTCAGATGACACTTGAACTTGGAAAGACACCGGGCCTGTCTGGGAAACGACGGTCCCAAGTGGCCACTTGGACGATCTTCGATAGTCTCTTGCGTGGATGTTGTCACCCTCTGAAAGAGCGCGCTCATGACCAGGCCCTTTCGTTGGTTGTTTGAAGTGAGCTCTCCCCACTTTGTCGGAGATGGCGGGCCTGAGAAGATCCAGCCTTGTTCGTAGCTTTCTACGCATCATCAGATTGGCTGGAGAGTCAGTCCTTGGTCGTAGGGTGTGTCGTGTTCATGTAAAACAGAAGAAGTCTCGAGAGGTCGGTTGTCAAGTGATGCCTCCAACAAAGTTTTCTTTATGTGATTCTTCACGGTTTGTACGATTCGCTCTACCAATCTATTGGTTGATCGGTGATACAGAGCAGACGTCACAAATACGATGCCGTTTTTCTCGGTAAAAGCCTCGAACTCCTGCGATACAAACTTTGGACCATTGTCCGACAAAATAGTGCCAGGAAGTCCGAAACGTGCGAAGCACTGGTGCAGAAATCTAATTACTGCTTTGGTTGCCATGGTCTTCAGCACAAGCACCTCAGGCCATTTGGAGTGTGCATCGACCAGTACGTCTTGTAGAACATTTTTTTCATGAACGTTTCAAAGCATTCAAGGTCACTCTTGAATGCTTTGTGTCACCATTGATTAGCATATCCCGTGTTAGTTTGAACGTTCTGAAGTCGGCAAACCGCGCATTGTTACAAGCTGCGAGCGCGGTGTGACCGTTGACCATTGGACGCGGACGCGGACGGTTGGACAGTGTCCGGATAAGGTGTTTCGTTTTCCTGCCGACTTCGCATTTGACGAAGGTGTATGCTGCCTTTGTGCACGCGACGTTGAGTATTTCTGACATCTTGATTTGCGATTGTGTTGTATTCCAGCAATCTCAGATTGCAAGTTTGGAATTTTCTGTTCTCCTCCTGAGTACATTGGCCGGCCTGAAGCTTGTGTCAACGGACGTTCACCCTGTTTTTGCCGGTTTCTAACGTAATCGCCGTGACGCTTAAACCACTAAAGCTAAAGTTGTTTGCCTCGCAAATTGCGTTCTACAGAGCGGTTTCATGTTCGAACTTGTATGCAACATAGGTCATGTGTGATGTAGTAATAAACGTGGATAATTTAAAGCCTATCGCTTGCGTCCGTTTCTTCCCATTTTACGTTTTAGAAGGCAAATTTATCGAATTTTCAGTCTACTGCGTGTGAACTAAAATTGTTCTGTGAGTTTTCGGTGGCAATAATACTTGTCGCAAGAAATGTGTCACGCTTGTGTTGACTAGTGCCGAACTGGTCGTTCGATCGTATTTGCGGTGTGGAAGCGCCAGATATATTGCCATTGTGTACTCAAGTGTTTCCTATCGAATTGTCTTAATTTTATTGCGTAGTTTAATTTGCGTTCCACAGAGCGGTTGCAAGTTCGCATTTTTAGATATTGTGTTTGTGTGATGTCATAGCAAACATGTGGCTCGTTTAAAACAGATCACTTGTGTTCGTTCTTGCTGCCAATTTTCGTTTTACGTTTTTATCTATTACGCGCAAAAAAAAAAGTTTTTCGCATTGTCAGTTGTATTTGAAGACTCGTCGCGCCTGTGTTTGGCCCTAAATAAAATGTCGACTTGTCATTCGATCGCATTTGCGGTGTCGAAGCGCCCAATACAATGACAATGCGTACTAGGGGGCTTCCTTATGGAATTGGGTCTTTCGACAGCGGAGGTGGTCCAAGTTTATTTCATCGCACAAGCCGAACGGCTTTATTGATCGGGATCCCTTGGAAAGGATTTTACCGGAATGAATGTGTATCAAACATTAGGCTGGAATAAACTTCAAGTAAGCAAACCGAAAACAGACAAAACGTTCCGCTCGGATTAAACCTGACACTTGTTCACGCCCGATTTCAAATCCTGACTGGATCTAATATATTTCATTCTGGTCTTTACCTGAAATTTTTGTACGGGTGTGTGTAGCTATTCTTCTAGCTAATAAAACATGCGTGCATTAATAAAACCTTGGTAGCCTCAATTTCAGCACTGTTCCGAGGCTCTCGATCACTTCCCGCGTGATAAAAAGTTTCAAAGCGCGCCGTAATTTATAGATGACTTTATAAATAATAAAACTCATTCGTGTCAAAAAAAAAAAAAAACGCGTTGCTACAATGGTATATTCACGGGCGATGACTTCATTCGCATCAGCGCTATCCCGAGGCGACCGGCCCGACCTGATCGCCTCCAACCGTGACGTCATAGGAGGAGAGCTCCGGCATTTTCGCTAGATGGTGTTGATAGACTCAAACATCCGTTTGAATATTGTATCTGGTCATTTTCTCAATGTACTCAGTAGATTTTAATTATGTGTCCGCCACTTTCTTTACTCGAAACGAGACGCGATGACTAAATTTTTGCGATTCGCAAGAAGTATTGTGCAATATTTCAACGAGTCTCCTACGGTTTGTTCTTGAGTTCGAGATCAGAAACCTGAAAGCTACAAATCGAATCTGGTTCCACGAACTGCTTCCCGAAACGATATGAAAGTAACGGGGTCTTATTGAGCTTTCTCTTAGAAGTGCTTGGATCTATACTATCCTGTGATATAAACCCAAAACACCAATTATTGGTCATCTTAGAAGCACTCAAGCCAATGTAAAAGAAGGGCGGGGGTTATCCCATCTCATTGAAAGAACGGCGCTTACTTTTTTTGTCATGTGACCCATGTAGTCATTGAAGGCTAATGCCGTTCTCAACTCCCATAGGGTCAATTGTTTGGAAATTCCGATGCATCGTGGGTAATGTACATTCAAGTAGTTTTAGGAGCAAAGCTGTTGAGCAAAACATTGGCAGCGACCTTCGTCTAAAAAGTCCCATAATGCACGTAATGTAGTATTTATTATTTAAGGAGTCATCCCTTAAATTTTAAGTCTGACGTCATGGCGTCGAGTCATAACGCCAGTTGATGTCACGTGACGTGATCGCGTGATGTCACAGCGTCAAGTCGCGGTGTCATGTGACGACACCTCGAGTGGCATAACTTCATGTGACACCGTTATGTGACCTGACGTCGCATCACATGCCCCACGCGCACATTCCATGCCCTGCCATAAGACATGCGCAGGCGCACGGACGCGCGGACGAAAGAATTTCTGGAAATGGCTTCCGTTATACATTTTTTTTATGATCTAAGAACTTGTACGAAATCATTTTTTCCCTTCCTCTCGCAGTTGAGGAACGGTTATTAAACATACTACCGTAGCAATGCGCTAATTTGGTCACCCCCCTTAGGCTGTACAATATGTCGTTCGATGTTACGTGCTCTGCCTGTCAAAAACAAAAAAGCGCAGACGGTGGTGTTCGTGCTAATAATGGCGTCGCGCTAAGTATAAAGGTGGCACGCGCACGATGAGCGATTGGACAGATAAGGCGAGAAAAAGGACAAACTCGGGGGATCTCGGCCAGCTCTCCGAAAGAGGGAGGATTAGGGGAAGCCGTTGACCCGACCTGTCATCGGCAGAACGAGAGCACAGCTGCGAGAAGAGAACCAGACGTGAACCCCAGATTAGAACTGAGTCGGTCCACACCACCAGACAGGACGTGGCCACATGTGCTGACCACCCTAGTCGAACCCGCTGACAACAGCACAAGTGCAGAGCGAGCTCTCACTCCTTGTCAAGAACGACAATCTCGTGGGTATGAGATGCACATTACGAAAGAGTCGTGTGCTTTTGGTTTCTTTTCAGTTGTTTTTCCTTTTCCTTTGTTTTTGTTTTCATTTTGTGTTTTGATGTTTCTTTGTGTTTTGTGTGACACGTAATATACTAGGTTATTTTGATTTACCTACGCAAAATGCATAAGAAGTGTTGTTTATTTTATTGGTTTTGTGTCACCCTTGGTTGGACTATGTTTATTTAGATTTTTGACAATGCTCATCACGCAACCATCTTACTTGCCTACTTTTTTAGCAACTATAAAGTAACTGCAGTTATTCACTTCTTTTTACTAACGTGTGGATGTCTGCTTAGATCCCCGTACGGTCTCTGCCTTTCTGCACATGCAGCGAGACGACACAATGTGCTCTAAACTCCAATTCATAGCTTTCCTCTGCTGTCCGCCTGTCGGTAGCAGTGGAAACCTAAGATTCCACAGCTCCTTATTTATTTGTTAATTTTATTATTTATCTATTTAATATTTGTTCATTTATGTGTTTTATGATAGAAAATGCTCAGGAGTGTTTCTTTGGAATATTATATTATCGTTATTTTGGTCGCACTGTTTCTTATGCGTGACTCTTGGAACGATGCGATTGCTCTATTTTGAGTTCTAACGACGTACTCGAGATATAGTTTTCCTGTATAAATGTATTCATGAATTAATTGATTGTCCTGATCTCACATCAGCTATTAATACTCAAGATCAGAGTAGATCTTTGCGGATTTCTCTGGCTTTCCATGTTAATCAAATCATCTCAACCAGTCCCATGACCCGCATTCAACACTTGTATAATACCCTAGGCATATCAGATATTGATGTTTTTAATACAAATTTTCTGTCTTTGGAAACTAACCCGTGATTAATCTGTTGTGCATCATTATCAAGGCGTCAAGCTGTTCATGAGAACAGAAAACAAAGAAACGAAGGAATGAATAAATAATAAACTAAATAAAAGGTTGTCGAATCTTAGATTTCCTCTGCCACTGATAGGCGGGCAGGATTGGAAAGCTAAGAATCGGCTTTTACAGCATATACGTGTCGTCTCCGCGTGTGCGCAGAGGCGCAGAGACCGTACAGTGAAGTAAGCAGACATCTACACGTTAGTCAAAGTGACTAAATACCGTTACTTTATAGAGGGTCGTTTGATAGTGTGGTAAACATCGAAACAAACACATTTTATTAAAAATAAAATTTATATTTATAGAGGGTCGTTTGATAGTGTGGTAAACATCGAAACAAACACATTTTATTAAAAATAAAATTTATATTATTTCTAAACAAAGTTCTCACTCAGAGCTATAAACAATTAACCATTCCGTAAAATTCCAGGAGATCATGCAACGAGGGGAAGGGACCTATTGCTAAATTACCCTAGCATCAAGGAGAATTCTGGGAATGAATTTACACGCTCAGAATGCGCTCGCCTTCCCCGTATAAAAGGTTCGAAGTAAATAACCGAAATAAGGCGTTCACAAACGCGCGTGCAAGATGCCATTTGTTTAAGGCTTTTGCTTTAGAACAGTGACTTGCACAGACTCCATCACGTGCGGCGCGTATAACTATACACTCGCAGCATGCTCCCTGGTTCTTGGGTAGTTTATCAAAAGGTCTATTGCGGGGCTGTTCGGATGGACGCTATACTCCGTTTCACCTTACGTCCGGACGCAGCGGACGCTACCAGCTCTCCTAGCCAATCCCGTTCTGTGGACGTAGCCCGTGATACGCTTTCCGCGCGTCGCTGTGCCCCCTCTCTAAGGTCACGTGACACTCATACGGCTTTGGATTGGCTCCGATGGCTCGTAACATCCGCTGCGCTTGGACGTAAGGTGAAACGGAGTATAGTGCTGACTCGAACGCTTCGTGTATCCTGGTAGCGGCACGATTCATTCTTTCTCAGTATCGTTGGGAGAACAGAACACACAAAAAAATAAAGCGAACGGAAAAGAAGGTCATCAGATACTCTGTTTAGCTTTCTTTCTGCCTTCTCTGCGTTCTGAAATCACGAACTGTTAGACCAACGTCGACTTAGTCTTCGCATCTTGGATAATTTACGTGCCGTGTACATCTAAGCGTCACAATGCGTAAAGCAGACGCCGGGGGCGCTTAATATTTCCCTGATGTTTCCGGAAAGGTCTATTGCAAGCATGGCGCCCTAACTGATACCCCATGAGTGCAAGCACGTTCAGCTTGCGCATGAACATAACTTTGGCAAGCTTAAAACAGCCTGGGCTTGTTCGCACGAGCAGAGACATGGCGGCTGCCAGTTGCCTTGCTTGCAATTACATGCAATCGTCTATAGACGACGTGCGCGACCAAAAGCGTCACTGTGATCGGCATTCCACGATTGGCCAAAGGCTCACTATGACGTCTTGAGTAGGATGATTTCTGCCCTCATCGACGCAAATAAGAGCAAAGTCAGACTCTCCACCCTGACGTTGTTGATTTAGAAACGTGATGAGCTTCCTCCGCGCTTTTTACACACCATCAAACTTGACGCTTGCTACTAATAATCTCGGTCGTGATGTCGAAGATAGGAACAATAAGAGCTCGCCACCAAAACATCTCGTTTCCAGTACAATTAATCCAGCAAGGTTCCACTTTTTAATTCATTTGGGAGAAATGTTTTTTTAGAGGCTTTAAACTTTAGAGGCTTCAAAGGCCGGCTCGACTGGAAAGCCCAGCCGCTACTTAAAAAGATCCCCAACCCAGAGAGCTGGGAAGCTGTTCTTCTCTGCACCGACCTTAAGGTGCAGGAACAAGTCGTCCGACTGACCGAGGACGCCGCTGGAGTCCAAGGGATTCTGGCCGTAGCCTAAGGGGTGATTGGGAGGGGACCAGATGGGTCTGCGACCAATCGCTTAGTCTTTCTGGGCGCAATTAAAGGTTGCCTACTACTACTTCAAAATACGCATTGACGGCGGCGATGGCATTGACCCCGTAGGTATGACGTGACCGCTCCAAACAAACCGTTGCTGGGGCATTGTTATGGACGAATACATGGGACTGAATTTCGCTTCGAAATTCAGTCCCATGAATTTAAACGCCTAAAAATAATAGATAGAGGGAACAGAACGTAAGGGCGCAAGTGAGCTGGTGTAAATCAAACATTTTGTGAAAAACCCGAGACTGGGGTATTGACAGACGCCAAGAAAGAGAAGAAGAACGTCTCAAACGTTCTCTTTCTCTTTTTTGTCGTCGTCTGTCAATACCTCAGTCTCGGGTTTTTTCACAACAAAGATATAGGAAGCCTAGATTTCACACGACAGTAGTTTGCTGGGAGTCGGCTGTTTCTGAAATATTTGCGACAACAACTTTCGGTCCTAGAGACGTCTCTGCAGCTCCCTGCTGCAGACGACATACGCATGCCGAATGTACACGGAATGACTGAAGTATGCCGTCTGCAACAGTATGAATCGTTTACATAATGATACGATTTCGAGTTTGTAATTATTTGGAACATGGCACGCCTACGAAAACTCACCAAGGTTTTAAAAATATAATTGTATTTGCGTGCGATACGACTCTATCTGACGAAAATCGTCACGCACATGGAGGTCTGCTAGAAATACAGCGAGAGAAAGCATGTGTTTAGAACATGATATCAAAGCAGCATCGTGCCCTCTGTTTAATTTTGCAGTTGACGTGCGCTGTAACGAAGAAGCAATTGTTATTACTCTAACATGAGCAGTTTGAGACCCCAAACTTTGTTTTTGAGCCTCGCAATATGGGTGTGTGCTTTGTACTTTCTTGTAATAATCCCACCGAGAAAAAATTATACAGGTTCTTCAGTTTTTAGTATGACCCCAAATAGCGAAGGAGCTAGATAATTACATCGGTCAAGTTATATTTCCGCGTGCATGACCGTGAAAGAACGCTTCTTACATCTAGATGTTTCGTGTTAACTCTTAACCCCAAGTGTAAAAGATAAGGAGGCCGGAATGACCTTGCCTAATCAGTCTGGAACCTTCCAGGTCGAATGTTCGAGATGCCGAGTGTAGTATAGGGGGGTCCAAGTCACCAGCTAGGCTCGATATAAAATGGACCGCAAAAATCTACGCCTGCATGTAGCAATCTAATCTTTTCGTCAAAGGTGTATTTCACAGGTCGGTTTTTTCTTGTAAAATTACAAAGCCTAGTTCTCTTTCTGTAAAATATAAGGTCAAGATACTTGCCAGGCTCTACGGCGGGCAGCGACGCAGACGACAGAGGTTCAGTAGCGGGGTGTCTTTGGCGTTCGCACTGCTACATGCAGGCGTCGATTTTTACGGTCCATTTTAGATCGAGCCTGGTGACTTGGACCACCCTATAGATGAGGAGTCGAGCGTGAGCATTGCCGACTCACTCAGATTTTCCCGACGTCGAAGCACATTCACTTTGGCTCCAGCCAGCTGTCATGCCGCCGCCGCGACGTACTCTGTTGCAGTTTCGATGCCCTTCTTTTGTTTCTGGCACGAGTTCCCCAATGAAACCTCTATTTTCAGTTTACGTTCGTCGGGCCTTTTTCATCCGCGATATTTTTGGTGGAGGTGCGGGGTAAAGGAGAAAGCGTTATTTCTCGATCATGCACGTGGTGATCTATAGGGTGGTTCAAGTCACCAGGCTCGATCTAAAATGGACCGTAAAAATCGATGCCTGAACGTAGCCATCTAAACTTTTCGTTAAAGGTGTATTTCAGAGGTCGGTTTTCTTTTGTAAAATTACGAAGCGTTGATCTCTTTCTGTAAAAAATAGGGCCAAGAAACTTGCTAGGGTCTACGGCGGGCGGCGACTCAGACGACCAAGTCCAGTAGTGGGGTGTGTTTGGTGTTCGTATTGATAGATGGCGTCGGGAGCAGCGTCTGAAGGTGCAGTCGACCAGCGAAAGATAGTAGACGACACGCAGACGAAATCCTTTGGCAGCAAAAGCGCCGTCGTTATGCAGACGCGTTTTTTTACTTTAAGTTTTGCTTTTATTGTTCGCATTTATTTTTTAAGCGAAGGTACATTTCAAAAAGATTATATTCATTTTAATAAACCACGGTGGTCGCGAGCCGTTGCGATAAGGAGGTAGCGCCATCTATCAATAGGAACGCCAAACACACCCCGCTACTGGACCCGTGTCGTCTGCGTTGCTGCCCGCCGTAGACCCTGGCAAGTTTCTTGGCCTTATTTTTTACGGAAAGTGAGCTCCGCTTTGTAATTTCACAAGAAAAAACTGACCTGTGAATTACACCTTTGACGAAAATTTTAGAATTCTACGTGCAGGCGTCGATTTTTACGGTCCATTTTACATCGAGCCTGGTGACTTGAACCACCCCATACATATACATGTTACGGACAGTTCGTTTGATGTTTCAAATGTGCACTGAAGAACTGTGCTGTCAGAAATCCTTGAAATCTGTGCTGGCCTGCACATTGACCTTGATACACTTCACGTCGTCGTCGTACGTGATTTGACTTCAGAGTGTTTTCACCCTCTCAAATATTGCGGAAGCGAGCTCCAAGGGCACTCTACGCTTTCGAAATCCCACAGAGAGCTGACCCCGAGAATAGAAGTTTCGTCGATCGTCCCCAAGTTAATTCAACGCAGTCGCGCACTCTCTCAGAAAGAACCACTGAACCCGCGAAGTCATCGTGTCGTATGCTAGCAAGGCAGAATCGGTTGTGAAACTTTATTTCCGGCATTTGTCATCGCTTTATGGTACTGATACGATCGAAAAACTCTCCATGTATTCGATACTGAGAAGACACAATGCTTACAAAAAATTATTTACGTTTTCATCAGACAATTTCTAACCTCACGTCCAACCACCATGCATTTGTCCATAACGACGGCCATAGCTACGGTTTGTTTGGAGCGGAGTGCCATGTTGTGACGTCATCACTTAAGGGGCCTTTTTTCCACCATGCTAGATTTTCAAAGTTGAGAACAGGAAGTAGTCACAAGCAGAGTCCAAATAATAGGGTGGATGAGGAATCCATTTGTAGCCTAATTTGAGGAACATCGACATTTTAACGGTTCTTTAGATAAAAGCGCCGAATAAGACAAGGACGAAGAAGTGGAACGACACAAGGCGCACTCGCAACTGTTTATTTTTGAAAAGTACATGCATTTATAGGTCCCAGAACCCTGTTAGTCATGAGCGTGTCCCTCGCAATGCTTCTCTCAAATATTCAAACTCACTCATTGACAGGGCGAGTGACGCTTCACTTATGCACTCAACGCCCTTATCCCTAATTGCATACGCTTCGTGCACCTCTCTGCTTGTGCGGTCGCGATAACGAGCCAAAATCCTAATGTCATGTAGCACCGGCGAACACGGGCATCTATTACAATGAATGGCGAGATGGCCAATGTACATGGCAGCCGCATGCTCGCGTGGCAGCCGCATGCTCGCGGGCGCGGTCATTCACGCCTCTGCCCGTCTGGCCAATGTACACGGCGCCGCATGACAGGGGGATTTCGTATACAACTCCTGAGGCACACTCGGCAAATTTTGTTTTGAGCTTTTTGCTGCAAAGATCAGTCTGTTGATCGGGACAATTGATTTTATGGCAAAGTCGGACCATCCGATTGGGCGCTGAGAAAACCACAGGTACGTTGAAACGCTGGGCCACCTTCTTTAAATTATGTGACACTAAGTGTAGGTATGTAATAACCGCTGGCCTCATATTGGGTCTCTCGAGGGCGGGTTTGCCCGTTCCTTTTATCTTTTTTACCAGGCCTTCAGCAACCTCAGTTAAGCACCTTTGCGGAAAGCCGGCCTCTTGCAGTTCTGTGATCTGTCGCGCGAAACTTTCCTGAACTAAATGCTCGCAAGACTTCTTGAGAGCGGCCTCCAAGCACGTTTTGGCGATGCCCCTTTTTACTAACTTAGAGTGAGCCGACTCAAATGGTAGTATCGCTTTCTTGGATCTCGGCTCATACGCCCAACATATGTGGTCTTCTAAAAAACTGAGTTTAATGTCTAAAAATTGTAACGTCCCCTCAGTGGGTGTCTCAAAGGTAAAAGTCAAACCGTCCGCGCAAGCACCGAAGATACGCATAATCGCAGATACAGCATCTGCCAAGGATGCCTCAGGTGCCTCACTAAAAATAAGAAAATCATCGACGTATCGAAAAATCCTCTTTTTGCCATCGCATCTTAGCTTCTCTAGGATGGCGTTGTCGCAACTGCTTAAAAAAATGTCACACAGAACCGGCGCCACACGCGACCCAATGCAGATGCCCTTCTTCTGAACATAGAAGTCCCCTTCAAACGAAGCATACGTGTGCGTAAGATAAAAAGAAAGAAGTTCAAGAAAACTGTCAACGCTAACGCCACTGGAGGAACAAAACGTAACCTTTCCGTTTTTTTCGATACATTTCCTAACCAAGCTTGGGTTTGGGCTAGTTGGTTACTCATTGTATTTGTTCTGCGCTTCTCGGTGGATGTTAAGGACCTGTTCTACAACGTGCCACAGCAAGGAGTTCTGGGAGCGCTGGAAGAGAGCATCGATGCCCACGGCAATGTTCGATTCCAAAAACAGTGTGGGATGAGCGTAGGGGACTTCTTGGATCTCGTTCGGACTTACTTGCACTCCCTGCACGTCCGGTTTGAAGGCCAAGTGTACAAACAGAAAGATGGCATCTGTATAGGATCCTGTATTGCGCCAGCGCTATGTGACTTGTACCTAGCTAGGGGCAACCGCAGACTTCGGCCATTTTTAGATGAGTTAGGTGTTGTGAAGTGTTTCCGATACGTGGATGACTTTTTGCTGTGTTTTCAGAAGCACAAATTAACAGACTCCATTAGAGACAAGGTCATGAGCCGTTTCAGGGAGGTGCATGGCGGACTGGATTTCACATACGAACTCCCTGAGGGCGACAACTTGCAGTTCCTGGATGTCAACCTGACCATGGGGGAAGCTCATACATGTTGGATGTACAGGACGAGAGGGGAGAAGGGAATTTTACCTTATGATTCCGCCCACACTAAGCTAGTGAAGAGAAGTGTCGCCTCAGGGTGCTTGTCGCAGGCCATGAGAAAATCATGCCACCACAGGGTGAATGAAGGCCTGAGAAGGCAGATTGACCGGTTGGAAGGAAGTGGCTTTCCAAAAACATTTCTGGTAACGGTAGCAGAAATATGTCTAAACAAACTGAAAGACAACGGCAAAACCAAGGATAGGGTGGAGGAAAAGAAACCCGTAGTAGTTCTGCCCTACATCCACAATATCTCACATAGGCTCAAAAAGGTCGCAGCAAAACACGACGTCCGTGTAGCGTTATCTGCCCCTCATAAGCTGAAAGGTTTGTGTCAAAAGGTCAATAAATCTGGAGATCAAGCGAGGGGCGAAGTGAGGTGTCAAGTACAACACCGGAGCAAGTTTGTAGAGTGCGTTGAAGGCGTGGTCTACAAAATACCTTTATCATGCGGAAAATCTTATATAGGCCAAACGGGTAGGTGTTTAAATGAGAGGCTACGGGAACACAAATACGCGTGTGAGCAGTTGCAAGCCCCGGGGAATCTTGCAGCACATTGTAGTAGGTGCCCCTGCGATGCTTTATTTGGATCAACGTCTATCTTGGAAAGATCGAGTGAAAGGACGAAACGAGAAATTATGGAGGCCTTTTTCATGAAGTCAGGGAAGCATGGAACGTGTGTCAGTGAACCGTCGGTTTTCCTGAACAAAAAAGAAATTGACTTGCTAAAAAAGATGCCGCATCATGATGAGTAGCGGGCAAGTGTAGGGGCCGCCGCAGACAGCATCTAATCTTGAGATGACCCTTGCATGACTGTTTTGGATCTGTTTATGTCTTTCCCTTTGTACTTTTTCTTTTCTATGTGTTTTTTCTTTCATCCATGGTGTGGAAGGAAAAATAAACCAGTTGTTAGTTGCGCCTTCGTGTGTATGTGTAGTCCTTCTAGTCTCCTTTGTCCAAGTTCGTAAACCTTAGCAGCGCAGAACAAATACAATTTCCTAACCGCACAAAAGAGTGGCTCATGCGGTACGGAATAAAAAAGATCTTCAGCATCCACCGAAAAGGCACTTTGAAATTCCCGCGCTCCTTCCTCCAGAAATTTAATAACACTCTCCGAGTTTCGCACCAAAAAAGGATCGTACAGCTTCAATGTTGACAATTGCTTGCTGAGGAAGCTAGACAAGTGGACCTGCCAGGAGCCCCTTTCCGTTACAATCACTCTAAAAGGGTTCCCACTTTTGTGCGTTTTGGCAGAAAAGAAAATGTTCATATGTAGACCGGTGGCAGATTGCACGCTTTTTTGCAACCCCGCCAAGTTCAAATCACCACAAAGCTCCTTAGCGCGGGCCTTAAAGGGCCCATGAAACGAATTTTGGACTGCAATGAATCAATTTATATTGGTATTTTACTAATAGCACATCGTTCAGTGGGCCAAAAGAAAAAAAGTAGAAAGACAAAAGCCTGACTTTCGGTACGAAAATTGGAAAACCACAGCGGACTATTTCGTACCTCCTTCCCTTCGTAAGCTCGCTGCCTTTTCTCTGTGATACATCCGCGGACCCCGCAGCGCGTCATCGGGACCCCGCAGCGCGTCACCGGGCCCAAACGAACGTCGCACGACACCGGAGCTCACTTAATCCGTTCACCCCTAAGCTGACATTGTGGTGGAAGCTACGCGCTTGCCGGACCAATCAGCCGCCTCCCTTTCATCACCTGACCTCATTCTCTGCGCGTGGGTATGCGCGAGAGAGCGTGATCACGTGGCAAAAGTATGGCTGGCCCAACGAGCACGTAGCTTCCACAGCACTGTCAGCTTTGGGGTGAACGGGGTTGGAAAGCAACTTTTGTCTGAATTTTGAGCGACGGCTAATCTTCTAGGGGGAGAATGGCTGTATCCGGATTAGAGAAACGAGAGTCCGAGCAAGAGGTGACTCCCCCTTTCCGTCTTCTGGAACTGTTTGGTAGAATGCGCGATTTGTGAGTTGAGGAGGAAAGCTAAACAGGAAAAAGTTGGAAAAGCGTTTCATGACTCCTTTAACCTTAGACAAGGAACCCGGGCTCACTTTTTTGAAGTTCTTGAGGATTGCTTGTTGTGACCTTTCAGCAAACATGTCCCGCGTCCCAACCTCAAAGCCACCCTCCTTATCGGAAGTTAGCAGCTTCAGGTCGTTGTCCTTGAAGTAGTCGATGATGTGCATGTTATTCCATCCTTTCATCGATTGACCTGGCAGGCGCCGTAGAACGTCGACGCCATCCGCGACGCACCTTTCCTTGTCCTCAGGGGTGGCTTTTTCCGTCATCCCTCTCACCAAGGACAGCGTGGCTACAGGACGCAGTTTGGGTTCTTTTCAGAATTTTGGGCCTTTTCCCAAGGCTGCCTTGATGTTTGGTGGCAGGACCGCACCTCCGAGAAGAGACACCTGTGGTTGTCGTATGTTGCCGCGTTTTTGGGCTCTTGGTATCGACGCTCTTGCCTGCTGCCACAAAACTTCAGTGTACTCAGCTGCTGTCCGCAGGTGACCCTTGTAGGCCCTCTCCGCTGCCTGCGTCGCAACACCACCGTAGTAGCAACGAATCCTCAAGCAGTCTCTGTATCTTTCTACCTGTTTCCAAGATTCGGAGCGTAGAATTCCCAATATAAGGCCAGCGGTTATTCCATACCTACACTTAGTGTCACATAATTTAAAGAAGGTGGCCCAGCGTTTCAACGTACCTGTGGTTTTCTCAGCGCCCAATCGGATGGTCCGACTTTGCCATAAAATCAATTGTCCCGATCAACAGACTGATCTTTGCAGCAAAAAGCACAAAACAGAATTCGCCGAGTGTGCCTCAGGAGTTGTATACGAAATCCCCCTGTCATTCGGCGCCGTGTACATTGGCCACACGGGCAGATGCGTGAATGACCGCGCCCGCGAGCATGCGGCTGCCACGAAGCCCGTCTGGCCATCTCGCCATTCATTGTAATAGATACCCGTGTTCGCCGGTGCTACATGACATTAGGAATTTGGCTCGTTATCGCGACCGCACAAGCAGAGAGGTGCACGAAGCGTATGCAATTAGGGATAAGGGCGTTGAGTGCATAAGTGAAGCGTCACTCGCCCTGTCAAAGAGTGAGTTTGAATATTTGAGAGAAGCATTGCGAGGGACACGCTCATGACTAACAGGGTTCTGGAACCTATAGACCGGCACGCGGTCCTGATGTCACTCAGCTGCGGTGGCGCTGTTGACGGCACTGCGCAGGCGCAGACGCTTCACTTCGCGCGCATTCGGTTTCTGCGCACGCGCAGTGCCCACACCATGGTGTGGGCAAAGAGGGCTCGTTTGTAAAGGGGTATTCACACGAGGGAGAAATCCCGGGGATTTCTCCCCGGCACGTGAAACCCACGAAGAAAACGTCAGGCTTTGCGATGTGCAAAAGCCTCGCGTTTTCAACGCGTGAGGCGCGCGTGCCGGGGAGAAATCCCCGGTATTTCTCTCTCGTGTGAATACCCCTACAGCGTGCGGTCTATAAATGCATGTACTTTTCAAAAATAAACAGTTGCGAGTGCGCCTTGCGTCGTTCCACTTCTTCGTCCTTGTCTTATTCGGCGCTTCTATTTAAAGAACTATGAACCAACTGGCCCAACTTTCCACTTTGCGACATTTTAACCCTCGATTTGAGACGTGGCGCGTTGTCTTGGTGAAAGAGCACATTTTATGCGCGAATCTTGGCTTTTTTTTTTTATTTAGCTCTTTTGGCTAAAGGTCCAATAATGTTGTACAATAGGCTCCTGTTACTTTTTTACATTTCTCCAAGAAGTAAGTTAAGATGATTCTGTGAGTCTCCCAGAAAACAGTGGTCATCACGTTTCCAGTCGACAAAACGGCCCTAGCCCTCTTCGCTAGCTCACGTTCGCCTGTCATTGTCCACTTTTTGTTGCTTTGACTCAGGTGGGTACTGCTGACCCGATTTTTATTCACGTTCAAGAATAGGCGTAGGAAGTCCCGCTGATTTCGAATAAACATCGCCAAACACCGCATTGAAGTGCTGTCTCCATTACGTTGATGGTTTCACAGTTTGGTCAATGGGAGGAGCAGGTGGAGCCAGGGCGTGCACGAGACGCAGATAGAAGGCCTGACCTACTTTCTTGGCCAACCAGAAGCCGAAAACAATCCCCTAGCGGTGGTTGCGAGAAATAATTTTAATAAGTGCGTAAGAGTTATATGGAACAACTCTTCATGGTTAAAAATATAGTGCACGTAATGTTTCGACTATGGTCGTGCAAAAAGATGTAAGAATCGAATGTGCCACTTGAACTTCTTTTTTGCTCGGTCGGAGTCTGACCACTCGGACGGCATTTTTACGTCCCTCGGTGCCTGGCGTACGGATCACATCGATCGATTTTTCATAACCGCGATCGAAAAATTGCGTGCACTATATTTTCAATCACCGAGAGTTACTCTGACGCACTTACTAATTTTGTTTACCGCGACCACCACCAGGGCATTATTCGCGTCTTCTGGCTGGCCTCATTCGAATCTGTGAAGACGCCCTGGAACACGCCCAGCCCGCTCAAGGCCAATGGCGCCTCCTCACTTGACTCCTATACTTCCAAACGAATGGCCAAACTCTCTCAATATACGATTCTGGTCGACAGACAGCAATAGGGGTATTTCCTGGCGGCCATAGCTGTGTGTGTGACTGCTGAGCGCGTGCTGACGGCGAACCAGTTTGTTTTCAACGTGCACTCTGCATGGTCAAGATTGCCGGTCTTATGAGCCTATTCGCGACTCTAGCAAAACGAATGGCACCTAGCGGGAAAACACTGAACTGGCCGGAACAGGTCCCTTCGCGATTTCTGCTCGTCTCTTCTGGCTTCCGTGTTTACGTGTTGCCAGTGGTTTGCGCGACAGAACAGTTCTGCCGGTGGCTGTGTCGTAACCGTGGTATCGCCTTGTGACCCAGGGTGCTTTGCACGCGACCTATGTGACCGCGTGAGCCAGACATTCTGCGTTTATCAACGTTCATCAGCACCGTGAAAGGACAGTGGGCAGTCCTTTCCTCGTTTCCTCGAAGAAAGTCCAGCCTCTGGAAGTTCGCTTACCCCAACACATCGCCGCAGGTTCGAAACGTGGAAGATAAAACGCGGGGGAACCAATTTTGAGTCCAATGCTTTCTTGCTGGTGCCCCAGCGTTGCGCGTTGAGCTGGCACATGGCACGGCACGACCTGGATTCGACCGCAATATTTTCCCAATAGTGGCGTCCCCTATAGATTGCTGGAGTCGCGAATTAATGTAAGCTCGTTCTGAGCATGCGCTCTAAACATCGCGCTCAGATATGGCGTCTAGCGGTCCAAGCAAGCGTGACGCCACCCTAACTGTAGTTCACAAAAGGCAGGCGCACTGCACGAGAGAGATCTTTTGTCGTCTCGTCGTGCAGACCTGCAACAGGTTTGTCGCGCGTGCTGTAAGGCTCCCACGATGCATGCCGGCAGCGATGGCGCGACAAAACAGGCTGGTGGGATCGGCCTATTCCGGCACACATCGCGCGCGCACTTTTGCCATGTGCAATTGTATGTTCAGGACATTGCGTATGCTTGATAATTTGTGATGCCCGGAGCGCACTTCAACTTGCAGGGTAGACAACGTTTAAACTCCTCTATCCAGAAATGCAGTCTTCAATCATTAAGGCCCCAGTAAACTTAATCCAACTCGTCTTTGAGCCGTCGTGCTCTTTGTGAAATGAAAAGGTCTGTTCACTGCACGAAACGACTTTTTCCCACTTTGTGGCCGCTGTAATTTCGCCCATTTACAAAATCTGTCGAACGGGAGCAACGCGTCACTTCTGGCTAAAATCTGACCTGAGTTAGTTTGAGGAGTGGTAATTGCAAGTTTTGACTTCACCAAATAAACAGAGGCGCATTTCACATGTATTTACCGAACTTGTCAAAAGGCCTCTGTATTTTACTTGCCACTGAGGTTCAAAGGGAAGGCGTTATTTTATTCTAAAAGTATCGAGAGTTACCCTCTTCGTTGCTTTTCAAGTTAGAGTAACGCCAATCTAGAAAATAGATAACCAATAAAAATATTAATGAATTCGAAAAATTGTGACCGAAGAAACCTTGTTTCTTTTCAGGGTTGCGAGGGGCAATTATTAGCAACAGTGCGGTTGAGTCGACGTGTTGAGTCACGGCCTCTTGTTTGTTGGAACCCGAAACTCGAGGGGCGATGGCTCAGCAAAAGATTCGGTTATACTGTTCAGCTTAGTGTATTACTACTTCGCTCGTTTGTGTATCTGACATATTTGAATTATGAATAAAACACGGGCCCAGTCGCGTGGATAACCACGTTGACGCTCGCCTGAAAAACGTAACCAAATACGCTTACTTTTTTTCCGCTGAAAAAGAAGCTCAAATTTCTTAATAGCTCTTGTTGGGAAGCAAGTAACAAATTCGCTGCCTTGTTAGAGAAAACGGCAGCGAGTCACAACAAACGGCGTTAGTTGTAACGCGTTAGGCAGAAGTCAGCTTGATGTGGATTTTGTTGATAATCGATGCAATGTCTAGCAACGCAACATGCAGAGCGCCGCATTTCCGGCTCTAAACGCGTGCCGGAGTAGGCAGGCCCATTGCACGAGCAGGAATAGTTGGCGAAATCGATTCCCTAGCAGCGTGAAAGTCGAAAAGTGCACCGTCATCGGCAGACGCTCTGCGCTCCTCAGGATAGTCCGCTGCTTCGAGCGGACCCGTCTCCCGGGAGCAAAGGTAACGGCATTTGGCGTACGCAGAAACAAACAGCATTCCGTTCGGAGAAATGCCACAGACGAGGCCTCGCAGGGCAAGGCCAACTTCCCGGCACGTGTTGGTGCACCGAGAGGCGCTTGTTTGTTTGTATGAGTTTATTTGAGACAGCCTTACAGAAAGTTTTAGGGGGCATGGCTAAAGGCATTTGAAGTGCCTGACGAGGCCACGCCACCCTTTTTGGCAACAGCAGTAGCAAAACAAGAGACGGAAGAGTGGCATGCTTTCACTAATATACAGTAACAAACAAATACAAAAGACAACAAATAAGAAACAACCAGTGGTGTGCGAACAGACGTGGGCCAGTTAACTATAACATTATATTTTGCTTCAATAGATCTTTAGAATATTACACTTTTGTTGTCCCATCACATGCATTTATCATTTGAGAAGTTTAGGACGTATGTTGCGTTGTTTTATTCATCCGTAAATAAAATCTCTTTCACACTTTTCCTATAACTAAGGGGTGACCTGACACTATTTAGAAAGTCTAAAATCGTTGGGTGTTGGTTCAAAATATCTGGTATCTGAAAACTTAGCGTCTGATCTCCATAATTTGTCCGTGAAAGAAATTTCATTATTACATTTTGTCTTAAATTGTACGGGCTAATTTTCACGGGGTACTTCGCATGGAACAACAATTTGTCAGTATGAAGTTTCCACCAGATCTCGAGGAATAGCTTATATTTGTGAAGATCTCTTAAGCTTAATATTTGGTATGCTCTAATGTAGAGGCGCTTGTTTTGTTCCTGCACCGAGGGGGAAAATAACACGCTGTCTGGCGTGTTTTCTTTTATTCTCCCGTTGTTATTACTGTTCGTGCGTGTATGTTTGTTTGTGTTTTCATATGCGTCATCATGTGTACGGCCTTGCCATAGAGCTGCGAAATCGGTCTTCATGATTGCAGGATCGCTCTCTCAGAAATTTCATGGTATATTAGCTGTATGGCAATAACCCCTGATCATTATTAATTTGCATTTTTATACCCCTGCTTCACAGACACTTAAAAGATATTTGATATCTAATGCGGAGAGGCAGTCGTCTGCTTCTTGCGCGGGGTTTCGGTGAGGTCAGAACGACACCGAGTTGTGATTGACTTTGATTGAAGGGATAGTGGGTAGACCTCAATACTAGATGCCTTGAGGTCTACCCAATTTTTTTTTTTTCAATCAGTCAATAAGAGCTAGGTGCTCTGACATCATCGCACCTTTGTGCAAGAATGCAGACGAACTTACGCTCTGACATTCACGCTAAATAGTATTTACTCCCAACGGAGTTCGTGAAACTCCTTCAAACCTTTAGATACTCTTCGTTTCCAATGGACGTCCGCAGAACACGAACCACTCCGTTTGTCACTGAGACCGCCTGTTCATTATAGGAGAGGAATCGCACTTCTCAGCGGTTGAGCTGATCATTAGAGGGCCATGATTAAATTGCGGCGAAGAATACACTCAAGGACTTCTGTGAGTCCGAAGCGAGAATGATTGTGGATCGGTTCAGCAACTTGAAGATTTCACTCGGATGTATAGTTTCCCGGTGAATATGAACTGAAACAGTCCTTCATGCTTCTCTGGCGTACCTGGACGTTTTTGGGAGGGCAGTGGTTTGAAAAGGTGAGCGGCGTTTGGCAACTTCCGGTTCCTTAGGAAATTTTGTTTCACTATTGACCAACGAGGGCAATGAGCTGCAATCCTGTGCAAGCATAATTCTGAAACCTCCACACTAGTTTTCAGAACCATGCTTAGACAGGCTTGCAGATCATCCTCGTCGTTTGTCAACAGCCAAACAAAATTTTATAAAGAACCGGAAGTTACCAAACGCTGCTCACCCCTATCTCACAAATGTCTGCAGTACAGCCCAAGGTACAGGCGCGTGATCCTAGTTTAGCAAAATGCTTTTGTTTGTACGAGGACGCGTGCGTTGGAGGCGTTTTCCAAAGCCACGCGCTCGTGCGCGTGCCTTTATCTGCACTGCAGATGTCTGTGAGACAGAATATAGAAATAGAATGCGAAGTTGAGGCCCCATACTTTGGACTATGTGACAAATTGAAAGTTAATAGAGCTTGTAAAAACCGCAGACGCAAAAGAAAAAAAAATAGCTGGATCGAGTATTTTGGCTTAGATTGTCCGCAAGAGTAGATAAAAAAATCTAAACAGTTGAACATCATTGCCTAGATGCTTCAGCCATACAATAAGGAAAAACACGAAAGTTTTATAAAAATAAAGTTCACGGACTACACATTTTGTCTAAAAGGTGACTTTACTGGTTCAGTTAGATCTATATTTTGCCTCCAGAATCTCGCTATTTTCCCGCAGTGCTCTAACAATGTGGAAACACGAGGGTAAAAAAGGGAGCCAGGCGGACAGCTAATGGACGCACATAGATCAGACACAGGGTTCGGATGAAAGCTTCGGGCAGCGGCGAAGCACCGATCAGTCGCGGGATATAGCGTGAAAGCCCCGTGGAGATAGGTCAGGGAACGGCCCAGACTCCTCCCCTCTGGTAAAACTTGGTCCCCGTTCACTTTCGAAAACGACGGCGCGCGTGGGTGCCTCCTCGAAAAATGACCTTTTTGCGTCCGGTAAACGTCGCCAACAGCCATTTCTTCATCCTTCGTGATCGAAGGGCTTTCGCCAAAGTGAAAAGCTGCCCTGGACATTCGTAGAGCTCAGACTTGTACGTACGGCGTTACAAGTAACGCGTTGCCTGAAACTCGTTGCTTTCCTTGGCGTAATGTCTGCGTTACAGCAAAGTGGTCATTTGGGGTAGTTGATTCATAGCTCAAAAAGTAAAAAAAGCGCCGAAAACAACAAAGAACAAGACGAAGTAAGGTGAAACCAGGCACCTTATGTTGTCTTACTTCGTCTTATACTTTGTTGCTTTCGGCGCTTTTATACTTTTAGACTGGTTACGTTTTGGGACAACGTCGAGCAACGCATTTTAGTTACTTTCCTGATACTTAGTAACGGTATTTAGTTTTGTTATCTGGGATTGGTGTACAGCATCAACTTTGAACATTTCTTTCATCATGTGCGGTATTTTGGTCACGATTCAGCTGTGCCAAAGAGGCAAACGAGTACTGACATTCGGAGGACAGTATGGCCGTTATGATTGCTGGACAAGTGTTCTCCGTCGTATGGTTACTAACAAGTGAAAGAAGACTGAGAGAGCATGCAGTCTGGGTAAATCCTACATATCACTAAAACCGGAGACAAACAAAAAAAAAGAAGAAGACCGTAAGGAGAAACAACATCTCTAACGCAGTAAAAAAATTCAATCGACATCGATTTCCTTTTACATGTACACACGTCTGCCGGCAATGGTGTGCGTGTCCCTTTGATCATGTTAGACAAGCGATCTCGTACCTTTTTGTGTTTTTTTTTAGTTGCAAGGTTAGTTTTTCTTTGTTTAACTTTTTTTTTTCCTAAATTGCTTTTTTTTTTTTCAGTAGTTCTGGAGAGCGCCTTGCGAGCTTGGTGAAGTGTAAAGATGTCTTCTATTCGGGACACAGGGAGGGCGCTGCGTGCGGAATGAGGCCTCTTGGTCCCTTTCGTTGGCGTTATGGGGGCTTGAGTGTGTGCGGGGTTTGTAAATTGCTCGACGAAGGCCTTGCTTTGGCCTCCTTGTTGGTAAACTGAGATACTGACCTCGTTATGGGTCTTTAAGCATTCATCGGGTCTTTTTTGCTACTCCTTTTATTGACCTCAGATTTTAGGTATGTTTATTCATAATAATTGCCCATTGCGGGCAGCAAGGAAAATCAACTACATTTGTTAGGTTCCCCTATCTTTGGGTCATTATGTTTTTATGTCGTATCCTCATTGTCTAGATTTAAGTAGACTAAAAGTTGTGTTATCTTGAAAGGTAAGAGAAGTGTAACGGTTTCCTTTTAAGAGGATATCACATTGTGATATCCTCTTAAAAGCTATTGTGATATTTTTCTAAATGGATATTGCGATTGATAAAACTTGTCATCGCCAGACATCCAGGTGACACGCGACATAGTGTATCATGGGGCACTCTTCCACTCGACGTGACGTCACTTGACCTCATGACTTAACACCAAAGTCACGTGACCATGTCGCGTGACGTAACATGAGACTGTAACTTGGCTCCATGATAACACAGGTCAATTAGAGTGTGCCAAGAATAAAGCTTAATGAACACCCACCATTTCTCACACACAGCATTCTTGCATGGCGGGTTCATCGACAGATGGAAATGCAGCTGCCCATCGTTTTAATCGTGTTTCGAGACTGTAAGACCCTAACAACGTAATTGGTTGGATGCGGTCATAGATGGTTTCGCGAACAAACGCTAAAACGTTATGCAAGGAGCAAACAAAAATGAAAGCATTTTTTAACGACGGTAATACTATATACTAATACCAAATAACAATAACGCTGGCGCAAAAAAAAAAATCAAT
Organism: Ixodes persulcatus; assembly: GCA_013358835.2. Lineage (NCBI taxonomy): Eukaryota > Metazoa > Arthropoda > Arachnida > Ixodida > Ixodidae > Ixodes > Ixodes persulcatus. The sequence goes on along the minus strand of JABSTQ010009964.1, from coordinate 122,967 downwards.
TTAAATTTTGTTTTGCAGTACTTACCCAAACATGCAGCGGAAAAGTCAATTCTGAGTGAGTAGAAATTGAGATCCGGCATACTACATCGCACGCGTGTCAGTGCTATTTCACATTTTGGTCACTCACAGAAATCAGTGTTTCAAAAATATTGGAGATTGTGGTTTCTGATAGCTTATGGCAAAGACCGAAAAACGGGGATGTTGTGCATTGTAGTCGTAATGTTTTGCTCTATTTAATACTGTAAAATAGAAGCAAGACCACTCCGACACGACGTCAAAAGAATGTTTACTTTATGGTTTTTCATTGGTTACGCATCTTTTCTGGTTAATGAATTAGCAACAATATTGCGTACATGCGTCGTTTTGAAGCGAGTTTGTAAATACCTTGATAAGATAGGCAGATAGGCAGAGTTTGGTGTTTTAGTGGCTCGACGGTTTTATGTTTCTTCCCATTAAAAGTGAGTTGTAAGTCAGCACTTGCCGTGTCCACTCCTTCTACCTGACCTTCGTCTTTCTTGCGTTATTTTTTTTTTTGTTAGTAATTCCTGGTTACTCATCGATAATGTAATATCAGAACGTAGAGACCGATGCTTCGAATAACACGTTATCTCGACGCGAATCGGAAAGGAACAGGTTGCCTTCGCCTCCCTCCAAGCTTAAAAAGAGGCAAAGAAATGAAGTTTAGAGGAGGACCCAACGGGACAACCGAGTACCATCATGCCCGAGCCCCGTTCGAAATTGGGAGCGGCAATCCTTTGCAAAAGGGCAGCAAAGAGCGCCTTTCAGAGCTGAGATTACCATCGAACTCGGTAGGGGCGAGCCTCTGTTTAGTTTCCGGGAGGAGATAGTGGACTGGAGTTTGGCGGAAGTTTCGGCAGCGCTGTTCGCTCCGAAATGAAGCCGCCACGCGAAGCGCAGGTGGTCATCAAAGGGCCGCTGGTCAGCTCATTTCTGGCTTCGGAGTTGGCCGCTAAGCCAAGCTGGAAGTGTGTGTGTGTGGGGGGGGGGGAGAAGGGAGGGGGGCAGTGGCCGTTTGGTACTTCAATTAGCGGCCCCGCTGGGATGCCCCGGATTTCTTTGCGCGCTGCGAAGCTGAGCGCGTATGGCGTTCCCTCCGTTCCGACGGATCAGGGAGAGTACCGGGAGGGAGAGCCGAGCCCCAGGGGATTCCCGTTTGCATCTCCAACTCGAAAGTAGAACGTCTCTTTTTATTTTCTTTGCTGGGATGCCGACTGCCTTGACACACCGTGAATACGCCGTACAAGAGACATTCTGAAAACACGGTCTGAGGCGTGTTTTTTTCCTCGTATGAAAGGTCTGTCACATTGGTCATAGAAGAACTGCAGATATGTTCGAAGCGTACTGTACATGAAACAAACATCTTTGGAACGTGTTTAAAGCGTGTCCCCAGATACTCCTGTCCTCATGTATGCATCGAACACCATGCCTTTTGTACGATGTATGGGCAGTGTGACTGCCGCTTTTTATTACGGCCATCCAGATCAACCCAGAAACACTGCAATATCAAAATCGCTAACACTATTTTCTGTTGCGAATAAAAGATACGAAATGTAATTGAATGACAAAAGAAGAATCCAACTTGGAAGTCGCGACCGCTCGGCCGAGACTGCTGAGTGACATCGAGTCGAATAGAGACTGGAAGACTTACAGCCTCTTTCCTTGGCAAATAGCGAGCGCTCGGCTCGCGTTGTTTGCCAAGGGATGAGGCGAAGTTCGCTCGCACCTCGCTCGCACCCCTCGCGAGGTGCGAGCAAACTTTTCGTGTGCCGCTCGTAGATCTGGAGCCGGTGGAGCGCTCGCCGAGCGCCTAACCGATCCGTGGGGTAAGTGGCGGAGCGCGTCGAGCGATCCGGAGAAGTTCTCTGCGCAGCCTTTTTCGGGGGAGTTTGAGCCGTAGTCGCTATTAACATTTCGGTTTCGATATGAGCCACGAAAGTGATTGCGCCAACAGTACTCGACTATAGATAATTAGAATATCGGAGGAATGCGGTGCTGTTACATTCCTAGTTACGAGCTCTTCGAAGGTCGGCGAAGCGAAATGACGCGGTTGAGGCGATGCGAGAGGTGTTGGCGTTCCCGCCAAACAGCCGGAGTTGCGTTCAAGATGTGTAAAAGACACTCTTACCAGGGTGTGCGCTTATTATTCCACAGGAAAGGTAGGTCGATCGGTTGAGGCAATAAATACGAACCGCGTTCATCCAGCACGATAGCTTTCGTGCTGTACGCGGGGCTGGCGAGACCTCGGAGGGCGGCGGAGGTGGAGAGAACAACCGGAACCGCGTCATAATGCGGACCGCAAGTATGGTGCCTGGAACGCCTGGAACGCGTCTCCGACTGGTGTGTTTACCGCGTCCAAAAAAGTGGTCCCTCGATTTCCGCCTGATGACGTCATAGAAGTGTCATGCTGTCGCCGGTCGCCACCCTGGCGGTGTCCCAGCAGCTGTGGTGGATGTAGCAGACGCCTGTTCTGCTGCAGGTCGCTCATCACTTCGGCAGTCCACGGAAGCTTTAGCAGCAGGAAGTTGGGACGCCTGGGACGCCGTGACGACAACGACACTCGCGTTCGCTTGTGCCAACGTTACTAGATTACCTCAGTTGTGGAACTCCCGCGGAGGGGGTACCCCCCCTCACTCACTTCAATCCGCCTGGAGCAGAGCCGTTTATTGAGAGAATTTGGCCATACATTGGTTTGAATAGGCGAGCATCTCGGGGCCAACCACAGGCCGCGAAACAGCCCCTAGCGGTGGTCGTGTGCTCTAAATTTGTGACACGACTATAATTCGTTTCACCTTATGTGCGAGCGAAGCCAAAACTGGAAGCGCGAGCACGGAAGCTCCGTGCGTTCAGGCTCTGCTCGAGCGCGCGAGCTGGGGAGAAATGCAAAAAGCGCTGGTCTCGCGCTTCTAGCTTTGGCTTCGCTCGCAGATAAAGTGAAACGAAGTATAATTTGAGCCATGCCGAGCGGAACTCCGCGTCTCAAGACGCTTGCGCACCCCACCCTTTGCACTGCTTTCTTTCAGCCAGTCTCAGGACGCTGTTCTAGCAGTGCAGACAAAGGCATGGGCACGAGCGTGTGGCTTTGGAAAGTGCCTCCTATGCACGGGGTCTCGTACAAACAAAAGCGTTTCGCTAAGCTAGGCTCACGCGCCTGTGCCTTTGTCTTCACTGCAGACATTTGTGAGATGGAGTAGACTTCTCCTGATTGGTCGACGCTGTCACAAATTTAGTTTACGCTCTAAGCGTGGGGGGAATATTCGGCGCTGGCGGCGGTCTTTGCTCCGCCTATTGGCCAAAATCTCCCAATACACGGCTCTGGCCTGGAGGCGTTCGAAGCGCCATCTATATTTTCGTTTCATAACTGTGCATTCTAAAGAGCACAGCTGAAGCGCCAAATGGCGAACACAACGCCGCCATTTCTCATGCAGCGGTCACTCAACTGCACATGACATCTATTTTGGCTTCAATCGGCCATTTCGGAGCCGAAACAGATACAGTGGAAAGGGTTTCAGGGGTGCCACCCCCGTATCCCCAGCGGACGCGGCTCGACACACCACCGAAGTTAAAATGCGCCTAGGTCGGGACGCGCTACCTGAAATCCCCGCTGAGGCATGGTTGTATAAAAACAATATTAATAGACCGATCTCACCAGGCGTTGCGCGACGCCACCGCTGCCGCAGTGCATGCTGGTACCTGTAGTTCTCCCCAGTTTTCCGGCCGCGTCAATGCGCATTGTACGCCCGCCCGGCGTTTGGAAATTTTCGGGTTAGCACGAGACGTTTAGCCGGGTGTTTACTCATGGTTTTCAATGGGTGGCTTCACCCGTTGTATGCCACGGTGCTACAATAACAGAACCAGGCAAAAAGGCCTAGGATATTATGTCTTCCCGAAAGAAAGCAGCACGGCAAAGAAAGGTAAACAGAGCCGGACAGAGCGGCAGGAAAAATAGCGTTTTTCCATTTGTTTCGCGATTTGCTTCATAATTTATATCCATCTATTGTACGTCAGCTAAAAAGGGTAAGATTACAGGGCACGAAGCACACAGCGTGCCGAAGTGTTCCGTACGTTGGAATCTCTCTGAGCATTCGCTTAGTAACGGTCTATCCGTTGGTTTATCTCCACTAAGTTTGGTGAGGCCGTTTTGAATACACTTTTTGCTCAATTAATTTTGGTGGTTATAACTGTTAATGTGACGACATGTTTAAGCACAACTGTGCTTCAAAAGATCAGGACAATCACTCAAAAAAAAAAAAAGCAGCGATTCTTGATATGAATCACTTGAAATAAAACAACTTTTTTCGGAAGCGGTTTTCATTTTTTCTTCATACAAAACGTAAAAAAAAACACCACATAATGCAATTAGAAGTGCAACACTTACCGGCAGAAATAACACAACGAGCCTAACCTATTTGTGGTGGTCTGTTAGGCTGGCGCTACTGATCCAGAAAAAAGCTTCCAACGTCGGGCGACTTTAGCGTTCGGAGCTTGCGCAAACAAAACGAAACTGAATAGAAACTGTACACGAAAAATCATCTTCACCCCAAGTTTTCAGGTATCTTGCATGGTTGCTTCTTTTTGAGAGATGACAATGTTACGCCGCATCAGGCATGGCTTTTCTGTAGATCAGTTCTTTTCTGTGTGCAGGCTTCTCCCCGCAGTTCATCTGTACCCTGTGATAGATGCGACGGAATTTCTGGATAACAGATTGTTAAATAACGATTTGTTATGCTAAGAGTCTTTTTGTGCCCTAATAATTGACACTGGAGGTTTTTGTGCGCTAACAAGGCAGTCATTTTACACGGCGAGCTACTTAGGAGAATTTGTTTGTGTGGGCACAGAAACAGATTTGTGTGGACTCTGAAGACTATACCACTACCCTGTGTGTGGACTATTGTCCGGAAAATACGGCACTTAACAGAACGGTGCACACTGCACGCCGGGCATTTCCAGGTATAATTTGTAATGACCAGGTTGCAGGCCAGCAGTCGACCAGTCTTTACTAGCGACTGCAGAACCACTTGATGTGTGTTTTTTTCTAGAGTGTTCGTGTTGAATGTTTCTTTATTGGTATGGATCTTCGTACTGGGTCACCCGGCTTTGATGTCAGTTGTGAACTTTTAGATGGTTCCCCCCTCAAACCTGTACAAAAAGGCTGATGAGGTTTTTCTGAAAAATATTCTTTGTAACACGTCCTGAAACAAGTGCAAAAATAATTTTCATGGTCTTCTCTTTCTGTTTTTTATGTAAAGAAACTATTTTTTTATGGTTATCTTCGTGGCCAAAATAAAAGTTTTAATATTTGTTATTTGCTGCCTTCTGTTGGTTGTCCTTTTTTTCCTGTTCCGTGACAGTTTTATATTTCATATTGGGATTGTACATGGTTACCTCGTTACCTGTCTGTCCAGAAATTGCAAATGAATTTAAGCGTGCTTTTGAGGTGTTGAATCCACAGCTCAAACGCCCAAGTAAATTCTAAATTAGCAACCTTAACCAAATTTAAAATTGTAATTATACTTGAGGAAGAAAACGAGAAGGACGTACCGGACAACCATAGTTGGAAGTTTGTGAGATGTCCCTCGTTTTCTTTCTCAAAAGTTTAATTATCTCTTGCCAACCCGCTCGTTTTGTCCTTAAAATTTTAGTTAGTCACGACAGCCTAGGTGGCGCAAGCTACCGCATAATACAGTTAAAAGCACTAATATTAGTTATCCATTCATTTAACTACTAGTATTCTGTGACTCTATCCATGTTGAAAAACGAAACCGAAAGCATTCAAACAGGAAGTCGAGAAAAAGTTCACGGCGGCCGCTAGGAACGCTGGTAGTCAAGTGGGCCGCTGGGGTCAATGGGAGTGGCCACTTTTTACGTTCTACTATATTACTCTATGGCGGCGCTTCGAGCGACTCCGGGCGAGTCGTGGTGAGTGAGGGGGGGTACTGTTCGTGCATGCAGCGTCTATGAAGAGTTCCGTAACTGAGTTAATCTAATAACGTTGGCTTGTGCTTTCCGCCAGCATTTCTACGACCACCCGCCAGGATCGCGACAGGCTACAGCATGACACTCTGGCTACTGTGACGTCATTTGTTGCCACTTCGGGACCACTTTTGATGTATGGGTGGGATAGGACACTAAACACACCAGTCGGAGACGCGCTCCAGGCACCATACCGCAAGTTCGTCTGCTTCTTGCATAGGGGTTGCGATGATGACAGAACGTAGAGCTCTTATTGGCTGATTGAAAAAAAAAAATAGTGGCTAGACCTCAAGGCATCTAGCGTAGAGGTCTACCCCTCTATCATTTCAATCAAAGCCAATCAGATGTAGGCGTCGTTCTGACGTCACCGCAACTCCTGCGCAAGAAGCAGACGACTTGCTCTCCGCATTAGCTGCAGTGGCGTCTGTGCAGCGGAAATGCCAGCGGGCAGAGCTTACAGAGCAGCTGCGTCTGCTGCATTGTTTACCCCTGAGGGCCGTCTCTCTGTCGCTCCACCACCGAGAAAGGAGGCTGCGCAGTCCCAAATCTGCGAACGCTCGCTATTGGCCAGGAGAAGCGGATATTAGAAATAAAAGCTCAAGTTGCTCAATCTGTGTAATTGCAAAGCTTGTGTATCTAACGCTGGCTGCTGTTTGCGCGTCTTTCTGTCGACTTCTGCTGCCCACCTGCTTTGTTTACACAGTGGCAATGTAATTTAGAAAATACTTCGTTTCATCAAAATTACCAGTAAACGGCATACCCACAGTAAAGTTGTCAACAAGGACGGCATTCGCCGTCATATTTCACAACGAAACTTAGAAATAAAGATTCACTTTCCAGTTATGCTCAGTTATGCTCCGTTATATTCCTCGAAACATGTAGCACATAAAACCAATTTACTTCAAAAAAAGAAGAAAAGATAAAGGTATTTTCGTAACGTATTGTTTGTTGTCCCCATTTCTTTGGTCCGTCGTCTTCAGTTTAAATTTTGTGTTGCGTACTCGCGTCGAGATGTTTAGGAGTGTTGCATTTATCGCCTTCGGTTTACATTCTGCGCAAAGTACTCGTGTCGAGACGTCTAGGAGTGTTGGCGAGGTGCAGTTTCGTTTAAATCTCAGTTAGAATAGTTCTTTATTGTTAATTTATTTTGTTCCTGCAGCATCTTCAGGCATTATCTCAGGTAACGAACAAACGTAAAAAATCACGCTTCCATATATGCGGCCCAATTAATCTTACAAGGCAGAGCATTCCATTCCTAATGGGTTTAGCAAAATAATAAATCCCTAGCCAAGGAGCTCTCGTATTTTATTAATGTGGTCTTTTCTTCTTGTGGAATGTAGAAACTAATTGACACGCTATTAATGCCAATGGTTCTATAATAGATACTGTATGAAAACTTTAAACGAAATCTTTCTGTCGGAGCTTCAATAAATGTCATCCTAGTTATTTTATAGTATCAACGACAATTGAGGAATGGTCGTATCGTCCTATACTCCGTATCACTAGTTGCGTGCAGTACAGGCGAAAGCAATGTCAGGCGAAGGCAGAAAGGGCAAGCACTAGGAAGGCTGGGGAGGGTGGGAGAAACCTCCTCTTCTCTCTAGCGTTCCTGGTGCTCTCCCTTTCTCCCCTCGCCCTCCAATGCCATCCTCTCCCGTCCCGCCTTACTAGTGTTCACTTTTTATCTCTTCGCCTGGCGTTGCCTTCGCCTGCACTGCACGCAACTAGTGACACGCAGTATGGGACGAAGCATGAAACTTAGTTTTACATACTCTCTGGTTTTTTATACGATCTTTTTTATAATGGTCATAGCTGTGCAAGCATACCCTAACAAACTTCTTTTGCAGTTTGAATTGATATTTTTTTGTTTTGGCGCAGAAATCTAAAAGCCCTGTCACACTGAGGCAAGAGTTGAACAACTTTATCCGGCAACACGAGGAAATCGTGTTGCCGGCGACCCTGTCACATCGCGGCAACAACAACAGTCGGGCAACGTGGTTCTGACAAACGGCAACCGTGTTGTGCGACAACAATGTCACACCGCGCTGACGACGGGGACAACACGGGTACAGTGGCACGGGGAACACTCCGCCATCTTGAATATTAAAGACTTGAGCGTGTTGGTGATCTACATTGACTTAAAACAAACGAAACACACAAGAGGACGAAACAGACGACACAGCTGTTTTGTTTGTTTCGTCCTCTTGTGTGTTTCTTTCGTTTTAAGTCATCTTGATTGTTTACCTTCGTTCGTGTGCGGCGCGGCGTCGCTGGAAATGTGACTCTGCAAAGTGCTAGTGCGTTCGAAGGGCCGGAAATTACGATGGGGCGACATCAACCAGTGACTGTGATTAGAAAACTTGACACGGGGAGTATTTTCCACCCCTTATTTTATCAAAATGTTCTTCATTCGCTGACAAAGCAGATAACCCTAACCAAGGAAAGTGAAATCGCTGATATATGTTCGGGATTTACGCCACCCGGTATGAAGTGTTTCTGTCCGGTTCTTTCTTTCATGCAATTCATATTTTTACCGTAAAATTGAGTAAGCACTGGCAGTACCCGAAAGCGTCTTTTGTCAGGTGGTGTTGAGCTGAACTGACAGCGTTTCAAAACTGCGACACCGACACGATCGGCCTTCATAACAATCAGTGGAATTAACTTTTCAACGCTTTTACCTACCGCCTGCTATGTGATCGCTTCATTCCCCAAAACGTCCTGGGTATTTTTTAAACAAATCAGAGGACAGATTCACGAAACGATCTTACGCCAAAAATGTGCGTAAGACAAAACGTAAGAACAAATTCGTATTCTCGAAACGAAATTATCGTAAGTTTTGCGTAGGTTACGACGAAATCCTACGACAGCTCCGAAGCTGTCTTACGCACTTTTTACGATCAAATCCGCATGGCCGACAGCGTCGCTCAGTTACTTGGTCGCGACGACCAACTGAAGTTTATTTTTCTACGTGCTCTTCTCGCGCGTCCCGACTTCAAGCAGCAAGGAAAAAGTAAAATACTTGAAACAGACCACGACGAACAAGAACGCTGGATCCACAAACACCCGGGAAAAGCTCCAACTGCCACGATTCCACCGACCCCGACCAAGCGAGCTCGGCAGAATATAGGCCTAGCAGGCACTCCGACTCGGCGCAGCGTTGCTCCGACGGTCCTTGGCCAAGACCGTCTGCCCATGACCGGCTGGCGTGCTGAAGGGAATATGTCCGTGTGACCCTTGTGGACCCTTCCCGTATTATAGTTTGATCGCTGACCTCAATTTTAGATTAAGAGGTCAATCTCCTCCCCTTGTCATCTCCTTGTTTTCCGAGGCAGCGGTGACGAACGCTGTCGACAAAAAGGGACTCTCATCGATTCTATCTCCTTGTTTTGTTAGATATAGAGCTCAAATAAACGCCGTATGGATTACCTTCGTAACACGGTATGTACACTTTGTTATTAGTATGCCATTTTTATTCTGACACGACTGCACGTCACTGTCGAGCTATAACAGTTTGTGGAAACTACGCGATGCCGGTCCAACCTTTCTTTGCCGAGTGTCACGTCAGTATCAAGTTGCAACCGTAAAAGATCGGTCCCGAAGCGCTTACCAAGACGCGGTCCAACAGCGCGAATCCAGCACTTCGATCAAACGCGTGCGTCCGCTCCGAGTGTGAACAGGTATTTACGCGGCTCTTGCTGACACTCGTAGTTCAAACGTATATTTTTTTTTAACGTCGGATTGCTCCTGCATCTTCGAGGCCGCGAAAAACGCCGCGGCGATTTGTTTCCACCTACGTCGCTTTGCAAACGACTGGCACGGGCCGTCTTTTAGCAACTATGACAGTTGTGTTGACTTCGTAGCGATCGAGTTCGTAGCAGTCAACGGAGGCGGTTACGCATCCCGGCCTCGGCATTCGGGCGCGTTTAAATTGTGTTAGCGTCGACATATCACTGCACGGACACGAACCCCAGACAAGCGGTGGCTGAAAGGCCGCCTGCTCCGAACTGCTCCGAACCATGCCGAGCTCTCTGATTGGTTGTTCGTGCTGCCGAAGATGGCGTCGCCATAGCAACAGCATCGGTAAGTTCTAGTTCTTCCGTACGAGAACGTCGCTTTCCTCCTCTCACTTAAGAACGCGTTCGTGAATACCGATTTCTCCTCTTCTTACGATGTTCTTAACTTACGAACTTCTTAGCTAAGTTGTCGTAAACTAAGAAGCTTTTGGTGAATCTGGCCTCTGGTGTCTGGTAGCGGCTGTTTCCAAGTTCCAAGCATCAACAATCATGATCAGAGTGGTCGTCTTAATGCTTCGCCTTTTTTAATCTTCGCTTTCCTGGATTATTTTTTATTATACTTGATCAGCGGGTGAGTAGGCAGGCCATTTTATTTCACTAGGAGTAATATGAACTGGTCTCTCGACGGTTCTAATTTCAACACCAGTCTGAACGTTCACGACCCTATCTGTGACCATTTCGACAATAGCTTTACGTAATTACACATTAAAAACATTCATAAAAATATTTTAGCTGCATCACAGCCTTAATTAACTATTAACTAACGTTTTACAAGCCTTTATTTGAGTAAGACGTTTTTGATAGGGAACTAGCTCTGCCATCCAAGCTTTCTGTGTTGTCGTGTTGCCGGCCGGAAATTCGCTCAGCCAGCGATCAGGGCAACACACGTTGTCCAACACAAGTTGCTGCAGTTTTTGTTGCCGAAAGTTGTCATACCGAGGCAACATTTTAGTTGTCGTTCATGTTGTGCTGCTGTTGCGTGATGTGACAGGTTTGTCGGACAACACGGGGAGTGAGCAACAAGTTGCCCGACCGTTGGACAACGTGTTGTGTTGCTGTTGCCGTCGTGTTGCCTCAGTGTGACAGGACCTTAAGTGCTCACCCGGCCTTGTGCTGCTGTTGCGTGATGTGACAGGTTTGTCGGACAACACGGGGAGTGAGCAACAAGTTGCCCGACCGTTGGACAACGTGTTGTGTTGCTGTTGCCGTCGTGTTGCCTCAGTGTGACAGGACCTTAAGTGCTCACCCGGCCCTCATGACAAACATTGTCTGTGTCGTTCTGTGTGAGGTCAACTGAAAGCATGTCTGCTAGATAATGAAATGTTTGTGCTTTCAGTACTTCCTCATTGAATTGAGACTGAGTGCATATTTTATTCTTATTTTATTGAGTAAACATAACGTGGATACTTTTTATAATGCCGAGATTAATCTTTCTTTTAGTAGACCTTCATCCCCTATTGAAAAACAAAAGCTGGAAGAAGGTCATGTTTTTAAGCCGCGGTCACACGGCTAGTGCATCACACAAAAGACACGGTGTTCGCTGCAAACATGATGGTAGCATTACTTGTGGACATGCGTCAAGCGTGTTCGAAGTATGTTTGCTCCATACACCTTGTGGCATCGTTAGACTTTATACTACGCCCGGTTCGATCAAGCCACGCTCCAGTCGTTCCTAAGGAAGTCACACAACACAGCAAGTCCAATCGAACAGTTCACTCACTCACATTCTGTCGCCCCAGATCCCGTTCTCCTCTGGTGGCGGCTGCAGCTGAAGGGTTCCCTCCATGAAGTTTTCTATCAAGACCCTATACCCAAGATTCGACACTCTCTCTACACAAGAAATTCAATGTAGCCTCCTGATAAAGACCCCATAAAAACTGTCCCTCAAAGACTCCTAACTCAAGACCCTAACTGAAGACAGCCAAATCAAGACTGTCCAGACCCCCGCCCGCTATCTCATAATATAGCCAGCCCGACCCCATTGTCCCCCGCCTCCTCTCGCTCATGTCGTGGTCGGGATGAGACTGATTCAACTGCGTAGGTTTATTCTAGCATAGTGATACAGTTGCGAGTAGCGCCGTGTCTGGTCGCGATCTCGTGGAGAGAAGGTCCGCTCGCGGAAGTGGTGGGCAGAGTCCAGGGTCACCCGGCGGCGGTGGCGATGATGGTGATCTCCCGACACCTCCCCCACTATGAAGGAACAACACTCACACTTCACCAAGCGGTGGGGTGTACGGCTCACTCGTTCACTCCTTGTGACGGTGGGTGTCAAAGACTGTTGCAGGTGTCCTCTTGTTCGCCGTGTAATGCCAGTCGTCGTCTGTACCACGTAGGAACCGGGGTTGAGGCTCTGGCCCTACAATGTGGCCGTGAGACGCTACTCCTGCAAAATTTTGACTGCAGTCCCTGTCGAAAGGGTGTCGAGCTCACGCGTTCTGCGATGCCTGCCATATTGTTGGCGCATCTTCTTGTATAAGGCATTTCTGGAGCGAAAGTCGGTGGTATTCCAGTGAGGTTGGAGAGATTCGGGCTTTACTGGCACGTCTGTTCGCAGTCTTCGTCCCATGAATAGCTTCGCTGGTGTGTACTCTTCAATTCCTGGGATCGCACGCTGGGCCAACAACGCTTTGAGGGTGTTTGTTGATTTTCGGAGCGGTTGCTTAGCCGTTTGGACGGTCCTCTCGGCCTTCCCGTTGCTCAGTGGGTAGTACGGGCTTGACGCCATTTTTTTCAGGGACACTGTGAATTCGCAAGAGGTGGGTTGCGGTCCGTTGTCTGTCCGGAGAATTCTCGGCGTTCCATACAGTGCAAACATTGGGTCGAGGACGGCGATGGTGTCCCTGGTTGTCTTTGTCCTCAGAGGTTCCACCTCGAAGAACCTTGAATAGAAATCGACAGCAACCAAGTAGTTACTGCCTTTGTGGACAAAATATTTCATGACGACGACTTCCCGTGGATAGTTTGGCAGTGGAGTCGCCCAAAACGAAGCTTGACCTGATTTACAGTGGTCTTGACAAAAGCCCCGTCTGTCAAGACCACTAGAAACCAGGTCAAGCTCCACATCGACACCTTCGGATGAAGGTGCCGATGTGGAGGCCAATGCCTGGCCACCAGGCTGAATCTCGTCCTCTGGCATGGCATTTGGACACACCCTGGTGACCATGTGTGAAGCTTCTCCGGGATTTCAAAGCGTAGGGCTTCCGATATGAAGAGTCAATTGCCCTAGAACAACAGGCCGTCTATTGTGGCTAGTTCATCAAAGACTTCGTAGAACTGGCGAACTTCTTCAGGAAGCGTAATTTTACCCGGCCATGCTCGGAGGTTGCACTCGATTACACCCTTCTTACTACAAGAAACCAACGGCAAGCGGCTGCCCATTGCCTACGCATAGCGCTCCCTCACTGAGACGGAGCGGCGCTACGCTCAAATCCAAAAAGAAGCGCTGAATACCCGTGAGGAAAGTGAAGCTTTCCAACTTCATTAACATAGATGTTGAAAAGGAGAGGTCCAAAAATAGATCCCCGGGATACACCGAACCTAAGTGTCAATGACTTACCCTTAGCGTCACCAATCTTTACTAGCTGTTGAATCGGTCAGGAAGTCCTGGAATGGGCCTCTGAAACCCAAGTGCTCTAACTTATGTGAAAGCAACCCGTGATCAACTGTATCAAAAGCCTTTTTGAGGTCTAGAAAAAGAGTGAGCACAAAACTGTTACAATCAATATATTCATGGACGTGATCGGACAGGTCATCGAATAATGATTACGTGCCCGTGTTTTGAAAGCCGTACTGGGATCTACAAAGTAAAGAGTACTTTTCACAGAAAGACGTCATTGTTTTGAAGACTAACGTTTTCATGATTAGAGATACCACTGATAAAATAGAAATGGGCCTATAATTCAACATAATCCTTTAGAGCCCAGCCTGTTTCCGGTTTGAGCGACGTCGGCGTAACCGCGCGCGTTGCATTATTGGACGTTTCCCTGCTGAAGCTAGCGGGAAATTTTCCCGCTAAATTTAGCGGGGAAAATTACGTCACGACTTCGTGTCACGTCACCCATTAACGAATTCAGCGGCAGGAAGAGAGGAGAAGGAGAGGGTATGGAGGAGGAGGAGGAGGGACATACCCTCCCCTTCGTACCCTTCCCTCTTCCTCCTCAAGAGCTGCGCTCTGGTTTCGCATTACAGAGATTTGTAAACATCTTTCATTTTTTATTTGCTTTTAAAAGGTGAGCCTTACAACTGCAACTTCTAGGCCGCTGGGAATTCTACCCGTTAAAATGTATTAGTTGATTAATTTCAGCTGTTCGTCACTTGCGTAAAAGGCACAGTGTACATGATCCCTTTCTCCTGCGGGCGCTCCTATATTGGGCAAACGGGGCGATGCTTGGACATCCGACTCAGGAAACACCACAGCTCCCTGAAAGGGATTGCAGATTCGCATCTAGTAATGCAATGTCGAAATTGCGGGTGTGAACCGAGGTGCTCCAACACCACAGTATTCCTTGAACACCAAGACCAAACATGTAACGAAATTAAGGAAACCAACTACATAACAAAAATTAGACCCTCATGCGTAAGGCAACCTTCACTGACTCTGACGAACAGTGAGATTCATTTTTTTTTTGTATCCTGGTTAGCACATGGAGTGGAAAACGAAGAAGAAAGAACTGGGGCAAAATCCACCGTAAGCCCTGTTCCTGCGCGAACACTGTGCCATCTACACATTCCAATAAAAAAAAAGGTGTTAGTCAGCGCTTGTCCTGTGTAGTCCTTCCTTTTTGTCCTTGTCCCTTTCGTGCTGTTTTTTTTTTTTTTTACGATGAACTCATACAAACTTGCCCAAATGTCCGTTCTAATAGGACACGTGCCTGGAAAAGTGATGTTGGCTTTGGCACAGGAGACGTTGGAGGAGTCAACAAGTATTCACACCGGCGGAGAGTGTGGGCTTCGTCACCGGGTACGTGGAGGCAAAGCCAAAGATCTAAACAGTATGTATTAACCATGTTGAGTTAACCTGAAATTGGGGTAGAGAAGAAACATCAAAACGTAGAAGGGACAGAAAATAGACAGGACGACGTCTCAAACTCAGCTAACTCGTTTATTTAGTCCACCTCCTTATATAGTCTCAATCTCAAGGTCATCACACCAACACAAAAGGACGAAGTCTATATAGTTCAGGCGCCACAGTCTCCATCACACAATGCAAGGACGTTGACAACCTTTACAGGTCGACGCGATAAGGAAACGTCCATCCACCTTCAAACTTGAACAAAAGGATCTCTTCCCCTACTATTCTAACACAGTTCATACTTCTGAATCATAACACGGCCTCTCCACATAAAAAAAAAAACACTGAAACGGTAGTTGGGCCAATACACGTAGAAAACCAAACAAAGCAAAAATGTTTTACAGGTTTTTGGAAAATCACAAGCAGGTCGCACTTCAAACAACCTAAATGGCAAATTAACACAAAAATAAATTTTTAGAAAGCTTTTTCAATTGCTTCCAAACTGTAGTGAAGCCTGACTTATGCAGTTGCCTAGAGACTTTATCCGCACGGTCTCCCTTACTACTCTCTTTACATCGTTCCTCTCTTTGTGTATCGATTTCCGTCTCCGACCAGAGCGCCGTGTAGTTGTTACATTCATGAATATGTTTTGCTATTTCCGAGTTTTGTGCATTGTTCTTGACATTTCTTTTATGTTCGTTTAATCTGTCATTTATGCAGCGTGACGTCTGTCCTACATACTTAAATCGACACTCCAATGGTATCTCATACACAATACCAGTCTCGCAACATACCGATTTTCCCGATGAACCTTTTTGCACTCACTCACACCTGTTCGAAATGGCATCTGTTTACTTAATCTAAAATCTGAACTAAAGACCGTGTCTACTCCAAACTGCCTCGCACATGCCTTCAGGTTGTGAGAGATATCATGAAAATATGGGATTACAGCAAAGCGGTTCCTTGATTTCTGTTCGGTTTCTCTCCTGCCTTTAATAAACAATTCTAATTGCCGTTTTATAAAACTGTCATCATAACCTACACTAATCAACCTTTTCCCCTGCCTTTCTACTGATTCAGTGATATTACGGACACATGACCTTTCTAACACGTTCCTGACCAATGACTTTACAATCCCAGCCTTTACGGTCTTCGAATGACAACTCATTCTTGGCAAAACCGGTTTCGAATTTTCTTTGCCATATTCCCAACATAACCCTCGATTTACGTGAATACGTAAATCGAGAAACTGCAGAACATCATCCTCCGGTTTTTCTACTGTAAACTTGAATTCTGGAGCAGTTGACCTTATCACACCTTCTATGGTTTCTGTTAGACCTTCCGTAAACGTGCATATTAAGATGTCATCTACATATCTTCTCACTATTGCCGTACCCGGGAACAACCCATGTAGATTATCGTGCTCTCCACGATAATCTACAGGCAGAAGTAAACTTCTGCTAAAATCGGTGCGACGGATGTCCCTATACAAACACCTTCTTTTTGTATATACTTTCTTCCTTCGCACTCCACTACCGTTGACTTCAGATAAACCTCCAAAATTGTTAAGAAACTTTCTACCGATAAACCTGAGCCCGATTGGAACTTAACGAGATTCAGCTACAATGCCGCCCTCAATCTCTGCATTAACCGGGTGAGGATGAGTCTCCAAACTGTCAATCAATTCATTTGAATTTCTAAGTGATAATGAATTATCTAAGCATGCATAACCCAACCCCCTTTGTAGAAATTTTGATACCGCTTTCTGCCATGTCCCACTCTCATTGATGACCGCACGAAGGGGCATTTCAGGCTTATGGTCTTTTAGGAAAAACTTGATACCCAATGTTTGAATCCATTGCACTTGTGATACATTTTGCTACATCCTTCAATTCATCCTCATTCTGTACTGAACAAATGTTTCTCTTCAACTTTCCAATGTTCCCTACCCATTCCGAAAACAAGGTATCCATTGCCGTTTCTGTTGTTTTTTTCTTGAATACTGGCATAGGTAAAACTGCAAACCGTCCGCACTTATCTGTTTCTAACAATTTTAAGGACTTCGTTTGCAACTCCCTCTTAACCGCATTGACTTCTCTGAAATTGTTTTTGTCCTTTGGGTGCGTTACATTCATTACTTTTTTCATCCTACTGATTGCATGGTCTATAAAAGCGACCTTTTCTTCTGGGTTAACCATTCTGGAAACAGTAGGAATGAGAATTGGGTACAAGTTAATTCTCCTAAAAATGGTCCTATGTCCATCGCGTCCGCACTTTATTTAAGCCCGTGTTTCACCCGGGTAGCAAAAAAAGAAATCGAGGTGAGCTTTTGTCCGGGTTTGTCAAAAAATGGGTGAGCTTTTGTCCGGGTCTGTCAAAACACGGGTGAGCTTTTGTCCGGTGAGCTTTTGTCCGGTGAGCTTCTGTCCGGTGAGCTTTTGTCCGGTGAGCTTTTGTCCGGTTACCTGGAAGACAACACGTCAATCCTCGAAGGCTTCAAATTCAGAAAACACTGCGGTGCCTTAGCTAAAACTTCCTCCGTCCTAGGTGATAATGCTGCGCCACATGAATTGACAACAGACTGCCGGGGCTCACACCATACAACAGATCGAAACCACGATTTCGGACTCCCATTAACATGAGACTTCAAGTCTTTGATACTGTCTAGGACATGCCTTCGCTTCACATTCCATAGTCGGTCAAACAGAGTTCTTCTGGTGCTGCTCCATTGAACATGGTTAATATTCACCAGCTCGCCTGCACCCATACGATCTTTTCTACAGTATGGAGGCTCACTACTTAGAGTTAGGTAAACCAGATCTGAAAAGTACTTGAAGTAAAGTACAAAATAAATTAGAGGTTGTGTGCTTCAAGTAAAGTAGTAAGTCCACTCGGCACAATGTACTTGAGTAAAGTACTATCAATAAAACGTACTTTCAAAGTACAAAGCAAGTAGTTTTTAACATAATAGTTTATGATGCCCTTTTATTTTCTTATTCAGTGTATGTGTGTGTTTTAACTGGTATGCATTGCCTCAAGAGTAATCCTGGGTGCATCAGATATTTTCGAAAATTGCGCCAATTTCAGAAGTGCGTCCGACTTCTGAATTCGGCGCCGCTTTCAATGGCTTGCACCCAAGAGGGTTAAACGCACTAAGAGAGAGCATGACGTAATTTCCGTAGCTTCCGCAAGCAACCCTCTCGTGGAGGAATGTCCTCTCATAATATTAGGCAGTTTTAGTGGATCGTGCGTAAAAGCTTTGCGTACGCAATCGAATTGTGGATCAGAAGTGCGTATGCGCAGAACGTTCTGCGCACGTGTACTTCTGAACCGCAATTTCATTGCGTACGATCCACTAAAACTTTTTTATTTTTAACCTCCTCCTTTACTCTGACCGAGCGAGAATAGCGAGAGGTCGAAATACTGTGGGAAAGCCGCCCCCAGTACAAACGGAGCGATGCGGCGTCTGCTCGTGTTTCTGTTGAGGGTATATCCCTCTCAGTATTTCTTGATAGGTTACAAAGCATTATTTAGGGATACAACGTGAACAATACGAAATTTGGAGAATGCACCTTAAAGTCGGAAGTTGTACTTTCCTCGGAAAGCACCAAAGAAAACATGTACTTTAAGTGAAGTACAAGTACGTACTCAGGGAATGTAGTTCAAGGAAAGTATAGAGATTTCTTACACCATAATTCGAACCCTGAGACAAGGAGAAATAAAATGACGTACACGACGACACCAAATCTCAAACGCAGCTGAGTTTATTCGCAGGGGGGAGAACAATTTATAGCTGTCCACACAGACAGGAAAGAGGGAAGACAAAAAGACATTGCCGCCGCAATGTTGGCGGAACTGAGCCGGATTGACTAACCTCCACTCAGACACTATACACCACCAGCAGACAACCGCCGACACGTTACCCAACAGGTTTGACACGCGCTTTTTTGAGTGTCAAACTTACCGATTTAGCACATATCAAATCACGGCTTTGCACGATGATGACCTGACGCATGATCGTCGGGCAGGCCAAATACCGAACAGAGTTCCTTTGTGCGGCGATGTGCGCTGATTTTCTGGAACATCGTCGAGCGACACTATGTTTCAGAGCAGACGCGGAACGGGGCGTCGCTGTATCTTTACTTTCCGCCTCCACATCAATCACTTCGGCGAGCTGGCGGTGCCCGCAACTTTGCTTCCTTATTCTAGTGCGCTCTAGCCGGGGTGACGATGGCTCGGGTACACCTAGTGCGCTTCTCAGGGTCAATCGAACAACCCCAGCAGCACCCCGAATGCAGTGCAGAAAAGTCACACCAAGCGAGCTGAGGTTACTAATGTATCGACTTCGAGCAATACCACCTCGATCCGACAAGGCCTGCTTACTCTCCCAAATGACGTCACACGAAGAACCGATAACGGGCAGCGATGCGGTTGATTCGGTTTCTATCTCACATTTGTTAGCATACTTGAGTAACTCTGTTGGCGCGGCCAATTGCCAGTAGTGTCCGGATATCTACAGTTATATTTAGCTCTGCGGCGATGGAAGAGTGAGAAGGCCTTGTTCTAGGTGCTGTTGCTCCGAGACTGCCGGCTGCACTTGATGCACTTTATTTTCCCCGGCGCAACGATCTTGGCCAAACGAACGCGTTCACGCCTTCTCGCTGTACCATGCTCACATATGTTCCCTGCCAGTGCAGGGAAAGCTTCGCGCTTGGCCCACGAATCAGCGCATGGCACTCCATCACCTGACCACGCTCTTTGCGCGCATCGACACGCGAACGCGGAGGCCACGTGGCGCGGCGAAGCCGTCGTTTGATTCGTCGAGCCAGCGCGTAGCTCCGATGGCACTGTGTACACTAGTAGGGCGCGAACAGAGCGTCGAAGGAGTCGTTTCCCGAAGATGGCGTTCCTCTAACGGCGACGACGGGTTCCGGTTCCGGGAGATAGGCGGCTGGTGCCCGTTCCTGTCTGCTTATCTACACACCGGAACTGGGCGACCGGAAGTTGGGCGCCTTCGTCTTGGCAAGTCCGAGCAGTGATACCACGCGGCATGTCCCGCTCGCGTCACTGTGGGTGGTGCCGTAAACACGCTGACGTGAACTCTCGGCTAGTTTGTCAGAAGGACTGCCCGTTGTTGAGGGGACACCGAAGGCAATTATACGATTACGAAAAAAACACACAAAAAAAGGCCAATTTTCAGACGTTATTTTTTTTATCGTGATTTTACAGGCACGATTACAGCCCGAAACAAAATATTCCATCAGTTTCCTCCAGTCCTCGTCAAGTGATTGCGCAACAGTTGGTCGACTCTAACGATACATCTCGAGTTATTGTTCGCGAGCAGATGGAACTACGAAAGGCCTTTTGTCCAGCTCGTTCTCCACGGAGCTTGGTGTTTAACCAACACAGGTCCTAAGCACTGGATTTTCTTCCTTGATCGCGCGCCGGGCACAGACTGAGTGCTATGTCATGATTCGGCTGACACGATAGTGTTGTATTGGGGCTGCTCTTACTCAACACGAGTTCCAGACAAACTCTGAAGTAGTGTCCGGCTGCTTGAGCCGAGCGCTGCGTCATCAATATAAAAATATAATTATTGTTATTATTGTTGCTCTTTGCTTATTTTGGAGTAAAGGGAAAGGAGGAAGCCATAGTAGGTGTGGGGCTCCAATACGGGGCAACTCGCTACTCGGCGTTTTGGGAGTGGGATACATAGAAGAAAAGGAGGAGAAAAATGACATTATACAAGTTTGAACATCCGATGCTCTGTACTCTAAAAGCGAGCGGGTGCTTATATATCTGGGTTGGTGAGAAAAAAAAAAAAAAAACAACAACAACGAGCAGAAAGATTGCACTCCAAACCATCGCATAGGGAGCCGAGATGGCAAGATCCATAAGTGCGCCTTGGAAGCTGCAACCTCGGCTCCGCACTACAAGTCGGGAATGTAGCCGTGCTTCCTATTCACTCGCATACGTAAATTTAAATGTTAAATACTCGTCACCAATATACCATTCTTTGGGGTTGATTTGGTGACTTTATCCTATTATTTAGCTTGATGCTGCAATTAACTATGCAACCCGAAGACAGTCAAGATACCGACCCGGGCACATGTATTAGTTTCTTTTCTGTGCCTGTGAAAGAAAAAGGCGTTCAGAAAGGCAACTGTCACGGAGATACCGAAAAAAGGCACGAGAGGTTTTTCAACCATTCCCTGCGTTCCGTTGCCATGGGGTTTAAACGCTTTCGGACAATAAAACGGGAGAGTCCAGCTGCAGTGCAGGATTTTATGAGTTGGACATAGAAGTAGTGCATGAGTTGCGTCCCCAGAATCCCCGCCACACGTCGGGCAACCGGGATCTGCCTTGCGACTGTACATATGGAGGCGATTTGCAATAAATGGGCAGCCAGTTCAAGGTCTCTAAACGAGTGATGCCTCGGAACGTGGAAGTTTGTGAATGATTCTTCGAGGAGGTCTTCTCCTTGCTTGCACTCTGTGTGGGTGTTTCCTGTGGACGGTCTCCCGTATATGTTTGTGGACTTTGTTGAAGCGGTCTATATTGAATGTAGGAGTACTGTCCTTATGGGCCCGTAAGCTTGTTCGCTCCCTTGTTTCCGGGGATCACAACAAGGAACGGTATCCACTGCAAAGCCAGGCTCCAGCCAAAATCTTCCACCATTGCAGCTGTTAATGCCAATTCATTTAAAAGTATGTTGTCATTCACTAGATGTTGAAGTGCACTTCTGGAGTCCGTGAGTACCACAGCTATGGCTGGCGGGGTGATGTTTTTCATGAACTCTAGCTCTTCCCAGATGGCAACAAGCTCTGCAGTGGTCGATGATGTCTAAAACTGAAGCCTGCCAGACACTTCAAAGTTCGTTTCCGCGATATATAGTATCGACAACGTTAGTGTTTTCTTTACTCTAGTGACAGGGGCGCCTGTGTTTTCATGAATCCAATCACCGTAAGCTTCCTCCACACGTTCAAGCGTCATCTATCAGGAAAAAAATCGTGAAGGCATTTGTGTAACGTTCGAGAATTGTTAATGTCTCTTGTATGAACAAGGGCTCTCGCGTTGAATGCTGAGGTGGGGGACATAAAAAATCATCCGAGTGCTTCAATCTTGTGCTGAAACTTGGATGCCAGCTGTTCGATGTGTGAATTTGAACGGGCCAAGAGGAAGGGGGGGGGGGGCGGTTGATACGGCCACCACTAGAACACTATTGATGCGAGCAATGAGACGCATTGTTCTCTCTTCAAATTTTAGCGAGAAAGGTTAGTTTTCTGTCGCAACAAGGGTCGCGTCTTTTGCAGAAGATGGTGAAAGCCCTAAGCAGCAACGCAGCGCAGTCCTGTGGGATGTTTCATCGTCCCGAATTCGGGATCTTCCAATCCTTAAAAGTGGCAGGGAGTACAAGAGCCTCGAAGTCTAAGACTTTCGTGCAGTTCTATAAGCGTGCGTTGTAGCGTCCCCCACGAAGGATCTCTGAGATGCCGTATGGCTCGCAATGGCTTCCGACATCGTTGCAACGTCCTACAAGCCTCTGGTTTCCAGATCAAGTGGTCATCCCCAATACCCCACAGTAGAGATGGACGAACTCGTTTTATAGGAGGTCCGGCAATTATTACATTAGCAGCATAACTTGTTTTGGGGCTCGTCCTGCTGGACAAAACAAAAACATCTTGGCTGTCCTTAAGGTCTAGTTGTCAACTTATATGAGAAGGGCGCGACCGTTGCATCTTCTCCGTCATAGTTGAGCGTTCCCCGATAGAAAAAAGTGCGAGTCAGCGACACTCAAAACTGCGGGCTTGTGACTATCGCCATTGCAGTTTCTATTTACTTTCAGCCGTGAAGCCGGGGCCAACTGCTTATACATCATACCAAAGACAGTCTGCAAACTGATTCGAACGCAAGTCACCACGATATCTGTGCGTCGAATGCCGCGTGGCAATGAGTTCAAGGAGAAACTTGGTACGCGGCATTCGAACCACGGATATCGCTGTAACTGATGTCTGCAGGCTGTCTTTTGTAAGATGTATGAGCAGTGTGATTCCAAGCTTTAGATGATGCGTTCTGTCCCCTGTCGCGTCCCTCCTCGATTGCGATCTTCTCGAGGCTACCTACGCGTAGTTCACGTGTTGGTAAGTATAGGGCGCGAACCTGAAAATCTATGCTCGTAATGTTGCGTGCTTATTAAATCTTTTCAATGTCTACTAAAAAAAAAAAAAAAAACAACTTCGTTTTTTTTTTGGAAGGGGAGAGGGGGGAAGAGACAAAGGGTGTTGGGGGAGGGGGGAGAGGGACAAATGGTGAGGAGCCTTTTAGCTATTCGCCTTTCTTCTCACTTCCGACTTCTGTTAACGAATACTATCTTAAAAAAAATTGATGAAGAAGTTACGTATTCCTCTGTCTTTAAATTCTGTTTTTCCAAAACTGGCCTACTTCTTAATTAGGGGTGTGCGAATACTCGAATATACGAATTCGAATCGAATAGCAAGTTCCTGAATAGTTCGATTCGCGAATTGAATTCCTAGTATTCGGTCACTCGAATATTCAATATTATTCGGCCAAAGACGCGCGGTCGGCGGGGAGCTGACAAAAGAGCAGTTTTTTCTCCCGATGTTAGCACCGTGATGTTCGACAGACCATGCGAGAAACACCTCTTGGTTCTACCATTCCACAAAAATCTAACGCAAATGTTAGAAAAACGAAAGGCAACGAACGCCACAAACTTTATAGCACGCAGATTTACTCATGATCGTGACGCAATCTACCCTTGAATCACAACCGAAACATCCCGTTTGCGCCGCTTCCAGAGAGGAATTGTTGGGACGCCGGAATTCCGCGCCATGCCTAATTCTTTTCATGAGCAAAGCTTCTCGTTTCAAATTGAAGCGCCGATGTAGAACACACTTGCCACACTCACAGAAATCGGCGACTGCAAGATCACAAAAAGAAAACCACCTTAACCAAGCCGACGAAACCAGCCCAGTTATCGTCGTCGTTCTTTCGGAACCGCAAGCCGCAAATTCTGATTCGGAACGAAATGGAAAAGAAAAATAGTGTGCTTAGATTTGAGTGGGTTTCCAACCGTGCGAGAAGGTGGTGAAAAGACGAAAGTGTCGATCGGGCAGGCGTCGTCACTCTTCCGTTTGCTCGCCTTCTTTCCACGCGACTACACAAAACATGTGCACTTGAAAAACAGAATAGATTGACGGAGGAATGGATGCATAGCGGCAGTTGGACGGTGACTTGCGCCACCAAACCACTTTTCTTTTCACTTCAGATTTTATTTTTTAAGCCTGTTTACTCAGATTTAACCCCTATCTGTTTATTTATATAAAATCAAATCCCCGGTGCCCTTTTCTCCCTTAAAATTGAGACCAAATATCGCGAAATTCCCCTTTTCTGAAATATATAAATATAAAAAAGGAAATGTCGCGGTGATAGGTCGTGCTTTTAACCAGGAAAAAAAAAGGCACGTATGGCTCTAACTTTTGGTTTTTTGTGACGCTTGGGGTAGATAGATTATGTTTTCGCCATAAAATTGGATCTTAAGTGCCCAACGTTCATCAGCAGCTGTCTTTCTGTTCGTTTTTTTAGAACTTATCTATATTTGAGTTTTTGTTCCGGCAGTTTGATACTTTAGACCCATGTTACGGATAAAAAAAAAACAGGACGCGGGATGGCCAAAAAAACATGCTTTTCGTGTAAGGCTCGTCAAATTATGAGGCGCTGGAGAAATGCAGCCTTCTGCGTTAAGTCCTTATTTCGAACTCTTTTTGTTCGCCTTCCGCCCATTGAAAAGCATGCGGGAAGGGCCTTAGAACGCACCTGGTATCGCTGCGCCGCAGCGTTCTTCCGCAACATAAAGTTCGTCTGCGTTCCTCGCAGACAAACTTTATGTTGCGTTCGTCTCGTTCCTCGCAGACGAACCGCCTCCGCCGGTGCTCGATCACGGCGATCGAGCACCGGCGGAGGCGGTTGATCTGACATAACGCGTTCGGCTTTGGCTACCAGACGGCGTTCGTAAAATGGCGTCCGCTGTTGCTGGCTTCACGCGGCGGTACCGTGCGTGCTTCCATTCATTCGGCGTTCGTTGTCATGGTGACGGCGAGGAACGCAGACGAACTTTATGTTGCGGAAGAACGCAGCGGCGCAGCGATACCAGGTGCGTTCTAAGGCCCTTCCCGCATGTTTTTCAATGGGCGGAAGGCGAACAAAAAGAGTTCGAAATAAGGACTTAACGCAGAAGGCTGCATTTCTCCAGCGCCTCATAATTTGACGAGACTTACACGAAAAGCATGTCTTTTTGGCCATCCCGCGTCCTGTTTTTTTTATCCGCAACATGAGTCTAAAGTATCAAACTGCCTTTGTTCCTTATGAGATGCATATTCTGCACCAGGCGCATATGCCCTGCACAATAATTATCTCATTCACAGCACAATTTGAAAAATTCCTACAAATAAAATCGCTATTCGATAGTCGATTCGGTATTCGGCTTTTTTTTTTCTTAATTCGATTCGGTATTCGATTCGATAACCACTATTCGGTATTCGCACACCCCTAGTTAAAATATCATAACTTCTCAACAAGTTACGAAAACACCATTCCAAACTGTAAAATTCCACTCGATAAAGCCAAAACGTTTGTAGCGTGCTCTAATCCTGAAGTGTTGTTGTTTCGTATTATTTTGACGCGTTGAACGCCCAATATCTTAAACGAGTTTCTCGCGTCTACAGCTGAAAACAATGTTTTTTTTTTTTATTTTGGCAGCAAATAAACACGCGTACACATAGGGCACCCGTCTAAAGGCGGCACGTCACTACGCACTCATGGTAAGTGCTGAGCATTAAACTCTAAATAAACTACTACTAAAAGACTAGATATTTTTCTATTATTATTTAAACTTCGATTACTGAACACCTTGAAGATAAAAAATATATTACAAATCCACAAAGTGTGGCGCTGCAAGTCTCTCGCATGGTGGAGTGTGATCGCCTTAGACGTACGGGTATCTTTATTTACTTGTAGGACGCCTGTACTGCATCAGAGCGGGCGCTCTGGGAAGTTGTTTTATGCAATTGTCAGCTTATAGGTTCTTTCTGTCTGCGTTCAATTTTAGACGTTCTGTCCCAGCTTATTCTTTACTCTAAGTGGTATATCGAAGATAATCAATCACATTGCGTTGTTGTAATCAGATTATATGTATGTCACAAACGCGGCGGCGATGGAAGTGTTTCCGAGTTCGTTATTCCAGAGCTTGCGATCGACATTTTATGTCTTCAGAAGGCAACCACAGCCTGTTTTTCAAGTTATTCTGTGAGGATCTTTGAACCCACGTGCTGTTAAAAATTAAACTTGTTTTTTCCTCGCAAGCAGACGCGAGCGGCGCTTGCGGCGCAGGGCCCTGCAGAAATCGCGGTGGTACGTCGCAGTACGCACAGCCTACATGATTTCTTTGGGCGTGCCGTTTGGTTTTTTGTCGTGTGCGGTTTTAACAACGGATGAACAAGAAATATTCAACTGGACGGCATTGCGCCGCCTGCTAAACCGCAGTCACCGCGAAATGCCCGCAGGGCGGCGCCCGGGTCGGCAAAAAATGGCCTCGCTCTAAAACGCTAAATTTCAGTTGCAGGGCGGGAGTGACTTTTTAGTGTAACTTGCTGATCTAATGAGTCTAAAAACAGTACAAGAAATAAAAAAAAAAAAAAACATTAGCATGGAGCTCTCCTGTCTAACTTACGCCGCTTCCATACACAGAACGATGTCCAATGCGTGATCTTACGGTTACCAGGGGTGCTATTCTGGTCGCAAACGGGCACCTTTCGAGTTGTGACGTATCGAGAAAGAAGGGGCGGAGCCTCAATCTAGAATGATTCTTGTTTGAGGCTCCGCCCCAGCGTTCGGGTTCACGCACGCGGCCAGCTAGAATATGACGATCCCTCTACGTCACGATGACGTGTCCACGCAGTTGGGCGCAGAAATCCCCGCATTTCCCCCTGTTCTTTTTGTTATCTTCTTTCTTTCCTCCGGGAGTTAGAACGAGCGAATAACAGAGAAAAGGATACCTTCCGGAAAATGGAAGGAAACAGAGAAAAATAATATTATCCTTTTATAAAATACGAAAGATTATTTCAATAATTATGACGTAAAGTAAATTTAGCTAAGATATCTCAACTTGTCTTCTCAAAATCTTTCGCTACGGTCTTTCAAAACAAACATGGCGAAAACCGCGGTAACGACCTTGTGGTGTTTGTGTCTCGTTTGCGTCGTTGCTTTCCCTGTTTCTGCACGATACGGATCGTATTACGAGAAGAAAATATTATGTGAAGGTACGCTGCGACACCGATCATCCTTTGTGAAGCCTCCGTGAACATAAGCTGCAAATGAAATTTCCTGTTTGCCTGTGAAGGAGACTCCAAATGGATACAGAGGTGACGACGACTCTGTGGTAATATATGACAAATCATGAGACTGACGCAGAGTGCACCGGTTGTGAACATGCTGTGGATGATGCAGGAAAGTTTCTTCGGGCAGTTTTAATTATGCTTTGCTCCCTTTGCTCACTGCAGTGATTTCGACGGTGTCCCCATAAGCCATGCTCTTTGCATTCGGCGCTGAAGAAATGGACGCGACCGCATAATCTCGGGCAGTCTTTTTTACTTACTTTTTTATTTGCAGAAAAGCTCGTGCAAAAAAAAACAAAAAAAAACGGTCCCTACATAGGTACCTCGCTATCCCATTGGCTTCATTGCGCGTGACGATTCAACGCTCTTTGCCATGGGAACGTTCGTGAAACTAGAAAGCCTCTGTTTGCCGCTAACAGTCGCTTTTCGAGTTCGGGTTGTGACGACAAAATGACTTAAGAACAAGAATGCACTAGAGTATTTGCATTGTTTTAACTCGACAACCGTACCCTTGGCGTGATAAACTCGAAAGAACATGGCCGCGATGCTCGTCGGATCGACCGCGGCTGGGGTTTAACATGCGATCGGTAACTTCATCAACGCGCACACGAATGCTTTCGTGCTGTTGGATGAGCCCATTTGGTGGCAGGACCGGATTGAAGAGCACGGTGAGCTGGCGTTCAACGTCTCCGGTATGACACTTGGCGAGATGCAAGACTTGGCTTCTATTTGTGCCGGTGTTATAAAGCTTGAAAGTGGTGGTGTTGTTGTGGCTCGTAACGGTAGCCTTGCTGAGATTATGAAGACGGTAATAGACCTTCATTCAGCGTTGCCATGCGTCAAGATTCAAAACCTCACCTTGTCACAAAGTGACCAACGCTTCTGCGAGCACGGAGGCAGCAGCCAACGGCAAGACCGTTGGCTGCTGACGGAGGCAACGCCGGCACGACCGCCAGTGATCGCCCCAACGGCAAGAAAACAAACGACAAGCTCATTGAGGTTTGTGTAGCGCTGACTGCTGATTTATCGGACGACAAAAGTGAATTTTGTAAAACGCAATGTAAGTTTGCCAGCGTTTTGCAAAACTAACGCGTTTCGTTGAAAATATAATTTGTGGAATTTCTTAAAGGAATACTGAACCGAAATTTCGAGATCGCTAAACAAGGCCGGGCGGATAGGCGGGAAGCTGCAAAACCAAAAAATATCACTCATACGGCGATACATCTAACGGATCGCCGTATTTTTTGGAAAAGAAGTGCGCGATTGAACCCGGCCGACAGGGCCGACGAGACAAGGCACGTCACGATTCCCATTCTCTCTCCTCCTCGCTACGTCCCGTCAAGCTGGTGAAAAGAAGCGAGGAGGAGAGAAGCCAGGCCGCTTCTCCTCATTCTCGAATTCTCCCGGAGGACAGTTACGTCAAAGAACGCGCTTGATCGCGCCCTTCTTTTCCAAAAGTACGGCCATCCGTTTGAGATATAGATGTACGAGTGATGTTTTGGAGTTCGTAGCGTCCCGTTCAGCACTTCTGCAGCCTCACTTTGCGAAATCCAAATTTCGGTTCAGTATCCCATTAACGCCTTGAAAGTTTGACGGGGACTGCATTGTGAACGCAGCCTTCACACAAGTGTTTTCTAATTGTGTGCTCTGCCTGCATGCATATAAAGACAGAACCATTGCCTATATGGTGCATAAAATAAAGGAAATTTCGCTTATCCTGATAATGTTGACTATCTATTGTGTGCTGTTTATCGTAGTGGCGTAGCCAGGAACTTTTGAGGGGGGTGGGAAGTTGAGGTGACTGAGATGTTCTTGACTTGGGGTGCGGGGGGGGGGGGGGGTGGATGTTGTCGAAATTTGTGTGTATATTCTAGGGCCCGCCGGATTTGGGGAGGGGGGGGGGGGCAAGCCCCATAAGCCGCCCCTGCCCCCTGGCTTCGCCACTGGTTGATACCATATGGGGAGCATCCTACATTTGCAGGCTACCATAAGCATGTGCATAGCCACTGAGCTCGTACCACAATGGCAAGATAGTTGCTGACATTCTTCACGTTACGTAGCAGTTCTTTCGTTAGCATATGCTCGCCTTTCCTTCACACATCTGCTCTGCTTTCGCTCGTGGTTTATGCTTGATGGTGATAAGTCAACAGTGCGTATTTGCTCTGCATCACAGGCGAATTTCAAAAATCCAGTTAACATTACTCTTTAATTTCAATGAGTTACTGTCACTTTTGAAACGACAATATATTTAATTGGTATCATAACCTTTACATTAAACATACGTGTGTTGAATGTAGGACAATGGTATCTTTATTGTTTTTCTTGGTCACGGAGGTGACAACCGTCCACAAAATTGTACTGGCTAAATTTCTCGTCTACAGTTAATGGCAGGGAATCGAACAGTGTTTCTTAGGACTGTCCGATGACTGACATGCAACTCCAGAAGCTTGGCGTAGAAAAGTAGAATATATAATTGATAAAATAAAATGCCATCAGCAGCCCACCCAGATTTTATTGCGTGAATGACAGTAGCTACAAACCGCAACAAACGGTCAACTGTAGACATAGGCACTAAGCGTGCACTGTCTTCGAAGCGGTAGAAACTCTGAAGTTTTAACGTACTTACCACCAAGTTGTTAATGGCAAAGTGGTGTTTGCGGCAAAGTGTAGGAGGCCTTCAGAACGGTGACGGTCTCCTTCAGACCGATGATGATGGTAACGAAGGTTAAGTTAGATTCTAGGTTCCGTCAACGCACCCCACGACGTCGGTGTGCTTGTCGTGGTGGCGACGAAAGCCTTCTTTCGCACATGCCTCAGCTTCCTCGGTCCAGGGTTTTGTCGACCCAGACGCCTCTTCCCAGTCTGTTGACAGCGACACTCGCGACGGCCGTCACGGCTCTGATCACCATCGACTGGGCATTAGCTATGTGATCATCGGTGGCAACCGCGCTCTTGTAGTTCCCCGCTCGGCGGTCATCATCTCTCATCGTCTCCGTCTCTCGGCGCGCAGCTGGTCACACTGCGATCGCACGGTGCTTTTCGACAAGCGGTACTTTCGTCAGAAACAGTCGTCGTGCATAGCGAAGGCAACCGGGTGTTCGCGGAAAACCCGTTATTGTACGCGTTGGACGGGCCATCGTTGAGCCACAAGCATTGCCGCCATTTTCTATGCTCTAGAATCGTGCCCAAAGCTTTTTCCTCTTTGTGCAATAGAAACAGAAGTTACAAGCACGAGCACATCACCCCGAACGATGCTTACACGAACGTTGGCTTGCACTGCGCAAGCGCGCCTGCTCGACAGGGACGTTAAAAGCCCGGAACACGTTCTTGAAGATCCTATACTCGCGCTAGCTCGCACTCATAGTGAAACAGAGATTAGGGTGTGTCGAGTAGTACCGCAGTTAATCTAGTTACGTGACTTCCGCTATGTGCTACGTAAGTCGGATGTGGTCATACGTCACTTTGTCGTCACGGTCCGAACTCGAAGAGCGGCACTTACCGCAAGCGGTTGCTTTCGTGTTTCGCGAACGTTCCCATAGGAACCGCGTGGAATTATCACGCGCGCTGTGGCCAATAGGAGCGCGCGGTTCGTAGGGGGGAGGAGTTTTCGAGAAACACGAACGTGACCGTTTGTGACCAGAATAGCACCCCAGGTGTTACCAGGTTTGAAGCCCTGTCATACCTGCCAACCTACACCTCCATTGTTCCGATCCTTCGTGAAGTATTTGGTGGCGGCTGAACGTTTCATTGACCGAATTAACGTGCTTTACAAAATGCTCTATTTTTCAATTAAGGAATCTGACTTGTCTGACATCAATGTTAACTTCCAGTAACCAGTCTCAAAATTTAGAACTCGATAGCGCTTATTTTTCTTTTCGAATTTTTGCGCATAGCCTACTGGACAAAGTTTATCTGGCAGTCTCGAAAAAGCGAATTTATTAGCTTACGCACAAACCAGTTCACACTATATTTCACTGCTTGTCACCATAATATCTCAATGGTGTCGCAAGCGTAAAAGGTAAAAGTTTTTTCGAGAGTAAGCAAAGGTGGTGACTCCATGATAACGAGAGAAGTTAAGCTATTTACGGTTAATAAATATTAACTCAAAAACATTTGTGGGAACCATGGGGTTCCCTATATCTCTATCTAGGTCTAGCTTCGAGCAGGCCGTGGGAGTCGTCGTCACCAATGGCGTCGGCCTCCCGGATACAAAGAACCACGAGGCCGAATTCCCCGAAGGGGCCGGTTCTCCCTTGCCCACTTTGGGTGAATTTTGCCTTCGGCACACCCTTGAGAGTTATAATGGACGGGACTGCTAGCGGCCTCCCCGGGCGCTTCCATATCTCCGAGGCTACATAAGCCGGCCCGAAGGAGGGCCGGTGGCTCTCGTCGGCGGAGGCCCTGGCTCTACGGAGCTCGGTTTTCCTTTGAGGGCCTCCGACTTTCCGTGAATCTGTCTAATGCGGCAGCGCGAGAAACCGACCGGGTGATACTGGCAATTGAGTCAGCACCGAGACTTTTCCTGTCTAAGACCGAAACATGTTGGCATCTGAGTCAATAAACACGTTGAAAACGGACTCAGGGCTCATTCACACTGGAAACGGATCCGCGTTCGCAAAGCGGTTGCGAACGCGGTTGTATAAGGATGCAGTTCAATTGCACGCGCATTTGATGACATCAAATGCGCGTGCAATTGTACTGAATCCTTATACAACCGCGTTCGCAACCGCTTTGCGAACGCGGATCCGCTTCCAGTGTGAATGAGCCCTCACTGTGTTGGTGTTGTCTCTCGTCCACCGGTGCCCCCAAAAGGCAGTCTATGGACGGACCCGGCCGTAACCGCACAAACAGCCAGGGGCGGATCCAAAGGGGGCAATTTGACATGCGTGGACCCCCGGTGCACACGAAAGAATGGCAGAATAGCATCCTTACAAATGTTCCGCCAACCCCCCCCCCCCCCCCCAAAAAAAAAAAAAAAAAAAAAAAAAAAACGGAGTTTTGGATCCGACCCTGCAAACAGCGGACTACGGAGTGGGAATTTGCCTCAATGAGGACCAAGGGGTAAAAGTTAACAAATCCCACACATTTCAAACCGAAAAAAAAAAACACGTTAACATGACCTGAAATTTGCTGAAAGTCTCGCCACCCGCCAAATGGAAGTCTCTCCCGGTGGTCAACTCAGAAAATGACTAAATTGAGCGGGAACACTACATTGGCCACGCTACTCATTTCTACTGTGTACTCTCAAACGCCTCCTTGTGAACACTGTTCAGCAATCCGGTCTGAACACCAGGGCCCGTTTGCTCGAAGCGCTAACCGCGGCTAAAGTTAGCCGCAGTACCTAGGAGAGGGATTTTTAAATCACGTGACTGGCTTGGTAGGGATGCGAGGAAACATGGCAGTGCCCGGGTGAGTGAGCGCCGCTCGCTTTGAAACTAATATGTCGTTGTAGCTGCAATATCGGGCGCGTTAGTCAGCAATGAATGGTGCAGGAGGCTTTCGCTTTGCCTTACCTCACTTGAATCGCAAAGCATGAGCAATGACCTCGCCGCATTTTTTAGATAGTCTTTCGATTCTGGCCATTCCTAAGTCTAAATGAACGCGATAATTGTCGGCATGGCAACGTCTTTGGAAACTAGATTGCCTTGACTCAGTCGGCCGGGTATGGATAGCACACAAAAGCAGACAGCGTCCCAAGCACACCAAGCACCGGGGTGCATGCTACGAGTGTAGTTACATTCGTTGCACGTGCTGGCTTCTGCAGTAGTAATTGTTGTAAAAAAAAAAAAGAAGTTTAAAACAAAGTTTGTCTTGCACGCGCGTTCGTCAAAGACTTATTATAATTATTTACTTCCAATCTTATATAAGAGGAAGGCCAGCGCGTGCTGTGCACGCGCTGGCCTTTCTCTTTCCTCTTCCTTTTTGACGCTGTGCAGCAGCTTCTCGCGCCCTGCAGGGCGCGAGAAGCTGCTGCAACGCGTCAAAAACGCCAAGCGGACCCGGAGTTGAGAGCTCGGGAAGCGGCGGCAAAGCGTCAACGCCGACAGCAAGCAGCAATACCTATGACCAAAATCAGTATCATCAGCACCACCCGAG
This sequence comes from Ixodes persulcatus, assembly GCA_013358835.2. NCBI lineage: Eukaryota > Metazoa > Arthropoda > Arachnida > Ixodida > Ixodidae > Ixodes > Ixodes persulcatus. The sequence goes on along the minus strand of JABSTQ010009964.1, from coordinate 89,665 downwards.
CTTCACCCCAATCAACATCATTCACCACGTAGATATGCGGTCATTTTTTAGACAGTCTTTCGATTCAGGCCATCCCTAAGCCTATATTAACGTGATAATTGTCGGCATGGCAACGTCTTTGGAAAGCGGGTTGCCTTGACTCAATCAGCTGAGTATGTCTCCGGAGCAGCTTGCTGTCTACGTAGACGCTGAGGCGCTGCATGCCGAGCTTTTCGGTCCTTTTCATTCATGGCAGTAGGAGAATGTGTGGTTCTCTTATTTTTCTTTTTTTTAAGCAGACAGATGGGATGGCATCTCAGAACCCGCTACTCTTTTTTTTTCTTCTTTTCCTTTTTTCATAATTTTTTTCATTTTTTTTTTCCAATTTTTTTTTTGTCCTACAGGAGCACGTGAGCATGTGCTCACGTGCTCGTGAGCACGTGATCTCACGAGCAGAAGCACGAGCACCCGAAGCCGGCCTACGGCGCATGGCGGTCGGACATACGGATATGGCTAGCCCCTAAGGAGCTTCGCCCCTAAAATGCGGCGAGGTCTTTGCTCATGCTTTGCCATATAAGTGAGGTAAGGCAAAGCGAGAGCCTCCCGCATCATTCGTTGCTGACTAACGCGCCCGATATTGCAGCTACAACGACATGTTAGTTCCAAAGCGAGCTGCGCTCACTCACCAGGGCACCTACCGAGCCAGTCACATGATTTTAAAATCCCTCTCCTATACTTCGTTTCACCTTATGTTGTACCGCAGACAAGGCTAGAAGCGCGAGCTCATAGCGTTGGCAGCTGCCCTTGGTGCACGAGAGCTTGTGCCTCGAGATCTGCCCTAGAGCAAGGAGCTCGCGCTTGTAGCCTTTCCTGCGGTACATCATAAGATGAAATACAGCATAGATACAGCGGCTAACTTTAGCAGCGGTTAGCGCTTTGAGCAAACGGGCCCAGGTATTTATTCTTCCAGTCAACCAATGAGAAAAAAGGACGACGACGACGACACTGCATCTGGTAATTCTATCTGTGTTTTCTGAGATATAACCAAATATTTGCTAAATAGCAGGCCTGCACTTCGTATCCACCGATTACATAACAGCAGAGAAGTATCGGACCTTTCTTCGAGCAGGGCCCCCTTCAGGGAGGCCAAGCTTCCTGCAAAAATGAGCACTGAATCAACAGACCAAATGATGCTCGCCGCCCTGCAAGACATGGCAGATTCGGGGACGTCTTTCAAAGACGGCTATGAAATTCCGCCCAAAGAACCAACCGCAGATGCAATGACTTGCACTTCCTCTACGATCGTGTCTGCCTGCGACGACGACGACATGCTGCCCGACGACGATGAATTCGAAACTGCTCAGGGAAAGAAAAGGCGTAAGACGGACCCACGGTGTCATGCTTCATCTCTCAAGGGTGAAGGCAACCTACAAGTTGGGTGCACTGTATTGTACATCCCGACTGAGAACCACAAAGTCGAATCGCTCAGCAAACTCAAGCTGACAGACTACCTGAACAACGTTGCTCCAGGCATGGTGAGTGTGGTCCGGATTAACAAAGCGCGGAACATTGTCGCAGTTGATGTGAAACGACCTCTTTTTAAAGGAGAGCTTCTCAAGCTGTCCAAGCTCTGCACAGTACCGGTCAGAGCCTTTCTTCCGAGAGATCGCTCAAACTGTTTTGGCATTCTGCGAGACATTGACCCAGACTGCACAGAAGACGACATTAAAACACATCTGCAGTCATCCATTGGCGTAGCAGAGGTGAAGCGACTTGGAAAGACCTCACCCGTAGTGCGAGTCGCCTTCACAGGGAAAGTAGCTCCTCAACACGTCAAAGTGGGGCTTGTAAGAACTGAGGTGATTCCCTACCGAGCACGCCCCTTGCAGTGCTACAAATGTTACAAGTTCGGCCATATTGCAGCTGCGTGCACAGCAGAGTTTCAATTATGCTATCGATGTGGACTGCGTCACGAAGGCGAGTGTGAAGCCAATCCCAGCTGCGTGAACTGTCAAGGACAGCACGCTTCCAACTCAGCCGAGTGCCCAGTCAAGGTGAGAGAGACTGAAGTTACAAGATACCGGCTAGAACACAACACCACTTTTCGCGAGGCAAAATATGCCGTGCATGCTAAACATCAGGCAAACAAGGAAACGGCTGAAGGTAACAAACCAGCGTCCAGAATCACCACCAATAGTGTGCCGTCACTAAATGCTCAGGAGTACCCTCCTCTTAAGAACCTGGAGAACAAAAGTGACGATCCTGGAGCTGTAGCGACTACTACAACAGCCGCACTCAAAGAAGCACGAAAACCATCTTTTTGGGAAAAACAGAACATCAAAGACATCACTTCACACGGGCCTTCCGATTCGCGTACCTCGGCACCAAACCAGGCTGGGGAAACAGGTACTACATCATTATTCAAAACCATAATACCACGGGTATTCACCGCTCTTCGTCAAATATTGAAAACGATCCCACCGGCGTCAACGTTTCATCACGCGATTGAAGCGATCCTTTCGTTAGAGTCCTTTATTGTAAGGATATTCTGAAGTTTTACCACTCTCGCCTCACCCGAAGAAACGAACACTGGTCATGTTACGCTTCAATCGCTAGAAAAACAGACCTCGGGGAACCCCCGACTACAGGGAAATGTACATAACTTTCGTGACTTTTTTTTTTTTTTTTACGAATTTTCTTACCGTAATTTTGATTCACAAGCTAACACTCTGGCTTTCAAGGAGACATTTTTGCTCCAAGGCAACTACCGATTCTCACCATATATGTATTACCACACTTTTTTTTTTTTTAATGTTGTGTTGCAAAGATTTGTTTTACAAGGTATGGAAGGCACGGCGTCTCAAAGCATCGCGCTTACTATTTTGATTTTGGTTGACCTTATGCTCTGTGCAAGCCCTCCCTCCTAGCCTACATATGTTATCAGCAGAGCAAATTCGATCACAGGCAACCATTTTCCAATGGAATGCAAGGGGTCTCCGCAGCCGACTATCTGACTTTCGACAATTTTGCCATAAGTACCGATTTCCTGTCATAGCCTTGTCGGAATCAAACATTGCTAGTGATTTTCGTCTATCGGGTTACGAGGTTTTTCACTCGACGCGAGGTACAGCTCCAAGCCGAGTACTAGTCGCGGTTCGGAAGGACCTTAGCTATATTTCTCACGCACTTCCACCTGACGCTAACAACGAGTACGTAGCGTTGACTGTCAAAAACGATTGCTGCACATTCACCATAATCGCGGCGTATATTCCGCCAAATACTCAGTTTAACACCCTACGTATGAACTCTATTATTGAAAGCACTCCTCCTCCGCACATCTTAACGGGGGACTTTAACGCCCATCACCCCTTATGGAGAAGTGTGAAGACAACTATCCGGGGCACCTCACTTGCGACACTTACCCATCAGCATGGCCTCTTTTTGCTGAACGATGGAAGTCCTACTTTTTTCCGTGGAACTACAGTGAGTAGCTGCTTGGATCTGACATTTGCTAGCGCAGGGCTTTCGCATTCTATAACGTGGTTCACAGACATCGAATGCCATGGCAGTGACCGTATTCCAACCTACACTCTCCTCAAGGGATTCGGGTCAAATAATAAATCCTCCCCAATTAGGCGCACCGATTGGTCTCTCTTTAAAATTAACATTGAAAACGCGTATGATTCATTTGACAGCAACGAGGAGTTCTTTCAAGGTATTGAAGAGGTTGTGAAGCAATCCACGAAAACATATAACTTGCCTCGAACCTACCCTGTCATCGATGCAGTATAGGAACGACTTTGTGCACTTTGAAGAAGATACGAGCGAAAGGCTAGAAAAACACACGACCCTGAAGATATGCGCAAAGCGAGACGCCAACAGAAACGTATAAAACGTCGTATAGACAAACTGGCTAGACGCCGTTGGAGGGCTCACTACGTAACTTTAGATTCACGCAGGCCTCTCTCTCAGATATACAACCTAGCACGGAGCTTGCGGACACCACCCCAACAGCGTCACCCTTTCCGGACACTAGCACTCAAACAAGATGTTTCGGAACTAGTTTTGGCTGAAGCCTACTGCAAAAAACTTACAGAAAATGTCGCGAATCCGGTGGCAACACTTGTTAAACCTCATAGTCAGATCCGAGCGTGTAACCACATGGACGTATTATTTGATGCACGTGAACTGGAAGATGCACTTTCCGGATTGAACTGCTCGTCTTCTCCCGGACCGGATGGTATAACTTACTCAGCATTAGCTCATCTTGGTAACAAGGGTAGAGAGAGGCTCTTGAAACTTTACAACATGTCATGGGAAACTGGCCAGGTACCCCGGGAGTGGAAAACATCGCGCATCATACCTATCCTTAAGCAAGGTAAATCGCCTCTGGACTTATTATCTTTCCGGCCAATCGCGTTGTCTTCTTGTGTCGGCAAAGTGATGGAAAAAAAATGATTCACACACGACTAGAGTGGTACCTTGAACAATCTGAGATATACCCTGAGTATATGGCAGGCTTCAGACGAGGGAGGAATTCCCTTGACAACGTCATTGATCTCACAACTAGCATCCAAGAACAAAGGAAGTGTCGACGAATCACTACTGCTGTATTTCTGGACATAAAAGGCGCGTTTGACTCAGTAAGTCACAAGGCTATCCGTGACGCCCTAAGCTATGCCGGAATAGAAGGACGTCTCTACGCGTGGATATTAAGCTACTTAGATAGTCGAACAGTTCACATGCTGACAGCAAACGGAAAAACGACTGAGCATACAGTATCTCGAGGCGTGCCGCAAGGCGGAGTTCTTAGTCCTACACTTTTCAATATTACCCTCCTGACACTCGTAAACAAACTTCCCTGGGACGTCAGCATTACACTTTACGCGGACGACATCTGCATATGGACGTCATCAATTACGCAGCGATTTAATCGGATCCGCTTACAAAAATCACTTGACATCATCTCCAGCTACTTACAACACCGTGGGCTATCTCTATCCCCATCAAAGTCAGCCGCCATGGCATTTACCAGAAAGAGTACTCATAGGTACTGTCTGACAGTTGATGGTCATCCCATATCATATGTGAAAACGCACAGATTCCTCGGAATAGTTCTGGACAAGTCTTTGACATGGACACCGCACATAAAACAAATGAAAAGAAAGCTTCTCTGCATTATTCAGCTCATCCGATTCATTAGTGGCACTAAGTGGGGCACCTCTGTAGCTGCCCTTCTTCAACTATATAACGCCCTTTTCGTCGGCTTCCTTCGATACAGTCTACCGGTACTTCATGGGATGTGCCGTACAAATATAAGAACATTGGAAAGTATGCAGGCTCAAGCTCTACAAGCCTGTCTAGGGCTCCCAAGATGCACCTCAAATGTCGGAACTGTAGCTGAGGCAGGGGCTGTTCCGATTGGCGCGCTGAGACTTCAAGAAACCCTTCGAGCGCACCTCCGCCACCTGACAAGGCACAGAGACCACTACCTAGCAGATGTCGCAAACAGCAGAAGCGCGTCTGGTTTTTCCCTAAATCGTGAATGTTGAAAGCGCGGATATTCCACGAGATTTTGAACCAGCAGAGTTCTCGTCGTTACCACCATGGATATATCCAGTAATTTCTATAAAACTAGATGTTCCAGGGATACATAAAAAAAACAAAAAAACACACTCCATCGGAGGTATTGAGGCAACATTCTCTAGAAACCAATTATATCCATCACCGTTCCCGAATTCATGTGTATACTGATGGGTCTTCTACTCACGAAACTTCCAGCTACGGCTTTGTTATACCGTCAATAAATAAAATACTCCAGGGAAAGCTAGGCCATGTAACATCATCGACGGCAGCAGAACTAGTAGCGATTAGAGAAGCAATTCACTTTATTTCTACGAGTGCCCCAAACAATTGGTCCCTTTTTACTGATTCAAGGGCAGCTCTTCAGAGCCTTAAATCTACCAAAAGCAAGAACATTAATGGTCAACTGGTACATCAGATCCTAAAAATTCATAAAGAGGCTATAAATAATGGTCACTCACTAATTTTACAGTGGATCCCGAGCCATTGCGGTATCAGAGACAATGAAAGTGCTGACTTTGCAGCCAAGAACGCTCATCATCTCACATCCAGACGGGTAATTTCATTCTCACGTTCAGACGCTAGAGCTACAACCAACCGTATTACTGCGGCTCTAGTAAGCACCCTCTGGGCGAATCCATCATATCACTACAGACATCTTCATAAGATTGACCCCTTTCTTACGTTTCGCCCTCCCCGGGGGCTCAAACGTCGGACAGAAACCGCTCTTCACCGAATACGACTGAACGTGGCCTCAACGAAATATTACCTAAATCTCACCGGTCAGCTAGACTCCTCCATCTGCGAGAGCTGTGACGTCGTAGAAACGCTGGGACACGTTCTTTGTCACTGCGCCCTCTACGCTGACCAAAGAAAGGAAATGATAAACTCCCTGGCTCTAAACAATGGAGAGCCGCTCACGCTCAATCATCTCCTGGGGCCATGGCCATCAGCATCGCAAGGAGTCAAGCCGACGAGCTCATTGATTCGTTTTCTCCAAGCGACCAAACTTGATAAAACACTGTAAGACACGCTCCAAAAGTAACTGACAGCCATCCACAAAGTTTTCTTTCTTTCTTTTTCTTTCTTTGTCTTTTTTGCCTCTTCCTCCCTTTCCCTTGTATGAAGTAGCAATCCTGGAAATCCCCGCGGGATAACCTCTTCATCTTTTCAATAAACATGTTTTCTCTCTCAACCAATGAGAATGACGATCGGTATCATGCTCCAAAATGCATACGGGACAAAAGGGTGGTGGGGGTGTCGGTGAAAACGTATCTTTTTAATTAATATCAAGAGCTCCGACCCCATAATTGTCCCGTTGGGCTGGGGGAGAGAGAGAAAGAAAGAGAGAAAGGGGTGGGCGCGTCTTTTTTGCCAGAGAGAGCATAATCAAAGCGGCGCAATACCTCTCGCACTACCCATTGACTAAAAGGATTAAGTGAAGAGAAGATTTTTTACTTTCAAGTTCACTGACGGTCAGTACCTATGCTGGAGCTTCTGAGATTGCAATGTAAGAGAAAAGACGCCCTCCCTAGACCGTGCAATCCAAGAAGCACTGCCAGCTCAAGAACCGCGTGGCTTAGCATCTTCACGGCTACGAGATGCGTTCATCGGCATTGTCATCTGTGCCGGAATCTTATTAACAGCGACAATAAGACGTTCGTGGCAAGCATGGGTCTTTTAAGCTCCATCTGACTATAATTAGCTTCCGTGTCGGGAAACTTGAACAATCCGGAGAAACACGCGCGACCCGCTGTGCGTAACAAGGACAATGGCGCGAGTCGCGTCATTGAAAACAAAACGACAGAGACAAGGACGCAGAGCTCGCGTATTTTGTTGTTGCCCTATACGGCCCGATTCCCGACAGACGCTTCCAACAGACAAAACCCGGATCCAGGCACGTCCGCATCGTTTATTCGCCGCTGACGTTCACTTCTACGGCGTCCACACAAGGAGGGTGAGCCGAGCTTAAAGGTTTCCTTCCAGGCCGCTGTATACTCTCGGTCCTTTTCCCCTAACGAGTGACGACCTGGGCTCGGATGGTCGGGGTTCCGTGCATTTTGGTTCGAGCACGTGCGGAGCCCAAACACGATCGAAGCGTGGCATGGAACGAATAAAACGTGCAGAGAATGAAAATCTGTGTGTGTGTTTGTGTGTGTGTGTGTGTGGGGGGGGGGGGGGGTGTTGAGGTTGTTTTTTTTTGTTTTTTTGTATTGCGGGGGATTCTTCCGAACCCCCGCATCGCCTCGATGATTATGGCGGGACGTAAAAAAGAACGAAGAAGGGAGCGGAAACAGATCGGAGGCTATTCGCCCCTAGCGGGCGATCTGGCAGGGAGGTGTATGTCGAGCACGTCGAGACGATTATAAAGCTTGAAGCGGACAAGGCAACCTGTTAAAGGGGGACACGGCGCGATGTAGTTAGCGCCAACACGACATGGGCGTTTTAGAATTCTTTTTATTGCTCAGAGTACCGAAGAACCGCAACTTTTATTACCTACGTCGGTTCCACGGACGAGCACGTTCCAGCACAAAACGAGCGTTGCCAGTTTGAAAGAAAGAAACAATGAAACCCGCGATTCGAACCCGTTATGCGATGCGCGCGATACTACATGTTCTTGCTGTGTGTCACACTGCGCAATCACTACATTTTTTGTTCTTTTTCCTTTATTCGAATTTCACAATTCATGAGACGACTGATTGTCTCCATTATTATTCAAATAAAAAAAAAATACAAAGGTTTTTTTTTTTTTTTTTTTAGAAAGATATCCAGTTTATATGATTCAAAACGTGCAGTAAACATTCACTCATTAACTGGGGCTTTATTTTTTTATAGAAGGAAAGAACTTCTTTGTCAAAGAAACGACTTCACTGAAGCAATTTCTTGGTTTAAACTTGCTTAAGGTGTTTAGAACTATTTCTCTTCTGATCCTAATTTATGAGCACGATTAAAGCAATTGTCATTCGAGTGTTCTTGTCCTTAAATAATCCCATTGTAACAATATCAATACAAGTTTCCTACCTTTGACTGGTTTACTAACGCTTTCATTAGCTTATAAAAACCGAACTTGAAACAACATTCCCGAATTTATAATGAACGCTACTGAAGCACCTCAGTCCTTACCTACAATGTTATGTAATTTCGCATATCTCTCGCGTTAAAAAAAAACACACACACACACAGATGTATTTCATATACCAGTTTTTGATTTATTCATCAGCTCTGTTTGTTTGTTTTTGTCGCATTTGATATAATCTAATTTATGTAATGTTTTTCTGTATTTATTTGCGCATTTGAGGTTGATTAAAACAGTTCCTATCCAAAGCTGATAGGCGCACATTTATGCTTTTGGGTGTGCTTGTTACGTGTGCCTTATAACTGAAGATACTTCCTTACTCAATGCTTTTCGTACATCTGAAAGGTACCATAAATACATAAATTAACAAATATATACATTTTTAATAAAATTGCATCACTTATTTGTTTGGGAATTACGCTACATTCAAAGATTTCCGCGGATGGGTGCATTAGAAATCGGAAGCTGTGTTGTTGTTGTTTTTTGTTGTTGTTTTTTTTTGCTTACGAATGGCTTTGTGTCAAGCGCTGGAAGTATGCTTCTAACGGGCTCTTTTGAAATTGCAGTAATGGCTTGTGGACGTGGTTGAGACGAATAGCACGCGCGATTCCGGTTGGAGCGTATATATATATACGGAAATCGATACGAGTACCGCAGGGAGTACGACCAGAAACTCTGCAGCTCTCGGATCATTAAGGAGCATGCGTTGAGTTTCTATGCAATCCTTAGTTGCAAAATATACGCTTCATTCTTACGCACAAAATATACGCATATATTTAATGAGTTAGTCTATTAAAGTGCTTTATAAACTTGCACGCTAATGCCGCAAGATGGAGTGATCGCTTCTGTTTCTTTAGCACGTGTAGTTACGTGATGAATAAATGTTTAAAATAAAAACATTACTATTTAATAATAAACAGGTTTTTTTTTTTTTAAATTGCGCTGACGGTTGATGTGGCATTTTATTGGTTAAGGCAAAAGTAGTCGTGAAAAGCCGGACTAATTTGTTTTCTCATCGTGCTCTGATTTGAAACAAAAGAACTGCCACGGCGGTGTATCTTTTTTGAGCGCAGCTCTTAGGCGCCCGTTTCCGGCTTGAGCGGCGTCGGCGTCGCCGTCGCCATCGGCGTCGCCGTCGCCGTCGCCGTCGGCGTAACCGCGCGTAACCCTCGTAACCCTCGTGAGGGTTACGAGGGTTACGAGGGTTACTCTTACGAGGGTTATGAGGGTTACTCTCACGAGGGTTACGAGGGTAGCCCTCGTGATCCTCGAGAGGGTAACAACCCTCGTAACCCTCACGAGGGTTACGAGGGTTACTCTCACAAGGGTTACGAGGGTTACCCTCACGAGGGTCACGAGGGTTATGAGAGTTACCCTCACGAGGGTCACGAGGGTTACCCTCACAAGGGTTACTAGGGTTGTGAGAGTTATCCTCACGTGAGAATAACCCTTGTGACCCTCACGAGGGTTACGAGGGTTACCCTCACGAGGGTTACGAGGGTTATGAGAGTTACCCTCACGAGGGTCCCGAGGGTTACCCTCACAACGGTTACTAGGGTTATGAGAGTTACCCTCACGAGGGTCACGAGGGTTACCCTCACGATGGTCACGAGGGTTACCCTCTCGAGGGTCATGAGGGTTACCCCCTGAGGTCGCGTGACCCTCCGCTGAGGTCACGTGACCTCCTTGAGGTCACGTGACCCCCCCTCCCCCGCCGAGGTCACGTGACCTCAAGGGGGTCACCTATCTCTCAGTACCCTACCATCCTATCCCTCAGTACCCTTCCATCCTCCTCCTCAAGAGCTGCGCTCTAATCCGGGGTTACAGGGAGTTGTAAACGGCTTTCTTTTTTTTTTTAGGATATAAAATTGTTATTGTTGAAACTTCAGAGACGCAGAATGATCGGCGGTACTCTATTAAGCGCTATTTAAAGACCGGTGTGGCTAAACCCTTGCTGTTGTTCGTACGCCCTTACAAAAAATTTTAACCAATTTCTACAGAATTTCTAGACATAATTACGGCTAAAGAGCATAGATTTCCTAGGGAGAATGTATCCACTTTTTTAACCATTGTCTACAGATTATTGGCCGCTGCTTCCTACAGGTTTTGTGTCGACATCAGTGTACAGATAATGTGGCGACTCTGTACAGCAAACATACAGACATTCTAGCAACACTCCTGTCCCATTTCTAGCGCCAAGAAGAGAGTTTCTAACGAATTGCTGTAGACAAGTGGCCACAGTTTCTATCATGTCACTATGGAGAATATAGCAGTTTCTATCCATTTTCTACCCACTTTCTACAGGCAAATCCCCTCAACTCTATCCATTATCTGCAGAAAATAGGCCACTTTCTATCTTTGTGTAATGCTAGTTATCAATTCTGAAGTGTACCGATGCATATGCTGCATGCAGAGCACTTGCTTCATTACACACTCAAAGACCAGACAAAATGTTCTTATTTTTCGTTTTTTTTTATTTTCAGTTGTTGAGCAGTGTTTTGTTCTACTTGTTCAGCTTGGTCAGCATGCTTGATAGGCTGTGCTTGATCTTTGCCGCATCGACCTTGAAAAGTGCACAGGTGTGGCTTGAAAAAAGAGAGAGAGAGATGAAAAGTTAGCATCTATTAAAATATCTAGTTGAGCAGCTCCCCAATACTCAACTGGCGACATGCACATGCCCCATTCACAGGCTCACTTGCCCGATAATTAGGAAAAACGGGCATGATACGTTGGAAGCAAAAAGGGTGGGAGACCATGGATGATGGACGATAGAGGCTGTAACCTTTGTAACGGGCAGTAGCTTGCGCCATCAATAAAGGCTGGCCCGGCCAAACACTCCAATCAACGCCAAGCTACCAGCTTCTGCCTGCAGCTTTCATAGAAGCCTAGACTTTGCTTGGTAATGAAAAAGTTAAGTGTCTTCAAATTGCTGCTCCATTAGCAAGTCTATTTTACACTAGGGACGTATACAGGCTGTTTTTTTTTTAGTTGCACCAAATTTTCAAATGGCCATGGCGGCCTCTAGAAAATAGGTGAAATTATCTAATTAGCAAATTAACTAAAATCTTTCAATTAACTTTTTAATTTTTGACTTTAGGGCGCAAAAAGCACTTACAAATAGCGCTGTACAGGCCTTTTCGGGCCGATCGCTCTGGATTACACGTTGAACTCGTCGGAGATTCCTGGCACAGAGTTCGACACGGTTCAAACTCATCGGATAGTGACAAAACGTACATTGCGTAGCAAGAATACCTATCCCAAATGGTCAGGAGGACCTCTCCTTGTCACTCACATAGAAGAGAAGGCGGTCCGTCGTGTCTTCGGTCCGTCGAAGCTAGTGGTCACATGTATGCCCACAACAAAGGAAGATCACCGGTGTGTAGGCGCTGCCGAAAGAATATCCATGGTCTTGGCAATCCGCATGTCGAAGATCGCACTTGGCACTAAGACGAAATGCGCTGCTGGTGATCGGAACTCTGGAACTAGATTTACCACATCTACCACAGAAGCGAAATCTACCGCAGGTCCGCAGGCCGCATCACACGCTAAACTAGGTCCGGTCTTCGCAGGCATTCCGGGTTTGTCAACGGCTAATGCGTCATCCGTGAAACCACGTGATCACTCTTCGGATTCAAGCGCCTACCACGCCTTCAGCTTAGGGAGAGAGACAAAAAGAGAGAAGGAGTAGAAAGGGAGCAGCCCAGAACGGGGGGTGCGCTTACAAAAGCTAATCTGCAGGGCCATCTCAACAATGAACGCAACTGTCACTTGTACCCAAGGTTGATAGTGCAGTGGATGTTATGCGTGGCCTTGGGCTTTTAGTCAGGTTCCGTGCTCTGCCTTATCACCACCTTCGAGACTGTAGTCACGTGACCCTAACCGGAGACACGATTGGCCTAAAACACGCATAGCGTCTACCCTGCTGCTAACCCCGATTGAACAGGACAGCTCTTTGAAGGCCAGCTTTCGAATTTCTAAAGAAGCTGTCCAGCCCAAAAGTGATTCTAAACGGGGCAGGTTTGAAGACACTATGTTTTACGTCGTATAACTTGCATTATAATTTAGAATGAAGAACTAAGCGCGACTATTTTTTGCGCATGATGTCCAAAAATAAATAAATATATATGTATATATATATATATATATATGAATATATATATATATATATATATATATATATATATATATATATATATATATATATATATATATATATATATATATATATATATATATATATATGTATATATAAATATATATATTTTTTGTATCAATAAATTAAAAATTATTTGTACACTGTTAGGTTCGCGTTTATAAACTGAATTTTTTTTTTTTTTTTTACGAAAGAGTTACACATAAAAGACACCACGGACAGCACATCGTCTGACTTTCAACACACGATGAATCGCCGACGCACGCTGATAGAAGGTTGCGATGCTATCCTCCTTTCTGTCTCAGTCAGCTGGCTTAAATCATCAAGCTTAGAACATTCTCGCAGCATATCGCCTTTAGTTACCCTCGTTGGAGGTTGAAGTCACATTTTGGTCATATAGTCCTGTCTTCACAAAAAGGCCAGCGTGCATGATTGTTTCAACCTATTGATTTGGAATCGTGGTGACTAAATCTGGTGTTGGCAGTGGTCGAGGCTGCAACCTACAGCATGTCTGATTTGAAACCTGTGTTATTGATGTATATATACTCTGTGTGATTCTTTTTAAATGTTTATCAGGGCCAGATCTTGTGACAATAAAATCCTGTGACTATGTAGTTCACTTCAAGCGTGTTGTAAAAGCGTTTCTTACTAAACACAAAAACTGCTTATGACTCATATCAACGATTTTGTCATGTTTTCAGTGTGTATGGTCTAGATCTATCAAGTCAGGTCTGTAGAAAATCTACGAATATGACGACGCAAAGTCTAACGACCGTTGGCGACAGACAGTTGGTAGGATTTCTGACGACTGTGCTCTGTAGACTCCTATTGACAGGAAATCTGTAGAAACCTTGTAGAAAAATGGCGATAAGATAGGAAGTGGACAGGTATGTTAAAAAATCGTTAAGATGTCTATAGACTGGTTCATATTTTTTTTGTAAGGGCGGTTTCAGGCCCGTTCACACACTTACGACTCCTTAGAACTGAGCGCCTTAAAACATCTTAAAATCTCTTACGACGGGAGAACACACTGACACGCTGGCGCCATCTGTGCGGTGACACTGGAACTGCATTTGACTAGAGCGAAGGTTTGGCGGTATTTGCGAGGTCGAATGTACTTACTACTTATGAGAAATATTCGTTCATAACATTGAGAAAGATTTTTCAGGTCAAGAAAAAAAGAATGATGCCCGAAATAGGTTGAAAATATACGGGACCGCCCAGCGTTTCACTGCTACCCAATGGCCAGTGTGCTCTCTCGTCGTAAGATATTTTAAGAGGTTCCAAGGCTCTCTGTTTTAAGAAGTCGCAAGTGTGTGAACGGGCCTTTAGTCCTCGACCTGACCTATATTGTTTCAGAAGTGATTTTAGGTGTTTGATTGTCCTGCCGTGCCCTCAGAAGTGTTGCGAAATTGTTGAGGAGTGTTGGAATGTTGTTCCATTGCTTCCCACGGGCGACAGTGAGACTACCCCGGGTCCGCACACAGCACAAGAGGGCGATCTTTTGGCGAAAATATACGCCGCCGTACAAAATCATCCAGGCCGGACAGGACACAATCCTGGGCGCAATGGAAGAGCTTAAAGAAAGCCAGTAACCAGCAGATGAACGTATCGGAAGTCTAGGGCAGCGTGTTCTAAAACTAGAAGGCACAACTTGCGCACAACTTGCCGACGCCGACGGCGACGGCGACGGCGACGCCGCTCAAGTAGGAAACGGGCGCCTAAGAGCTGCGCTCTAAAACAAAAATCAAATGCAGGCTACCAAGTGATTGAAGAATAGCTAAAATACAGCCAATTCACAAAAAGGGCAAACGAAAACCCATTTGTCACACTATCGTACTATGTCAATAACGTCCCAATGTTTTACAATTATCGAACGTATAACTGGAACACTCATCACTAGCTTTCTAGACCTGCATCAGATACTAAGTCCGCATGATCACGGATTAAGAGGGCTATTCGACAACGACACAACTTTTTAGTTGCAGTTCATGATTTTTCTTCCGCACTCAAATAAAAACAAACAGGTGGATGTTATATTCATAGATATGGCCAAGGCTTCTGATGTTGTGTGGCATAGTAAACTGCTACAAAAGCTTTATACTATATTAAAAAAAATGACCCAATCATAAATTGGCTGCAGGCATGCCTGAAAAACAGGCTGCAATTTGTTTCTTTTGGTGGTCTTCTTTTGAATAGATCGGTTTCACATCCGGTGTACCGCAAGGTTCTAGTCTTTCATTGCTATTGTTCTTGCTGATGATCAATGACTTAGGTTCAGATTTCAATGTAAACATCAAGTTGTCTGCTGATGATTGTGTTCTATATAGTATCATTGATTTTCTGATGACCAGCGCAAACTAAACATGTGCCTTTCTAAGGTCTCCAGCTGGTGCAAGACCTGGCGGATGAATTTGAACCCCTCCAAGTGCGTAAAAATGTCCATAACACTGAAGAAATCCCCTTACCTTTTTATTTACAGCGTAGACGGACATACACTTAGCAGCGTCTCTGAGTACAAGTATTTCAAAGTCACCATTACGAATAACTTGTCTTAGAACTCCCACATTTTTTTCTGTTATTTCAAAAGCTACAGACAAAATTGGGCAGCTAAAGGCTCAATCACATCGGAAGTTTTTCACGCGCTTCGTCCACGTCAGCGTAACCTCGCGTCAGGCGAAGCGCTGCGTGCCAATATCTGTATCGCCTAGATTTCGACGTCGACCAGCGCGTCGCATTTTTGCAAGTGTCCTCAAGCAACGCGCACAGACGCTGACGCGTGCTAGGCGCGTGGAAAAATTCTTCCTGTGGTTGGGGCTTAAAACGATCACTCAAATTCGCAACCCTTGTAGTTACATTACTAGAATATAAAAACTTATTTAGGACCACAGTGGAAAATTCGCGCGGCGTCTGGGACCCCTAAACAACCATCAATATAAATAAATTGGAAATGGTGCAAAGAAAGGCGCTGAGATTTATTTTTTAATAAATATGGACAGTACGGAGTCGCCGACGTTATTAATGAAACGAACAAACCTGACTTCACTTTCTTTCCGCGCGAGAATTTAGAGGTTAAAAACCTTCTTTCCGATCACAACTGGCAGCGTTCGTACCAGCACAGACAACATTTTCAGCTTCTCCACCAGAACTAACGCTAGAGCTTCAAACCCAGGATATATAAACAATTTCCAGACTCGCATAAATTGCTTTAAAAGCTCGTTTTTTTTCCTCGAACTACATCCGATCGGAATAGCCTTCACTCCAGCATCCGTAATTCAGATTCACTCGAAAACTTCCTGCACCGGCTGGCCACCTCATAGCAAGTGACTCGCGTCATCATGTCGAAATGTATTAATTTACACATTTTGTAACCCTCTCCTACGATACCCTGTAGTATAGGAGTACTACAGGGGTATCGTAGGAGTAGAAGTATCTTAAACTAATTAAAAAATAAAGAACAGATGTGAAAAGACGGCCAGAGATGGTAAAGGCATCCCTCACAAAGCTGCGGCATCGAGAACGGAGAAACGCGAGGCACATACTTACAAACAGCTGCAGTGTTGGCAAAGGCACGATAGCGTGCTTCGGAAAGTGCCTTCTCTGCAAGAGTTCTCCTATACAAACCGAAGCGCTCTTTTAAACTGTGCATTGTCGATACCAGCTAGAAGTCAAGTCCTGCCCATGACGTCTTCTTTAGTGGATCCCCACCCCGCCCCAAGCGACAAACACACTCAAGCTCGTCACGCTCGTTGTGAGCCGCTGCAAAATCCGTCGGCTGCGACGCGGACGCAAGCTCGCTGCGTGACTCTATGGTGATGACGCTTATGGGGAATGGCGCGGGCCTTGTCTTTTAGGTGGTTTGGCTACGCGTTAAAAAGTAGATCTAATCCTGGATTTTTTTTGGGGGCTATGCCGCCAAGGCAATACATAGACCACTCTAGAAATGTGTGGCTCCCTTATCGTCTTATCTGTGCAGTATTACGATCCAATGTGCGCTACGTAAAAAAGTACCGATGAATGAAAGAAAAGTAGATGCTGGTTTCATATTGCAGCACTTCAGAACGTAAGAACGGTCAATGAAAAACGCACAAACACACACAAAACAAAAGTGCATGTCGAATTTGTTATGTTGTTTTGCAATTTTTTTTTTTTTTTTGAAGTTACAAGGATAAGAGGGAATAAATCTTGCCACTTGAAGCCTGTGACTTCCCCGAGTAGGCCTCAGCGTACATCGAAACAGCCCCATATCCCCCCCCCCTCACGCGTTGCAATCTGGGATTGCCACACCCGGGATTTTCCGGAAAGGTTTCTCGCATCGAGCCCCCTTAGCGAACATACCAAAGTACCAAAACCATAGGGTAATTTATTACTCGATAATGAAATTGGTCGGGCAATTCCCACATTTTCATCTCGGCACCGTTAATTTGAAAGAACTATGTTTATACATTCCGTCGGCAAGCGGCCAACGTAGAGATCCCTGTCCAAGGTGACTCCCCGTCTCTACTCGTATTCACCTGAGGTAAAATAAAAGTCCGGCTCCTCGCAGAGGCGCCGGACTAGTTTCCCCTTCTTAGTGTCGAATTAAGATATATGTATGTGCACCTTAGATTATCTTTATGGTATCTTCTAAGGACGTGTAGTGTTTTTCAAAAGTTTAGAGCCCACCGCGCGCGCTTGGCAGGAGCGCGCTCGCTCCCGTGCAGCGGCGCTCTTATCGTCCGCGCTCGCTGGCTGCGACGTTTTTGAAAGCGAGGGGGAACTTCGCTCTATGACAACTATATATGACAACTAGTATAAAAAATGTCTGAGGCAGATTATTTCTCCAGTCAATCTTCACTGCTCTGTTTGTAGGCACAATTTTCAGAAGGAAAACAAAATGACAAGTGCGCTTTATTTTTTTTTATTTTTTTATAACCCAGTCAAACAGACTTTAGAAAGGCAAGCCATCAGACGCCTCAGTCGTATTTTGTCCACTTTAGCTAAGGTTGAAGCCTCAAGGGGAGAAAAATTCAAATAAAGACGTCGATGACTCCGAGGGGTCATGACGCCATACTAATTCCCAATGAATGGTTGAAATCTCGGCCGACGAAATCCGATTGTGGTGCTGCCGTGGTCTAGTTATTATTTTGAACGCACATCGAGAATTCTCCCGTTCTTTACTGGTGTGTCGCGGTGACCGTTCTAAGCAAAAATATCATCCGAAACATAGGGCGCAAACGAGCTGGTGAAGATTGAACATGATCTGAAACACAGAGAGGAACAACGCATGACACCACACATAAGTCTCAAGATTTCTGTGTTGTGTCGTCCCTTGTTCTTTCTAGTTTCAGGGTATAGACCTCTTTCGAAAGTCACGTGCCGATTATTAGAAGGTCCGAACTCCTCCACAATGGCGGAAGAACTGCATCGAAGAACGTGCAAGTCATTCCATAAGATAGTGAACGTCGGAACACTGTCAACACTAAGAGCAGACGAGCCAATCAAACAGCGTCGAAACTGCAACGTCACCGCGCTCATCATCTTTTTCTGTGGATGCGGTTTTTTCCAGTTAGTTGTTAAATTCAGGTTTTAGTCCGCTATTGTGCGGAAATTTCACAACTTCCCAGAGAGGCAGTATTTCGAAAGGGGTCACGCAAAAACATCACGTTGTTCTGCCTTGCGCTTATTCTAAGCTGTGGCGTTTGAGGCATTCTCATCGGGGAACATTTGACGTATCAGCTCATTGATATTGGTTGGTTCAAAACGTGAGCCCTCAAAAAATCTAACTTCGCGGGCTTTTTTTTTTTTGTCTTGTTTTAATTTTGAAGTTTTTTTCCTTTTTTTTTTAATTGGATGTTGTCGCTGCCTGTTCGTTTGCTGTCGTTCCAGGGATCCGCAGGCTGCCATTGCTGCTTGTCGACACCAAGCCAGTTTTGTGGAACGACGAAACGGTTTCACTCGGGCCAAAGAAAACGATGGCGTGAGGCCGCGGAACACGTAGACCGGGGAGGGTGGAGACGGCGATTCCCAAAACACGTTGGAGTGCCATACCCTGTTCGGACCATCCAATAAAAAACTTTCTTCCCAAAACTTCCTCTATATCTTTTCCTTTTTATTCCATTTTTTGTTTTTGTTTAGAACCATACAGGGCGCTTCTACGGTGCTGAGGCCACCAAGATTTCCAATGTACAATCTCGTTTCCCCAACGTCACGCAAAACAAAAAAAAAAAATGCCAGAAAGGACGCAATAAAGTCATTAAAATAAACTAATAGAAGCGCAGTGATGCAATACGACTTTGCTCGAGAGGGCTGTTCTTGGCGGATCTGTACAGTGCGGGACATCAAAAAACAACGAAAACGAGGAAGGCGCAAAAACGTTGTTTTTTGCGCCTTCGACCATGCTTCCTAGTCCAGGACATTGCACGAACACAACATAGGCGCTTTTTTGCGTTCGTTCTTAAGGGGTATTAACTTGCACGTTTGTTGTATTTGTTTTCAAACTGAATCGCTTTCTTTGCACATGTGAGCAAAAACCGAGCGGCGCCGAGTCGTTGAGCGGCGTAACCATAGCAACCACCACCGGCGACGGTGCCGGGCTGTGGAATGATGTTCAAGTTCAAGTTTATTACTCTCAAGAACTTGTGAATGATGTATGACATGAGCAGCTGAAAACGTTAATGAATTCCCTTAGTGTACATTAAATGTTTCGATCGCAGCACTATGTATGTAGTTCGCAGTAAACATTAAAAAAACGAGAAGCACGGGAGCATAAGTGCACGGCAGCACGTATTCTGGTGCTCCCGATCCACGATCCAGCCTACTGCAATAGAGATCAGTGGGCGTGACAGAATGTACACTCTCAGGAAAAAAGGGTGTAAAAGGGTGTATCGTTACACCCTTTGTCCCATATAATACACCCCCAAACTTCAATTCGACGTACAGCGCCCTACAGTCAAACAGATGGCCCGAAATTTTACGAGGGGCTTGATAGCCGTGTGGTACAACTTATTAAAATAGCTAATGTACGTTTTACTGACTACAAAAAAACATAATCGGGGTTTTCGTGGCCCTACTGTAAAAACTCGGTGTCTTCTTTATGTGGTCTTTGATACGTACTTTAGCTATTTAAAACGTTATATCGCACCGTTATCAAGCCCCTCGTAAAATTTGGGGCCGTCTGTTCGACTATAGGGCACTGTACGTCGAATTGAAGTTTGGGAGTGTATTATATGGGACAAAGGGTGTAACGATACACCTTTTACACCCTTTTTTCTTGGGAGTGTAGGCGACGTTAACTGTAGGCAAGGAGGTTATAATGGGCAGGAGGTGGCGTCCGTAGTCTCCATACATGCATGGAGCGGAGGGCAACGTAACTAGGCGTGACGGCGAAATGTCGCCTCAGTCTCTCGGCTATTCACCTTTTCCGAAATTCATCCTGGCCACTTCAATCACTATCATAATCTGAGGACTGGCCTATGTGTCGTACTAATGGTGACCTTGTGGTTACTTATAATGGAAGAAGTTCAAGGAGCTCCGAAGCGGATGATGCGAGGGGTATACATTCGAGACGTGAGTACGATGCGACGCAGGAATTTAATACAAAAACTGAGTAAGCGTTCATTTTAACTGGAGTCCAGTCAATCTACTGGCAGCACATAATCAGGTTTAAAGCTTCTTGATGTATAAACGTTTATCACGGTGTTAATATGGGTTGGTGCTGCGTTCCTACGGCTTGTCAGCATCGCAACGGGGAGATATAAAAAGAATTCCGAGGTAAAGAAAGCATTCTCGACTGCCGTTGACGATACTTCGTCTCACCCTACGATGGACTAAAGTCAGAAGCTACGAACCGCCAGATCCAATCACGAGCCACTTAGACATTGCGTGCTATTTCGCTTCGATGCACGTATCAATGCCCGCGTCTAGGATCACTGATGGGAATGGGCGGACAGTGGTTCGGATCGAGCAATGAGTGACTCAACAATTTTACATTGCAAAGAAAGCCACGACGTACTGGCTCTTTGCACTGTCGGCGCTATAAAAATGACGCAGCGTTTTTTTGGATTCGGAGCATTATTCGTTCAAACCTAACCAATGCTAAGCATGTCATAGTTTAGCGTGAAACGTGATTGGACCTGGCGGCCCGTGGCTTTGGCCTTTAGTCCATCGTAGGATGAGACAAAGTTTTTTTTTTTTTTTTTTATAGCGAAAGTGATGGTGCCCGGCAAAACATTATAAACGGCTCGTCGATTACCGCCATTAGTACGACAATATGTAAACTGCTATTTGACCCACCAGATGATACTGCCTTTCGAAAAGGGTCTATTGAGGCGTTCCTTCTCCTGTGTCTTTTTGCTTTTACTAATTTTCTCATCTCTTACCTCACTATGGGGTCATTATCATCGCAATCAGAAAACGTAGTTAATGATTGCCGCCATGAAAATATGGGGAAAACAACCGTGTTGCCATGGTACTGCAGTAACAACACGGTTGTTTGTCCTATATTTACATGGCGGCGTTCACTGAATATCAGTGTCGAACAGGTGAGATTTAGTGCCCAACGCCTGCCTGATTAGTAAGAAGTCGGCATGTAATAGATGCTCATCGACACCGCGCCCGGGGCGTTGTTTAGAGCAAGTCGTCATAGCACGACTTTGAAAAGCGAGCGTATCAATCGACGTACTTGCGAACGCTAAGAATGGCAGCGGTATGAGAAAGCCGTACGAGCCTTACTTCCAGCAGGTGTTCGTTTCCCTCCGCAGTGATGAGAATGCGCGTTCGCATCTAAACTTCTTTTTCTGCCGATCGTATCGAAAGCCAGCCGCAACAGCCGGCAGACGAAGCAGACCGCAAGCACGAAGCAGACAACCGAGAGGCGAGCACTGCGATGGGAGCTTGGATGAGCGCGTCGGTGGTGTCGGTGCCAAGGCAGTTTGGGATTGAGTTAATTTTGCTGCGTCGCTGAACATGACGTCATGCTGGGTCCTGCTGTATTTAATTAAACGTCCTTGACTGTAGGTGCCTTGCTCCGCAATTTTCCGCACGCGGTGCATTGGTCGGAGGCGCGACGTCACCCGATTCTTGCTCATATGTGTCCCCCGCTTTACTCTATTCTTTGTTTCAGCCTAGACTATAAACGCGAGCGAGCATCGTATTTAGCCATTTCGTGGGGTTGTAAAAAATGAGCGCAAACACCGCACCCCGCACAGGTTACAGAACATTCCAAGTTCGATCCAGTGTTTACAAATCCACAGCCCCGTGTGGGATCTCCAGAGCCCAGCACGCTCATGTTCGTCACTTCGGAAAGTGAGCAAGGCACGCACCATACGTACGAACGCTGAAAATGGCACCGGACTGATGGAGCGTTCAAACTTGCGGATTCGTGGGCAGATCCGCGCAGGCGGAAAGTGAATTTTGGAGTTGGGTGCCGAAATCGACTCGTTGCTAGGGGAAAATCTGGATATGGGTCCCGGACTGAACCAGATTTTCCGCCAGTGACGAGTCAATTTCGCCACCCGGCTTCCAAATCCACTTTTAGCCTGCGTTCGTTGATCCGCCCACAAATCCGCAAGGGTAAACGCGCCATGAGGTTGTATTCTGGAAAGGTCTGTACACGTAGAAACTGAAAGAAAGGAGGGCACGAGAGGACGCGGGGACGTTAGAACGCCAAGCTCCGATTCCAATAATTAGTGGGTAGACCTGAAGCTAGCTGCCTTTGTCTCCACTGCACTCGTCGAACGCATTTGAATGCGGGAGCCCAACGCCAGACGGCTGCGTTTCGCTTTTTTTGAGCTTTCGACTAGTGCGTTGGAGACAAAATCCGCTAGCTTTCAGGTCTACCCACTAACCGTTCCAATCAGAGATCGTCCTTTTGACGTCCCCTCTCGTCTCCTCCTCTTTCTCACTTTGTTGGTCAAGGACGTTTAAACAGGGCAGGACCCGGCATGACGTCATACCCAGCGACGCCGGAAGAACAACCCAATCCCAGACTGCCCCGCGCACCGACGCTCTCTCATCCAAACTAAATTCAACCATGCTCCCATCGTCTGCTCTCCGCTCGTTCGTTAGGCTTAGGCTACGTCTGCTCCGTGCCTGCGGTCTGCTTCGTCTGCTCGCTGTCGCGGCTGGCTTTCGATTCGATCGGCGCACCAAAAGATGTTTCGATGCGAACCCGCATTCTCATCACGGCGGAGTGAAACCAACATCTTCCCGAAGCAGAATTTGTACGGCTTTCTCAACCCGCGATGCCCTTCTCAGCGTTCGTGCCTACGATGACTGACTCGCAATCGCTTTCCAAAGCCGCGCTACGACGACTCGTTCGAGACGACGCTCCAGGCGCGGTCGCGCGGTGTCGAGAGCGTCCGCTACACGCCGACTTCCTAGTCCTCTGGTCAGGCAAGTGTTGGGCTCGAAATCTCGCCTGTTCGACACCGATTCAGTCGGTGCGTCGTCTAGAGCGTCTCAACTCTAGTCACTTACTTTCTGCTGGGCAACCAGGCGTTCGTTTATAATAATCTCATCCAATTCCGACCATACCGGTTTAAAAGTCTCCCGTTAAGCGCTGTTTCAAATAACAGTGGGTGCCGCCATTACTTTCGGTGCACACAATCGCGTTGCCACGGAAATGTCATCGCAACGCGGTTGTTTGCACCGAAATTAATGGCGGCGCCCACTCACTAGGCTTCCCATTGGTCAAGAAATGCTCGTCGCGGCTCGTGGCCACGCCTACTTCCGTTACACTTCGCTCCATGCATTGGGGATAGGGACGCCACCTCCTGCCCATTATAACCTCCTTGTTGTTGGTGCACAGCGTCTACTCCCTGTTAGAAAGCAAACGCCGGACACCGGCGTCCGACGTTCGGCGTTCGAACAGGTAGTACAGGGTGTCACAAAAGAAAATTTACACGGTCTTTTTTACCGCAAAAATAAACTAGGCATCGCCGAACGCTCATTCTCCGCCCAAACGTAGAGCAAGATGTCACAACCAGAGGCCAAAGTTTCAGCCCGATCCGATAACTTAATCAAAAGTTATAAGTGTTTTTCTGAAAATTTCAATGGGAAAATGGAGCCCATTTTTGCCCGTTTTCGGTTTCTGAAGCCATAGAGCCCCATGTGTTTGAAAACACCGTCGGCAGCCATTTTCCCATTGAAATTTTCAGAAAATGAGTTACAACTTTTGATTAAGTTATCGGATCGGGCTGAAACTTTGGCATCTGGTTGTGACCTCTAGCTCTACCTTTGGGAGGAGAATGAGCGTTTGGCGATGCCTAGTTTATTTTTGTGGTAAAAAAGACCGTGTAAATTTTCTTTTGTGACACTCTGTAGATACAGGGGCAGGTAGTTTCGCGTCTATCTTCCTAACAATGGACCTTTTCCGAGAAGCGTTCTGCGCACGCGCGAGCACTCGATGCCAAGCAGCGGATGTCGGTACTAGAAATCGAGGAAATTCGGAAGGAGGCTGTGGATCAGCGAGTAGAACACGTAATTTCAACATATATATAATTGTGTTACACAAAAAAAGAAAGGGGACGGAAAGAAAAATATGACGTTTGGGTGGACGCCACAGATCCCCCTCTTTAGAGTCGCGTTGGGCACGCGCCGCTGCTCGGAGAGCGAAGAAACTGGTAGCGTAGCTCCCATTATCGATTGGTAGCGCAGGTAGGTCACTTCCTCGATTTTTAGTTCGTGCAGCTACCGCCTGGTGCCGTCGGTATGTGAAAAAGGTCCATTCCAACCAAACCTAGGTATCCCTCAAAATTACCTCAGCGATTCTTTCTTTTCTTGGAAACTCAGCGGTGGCGGCTGCGGCTGGGAACAGTCGTGCGACTGGTGTCGACACCGGGAGTTATCCTAAAAGACGAGCACGCAATTTCCCCGGGAAATTCTTACCAACAGCTGTCGCTGTAAAAAGACAGCGGTGATAAAGCAGAAAAAAATAAAGAAGGCGACACGAGAAACAGGCTCCCGAGAAGGAGGTCGTGTCTCGTCAAAAACGGAGACACCCTCGAAACAGAGTCAGCGAACGCCTTGGTTCGGATTCCGGGGCGTCGGGTAGTCGGCTTTCCCGGTCCGCTCCACAAGAGACCAGCCCGCCACTGCCGAGGGAAGACGCGGCTCGGCGAGAGAAACAGCGCTGTTGCGCCTGCACTAAGCGCCCCAGGGCCGGACCCGGGACAAAGTGGATGGGGCGAACAGAAAAGTGACACGAGAGAGACGTCAGGAGCAGTCGCGGATCCTGCCGCGCCGCCCAAAACCGAGGCTTAGCCTGTCGCGTGGATGAAAAGGAGACCGAGGCTGCGATGACAACAGAGGGTTCGAAATTGATCCCCGAGTGTCGCCTGTCAAGGTGTCTCGCCCTTGTTACCGTTGTGGCGGTGTGATCACCCGCCATGAACGAGAATGGGGGGGGGAGCAGTGAAAGCTCTGGCGATGGCGGCATTTTCGAACGTCACGCTTCCGGATAGAAAGATATATAAAATACAGCTTTGCGACGAAGGTAATCCAGCACATGCAGGTGAATTGTGTTGGGGCTTTGTTTCGAAAGCGGGGAGTTAGTCAGCTCCAACGGGCGTTTGGTGTGCCAGCTGCGGAAGAGAGCCAGTGCGGTAGAACCCCGAGCCTGGGGTCTTTAACGTGCGTCACGCAGTATCAGTACACGTCCGCAAGCCGGTACGACGTTCAGCCAGATCGATACGGGAAGGGGTGTGGAATTAATTCAGGTTCCATGAGTTCTGCGGCGCGACTTTTTGCCACACGTGCTTCGAGCTGCGGTGCGCTAGAAGACTTGGCCAATCATCTCCCGCACATGCACGCTGAGCGTAGAGAATGCTGAATAAGTAACAATTCAAGTCTCATTGTGCACCGCTCTGCGTTAATTTATGCGCTATTATACTGAAGTAACGTTCTGCGTACAAACAGACATGCAAAGCGGCGTAACTTTGTTTTTTGTATCTTACGCGTTGACATTATGGGCGTCGGCGAACTTTGAGTGCTCGTAATACTAGCCCTTTTATCCTCGAATGTGTCCTGTATATTGGTGACCAATATCACTCGCCATGCTATTTATTTGTATCCTTTTGCTCATAGATGGCGCAGAATTTTTCCGGAACAAACGAGCGCTTTGTGAGGACACCTACAGAAACATCTGAGAATGTACGTATCGGTTGCGCTCACCGCAGGTCTCGCTGAAATGACACCAGCAGCAAAGTAGCCACAACAACCTAAAACCCCTTGATATCTTTGTGTTTGTCTTCCAAATAGCACCAAATCATGGTAAAACACGCAAATGCGTGACGCCCGTTCTTCGAGTGTGCCTCGGAAGCAAACGGTGGCGCAGCATTGCGCTACTAGCGTTGACATGTGTGGCTCTTTGAAGCAAGTGCTGCGCGCGTTTGCACAACAGTGGTTGTCGGTATATTACAAGAAACGCGAAGCGTGAAATTTGTCAACCGGCTTTACGATAACTGCGTCTCGCACGCAAATCAAAGACACGGGCGTTCCTCTGCTCTTCACTCGTGATTACGGTGGCTGGAGCGCGTCTTCGACTGGTGTGTCCCTTTTCCGTCCATGCATCGAAAGTGGACCTCAAGTGGCAACAATTATGACGTCACAAAAGCCGAAGTTTCATGCTATCGGATTTCGCGATCCTGGTGGTTGGTCGTAAATGTTCCGGCAAAAAGCACGAGCCGACGCAGGTGTCGCTGTCGTCACAGCGTCCCAACTTCTGACTGCCGAAGCTTCCGTGGACTGTCGAACTGGATAGCGACCTGCAGCAGAACAGGCGTCTGCCACATTCATAACCGTTGCTGTGACACCGCCAGGATCGCGACCGGCGGCAGCGTGACACTTCCATGACGTCAAGGGTAAAAACCGAGGGATCACGTTTTTTGGACGCGGTAAACACAGCAGTCAGAGACGCCTTCCAGGCCCCATACTCGTGATTCCCGGTGATCCTTTCGCCGCAGTATGTCAATGGCAGTACACGCGACATCCGCGAATGCAGCATGGCTATCTCAAAGACTACGAGCCCAAGCTGGGGCTCTCGCTGCACGAACGTGCTCGCAGCCAAGGCACAGCCGGCAGTTCGTGGCCTTGTCCGTACTCCATAGTGTGGCGAGGCATTCACGGGGAACTATCGGGTCTTCGATCGCTGGTCTGGCCCCTACGGCGCAGCCGGAGGCGTGCATGAGCGATGCATCCTGCCGGGCTCGTAAAGGCAGACATATCGTCCCGCCGGTGCGACTGGACGTAACGAAAACCGATGGCGCAATATCGCCCGAGCTCCTCGAATTGCCCGCACGGTCGTCCTTCACGGGCGTCGCGGGAAAACGACGACCATGCAGCACAGCCGCCGCTGTTGGGGCTCCTTGCCCCGGCAGCCTGATGGGCCGTTCCCATGACGCCGTCGGCACGACGGCCGGGGCCGGTCAGATCGTGAGCTCCGGCCATACGAGGGACACGGTTAAGCTGTACGTGAACGTAAACCCGCCGTCGCACTGCTCCGAACAAAAGATATCTGTTCTCTGCAGACACGTTGACATAAGTATCCGTGGGCACCCTTAAAGGTGTACTTCGGTGATTTTTGGGGCTACCTCAACTAACTATATTTTGAAAACCACCGGCTTTTACCCTTTCCGGTATGCTCTTTTGTATCGCGGAATTTAGAATATTTATTGCGAAATCGGCGAGTGAAAATGATGTCGAAACCAACATCTAAATGTATCCGCGCTTTTCAGTGCTGTGATGTCAGGGAAAGGCAGGTTCGCAGGTCGATCGGGCAGTCTAAAAATTGACTATGCCGAACATTTATTTTGTGCTTCTGCGCGGGTGTTGGAGCGAGCTCCCAAAACATTCATCTGACACATCGAAACTACTCGTAATCAGTTGGGAGCAAAGATTACAGTCCAAGGAGTGATCCCCTGCCTTCCGCTGACGTCACTTTTTCATTGTTGCCAGTAGAGACTTTCACTTTGAAAATCACGGTGAGGAAGGAAATTTCAAATTAAATTACTTCGAGGAAAAATATATTTTGTCCCAATATTGGGGTCACTATTTCTTCGATGTTTCTTGGTGTGTTTAGCAAATTTTCGGGCAAATCAGGGACCATGAAGAAAAGGCCGAAGTAAAAGCATGTTCCAAGCTCGTTAGCTCTATGCATGCTTCGAACATATTTGATTGATACAAGGACGGAAAACGCCAGTGTATGCAGACAGTCTTTTGTGTGGCGTATTAGCCACGTGACCGCGCCTTGAAGTGCTTTCGGGACGTAATACTCCGAGAAACCAACAAACATGGATTGCAGTGACGTCACAACGCGTACTTTTGACCCACCCAGTAAGAGAGACGGAATTAGCTGCGTTTATAGGAAATTTGAGTGACGGGTTAATCTTCTATAATCTTCTGGAAGGAAAATCGCGACGTCTGGGCCAATCTTGGAGGCACAGGAGAGGGCCTCGGTAAGAGGGGAGATGATTCTTCGCCTTTTTTCTGGTTGCCATGGAGTGGTCTTTGGATGACGTCACGTGCAAGCCGCGTAAAACACGGTCGTCCGTAAATAATAATAAAAACAAATAGGCGGGTTGCATCAAGTTTTTAGACGTCATCACAATAAAATGGCTAATTAAAAATATATAAGGCGAAGGAACCGCTAGCAGTACTTGTCAAATCTTGACAGCGACGAAACAAGGTTGTAGAAGGGGTCGAAGATAGGCGCCGAAAAAACAAGCACGAGAAGAGACGTGAACACTGCCGCACTCGCAACTAACATTTATTGAAAAAACGAATCCCTTATATAGCCTTGAGAAAAAAAACTTCGTCACGACTAGACACGGTGTAGATTGGTTTCTAGAAAATCATATTCTTTTGTCGACAAGGTTATTGACGTGTCACTTGTGCACATCTACACCGTGCCTATTCGCGACGAGGCTTTTTTTTTTTCAAGGCTATATAAGGAATTCCTTTTTCAATAAATGTTAGTTGCGAGTGCGCCAGTGTTTACGTCTCTTCTCGTCCTTGTTTATTCGGCACCTATCTTCGATCATGAACCAACTGGCCCAAATTGCCATCTTATTGTAGGAGGGGGTTCTGCGCGGTGAGTCTAGATCGGGGGTCTCAAACACTTGGCCCGCTCTTCGCTGGGACTGGGCTGGCAGACGACCGGCTTCGAGCCCTCGTTTCATGTGTCTCGAGCGAATGGCATGCTCCACAATAATTTC
The DNA here is from genome assembly GCA_013358835.2 of Ixodes persulcatus. Classification (NCBI taxonomy): domain Eukaryota; kingdom Metazoa; phylum Arthropoda; class Arachnida; order Ixodida; family Ixodidae; genus Ixodes; species Ixodes persulcatus. The sequence goes on along the minus strand of JABSTQ010009964.1, from coordinate 60,681 downwards.
ATGCCGCCAATTCATTTCCGCTCGAAACGTAGCTCTGCTTTTGAAACGTATACAGACAGTTTATATTATTCTGTTTTCGTTTGCCTTATGTTTCGTTTAGATTTTTGCTTCCCAGCTTTATGCCGTGTCGATTACGTCAACGAAAATTCCACGTCTAGTTTGCAAGCGCGAGCTCTTCACTCAAGGACAAAGATAAAGCTACGAGCTCGGAATTTTCGCCTTCAGAAAATATCACCATTATTTCTTTTCAGACTGATGCTATAAATATCGTTAGGAAACCAAAAAACGTTCGTATAAAGTTATTTTTTTTTTTTTTGACACGTTGAGCTAGACTTTTTGAGTAAATTGAGCAAGGGGAACGTCAGTCTGTTTGCTCTTTTTTTTTTTTTTTTCTCTGAGAAAATGAATGCCGTCCCGTTGGCGGGGCGGTGTCAATTTGATTCTTGTTATCGCATCAGGCAAGGCCCCAAAATCGTCCTATCAACAAGTCAAAGCTAAAGATGTCCCTGGCAAAACTGCGAGTTTAGAAAAAGGAGACCGCACGATGTCATTTCTCTACAAAAATGTCTTTCCTCCCACCTTACATGGGCCCTCGAGTTTTCGCGGTTGTGCAAGTTGGATCTAACGCGATGCCTGTACCTCATTTCTTCCTTTCAGTAAAAACAACAAAAAAAAAGACTTTGTTTTGTTTGTTTTTGTTTTATATAGAAACCTGTAGCGTATTGCAGTTCCTTTTTAATCAAAAATCCAGTAATGCTGTTAAAAAAAAAATATATATATATATATATATTTTTCCGGAGAACGAACGTACAAAACCAATCGTGTCTTCAGCCAAACTCATGCTGCGACAAGACGTACTCGCGTTTCAAGCGCCAAAGTCATCGTTTCTTTCTCTGACAAGCGAAGATTGTAAGAATTACTTCGGTAGCGCATGAATAATGCGCAAAACTTACTTTTTCTTCTTTTTTTTTTGGTGCCAACGAGTATAGTTAGTTTTAACGTTGTAGGAGGTAAAGGTACTTTGTTACTATTAAAGAAAGAAAAGAGGAAGTGTATACACCTTCCCAGCGCTTTTCACCCGCGCGAGACATTCTGAGTCCGTGGGCTCCGGACGCATCTTCGGAGTCAGATAGTACGAGGAAGAGATCTACTGGCGCATAATCAGCACCGGTGCCACAGCCCGGCAGACAAGCACGGCAGCTCGCAGATTGAGACTCCTGAAATGGTCTAGACCCGAGTCTCGTCAATATTAAAATCTCGCGTACTTTATTTCCTTATATGCGCAAAGTTCCTGGGTATTAGCCCATCATATTTTCATATTACCCCTTAATATTTCCATATTAAGGGGTTATATGGAAATCCCATTTTACCGACTAAATTTTCGGGTACGAACTGCGTAGATGCACACATTTTTGTCTCGTTATTATGGACGACCCGCATTATGAATCCTTCTTGGGAGGCACGAGGGCGTGCATATTAACGATGCATCTCTGCGATGCATGACAGAGTATAGTTGATGTTTAAGCTATTAACAAATAGTGTGCATAGGCCCCTAGCTGTCAAGTTTTGAGCAGCGCTCCAGGCGAGCAAAATAGAGTACTTGGCTCGCATTTCGAACATGCGTCAATACGCTTCCCCACTACAGTTTTTTTATACTCCGTTCCATTCGAAGTGCCAGCGTAGCAGAGGCTACAAGAGCGAGCTGCGAGCTTTCAGCGTCCCTGCCAAGCATGCGCGCTCGTGCAGTGCGAGCATCCTTCAGGAGGACGTGCTTTTGCGAGTAGCTTCGGCTTCGCTGTCACGTAAAGTGAAACATAAGTGCTCGCGGAAGCTATGAAAGAAAACAAAGATGAAAGTAATGACTAATGGGACGCTGCGGCCGCAAGCTGCATAATTATTTTTTTTTTTTACGTTTTGTTTTCACGCATCTACAAACTCTGACAGATGCTTGTACTCGAACGTGGCACTTGAAAAACGAACATTAGAGCACCACACGAGTGGTGTAGCCAGCGTAACATGGTCGCGTCTTGCGTAAGTCTTCCGGACGCGCTCGCGCCCTCTTCCCCTAAGGAGCGGGTCTCCTCCTTGCATTTTAATTCTTGTTTCACTAGTGGCGTACCCGTTTATCACCAATGCCACGTATAAGAAAAGACCCGCGCCTTTTGCTCCCCAAAAGCCCTCACTAGTGGTTCCACGCGGCGCTTGGCCACCTTGCGTTGGCATCGTCCATAGCGCGTCTCGCAACGTCTCACAACGACCTCGACGCTAGCACCCGGCGATGCCAAGACGGACGCGTCTGCCGTTTTGCGACGTCTCTCGTCAAGCTGCATAGTGTTTGTCGCTTGTGGCCGTATCGAGGTCCACTAACGATGACGTCACACGCGGGCCTCGTCTTCTAGGCGGTATTGGTCTGACCCGAGCCGACGACCTAGATAACGGTGATCGGCTCTCCGAGTGCACCGAGGAAAAGGAGACGCGCGGGCAGCTTTTTTTTGGCCGGCCGGCGCGGGTTGTCCGGCACGGTGTCAGGGCGTTAGAATCGCCCGGGGACACGAGTCCCTGTGCGGCCGGCGCGCGGCCGGCCGCGGTCACGCCAGACGTGCAGCGGTTCCGGGGTCGGCGTTCCATCGACCGCGTGTCGCCCCAGCGGCGGTAATGACGGCCGACATGAGCCGCTATCCCCGGCGCGCTTCGGCACCCACCGACGATTTGCCCAGGGAGCCGAGCACCTCTGATACTGCGCTCACTACCGCGACAGCGTTGTCGCGTGACCCTCGAAAACCCCGGTCACGATGCTCACGCATCGTACAACCGACACGCTGTTCGTCGCAGACACGATGGCAGAATTAGCACGTTTGTTTGGTACACGCTTCGAACCTTCGAACGTGACTGCAGACAATTTTTGTATGATAAATGGGGCCGTCATCCTATAAGAAAGAAACCAGACAATGTCTACAATCTGTCTTTCGCATTTTGTGTTAGTACCGTGAGTTCGGCTGAGCGTAGAAAATCGGCGCTTTCAGAGATGCTCAAAAGCACCCCCAAGGTGTACTCCCGCAGAACTTCTGTCCCGTATGTACGCAACGCTAAGTGGAGCTGCTGACGTATAAATTTGTATACGCAGGATGTCTATATGCCTTCGCAAAAAGTTGCCTTTTGCGCGCTGCCATTTTTGTCTGCTGGGCTGTAAAACGCCTCCTGAGCATGCGCTGTAGCTATGATGTGCGCTATATCGGACGTTGCGCATGCGTCTACGGCTCAGTGACTCGGCATTTTTCGCCCAGATGATAAGCGATGGAAAGGCTTATATATAGGGAGATTTTGGCGGTTCTTTCATCCTGCCGCGCCGCCGGTGATACCACCCACCGGTGGTGACGTAGACACCCGGATTCTGGCGGAGCGACCGGGCGCCAGCGATGGGTTGCCATTTTTAGCTTCGCTCGGTGCTCGGGAGGCTGCACTTCAGTTTTCATACTAGCGATGACGTAAACGTAAGCGTAAACACGTCGGCAACACGAAAGGTGCCAAAACGTTTACATGACCCCTCAGGCGAATTAGAGACAATGAAATTAAGAAGGATGACAAAGCGAATTAAGAGGAATCAAAGTGAATTACGCGTAATTAAAGAGAATGACAAAAAAGGGATAGTAAAAAAAAAAGAACGTGAAACAAAGTAAATCATGTGTCTGTCTTTAATGCATCGGCACTTGTCTTTCGCCTTCAAGTCGTCTTTGCAAACTTATCTACGCCTGAAGATCATGGGCTAGGTTATAACCGCGGAAAACCCACTTTGTGATATCTGTTTACTGCAAAATTTGACGTTCGAAAACGCGGCGTTGCGGCAACGATATAAACCGACGGCCGCGACGCCACCAATTTCTTTCTTCACGCGAGCAGCTTCGAAAGCACTTAGCGAAAAATCTTTACGAAACAAATTGTTGTGCCCGATGTCTTAATTGCTTTTTTTTTTAATATAATATTTATTCTTGACCAATTCCTTCCTCGGGTATAGCACCAGCGACTCGAGGACAAAAACAATATACGAATTCTGGCACTGATCACAACGCTGCCCCATTCTGGTACACTCCATACCGAGGTACGACTGAGGCTATTAAATCACGGCGTACATGTCCTCCACTCGCGAAAACATACTCGCTTTTCCACTCCTTCCTCGTCGTGCTACACGATTCCGACTGTAAGACTAACGTTCCCGGCATGTAGAGCACGGTAACAGCGCATTAAGCATCCGGAGCCCAAATGTCGCGAAAAAAAGCGAGCGCTTCTCATTAGCAAAATGGGCTTCCTAATTGGATACGCCGTTCTTCGCAGGTGTTTATGGCTCGTTTCCCAGATTTACCACGTCGCGGCCCTTTTGTTCCTCCATTTACGGTAATGTAAAACTAAAGCGACGAAGTTCCTTTTTATTTACGCATTGTTTATTATGCCGTTAAAAAAGGATGTTCAAAATGGCCACCGTGGGCGCCATTTCAACACGCTCGTGATGAGGCCTTCGGGCTGTGGGAACCCTAGACTACAGCGGCATGGCGGTTATGCGATAGCCTTGGGAAGCTGTGGCACTTGGCCATACCGTTTCGTGGACACTGGATTGCACCTGGTATTTTTTTTCTTTCTTCTACATTTGGTCAGAGTTTGCGTTGCGAACGTCCTTCTCGGTATTACGACTTCCGAACTCTTATCTCGAAGCTACAAAATTAACGTCGACGCACCAATCACGTCTCCATAAGACTGTTCAAGCTGCGACGGCCTGCAAGACTGCATTCGCGGACGCCCTCGATGCTCGTTGAGGTTGCTCTTTTTATACGTGCTTAAATACAATCAGGTAAATACAACACTATCATCTGATTCCCACGGCAACATGCCTAGTTCAAGTTTTTTTACTCGTATGTGTATAGTGTGCTTTTTTATGTAAAATTTTATTATTTTTTTTTAGACCGCAGTTTTTATGGGCTGTTTCAGGGTTGAGCGGCGTCGGCGTCGCCGTTGGCGTCTGTTTGAACGCGCGCGTTGCATTATGGGACGTCATAGTTTCCCGCTATATTTAGCGGGTAAATATTTCTGCTAAATTTAGCGGGAAATTTTTTCCACTAAATTTAGCATAAACATTTTCCTGCTAAATTTAGCGGAAAATTTGCCCGCTAAATTTAGCGGGAAAATTTCCCCGCAAAATTTAGCGGGTTAAGTTTCCCCGCTAAATTTAGCGCAGAAATCGACGTCACGCGATCTCAACACCAATTCAGTTTCCCCGCTAAATTTGGCGGGGAAACTGACGTCAGGACTTCGTGTCACGTCACCCATGAACAAATTCAGCGGCAGGAGGAGGAAAGGAGAAAGAGCAGGGAACGAGAAGGAGGGTAGGAGGAGGAGGGAAGAAAAGGAGAGAAGAGGGGGAGGGTACGAAGGAGGAGGAGGGGCATATCTTCCCCTCAGTACCCTCTCCTCCTCCTCCTCAAGAGCTGCGCTCTTGAGGAGGAGATTTGTAAACGTCTTTTTTTCTTTCACTTGTTAAATAGATATGTTTGCATTTCAAAACATCATCTACTCATGTAACATTTTTTTTTTTTTTGGGGGGGGGGGGGGGGGCGGGGGGTTGGGATTAGTTAAACTGTTGGTAAACAGTTTTTTTTTTCTTTTGTCTCCCCCAACATTTTGTTTGCTGGAAAATAAAAAAGTATTAACATATTGGAGTTGAAAATTACAATTTTGTCTGCGGATTTGACTTTTTAAATAAAAGTAATTTATTTCGTCGAGGAAACTCTATAACTTAGAGTAAACTCGATATTTTCCTTGAATATATAAAAATATTGAGTTTGTGTTGCTCTCACTCTTCGCTTGTCCGGAGAAAAGAACTAAGTCATTATGGACATCTGTTTAATTTTCGAGCCCGGTGTTCGGTGGCTCACGACTCGATCCCCTTCATAAGCCTCGCGTCCCGATCTTCGCCCCGCGATCACACACCGCGCGCCCGCGGCATCGTCGCCTAAGTTAAGGGCAACGTTATTCGATTAGCTCAGATACGGAACTGCTCATAGACGCCTGCATCGACGAGCAGCACTCCCCCTTACTCGCCACGACTCGCCTCCCGTCGTTCGACGCGCCGGACGGCTGCTTTGGTAACTGGAGTGTACTCTATGGAATACGTAGGTTTCGAAGCGCAGCGACTAGATGGCGTTCCACCGTACTCTATGGAACACACAGTTCGTAAACGAAAATCTAGATGGCGCTTTGAACGACGGGAGGCGGACTGAAGTGAGTGAGGGGGTACCCCCCCTCCGCGGCAGTTCCATAACTGAGGTTATCTAGTAACGCTGGTTAAGGGGTAGTCACACACGGGATGCATTGATCAATGATCAGTGGTCAGTGTGATCGACCGAATCAGAGGGTCTTCCTCCCCGACTGAATCATTTACACGGACGGAGTAGAGCCGATAGGGATGCCAGTGTTATCAGACGCATTTAGCGGTCGCACTCTCGACAACGGGGCTCGGTGCGTACTGAAGAGAGTAGAAAAATGGGCGCGCACATGAAACGACAGTTGGCGATTCTGGCAGCAGCGCTTTTAGATGCAGAAGACGACCAACTGCTTCCTGCTTAAAGAAAGACGCCTCTTGAATGGGCGAATGCAAAACATAAAACGTTGAATCAAGAACTAGTTGTATGAGGAGCGGCCTCATGACAGCACTGATGAATATCAAAGTCTTGCCTTGGACGACATGGCCAACAGAGCAAGTCACGACAAGTTTGGCGATTCCGCCGGCATCTCGCTGAAAAAAAATTTGTAAAGTTGCCAGACACGCGAATCAAATACCGCCAATTGCAAAGAGATCACTCACCAAGGCGGGGAAGTTTGTGCAGCCCGAGCAAAAGCTTCCCCATCCCCCTGGGATGTTTACGTCAGCGTAGCTCCGCTCAAAAACGTGATGTTGTTACCATGTGACGCGCATCCCGGGAGCAAAGGGAGGAATTTCTCTCCCGTGTGAATACCCCTTTATCTACGTGTCCAAATCTCCACCCGAAAACGAATGACCCTAATAATATACCGTCATCTACCGGTCATTTCGTCCAACAAAATTTGCCCTAAATTATCGCGTTCAGCTTCGCCGCCTTACTCTCCTGTTAAGCAGACAAAGCACGCTTTACAGGCGCGAAAGCGTCAATCCCCACTCCTGCCCGTTTCGATCTGGATGAGCATCGTACCGGCGAGCGGTCGTGTATTATCACTACTGCGTGATGCACGTTAAAGACCCCAAACTAGCGGTCGTACTGCACTGGCTAATTTGCTCATCCATAGCTCGGAGAAAAGTCGCCCGTAGAGGCAGGCTAAGTTCAGGCAATATAAACATACACACACTTTTTTTTCTTTTTACAGGCGCGAAAAGGGCGTATGTTTTTTTCGAGCCTGTGATTGTGGTAATGTTTCTTAAGAAATTACTTTTCTTGCAAGTTGCTACAAACATTAAAAGTAATTCTAATTGTTTCCAGTCTAAGTTTCCAGACTTGACAAACCACGAACTTCTATAACCACAGAAAGTTCGCTGAAATTTAAAGCCGCCTAAGTTATGGCCGTACCGCATCAGTTGTGAGGCGTAAGTTTCAAAGAGCTACGTTGTGTGAACACGGGTTTTTGCTTAAACACAGTTCGTCGCGGCCTACTGTTCCATACGCTCAACAGGGTGCATGCGCACCAGGAAATAAAAAACATTGCAGCCTAGAGCCACTAAATGAGCTAAGCTTAGAGTATCGGCACTCTGTTCCCCGATACTGTTGTGCGTGCCGCTATCTTGGTGCTTGAGCAGAGTAGACGCAACTGCCAAGCGTTATGATTCAAAAGTGCGACTTCCTCAGCATTAGATTCGGTGTTAGGAAGCTCATATAATATTGGTTTGCTTTGTCGCAAACTCTTTAAACATTTGTGGAGGACGGAAAAGCGTTTTCTGTGATTTTAAATCAAGCTTCAGAAAACTAGCAACCATGATTTTAAGCTACAAGATGGCTAAGTGTAGTTTCTCTGAAGCGAAGCTTCTTTAGTGGCACTAGTGCAGCCGAGCTTTCTTAGGGGGTGCTTGGCCCTGGAAGATTTTCTCTGCGAGCTACTGCGCAGGACCTTTATCACCCAGTAGATCAATCTCACTAAGCATACAACGCCTGCGTGACGCCGCCATAACTGTAGTTCATAGGAGGCAGGCGCCAGTTCACGAGACAGCTCATACCGCCTCGTGCTCTGCTCGCGCAGACTTCCAGCGTGGTTGTCGAACATGCTGGAAGACGTGCGACATCATTCCCACGATGCATGGCGGCAGCGGTGGCGTAAGGAAAGTGGCTGTGAGATCGGTTTCTTGTCTGATCTTGATTTAACCGCTATTGCCGCGTGTATGGCAGAGCTAACGTCGCGCGGCCCTCCAGCGAAGGCACGGGTTTCGAACTCCACTAGCTTAATACCTTATTTTATCTTTAAGATTTTTTAGAACGTTTCAGTAGCATATTGTAACGTATCGCTTCTTTCTGTGCAGAATGGTTTGGACTATGTCGTCAGTATATAATAAGCTTATACTGGCAACGTCGGGACCACCGATATTTTGTCGACGTCGCATGATGTTCGGTTCCTTGCTTTTTGTTAAAGGAACACTGAAAACTCCCCAAAAGTTTTTTTTTTTTTCATTTTTTGCCAGGCGATCTATTATGGTGTCAGAACACTACCCAAAAAATGTTTTGCTACAGTGTCACGTATACTTTTAATAAAGTCAAAATACGCAACTGCTCGAAACCGAAACTGGACTGGTGAAAAGGAAGGAATATAGAGGAGGAGAAAGTTATCAAAAGTCCCATGGCTGTTCAACTTTTTTTTTTTCAATCAACGTGTTTGCAGCTTTTTAGCCACAAAAAGCGGGTATCATATTTTTTTGTATATTTTTAGTATTGAGCGCGTGCCCCCGGTGACCCACGACTTTGATTATTTTTGGTGGTTGTGTCTAAACCATAGAAAACGGCAGGTGACCACGAAGAAGAGAATGAGCGCAACTCAAACCGTCCACTTCTCGATCGTCGGTTTTCGGGTGGAAAGAAAACCGATTTCTAGCCGCAAATTGTGTTCTGGGTAGTTAGGCTTTCAAATGTCATGTACAAATAAAAACCTTCCCGAGCATAAATACCCTGTCAGGGTCTCTTTAAGTTTGTTGCAGAAGGTCGCCTCATTATTCAATTATTTTCAGTTTTACATTCGTTCACCATTTTCTATTCGTGACAGTATTCTCTGTATTCTAAGCTGGGGCCCTAGGCACGTCAGGCACAAAGTGGCCAGAGCGAGCCAATTGGACTGTCGCGACGATGAAGCAGGGCTTTTATCACCGAAGTCCAATAGGCGCACTCCGCGAACTTTCGACTCCAACGTTGATTGTCGAGGCTTGGACCTCTGAAGAAAAACGCATCAACTCCACTCTTGACAGCAGCGCGTACGACGCTGTCCTATGCTATGCGTTTGGCCCATGAGGTGCTGACGCCTTTGCTGCTGAAGCGTTGTAAGGCCGTAACAAAGCGAATGTATAATAACAATATAGATTGTAAATCGGCAAGAACCTGTAGCGACTAGGTGTCCGCGATAGCGATGTGGCTCACAGAAAGCGAGCCACGCGAAATGATGCGCACCAGTGCGCGGGGGGGGGGGGGGGGGGGGGAGAAAAAGAAGAAGCTCCACGAGATATCGCTCGGGCAGATCGCTCGTGGAAGCCTTCCACGGCTGCCCCATCAGCTGGCTGGTTCCCGGTCCGGGCGGCATCTTCAAATACCTCCTGTGAATAAATCAAGGGCAACCTTGGCCACTTCAATTAATGACCAGGAGACGACCGAAGACGGATTCCAACCTCGACATGTCAGCGAACTCATCCACTGACCAGCATCCATTGCCCTACCCCAATCCCGGACCGCACTTCAGGGTTATGAACCGAGCCGACGGGTCTCGTCGCGCGGACGAGCACGGGACATCGGACAATGTCGTGGACCAGACGTCTCCCTAAAACACAGCACTGGCCACACTACAGGTACAACTCCCACCATTTTGGGCAAAGAACCCTCGATCTTAATTTGCTCAAGTAGAGGCCCAATTTCACTTGAAAAGAGTCAGTACACAGCTTTCCAAATACTACTACGTAGTATCCGCCCTGCCACCTGACATGGCTGACGAACTCGACGACGTGCTCGCGGCGACTCCACCTGCAGATGCCTACGACCAACTGAAGGCCGCTATTCTACTGAGGAAGTAAGAATCGACCACCAGTCGACTCCAACGTCTTCTGACAACCGAAGAACTTGGAGACCAACGGCCGTCGCAACGAAAATGGAAGCCATCAGGGACTTTCCGCAACCCAAGTCACTTCGTAAGTTGCGAGAATTCTTGGGCCTCGTCAACTTCCATCGACGCTTCATTAACAACTGCGCCCAAATTCTCAAGCCTTTAACAGATCTGCTGCGCTCACCAAAAGGTCCCACATCACCGGTCGAATGGAATTCGATGGCAGAGGAGTCATTCAAGACTGCAAAGCAAGCTCTTGTCGACACGACACTTCTCGTCTACCCACGACCAGACGCACCCACGAGACTTATGGTCGACGCTTCGGATGTCGCAGTGGGAGGCGTGCTACAACAGTACAACCAGACGGACTGGTATCCGCTACTAGGCTTCTTCTCACAAAAGTTGAAGCCGACGGAGACACGTTACAGCACGTTTGGTCGCGAACTCTTTGCCATCTATGCAGCAATACGGCATTCCAGACACTTCCTGGAAGGCCGGATTTTCCATGTCCTTACAGACCACAAGCCCCTCATCTTCGCCTTCCACACTAATGGAACCTTGTATTTGACCCGAGAAATTCGTCACCTCGCTTATATTTCAGAATATACAACTGATCTGCACCACGTATCTGGAGCGAACAACGAGGCGGCAGACGCCCTGTCACGCGTCGAGACACTCAGTGCGTCACCTTACCTTGACTTCTCCAACAGAATGACGCCGAGTTGCAGAGACTGCAAGAGGCCTCCACCTCACTGCAACTTCAACCTGTACCACTACCACTTGCAAACTGCGAGGTGGTATGCGATACCTCAACGGGTACGCCCCGACCGTACATCCCGCCCATTTTTCGTCGCCCCATCTTTCAATCACTCCATGACCTGAACCATCCTGGTATTCGAGCAACCCAACGACTCATCTGCTCGAGATATGTCTGGCCCAACATCAACCGAGACATCCGCCTCTGGATGCGGTCTTTCACCTCTTGCCAACGCTCCAAGGTTCAGCGTCATACAAAGAGCCCGCTCCACCTTTCCAAACCACCAGACGCCCGCTTCCACCACGTGCATGTTGATATTGTCGGACCCCTCCCACCATCCCAAGGGTTCCGATGTATACTTACATGCGTGGATTGCTTTACCAGATGGCCAGAAGCGATCCCAATTAGGGACGTCACCGCACTAACTGCGGCGCAAACGTTCATCACCAACTGGATTGCACGGTACGGCTGCTCTTCCATTGTCACCACGGATCGTGGTAGGCGATTCCAGAGCTCATTCTTCGCATCACTGGCAAAAATTCTTGGAATGGGCCATATTCCCACGACAGCCTACCATCCGTGCGCCAACGGCATGGTCGAGAGGCTACACCGGCTACTCAAGGCCTCGCTCATCAGAAAGGACGACAGGACCAACTGGGTCAACCATCTTCCTTTGGTGCTCTTGGGCATTCGGGCCACTTTGAAGAAAGATGTTGGATGCACAGCTGCCAAACTAGTGTATGGAACAACACTTCGTCTTCCTGGCGAGTTCCTCACACACCTGTCCACTCCATTACCAGACCTTCCTTCGTATCTTCTAGATCTACGAGACCTGTTATCCTCTTTGCGACCGACCCTGCCTCGACAACAAACAACACGGAAATTTTTTCATTCGCACAGAACTAACAACATGTACACATGTGTTTCTACGGCGTGACTCCGTGCGTCCATCATTAACACCACATTACGATGGCCCATTTAAAGTCATCTCCCGAAATAAAAAGACTTTCACCATCCCCATCAATGGACGAACCGACGTCGTGGCCATCGACCGTGTAAAACCTGCTTCTATGGCAGCCTCAATCTGCAACACTGCACTCGTGTCGTCATCAGTGACCTCGCAGAAGCCGGAAGACAACACTCGCAGGCCTGCTCAAGAACCCTCCAACAAACAAAAACTGTTTCGTGGAGCAAAACCCTACTGCACAACTAGAGGGGGAAGACTTGTAGCGACTATGTGTTTTCGCGATAGCGATGTGGCTCACAGAAAGCGAGCCACGCGAAAAGATGCGCACCAGTGCGCGGGGGAAAGAAAAAAAAAGAAGCGAAAAGATGCGCACCAGTGCGCGGGGTAAAGAAAAAGAAGAAGCTCCACGAGATATCGCTCGGGGAGATTGCTCGTGGAAGCCTTCCACGGCTGCACCATCAGCTGGCTGGTTCCCGGTCCAGGCGGCATCTTCAAATACCTCCTGTAAATAAATGAAGGGCCTCCTTGGCCACTTCAAACCGATTATATGTCTAAGTTACGCTCTTACGCCAGAAAACGCTAAAAATGCTGTTCTAAAAAAAAAAAAAAAAAGCTTTGGAATGCAGGGATGAGCAAGGGCTGTCTTCACCTAGGAAGTGGCGCGCAGGAGTGAAGGTTGCCTTATATGCCACGCTCTCAAAAATATCCCGATGTGTGCTGCCCCGCCATGTTGTGGTAGCAGCAATCATCGGTCTTTCTCGCATCAGCTCATTCTGTGGGAAGGAGAGCTCAAAAAAAAAAGGGGGGCAGGTTTTACCACCGAGTCTGCGTGATCGTCGGGATGCGATGTCATTTCCCCTTTTTATCGGCTAAGGTGACTAAAGGGATGCCGTTGATTGGTGCTTCGAGTGAGTCGTTGAGCAGTACACATGCTGGATATTCTGCGAATGATGACATAGACGTAGATATGTTGTTCAAACAAGTAATTTATCGATCCCCCCCTTCCCCCTTCCCCCCCCCCCCAAAAAAAAAGAAAACAAAAAGAAAAAGAAATTGCTATTTTTATTGTAATAAGGTCACTTTTAGGGGATTCCAAAAGAGAAGTAAAAGCAGCGCACAATACCTATATCAGGAACGAAGTGCGAGGCGCACTCTTCTGAGCCCATGTGGAGCGACATCCGCCCGTCAGAGGCCTAACGACGAGTGGCGGCGCGTTTTTCCTGCAACAAAGAAAGCGGCGGAACATCAAGAAGACCACCTGACGGCGAGGCTTTTTGCTCTCCAGCCTCTTCCCGTTAGTCGCACCGAGGAAGAAAGCGGCACGGGAGCGCCCAGCGAAGCGGCGTGGACAAAGCGCGCGGGGGCGCCCCTATCGACGTCTTAAAAGCGAGGCTTTTCCTTCCGAACCACGCGTTGGAGGGAGACACAATTGAATAAGAGTTGGCTTCTTCTTTTTTCTTTTTCTTTTGCGTCTCTTAGAAGAGACCACTTGGACGGCGACGACAGAACCATTGTCCCGAGAATGGCTCGGTTCTATTACCTTTGGCACTCACTCGGTCTGTACCCTCCGCCTCTTAGTCTGGCTCACTTTCTTACTTTTGGTGTTTCTCTTTTCTCTTTAGCACTCTGGCTCACACTGTCTTACCCTTTTCCTTTCTCTCTCTCTTTCTTAGTTTCTTCTCCTTTTTCTCCACCTTCCCCCCCCCCCCCCCCAACCTTTTCCTTTTCTCGTCCTCGTTCATTGCGAGCTGGTCTGCTTTTATCGGGAACAGGGCAACAACGATCTGCACTCGAGGCATTAGCGAGCTCAATGATCCAGGGTTCGAAGCGTCGCACACTTTCGCTTATGCTCCTTGCCCCAGTTTACCCTAGAAATGAAAAAGCCCGAACTTTGGCCTGGCTTTCTTCGAACCCAACTTGTCTTTCTTATCCAGGGCCCTGTAACTGCTCGGAGGGTGCGCACCTGTAACGTGAACCTGGCTGTAAGTATACGTAATCGATTGCTAGTAAAATATTCACCCTCACCCTGATTTATTCTGTTGCCTCACTCGAAGACGCCCATGCGTCCGTTTTCCCGCAGAGCGCTGGGAGAGAAATATATCATTGCGATCCACGGGGAAAACTTGGAAAATCAAGAGGCTTTGAAAACGTGTCCAGCTAAAAATAAAGTCTACGCTGCTGAAAGCGACGCTATCCAGTATGAGAAACGAGAAAACCTCGAAGTGTATATAAGAGATGGACTGTAAGCCGACTAATTGTCGAGAATACTATTACATGACGCTTTAGCAGAAGTTAGGGGTTTAGGGGGCAGGGGGCCGAAGACTCGTCAAGCCGCATGAAGCAACTTTTTCCCCGCGGTTTTCTTCATCGTAATTTGTTGAAAATAAGCCAATATTATTATGTATATTTATGACTCTTTGTTGCACAAGTTGATTTCTCAGCAGCTATCCAGATATCTTCAGCAAAAAAAAAATTAATAATGTTTTTTTATAAGCAAGATGGGTTAGCAAAGCGAATTAGATGTGGTTGTTGGGAAAGGCCCGCCTTGTATGGCCAGACTGGTCTACGCTGTAAGATAGCCAGTGCAGTACGACTGGTAGCCCAGGGTCTTTGACGTGCAGCCCGCGATTGTGAAACGCGAACGCACGCCGGTAAGATGCGCACCTACAGGGTGTCACAAAAGAAAGTTTACAGGGATTTTATTTCCGCAAAAATAAACTAGGCATCGCGGAACACTCACTCTCCGCCCAAAAGTAGCGCTAGAGGTCACAACCAGATGCCAAAGTTTCAGCCTGATTCGATAACTTAATCAAAAGTTATAAGTGATTTTCTGAAAATTTCAATGGGAAAATGGAGCCTATTTTCGCTCGTTTTCGGTTTCTGGTGCCATAGAGCCTGTTAAGAATGGAACCTTCGGCGACCTTCTTCCGAGTTTCAACGCTGCGGAAACGAGTCCCGACGTGTTCAGGACCGTCGCCCACCTGTCGTGGTCTGCCCGAAACGAGTCTCAACGCGTCCGTGACGTCAACGGGACGTGTGTGTGTGTGCGTGTGGGTTCGTGCGCTCCGGAAGGGGAGAGAGGCATGACCTAACTGCGGAGAACCATGGCTACGACGCACTTCTGGCTGCGACGCGGCGGTCTTTGCTGCAACGCACTTGGCGGCGTTTTGCTACTCGCACCAGCTGCCCTGGCGGAGAGTGAGGGAGAAAACGGACCCTATATAAGACGGAGTGTGAGGCTGCTCCGGTTGTTCTCTCGGATTTGACGACTGTATCGCAACCATGTAATTAAACCGTTCGTTACGTTACCAATTCTCCCACCTCCACTGGACCCCTGGGTTCTTCACTTCGGGGAATGGTCGTCGTCACGAGCCAGGAAGCCTCCGGTCGTGCGGCCTAAACCCCGCCTCGAACAAGCCCCATGCATTCGAAAACTCCGTCGGCCGCCATTTTCCCATTGAAATTTTCAGAAAATCACTTATAACTTTTGATTAAGTTATCGGATCGGGCTGAAACTTTGGCATCCGGTTGTGACCTCTAGGGCTACCTTTGGGCGGTGAATGAGCGTTAGGCGATGCCTAGTTTATTTTTGCGGAAATAAAAACCCTGTAAATTTTATTTTGTGACACCCTGTATATTGAAATGAGGAAGCGTGGGTGGCGAATAGAGCATCCCTAGGTACCGCAGCACGAGCTTCACTCCACGGGCTCCGGGCTGCGAGGTGTTAATGCACTCGGTCATGCCGGACGTTTTTCAAATAATTTCTAATGCCCGAGTCTCATTAGAGCGACAAAGAGAAACGAACGACAGCGACAAGCCCCAAATCAGAGTCTTTCGCGATTTGATAGGCTTTGTAGAATAAAGGAGGCTATGCTCAACCACGAGCATCATGCACGCGAGGGTATCTTTGGCAGGCTTGCAATCACTCGTGCTTACTTCACGAGCACCAAACGACTAAACGCCTGCCAAAGGTACCATCGCGAGCATGCTGCATGCGTTTGAGGCTTGTTGCTGTCGTTCGTTTGTTTGTCACTCTAGTGGGCCTAGGGCACAAGCCATCTACCACCCTGAAATATTCCGGTCGTTGCATCGGAACGCAGGCGCGGGAAAGATGAGGTACATGCGTCGCCCTTCTTTTCTCATTGCGCGCTTGCGCGTGTCGCTGAGCGAGGCGTTCACTAGATGTGCCGCACTTTCATGATGCGTCGCAGGAAGGAGCTGACTGATGGGTGAATAGAAGCGGCGACGATCAGCATATGACCGTGATCGATGTACCAAAGAGACGCCGGAGGGGAAGAAGTGATGTTAGAATAGAAAAAGAGAAAGGCGGGCTCATCCTGCTACGGCGGAGGGCTGTCTGAAGAAACAAGCCGACAAAAGATCGTGCTCAGTTACTCGCTATGGGACTCGTCGCAATTGAACTGGCAAACTATGGCATTCGTAGAATACAGGCCATTGTACCGCATTTCGACGTCGTTTGCTGCGAAGCATCGTAAAAACAACCCTGTTGGGTTTTCTTTCGTTTTTTTAAAGCCTGTGTCTTCACTTCAACGTATTCTTGCCTTCTATCGACTTCTTTTCGCTCATGTCTCTCTCCCTCTCCCTTTTCCCTCTCTCTTTGTTTATCTTTCTCTGTATCTGTCTCTCTCTTTCTCTCCTCACTTCTTTCTTCTTTCTCTCCCTCTCTCTTTCTCTCTCCCTTTTTTTACACTATTTCTTGTCTGAACAATGAACCCCACACTCTCCATCGACGAACACTTGGGCAAACGACACTGGTAACAATAATAGCGGAACGACATGCGGATCAAATGGAAGGAGTAAGCAACGGAAGCCTACAATGGCGCTGCCTTGTCGTCCGCCTTTTCGCTATGTATTAGCTCCGCTCGAGCGACCGAGAGGTAACTGTAAACTCTCTGCTGATGTATACGAGCCTTTTGTGAGGAACTGCAGATACCGTGCTCGCAATACGAGCGACCGCTGCCATTGAGCCACGCTCTTGCCGGGGATAAGGGACCGTTGTTCGGCCGGCTTTTGTTCGACGCTGCGAGACACGCAATACACATGACGACTAGCTCTTCCTCTCCTTGAAAAACGAACTGCATACTTCTTTGGGGATGCACGTTTCCTCTTTTGATCTTCCCTCTTTCAATCGTTTGTCGACACTACCAATACACGGGCAGGTGGAGTATATAAATTACTCTATATAGTTGTCTTTTTTCTTCTTCTTCCCTTTACTTAGTTTTAAAATTAAATTAATATGCTGGTCTTTTATTTTATTTTGTTTTTTTTGCGGTGGAAATGATATACAGTGATTCATGGTTTTCGTTTTAATTTTTCTTGAGTCTTTCATCTTAAGAGTATCCTGAACCTTCGCTTTACATATCTTGTAATAGTGACACCTTTCATAAAAGAGAAACTTTGCCTCGACTTTTATTTTGATAAAAGTAATAAAATCCTTATCCCACTGCATTCACTCTTCCAGTTTATTTATCAAATTATAAAGGCTACATCATCACTAGTGCGTTCCAGAGCGCCTCGCGTCCCCGCCTCCGCGCGAGTACGTACTTGACATGCTATAAGTCCGTTGCAGGTTAAAGGTACGATTAAAGGGATACTACAACGAAATTTCGGCGCTCATTTTTTTGGTCTATATGTGTTCAAAGGAGCAGTATCACATCGAACATACCAGTATCTTGTTAAAAAAGTCTCGAAAAGGAATTTTAAAACGAATTAAACGATTAGCAAAGAGCACCTGGTGGATGTCGCTAACGCCCCGTTTGTAATGCTCGTCTAGGAACCTGGACAGCTAGTGACGGAGAGCGTCTCGCCTCCGGCCACGACGAGAAAAGAGGGGAAGGAGGAACTCCCCTCTTCCCGAGAATGCCTTTTGTGTGTCGCAAAAGTCGCTATTGTCCCCCTACAAGATTATAGAAGATTGACCCGTCACTCAAAATTCGTACAAAAGCAGCCGCATTCTGTGGCTGGAACGACTAGGCCATCCTCTCGACGTCAGCCTCGCCGTAGCTTTGCTCGTCCCGAGACGACCTACGTCACGATTGCGTTGGATGTCACGTGCTCCAAGCTGGGCCTTCTCCGAGCGCTTGCCAGAGTGGGCCGTTTATAACGAAAAATACAGCCACCAGGCTCAAAATACAAACGTGCGATTGTCATTTACAAATATTGTGGATCATATTCAACCTATTTTTGAACACGACGGGAATATTTCAAATTTCGTTGAAGTATCCCTTTAAGCGCCGTTCACACATATGTGACCGAGTACGACCGAGAGAGACCAGACCGGTTTTTAAGCCTCTTGCGACGTCTTAGGACGGGATGCACTGCATGGAGCAGGTCCTAAGACGTCGCAAGAGGCTTAAAACAGGTCTGGTCTCTCTCGGTCGTACTCGGTTGCAAGAGTGTGAACGGGCCTTTATACTCCGACGTCGACGAACCTAACGTCCGACGACGTGAAACGAAGTTTCTCCGTCCACTTCGCCACACCACCCTGCGCTGCGCAACAAATTGCCAACCGTGTTTATAGTCCGGCGTCGTTCCACGCGCTCCAACGAATTGGCTTCCCATTGCGCAGGTACTGACGACCGCGTGGTTTGGTCTCGCTGGTGGCGACTTTCCGCTTCCGTTCGCAACTTGCAGCGCTGCCCGCCTGCCCTCCGACGGTGATGATGAAAGCAGTTAAATGTGTTGAAGACTATGAATCGCCCAGTTGATATCTCCACGGTGTGATACGCTCGAAACCGAGCAAATAACGAAGATAATTTGAGTATAGACAAGCATTTATTGCCTGACGAAAGTCATACGTGGTCAGCGGAAGAAAAACAAACATATCAGCCGGTCGTCGTGTCGACCAACAACATATCTAATGAATATATGTGGCGCAGAGGGCCACAGGTTAGGCTTAGAATTCAGTAGCGACAATTAGCGGTATGGTGTTAAATGATGACAGAATTGCCGAGCTAAAGATACAAGGATTGGAGGTTGAGAGAGTAAATAAATACAAGTATCTAGGAGTATGGCTTAACGAGGCTTACCGTCAGCGACCATGCCAATGTTTAACTGGTAAGGGCAACAGATATGCAACTGTACTGAAAATTAGCGCACTGTGGAACTATAACAGGTGTGAGGTGGTGAGGGAGATCTGCAAATGAGTTATGGTTCCGAGTCTAACTTTTGCAAATGCAAAAGTCAGTCTTGTGCACAAAACTGGACGTCCAGACAAGGCTAGAAATAAAGCAACGTGGAGTAGGTAGATTGGCTCTGGGAGCACATGGCAAAACACCGTAGCAGGACGTACAAAATGATATAGGATGGTCCTTATTCGGGGGCAGGGAAGCTAGCAGTAAGATCGAATTGGAGGATAGGCTGAAAGAAATAGATGCAGAACGGTGGGTACGAAGAGTTCTTAGCTATTTACACATGAGAAGCGTCGATACAAAATGAAGAAAGGAGACTAGAAGGCGGATGAGAAAATAAAAGTTAAGAAGAGAGTTTAAAAAAAAATCGAGAGGGAAATATGGGAAGCAGGCATGCAGACTAAATCGGCCTTGGAAGTTTACAGATCGTTTAGAAGGACATTACTAAGGAACTTATTTTCGACAATTCTAGCGAAAGCCCCTTGTTGTTCGAGACGGGGACGGGAGTGTTACGGACTGAGACACATAGAGCTAGATATCAGGAAGTAAATGCGGTGCGTGGAGCTTTTGGAGAGGAGGAGGAGACGGCTGAGCACTTGATACGTTACTGTAAGCTTCCTCGCCATGTAGTAGCTGAAGAGGCGAATAATTTAACAGACGTACTGGGATTTAGTAATAGTGAGAGAAAAATGGAAATGAGAAGGTAGAAATAACCTCATTATGTTTCCCTTAGAACTAGTAATCAAAAAAAGATCCGAGAATTTCGCGCACGGACCGACGTTCTAAAATATTCTTTTTTTCCGCGGACAGTTTATGACTGGAATGTGCTGCCCGAGTCATTTGTAGAGCTTCCTACTGTACAATCATTTTTTGATGAAATTATGTTATTGTAGTCGGTTCGATGATTTTTTGTGTGACTTCTGCATGTTTTTTTTTTGTTTTTTTTTTCATATTATTGCAGTATATATTGGCATGTTTCTCCTGTTTGACATGGTTATTTCGCTGTTATTCATTTTCTTATATTATTGCAGTATATACGTTTCTCCTGCTTGCCTTGTTATTTGTTATTGTTGTTCTTCTGTACGTTTGCTTTTGTAAATTTCTTTCATCCCCCCCTACTGTAATGCCCACCGGGCGATGTAGGTACCAAATAAATAAATAAATAATAATAAGCGGGGATTATTTGACTGGTGGCACGGTCGGAGGGAAGGATGAATATTTTCTTATTCCTTTCTGGGCGACCCGTAGGGCGGAAGGTGTGAACCCGGTTTCCTAGACACGCGTCCGTCGTACGGATGGTATATCGCTTTGAAGAATATATCTATGGATATATAATCCTATGTTAAAGAGATAGAAGGAGAAAAAAAAACACCCAAGGCAAGGTGATGCACGCCGCCGCCCGATTCATCGATTCATCCATCCATCCAACGATGACGCCATGTGCAGGCCTCGTCTTCTTTTAAGTGTCGGCTCATCGTCTCCGTGATGAGCTGGGTAGTTTTCCCTAACCACTTCTTCCCGCGCAACTCGCGCTTTTTGAACTTAAAAATCATGCGTGTTACGCCAGGCTCCATTACCCTCGAGCGGAGACCGGACTATATGGAAATTAAGGAGATAAGCCGCGTTTAGACCAAACTCCGAGCTTTTTCGACAGAAAGCGGAGCACGCATCCTCGACGGCGCGTAGGGCCAGCGCGCGAACAACCAATGCCCTTAAAAGACAAGGCCTGCGCCTCCCCCCCCCCCCCCCCCCCCCCAAACGTCGTCAGTAGTGGTTCCACGCAGAGCCGACTATCAGGCGCCATCATCGCCGCCGCCTGGGGCGGACAAGGAAGCCACAGACGATGACGACATGCTCAGGCCTCGTCTTCTTGGGAGTATTGGCATAACTCTGCGGCTTTCGGACCGCGAGCCTGGGGTCAAGAAAGCGGCGCGAGGCGGTGAGGAAAAAAGGCTGGCGAGTATTTTTCCGGCCCCGTCGGAGCCGAGGGAAAAACCATCTGGAAGCAGGTGGCTAATCCAATATTCGGGCCCCATTTCGGGCGCTAATAACTCGCGACTGGCAAACTCCGACGCCGCGTTTGCCCGCCACTTCCGACGCTCTCGTTATTTGGTCATCGAACCACGGCGGAAAAACTTTGGCTCGCTGCGCCGCATTAAATATCGCCGCCCGGAGGCAGCCCCGGTACAAAGTTTCCGAGTTTGCTAGAGATGGAAAACGAAAAGAAAAAATAGGCGGCCCCAGAAAGTGCCGGGTTGCAACGCAGTTTTCGGTCGATGCTTCGGTCACTGGAACGTTTGTGCGACGTCATGGGAAGTGTGATAGGACTGAAGGAGCGCGCTGACAGTTCAGAGATTCTTATGAGACGCGTTGAAGCACGAAAGAAAAAAGAAATGGCCTCGCTGTGTTTATACAGGTTCTTTTTTTTTAATTAACAGATTTGTTTAAAAAGTCGTGAAAGGTACACTAATGCGGTTTGTGCAGGTGAGTTATACGGCCAGGGGGACATAGTTTAGGGGGCTAATCGCAGCGATCAGTCTGCTAATTAACTAAAATTCGTTAATTAACCTTTTTAATTAATAAACATAAGCATATGGTTCCAATTACAAACTTGCTTAGCGTCATCGAAAACCACTCAATCAACTCTTTGTAGAAGGATATAACGCAGGGGCAGTATATTATGGGGTTCCGTAAAAAGGCTCAATTTGGACGCGTTTCTAGGTTTAGGTTTCTTATCGGAGCACATCTTTGCGCCCGCGGTACCGCTCCCGGGTGGCTGAGACGCGCAACCCACGTGAGCCCAACTTCCCTCCATGCTACGAGGGAGGCGAGGGGGTGGCTTCGCGCCGCGACCACCGGGGGGCAGGACCTCGGGCGCAAAGATGCGCTTCGATAAGAAACGGAAACCTAGAAACGCGTCCAAATTGAGCGTTTTTACGAACCGCCGTAATATACTGCCCCTGCTGTTTTACCCGTAAACATCAAACTCATTCCGCTTCTCCCGCTAACTTACCCCTCACAATCTTTAAAAATAAGCATGAATTAGACAGGTTTGCTCGGTTGAGTTTTCACCAAGGTTCACGGCACTAAATTTGCAGCCTCGCTTCAAGAGGCGCCCGCAGCAGCAGCCGCAGTCGCGGGAGATCTCTGAAAGTTCGTATCTTCAAATCGGCCCCAGCGTTGTCACTTACTGGAAATATAATGAGAAAAATAACGCCTTAATCTTAGAGGAAGTCCGAGTTTTCGCTAGTGAAGTGCCTATACACGGCTCGCGACGATGTCACATCGGCAGTCATTGTGGAGGCCTTGCTAGTGAGCGCGTATTTTTTTCAGCGTACATTTTGAACCATCTCATTTTTTTTTCTATTTTTTCGGTCAGAGCAGATAGGGGTGACCACAAGTATCGCGCGAAGACGTCGCGTGAAAGACACGTGGAGGCACTGAGAGCTTAAAGCGGAACGGAAACGAAATTTTAGCTTTTATTCTTTGTTTAGGCAGAAGCCACGTTTTGTCAGCATCTTAGAAACACCAGTTTTCCGCTCGTAAACGCACGAAAACTACTTTTAAAACAAATAAAACGATTTCTCAGTACCAGCTGCTAGTTGAGGGGCCAATGTAGTCGCGGCGTTAAATGCGTCCCGCCCCAGCGCCACTCACGGAAGTACAGCGCCAATGTAAAGGGAAGTCGGGCTTGAACGGAATCGCGGAGCTTGGCGAATAAATCCGCAGTGCTTCCGCAATGTGCATTCCACATCACCAAGATCGCCGTCTTAGCAGACGATAGGCAGGAGCTTGATTTGGAGATGCGGGTACCTCTGCCTGGCCAACCATACCTCCCCCCCCCCCCTTCCACTCCTGGATGCGCTGTGAATAACGCGCTCAAACATGCCACCCAGCGAATACCTTCTATATCGGATTTCTAAAATAACCAGGGGCCGTAAAAATCGGCGCCTGCACGTAGCAATCTAAACTTCTCGTCAGAGGTATACTGTGAGCGACTTAATTTTCGCGAGGACCTGATTTTCGCGAATTTCGCGAATCGCCTAAAATTTTCGAAGAACAGGTCCCGCGAACAATTCCGGCGAAATGTGAACACAATGGAATCTATATTGAGATTCCACCGCGTCGCGAGAATTAGAGCCCGCGAATTATTCCAAAACTTCACCTTTGACCTAAATCGCGAAATATTGAGCCCGCAAAAAAAGAAAATAAGTCTTTTACACTATTCAACAAAGCGGGCTTTCATTTTTTTTTTGTAAAATTACAAAGCGTAGTTGTTGTTGTTGTTTTTTTTTTGTAAGAAAATAAGGCCAAAACACTTGGCTGGGTAAACGGCGGACGGCGACGCAGACGACCGAGTTGAGTGGCGGGGCGCGTTTGGCGCACGTATTGATAGATGGCGCTGCCTCCTTATTGAGACTGCTTGCGACCACCATCGTCTACGAAAATGAGCATAATCGTTTTGCAATGTACCTTTGGTTTAAAAATAAATGCGGACAATAAAAGCGAAACCTTAAGTAAAAAAAAACGCGGTTTCATAACGACGGCGCTCTATCTGCCGACGGATTTCGGGAGAAGCGTCGAGAGAAGCGTCTCGGTCGTCTGCGTCGCCGTCCGCCGTTGATTTGGCACGTTTTATTGCCAAATGTATTACAGAAAGGAAGCTACCCTTTGTAATTTTACGAGATAAAACTGACTTGTGAATTAAAACTGCGAGTTGGGCTAGTTGGTACCTATGCATGGTGGTAAATACGCCTAAAAACACGAACAAAGAAAGAAGCACACAGGACGAGGTGCATGGAGGCGCCTCGTCCTGTGTGCTTCTTTCTTTGTACGTGTTTTATGCGTATTGACCACCATGCTGACTTGTGCAATACACCTTCGACGAAAAGTTTAGATTGCTACGTGTAGGCGTCGATTTTTACGGCCCATTTTAGATCGAGCCTGGTTGTTTCAGACCCCCTATACATAGCTTGCAGGCGTTGCTTTTGCTAGGTGCTGACGGTTATTTGTAGTTACTAACTCCCTCTAGCTCTTGCTTCTGCGGTGTGAAACGGAGACGGTGAACCAAATGCTCACGGCACGTAAAATACCGGCATGGCCACAAACGACGTTACGGGCAAGCTATATATTCGCGACTCTAGCGACCAATAGGGGGCGCCACTATCGGGCAAATATGGCGTTTTAATACAGGTCGTGCATTGTCATAGGCTAGCTCAGCGCACAACGCTGGGGTACCAGCAAGCAAGCATTGGACTCAAATTGGTTTACCCCGCTTTTTATCCTCCACGTTTCGAGCCGGCGACGATGTGCTGGCGTAAGCGAGCTTCCAGAGGCTTGACTTCCTTTGAGGAAGCGATGAAAGGACTGCCTCTTTCCACGGTGCTGATGAACGTTGATCAACGCGAAATTTCTCGTTCATGCGATTGCGTAGGTAGTGTGCACAGCAACTTTGGAACAGGCTGATACTACAGTTACGACAGATTCACGGGGACAACTGCTCTATCGTGCAAACAACCGACAACATGTAATCACGGAAGCCACAAGAGACGAGCAGAAATTGCGAAAGGGCCTGTTCCGGCCAGTTCCGTCTTTTTCCACCAGGCTCCGTCCGTTTTGCTGGAGTCGCGAATAGGCCATAGGGCGTGCAGTCCTTGGATATTACTATCAGGCGAGATTGTCACGCGTCCACGCTACCAAACGGGAATGCTCGCTACTACAGGACACTTGACCGTACAGAGGCACCTGACGTCACGTGCGCAATACGCATTGCGCTTCTCTCTAAGCGATTTTGAAGCGAGAGGTAGAAAGCTCGCGGCCACGTCATTTCGTTTCCATTCCCCTTGAAAGGGATAATAAACAAAACATATCAGTGTCCGTAATAAGTGGCTCACGAAGTTTCCGCGAGCCAGCTGCCGGCGGTGTGCGCGAGCACACGCAACGAAATTGACGTCATTGTCCTCCATTAACGTTTAAGGTGACAGTGGAATGTATGGGCTCCGGACAAAAAGAGAATGAAGACAGGCTTTTCATCTTCACAAGTGAGAGCTACGCGCTTGTTAGACCAATTAATCGCCTACCTTTTATACCAGACCACACTGTGGAGACGAAAAGCCTGGCTTCATTCTACTTTTCCCCGAGCCCACACATTTCACTGTCCTCTTAAGCGTGAATCATGACGTGAATATCGTTGCATGTGCTCGCGCACACCGGCGACTGCTGGCTCGTGGAAAGATTGTGCGCCACTTAATATGGACACTAAAATGTTTGCTTCAGCATCCCTTTGAAGGTATTGTCCAGGGGTTTCCCCAGGAATGGAAATTAGGGTTGGGGGGGGGGGGGGGGGGGGGGGGGAGGGGTTGTAAATTTTTAGGGGGTGGGAGAGACTATGAGAATAGAGGAGTCATTGCGAATTAAGGGGGTGCCTTCAGAAAAAACAAGGGGTGTGTACACACACCCTAGGGGGTGTGTAGGAAAATCACTGGTATTGTCCGGTCATATTCGGAAATTACTAAGCTTTTGCGTTAGTCACGTAGAAAATGCCTAAATATACAAAGATCTGATATTTATTTTATTAAAAGACGGCTCCAGTATTGGTTAAAATTATGAACATCAGTACGAAACTTCACGCCGAATTTCGCAAGTATGCATGGCTGGTCGTGTGGTGACGTCACATTAAGCATGGTAAGATCAGAGTCGTGGCTGTCTACTTATTCTCGGTTTTGATCAACACGGTTCAAAGTGCGTACAAATGCTATTGTCGAAAAATTGAGTTTCCCTCGATACTTTAAATGTTGTCTTTTTTACAGCGAAGTTATTTCCCTGACACAGCAGTCAAAAGCTACGTCAGAGCTTGCGCTGCTGCCAACGCAAACGTTGTGTTTCACAAGTGCTATCTGAGCATTTGAGCCCTGTCTCAAAATTGAATTATTTGCGCGGGGGAGGATTAAAACTTTGGATCTTGTGTGGATGATATTCCTAAAGGCAATAATAATATAATTTAATTGTTTTCTGAAATACAAATTCTACCGGACAATCCCTTTGGGAATCGCTTATTATATCCACGTTTCTTGCTTTGTGATTCGTGCTTCGTCCTTCTTGTCGACTAATGCGGCAAGCTTATTGGCTTTGGAGCAATAATAAGGTGCTCCACACTCACGACGCCCTGCGCTTTTATAGGTCAGTGACGATAGTTAATCTGTCAAACAAATAACAACTAAATGTACTTAGTTACGTTTTCGAGATACACATGTCGGTCGAACATATCTTCCACGGAAGCGGACTTTAATACCTCCTCTTTAAAACAAAGCAAAAAAGCGAGCAATCGAAAGACGTTCTTTTTTCTTACCTAGGTCTGGAACGCTTCATGGACTCGTTCATTACTTGTTCATCGCTTTTTTTTTACTTTTTTATGTTTGAACGTGTGACTTAGAAGTTGACTCTATCGGATACAGCCCTACTCTAAGAGAAACTTCTCCAGCGCGCTTTCAACCCATTCATGAAGCCGTCTTTCTAAAGTTCGGCGCATTATCTGTCTGGAGTGCCGAACGGTGTCAACCGTGTAGGGCTTCGTTTTTACTTTGTTGTTTCTTTCTGCCTCGCCACAATGAAACTTTCGTTTTCCCCTACTCGGACGCATCCCTTACTCCCAGTTTACCTTTTTTTTTCTTTGTTTTTTTAAATAAATTCAGCGAGTGCACTGACCCGTCGTCCGCGTATACAGTGTGACCGCCGTCCTTCCAGTCTGGAATCCAACTCAGTCACGTTTCCTTTAAAAGGATGCAAATTACGTGTTTTTTTTTTTTTTTTCGTCCAACGTCTCGTTTTTCATTTAACTGTTACTCTGTCTCATTTAAAGTGCCCCTGACGAGAGTGAGAAGGAAAGAACTGGGGGGGGGGGGGGGGGGTGTTGACAAACTGGCGGGCTTAGCCTTTCAACTGCGAAGCCAAAGGATTCGATTTTCTTTTTTTACCATTCTTTCTATCCCTCTCCCTCTTTCACCATTACGCCGTAAATGCTCGCACAATGGCAAAGTTTATTGTGTGCCCTAGCCCAGCTCGGAGAGATTCGGGAGAAAAAGTAAAAAGCCCGCTTACACAAAACTGAGATCTTAAGAAGGGCGGGGCGGGGCCTCTCGTTTTGCGATTGGTTCTTCGGTGTCGGCTGATGCCGCCGTGGAATAGGAATTCGGGACTTGTCCCGCGTGGGGCATCAGCTATCTCTTACCAATGCCCAGATTGCAGTCAAAGTTCTAGGATCAGTACAAGTCCGTGTTCGAAACACTCAGCTAGTTGCTACTTTGGAATTTTCGATAGTCCTTTTCGAAAACCCCATCGAGCAACACTGGTGGCCGCCATTTCTTGGTGACGAAGGATGGGACTGAATCCGAGTCCTCGGCGAATGCAGCACTCGTTTCCAAGACGAGCTGAGCCGAGGACACGTCAAACGCTGACACGCCCTCGTGCCCAACACATGCTGCAGAGTTTGCCCAAACAATGGCGGACAACGGTCATTCTCGCAGCGGCTACTAGATGGCGCGCACTTTAGAAAAGGGTCCATTACTAATTATTAACGGAGCTAGCGTACGCCCCCAAAGCATTCTCTCCTTGGGAAATATCCCGCCCACGCGCCCACAGCATTGTAACCGTGCATACGATGTATATCTTACCCGGGTGATAAGCGATGGAATGGTACCTAAAACGCGTCCAAACTCCGGTGGATGTCGCGATGGAGGCGCAGACGAAGCGCGCGGACCTTTCGGCTTGCTCGCTCGGTCATCGGCGGCAGACCACGGGCCACGACGGCTTCCCAAGTTGGCCCGGATTTGGTGAATGCGGGTCTCGTAGCGAGAAAATCGCTCACCCTTGTCCGGAGAAATTAAAGGTAGTTATCACATCTGGAAGCTACCAGGAAACAGGACAGCAGGAGCAAGGCGGGAGGACGAGACAGCGTTAGAGTCAACACTTTGACGAAGCACGTGACACTCTCGATGTCCTCCTACTTTGCTGTCGGCTCCGTCGAAGTGCACGTCCCTCGGGGCCAATGGAATGCTTTCCTGTATGACTGGTATGAAGTTCTTCTTTGTCTTGCACAAAATATTCGGTGAGTGCCGTAGGCGAGAGATACAGAGCTACCACGAGCAAGCAGTTGTTGATCTTGGTGGCACAAATTTCCCCAACTTCGTCTTACGTGCCACAGAGATCGATGGGTTCAGCACAGACCCGTACCCATGTAGATGGCCACTTGAATAACGAGTACACCACGTTTTCATACCTGCCTCTTTCTGATTTATGAGTGGTGATATCACTTGCCTGCACAACGGGTAGCCGGCATCTCCCCTCCTCCTCTTCCTTCCTCCTCCCCTTCTCTTTCTCCTCCCATCATCCTCCTCCCCTCCTCCTCCTCCTCCTCCATCCTGAGCGTTGCGTTTATGGGACGTTTCGCATAATGTGACGTATCCCATAATGCAACAGTGACATTTCCCATAATCCAACGCACGTTGCATTATGGGAAACGTCACAGTCGCATTATGGGAAGCTTCACATTATGCGAAACGTCCCGTCGGCGTCACCACGCGCTGCATTATAGGAAACGTCCCATAATGGAAACGGGCGGTTATGAAAAAGCCGACGGCGACGTTTCGCATTATGGGAAGCGTCACATTAAGCGAAACGTCCCGACGGCAACGTTTCGCGCGGTTAAGGAACGACCACATTGGCGTCGCGGAACCTTGCAGCGCTACGGTCGACGCGGCCGGCTGCCGACCAAAACCAGTTTTCGCCTTCAGCGGCGTGACGTACAGCGCCGGAGAGCCAACCGGTTCTTGCGCGGTTAAGAGATCGCCGCTCCTCGCCGCAGAAGAGAGGAGCTAATGTTAGGTGGCGTAGATATTGACGCTAGGATGGCAGCCATGGCAATGCTCAAGCTGGTTCTCCGCGCGTCTTTCACGTTCCGAAGGACGTAACGTTGTTTCGTTTCGTCTGCTGTCCCTATATCCCCCGATGCCTTCCCCAACGGAGCGGTTCCTAGAAACTGTTCGACTGTTTCTCTTTTTATATGACAAGACGCAGCCAGACTACCTAGATAAGGATGCTAAGAACAACCGCTGAGAAATTATTGGAGAGGAATTCCGAATTACAAGTGAGTTTTTCCGAGGCACTTGTTGCATGTCGTCTGTGTTGTGACGGATGTCGTGTTGATTTGGTGACACTTTCGAAAGTAGCCTTCATCTCTGGCGCGCCGCGGGGCATGTGAAGCACTGACCTATCTTTCGGTGTTTCGGTAGAACCAACTCGGCCGGACCCAAACCTGTGCCTCCTTCCCTTCAGAGCGCAGCGACGTCGCAAGATCAACGACCAGGCTAGGATAATCACATTCATGCTGATCACCAGGTCATCATGGACACCTACCATGTAGGCAGCGAGTGCGGTTTAGGTACTGATATATGCGGAATATGAGAGCCGAATCGGAAGAATCTAACGAAGAGCAGACGACAGAAGGGGAGGGGGGCCATGATGGAGGGGGCCGAGGACTCGTCAAGCTGCATTTAGGCAGCTTTTTTCCTCGGTCTCCTTCTACCATGGATGTGATGAGAAATAAACATTTATTTATTTATTTATTTATTAAAGAGGGAGAAACCCGACGGGAGGCGCGCGCGCGATCGCGAGAGCCAGTGCTGTCACGTGACGCGCGCAAGACGGAGGCCAATGTGGACTCCTCGCGTTGGGACGCCGGACGGTGATGCCGCCCAGCGGCGCCAACCGGCGGCGCCGTTCACGCTAGTGTGGTCAGGCCTTTACGCCGACGGCGACGCCGACGCCGACAGCGCCGACGCCGCTCAAGCCGGAAACGGGCGCCTAAGTGCTGCGCTCTAATAAAAGCGGACCGAGAACGCTAGCCTGGGGGACGCCCGACAGCACAGGCAGGCTTGGTGATCTGGAATGCCCAAGGTAAACAGCTTGCTTACAGTTAGTTAAGAATTCAGCTATGCAGAGTATAATAGATGGATGGATGTTAAGTTCAGAATGTTCGTAGAGGAGTCACTGGTGAGGAACCGTGTCAAATGCTTTAGAGAAATCAATGAAGATGGCATCAGTGGGTTCGGTCGAATGAAATTTTTTATGCAAATCGGTTACAAACTGAAAAGACTCGGTTTGGCATGAATATTTCGACCTGAAACCATGTTGGTTGTTACATATTAATTTATTTTTGACAAATAGTTAATAATATGGGAGTAGACGACTTGTTCAGAAATTTTGTATGGCACACTTGTCAGCGATATAGGTCTATAACTTGAATAGTTCTGCTTGTTTCCGGATTTAAAAATGGGTAAAACTTTTTCGAAACTCCAGTCCTCATGGAGGGTAGCCGAGTCAAGTGATTGTTCAAATAGTCGACGGAAAAGGTAAGATGATATGTGTTTTGTCATTTTTAGAAGTTTAGGGCAAATATTGCCGTTACCAGGGGTTGAGCTGCGGGAGAGTGTTTCGACTGCTTTCAGGATACCATTCCGGTCATAGACAATAGGTTAACAATAAATGTCAAGTAGTCCACAGATCGGATCACAGGGTATACTGGTAAGTCTTCTACGATGAACAGGGACAAAAAATAGTTCTTAAAGACGGTAGCTGATTCTAGGTTTGTTATTACTTTATTAAGATAGTTGCTCAGCTTAGGGAGAAAGTCATCTTTCCTTGGACATACTGTTTTCCAAAATTTCTCAGGATTGGTTAACAATAAATGTAGCAGATCTTGCTTGAAGTATTTGTTCTTTGCATTTTTTATGCTATTTTTGAATTTCTTAAAACAGCTCAAGTGCTTAGACATATCAGATACAAGGTTGGTTTTTTTTTTTTTTTCGCGTTGGCAAAGAGACGTTTCTTTTTATTAGTTAATTTTCTGAATGTATTCGTAAACCAGGGTTGATCAGTATTCGTTTTTAACACAATTCGAGGTGCAAATCGAGACGTCAACTGCTTAAACTCGTATTTTAGTCATTTCCAATTCAACTCCACAGATCTTTCATTAAATGGTGTTCGTATTTTGAAGCAAAGTGCCCTAAAGCCTCGTTTAGGGCACATTCGTTAACCTTGCTGTATACATTGATCAGTCCAGGACTTATCTTTCTATTTAATAATGACAGAGACATTTCACCAAAAATCGTGTTATGATCGCTCATCTTGTCAAAAATATGCACTGACCGCACATCATCCGCACTCGAGGTGAAAACAAAGTCCAGAACAGAATTAATTCTTGTGGGTTCGTTTACAATTTGAGTGAGACCCAAGCTGTGCATCGGGTTAATAAAATTCGACACTTCTGCACCAAGCGCACAAGAGGCACGACGAATGCCCTCCCTCCATTTAACACCAGGGTAAATAAAATCTCCGCCAAAACCAATGGTACCACCGGGAAATAAAGAAAAAAAAAACGTGCTCCATACAAACGTACAGTTTATCAACAAACGTATCCCCTGCGTTCTTAGAAACAAGGCGACCCGCGACGCAGATCTTGCTTCCGAAGCAAAGAACGGCCGCACACTTATCTTTCACCAATTCGCGGTGGAGGGCAAGGGCGCGTGCTGGAGGCCTGACGTTCCAAAGAGACGCCATGAAGTTCTCATCCTGCCAGTGACTGCCGGATTGGTGCTTTAATTATAAAAGTTACCAAAAACTGTTTATCGACGCTAGTCCAAAAAGCAACGAAGTTGCTACTCGTTTTTCTTCACGGAAAAGAACCCAAATCGTTGCCTATTTATTTCATACCAGCAACACGTTACGAAGTATGAGCTGAAGTAACATGTTACGCGCAGACTGTGCTGTCCCCTTCGGTTACAGGCGCACGGATACGCGAGAAGGCCGCAATAGGAGACGTGGGGCTTATCTTTGCGGCGCCCAGTCAGCCCGCGCCACGGTGTAGCCCGCGCTATGCGAACAATGGCGCCTTTATTCGGGCGAATGAAAACCAAGAGCAGCGGCGGCGACAATGGACGCGCACTGTGGCCGCGCCGCGCCACGCTCGCCCCGAAGGGAGGCGACGGCGCGACAAGAGCGGCAGTAGCGTCTCTTCCCTCTCATTTTAATCCGGGCCCCCAATCAATCTAATTGGTGCGGGTCCCTCGACGGCCAACGGCAGCGGCCGGATTTATCGCCGCTCCTGGCGTGCTCCGCCTGATCGGCGTCTGGGGTGCCTCGCCGCACGGGCCCCCCCGACACTCCCGCGGCCCGACCGAGCACCGCAAGAATAGGTGTTGACGCGGAAGCTCGGGCTCGAGCTGAATGAGGCGCTAACAAATGGGATTAGAAGGATAAGTTTCTTAAGTTAAGGTTAGAACTTAGAAGCGAAAAACTGGTCTTGCCAGACGCCGTCGTGTATCACATGCGGACGAAGGGCGTCGCTTTTCGTTTCTTTTTTTTTTTTTTTTTTCAGGTGGCGTCACTGTCGATAACGCGCAGTAACAAGCAGACGCGAACACTGGAGATTTCCCGTGCTGCCCTGTTCAGGACAGCTCGTAAGTTACTTCAAATTTACTAATTTAAAATACATGAGGTTTTATTGTAGTAGACGATATCGTAGACACTTGTGTAGACGTAGTACGTACTTGTAATCTTGTGCGAAAGCACGAAAGCAGCTCTTTTTTCCTCAGATGTCGGTATCAATGCTACGATTTCAATGGATCGTGCAATTATATTGTGTTTGAATTTCAATAACTGCGTACCGCTAATTGGAGACAAGATAACTAGCAGAAAGTAAAGCTTTCAACTTCAAGTTTCATACGCGCCATCGGCTCTTTCTTTACTGACCTTCGGCAAGCTTCTCAGAATGTTGCTGTGATTCGCCCGGCTCCAAACAGCACGTGACGGCCGAACACTGGAATGGGGGCACACGGACTTGAGTCGAGCACTCGCCAGTCGACTTACGCTCGACAACATTCAATTCATCGGCGTTTTTTCGAGTTCGAGCACGCCTTCAATAAAAGAAGCAGCGAAAATCTCCCATCTCTAATAACATCCGGCGTGAACTATATGTGCTCTGCACAATGTTGACCAAGGAGCGTGACTCTGATAAGCATGGGTGAAACGTGCCGTCGATAGAACACTGGACCGGCAGACACGGGCTGAGGAGGTTGACGTTGTTCAGTCTTCTCCCGTGTCTTTGTAACAAATGGCGCGGGGGGAGGAGGCTTGGTTTAAAAAAATATTGAGCGAAATCGAGGTGCAATTGACCCCTTTAAATCACACCGGAGCTCTAAGTGGATGTCGCATTTAAAGCACGAATATAAATAAAAACTAAAACCTTATAACCTCTCACGTTATATATATATATATATTTTTTTATGTTTAGCACTCTGAGGGGGCTCTCTTTAAAAAAAGAGCTTTCCATTAAGAAATTAAGGGTTCGAGATAAGTGTCTTACTCATTAGAAACATTTCACGGCGCACTCAAATAAATCAATATCTTTCACACCAATCGAATATTTCTTTCTTGCTAATGCGAGGCTTGAAACTAGTATTTCGTTTTTGTGTTTGTAAGAACATTTTACGAACCAATGAGATACAATAAAAATAGCAGCCCATAAAACTTTCAACACAAATCTGAATTTTTTTTTTGTCCTCATCCTTTTTGCACATTACGTCGCCCTTTTTTCTTTGTTTTTTTTTCTCGTGTTAGCCTTGTTTATTGCGACTTGCCTGCGTGATAAATATCCAGTTCTCACGAACACATGGCATGACTTGTCTCGCAATTTGAATCGCCTTTCACAACAAGAAAAACGCAATTTAAAAAGCGACAATCATCATTGAATGATTGTGGACTTAATTTCAAGAAAGAGCACCGTTGGCATCGACAAGTAGGTGTAAAATGCGATGTGTGCGCAGTACACTCCGGACCACGAACTCACATGCACCGTTGTAGGCTTTCCGGAAAAAAAGTAAAGAAATACACTTCGGGTGTAGCCGAACAAGGAAGGATGGAGAAACATGTAGCAAACCTTAAAAACCTCGCCGGACTAGGACACCTCACTGCCCATTGTCGAACTTGCAAATGCAGAGCAAAGCTTGAGCAAGCACGAATCATAGGGCACCACAGAAACCAGCTTGCAAGGGAGATGTTGAAGGCTTTGGGCCGCTATAGAAGAAGAAAAAGGAGACTTTGTAATCTCCTCCTCAATAACCCTGCAACCTCAAGAAAAGCTCTTTGTACAGGGCGCCTTTCCTGCTTATACTTCGTCTCACCTTAGTATGGACTATTGTTAGCCGCGCGTGCTAAAAGCGCGAGCTAGTCGCTTTGAATGAAGCCGCGGGGGCTGCACGAGCGCTCGTGCAGCAAGTGCTCTAGTCAAGGCAGTCAAGGCTGGCCGCTCGCGCTAGCACAGCCTTCGCGGTTACTCCATGCTATGGTAAGACGAAGTCTAGTATAGACCTTTCCAATGTTTACAAAATCACAGTCCAGCGTGCGATCTTCACAGTCCAGCACGTGCGTGTTCGTCGCTTCGGAAAGCGAGCAAAGAACGCGCCATACGCACGAACACTCAAAATGGCACCGGCCACACGCTCTTTTTTAGAATGGTCTATAAATAGAAGAAAGGGGGCAACACGATTCAGGATAAAGAAAAGAAAAAACAATCAGAAGCAAAGAGATACGCATATGAACTAGTAGAAGAGGGGGAAACTTTATTCAAATAGTCGGTAGCCCAGCGGTCGGTTGTTTTTTGCCGTTTCTCCTTCCTTCCTTGTTCAGCTGGATCCACCCGAAATATATAATAGTAACCAACTAGCTCACCTTATCCTTGTAGCGAAATACGTTATTCGTTACTTGCAAATAAAAGGAACGCGTTACCGACCTACCTTACCTCAAAATAAGAGGAACACGTAACCGTTACCGTTAAAGAGTACCACACAATACTTTTGCGTTACTTTTCCAGATTATGAATTAACACATTTTACTCTTTTGACGTTATAGGTATGTTTAAGCGCCACATTATAAGAAACATTATGGCCATCCAGGAACTGAACATAATTACTTTATCTTTCTGACGGTTCCACCTAAATACTCACGAAAAACACAAAAACATGAGTTTTTTCTTAAGAATAAGTAACGAGTAACGTAAAGACGTTACACGCTACTCGAAAAAAGCTCGAGGTACACCTAAGCACTTCTTATGAGTTGTGAATGCGAAAGCATGCAAGCCGCTCGTCCGCTCCTTTTGTCGTCTGCTCGCCCGCTCCCTTTGTCGTTTGCTGCGTACTAGCGCGCGCGCGCTTCGGGATCTCGGAGGCTATGGCGCAGCGGCCAATGGGAGCCCCGTCGAAGCGCGCCAGCCAATGAAACCGAAGGCGATCGCGGAAACTAGGAGGCGTTTTCGCGCTTCAGACTGATGATGTCAGCTCGCTCCATGAGACAGTTCATGTTTTAGCATTAATAATTAACGCAAGTACGTTACCCGTTACCGTTTTGGAACTGTAACGAGTACGTTACAACGTTACCGGGAAAAGTAACACGTTACCGGTAAAGCCGTAACTTGTAACGCGTAACCGCCAACACTGCTCACATGTCAGCCACATTCCGCCCTTTTTTGTCTATTTCGCATCTTCCGTTCCTGAGTGACATTGATTGCCCGGATGTACGACGATGTGCTCCCGATCTCCCCAAGCTCATAGTCTATAGACGCTTTGCAGCAGCTGTGCATGGGCGTCGCCATAAGCGGCCTTCAGTTTTTGTTTCCTCTTATTCCGTTTATTTCACTTCAGCATTACCACAGCACGCCAGGCTATTGCCATTTTAGATTTTACTGTGTCATTCTCTCCAGTATTGACCTTTCTGGAGACTCGTCAACGCCCGTTTTAGTGGCTCGGTATATTGGTAAGACAAGAGAAGGTCAGCAATGGCGGCTGTAATCTGGCGCGTGTGCAAAGCGTCTATATTCTCACTATACTTCGTTGCACATTACGTTTAGACGGAGCCAACGCTACGAGTTGATGGCACCAATGAGACCAGCAGCGTCAGAAGGGCACCCTCACGATATTCGTCACGTTTCTGTTCGTGTTACTATTATCCCTGAACCAAACATAAACAAAAAAGGCCCAGTGACTCGCTCTTTTGACCCTGCTTGAGCGGTTCGATTTGCTCGTAACCTCGGCTGCGTCTGGTCTGAAGCTAAAACGAAGTACAGTAACACATAATAACAAAGCTCGGTAACGCTGTGCATCTGCGAGTAAATATTTAACTGGTACTACTGTTTTGCTTTCGTTTTCGTTTTACCTGCAGTTTATGGTGTATAGATCGTCACGATCTTCTCTTTGCTATTCGTCTGCGTCTCTCGTCACAATAATTAATTTTTTTTTTATTGCGAACAATCTATGCTTCGTTGGCCCTTAAGTTGAGACTAAAGTGAAAGCTACAAACGCGAGCTTTGAAACGGGCTTTTCTATAAGCGAGCGCTCTTTCTGAAAAAACAAGGTTTCAAAGCTGCGACTTCGTGCTCTCGCAGTTCTAGCATTGGCTGAAGTCTCAGCTTAAGGGTAAACAGAGTATAGGCTTATTATGGCCTCTAACTAGAGCGAAAAAGTACTGAATTTCGGTAAACTATGAAACGAAATTAAACAAAATTTAAGGCAAACCCTGGAGACTGGAGAAAAGGCGAGGATCAACACTCAAAGTCTCAAACACAGCTGAATTTTATTTCACGAAAGTTCGTGTTTATATAGGGTTTCGCTGCCTCCCCCCCCCCCCCCCTCCAAACCAAAAGAAAAAAACAAAGTGAGAACACCCTGTACACTAACGCAGAAAAACTCAAAGGACTTGGCACAGAGCAGAAACAAGTGACTTGTTTCGGCTTTTTGCCAAGTTGTTTGAGTTCTTATGCGTTTGTGTACAGGGTGTTCTCACTTTCTTTCTTTTTTCTTTTGGTTTGGGGGGGGGGGGGGGGGAGGGGTACTAAAACCCTCCATAAACACGAACTTCCACGAAATAAAATTCAGCTGTGTTTGAGACTTTGTGTGTTGTGTTGTCCTTCGTCTTTTCCGCAGTCTCGGGGGTTTGTCTTAAATTTTGATTTGACCTCCACCAGCTCGTTTGCGCCTTAACTTTTTGTTCGTAAATTAAACAACTTTCTCGTCATTTGAGGAGTCTTCCGCCCGTTCGCCAACATATCATTTTGTGACCATACGGGGGGGCAAAAAAAATGAAATAAAAAACGTTTTCTCATTAAGGCGTGCGTGTGTGAAGCGTCTATGAGCAGTGTTCAATGTTTGTCGCTCTACCGGTGCGAGGGTCCCTACGAAAGCTCGGCTGCCATTTTCCAGAAGGCTCCGACCAGCTTCGACGGTGTTTTCTATAGACCGACAAGCTGCGTACCAACAAGAGAGCGCTTGCCCACACCGGCCACTGCGCGTGCGCAGAAACCCCTGGGAACGTCTGCATACGCACCGTGCCGACATCAGCGCCATCACAGCGGTGTGACGTGAGGGCAACCTGTATACAGTCTCCGACAGCTTATTAAGAAACGTGATTCGTGGCTGATCATGATTCTTCTTCCGAGATTGGTTCTTGGGCCTTCTTATCGGCCAAAATATCATACCCAGGTTACACAAGACGTCGAGAAGACTTCGAAATAAGGTCCTAGACGTTCGGCGACGTCGAGGTCCTCAACAAACTTTTTATCGACGCCATTGGTATGTCCACATAATAGGTTCCGATAACGTCAAACACGCGACGTAGTGACAACGTCATAAGCTTCACCTCGACGTCTTCAACAGTAATCAACGTCAGTTCGACGTCTTGTATGAGAAGTTCTTTGAACGTCGAGCACGAGACGTCACAAGAATGTCCTGAGCAACACCTTGACGTCTTCGACGTTAATCGACGTCAGTTCTAAATTTTCTCCGGGAAGTTATTTGAACGTCGAGAACGAGACGTCCCAATAATGTCCTGAGCAACACCTTGACGTCCTCGACATTATTCGACGTCAGTTCTACGTTTTCTCCGGGAAGTTCTTTGAACGTTGAGCGCGAGACGTCCCAACTATGTCTGAGCAACACCTTGGCGTCATTGGCAATAATAGACGTCAGTTCTACGTTTTCTCCGGGAAGTTCTTTCAACGCGCAGCACGAGACGTCCCAACGATGTCCTGAGCAACAGCTTGACGTCATCGACATTATTCGACGTCAGTTCTACGTTGTTTTTTTGTTTTTTTTTCGGGAGGTTCTTTGAACGTTGAGGGCGAGACGTCCCAACAATGTCTGAGCAAACACCTTGATCACTCTGAACAAGCGCCTTATGGAGCCCAAGGTGCTGTCATATCACCTTTAAAATTTCTCGACAATGTCAGCATTTTTGATACTGGGCATGCAATCCACCTTTCAACCTGGCTGAGCTGCTGAAATCTCTTAGAATATTATCATTCTCGTGAATGTTGTTTTAGCAGGAATTGCTTAAAAAGCCGAGAACTCGCAACAACAAAAACCAGGAATTAGCTCGGAGTCAGCGTTTCTAACTTAATATCAGCGTCTTTGAAGCTGTAAGAAAATTATAATAATGTAAGAATTTCTGCAGCTGAGCCAGGTTGAAAGTTGGACAGCATGCACAGTGTCGAAAACGCTCTCATAGACGAGAAATCCTAAAAGTGATATGACAGGTCCTTGGGCGCTATAGGATGCTTGTTTAGGGTGACTCTGAATTACACCCAACCGTGTGTAACCATGGAAGTGGTCGAAATTACTGATCACTAGGGAGCTGAAGGAACACCGTTCGCGATTGGGGGATTTAGCATATGGCCTATTCCGTCCGAATATATATGCTTTCGCGAATATACCTTCGAGCAACGAAGCCAGATCCTTTTGACTCCATTGTTCCACGGTGACCTAGATCGAGACCGTTATCAACGGACATCCCGTTCAGCCTACACGTATGCTCGACGTTTTATGGTCCTTAAATGAGACGTTATGTTATTGTTAATATGACGTTTTGAATTGACATCCCGTTCAGTTGAGATGTATACTCCACGTTTTACGGTCCTTAAATGGGACATTGTGTCAACCTTGATATAACATTATCACTTGACTTCCCGTCAAATTCAGACTTGCACTCGACGTTCTAAGGTCGTTAAGTGGGACGTTATGTCGACGTAAAATCCACCATTTTTTCCAGACATTAGCCTTTCAATATTACGCCGAAGGGACCTGATGTTCAGACTTTTGACGTTCTTTCGACATGTGGTTCCTGACGTCATCACGTTTTTTCGACGTCTTTTCAACGTGTCTGTGCTGCCTGGGTAGGCTGCGGAGCAAAAATAATCGGGACATTGACACCCCTAAAAAAAAAAAAAATTATTTTTTGCCAGGCGCTCCATTATGGTGTCGGAGGGCTACCCAATTAATATTTTGCAACAGAGTAGCGTATTTTTTTAATAAAGCCAAAAGACGCAACTGCTCGAAAACGAAACCGAAACCCGCACACGGAGGTCGGAGAAGTGGAGAGGAGAAGTGTGTAGTTAGGCGGAAGTCACCTAACTACACCCGACCGTGCGCTTTTTTTTTTTTTTTTTCCCCTCTGCGTAGCAGACTACATGCGAGGCCGAGTAGCGGGAACTGTCTGCCGTGAGATTCTTTTGTAGTTATGTTTGTTCCGCTCGCTGTTCTGTACTCCAAGATGAGTTGTGTTGTACATTGAGGAGTTGGAGATGAGTAATGAGTGCTTGTGTTGAATTTCCATGATCGGCTCCGAAAAGAATACACCCAAGATGTTGTGTGAAGAGCTGGCTCACATGTCCTGCGTCCGAAAAAAAGTGGCATTGTGCGACAGAGTTTCCGAAAGATCTACGGGATCAGGACGAATGGCTGGCTGCAATTCCTGTAGAACATTGACTGGCACCTCGAAAAGCGGACGCTACCGGATTTATATGCTCCTTGCATTTTGTGGAAAGTGATTACATTGAATTCGCAGGTGTCAAAAAGGAAATACCATACCCTTTAATTCAGCGACGTTTCGTCCACAACATTTTTTTTTTGTTTCTTTAGTGATAATTGTAAAAAAAAAAAGAAACGTAAACATTGCAATATGTTTGAAAAAGAAAAGTACAGTTTCACTGAGGATCGAACCCGGTCCTGCCGCGTGCGAAGCGGACAGGAGTTCTTTTTCGTTACTAATCCCATACAAAAATGGTCTATGGTCGTCTATGGAAAATTATATGGCAGGCAATCACCCCCTATGGCCCTCTATGGTCGGCCATACGAATCCATAAAAACAGCTACAGACAGCTATAGAAAAATCTATGGCCCTGTGTCTAAAGACCGGGAACCAATAAATTTTCTTTACCCGCCTATAGAAAATTCTATGGTTACAGGTCTAAAGACTGGGAACCAATAAATTGTCTTTAACCGTCTATAGAAAATTTTATGGCCCTGAGTCTAAACACTGGGAACCAATAAAATATCTCTAGATGCCTATAGAAAATTATATGGCCCCATGTCTAAAGACAGCGAACTAATAAATATTCTTTACCCGCCCATAGAAAATTCTTTGGCCCCGAGCTTAAAGACTG
Source organism: Ixodes persulcatus (assembly GCA_013358835.2). Taxonomy (NCBI): domain Eukaryota; kingdom Metazoa; phylum Arthropoda; class Arachnida; order Ixodida; family Ixodidae; genus Ixodes; species Ixodes persulcatus. The sequence continues at coordinate 19,966 of JABSTQ010009964.1, read as the reverse complement.
GAAACCAATAAATTGTCTTTATGCGTCTATAGAAAAATTTATGACCCCGAGTCTAAAGACTAAGAACCAATAAATGTTCTTTCCACGCCTATAGAAAATTACTACCGGCGCTAACTTTTTAGTAAAAGCACTCCCCGTTAGAAAATTAAATCAATACTGAATTTCTGTGATGCCGGTGACAAACCATGACCCAAGATATGCTCTCTGCTGTTGCAACGAGTCGTGAAAACCAGTAATATTGTTTGTTTGAAAAATCTATTAAAATACTTGTGCAACAATTAAAATGAATTATTACCCCCCAAAAGTGAAAATAAATTACACTCGCGCAGAACACTGCAATCGAGCAATAGCTTGATTGCAATCTTCAGCAGCAGTGTACTGCATGTCATCACTGCAATGTTCAAGTGATTCATCAAACTTATTAAAGAGATAATTAATAAATTTTAGTTAATTAGCCTAATGATCTACATTTGCTTTTTTCAGGGTTTTGAATTAAGAGATGGGGGCTATTCCAAGAGACAATTCAAAGAATGTATTAAGTACGAGTAATATTTGCCCCGCCTCTCCGTGTTTTTGCGACAAATAATGGGTCACCGGCAAAGTCGGATTCAAAAATTAGACTGCCATATATACAGCGAGTTCGAACGTAGCATATATAGAAAAGCCGGTGGCGCTACGATGTCGCTGTTGTGTGGGGTAGTGTTCTGCTTGTGTTCTGTGTATTCTGTGTGTTCAGAGATGTATGTATATCTACCATGTAGCGCGCACAAGTCGGGGGAACTTAAAGAAAAAAATTTTTTTTTTAGAGTTTGCTGGCTAAAGAGAGCCATAGGTTAAGCCATAGAGAAGTATTTAGCCAACCATTAGACAAGCTAAAGAGCGCTATGGCTGGACAGCGATAGGGTCATAGACAAAGCTAAAGAGGCCCATAAAGGCGACCATAAAAAATGCTAAAGGCAGCCATAGAAAATTCTTTAGCTAATTGGGCCAAATAGCTAAAGCCGACCATACAAAGAATTTTCTATAGCCGACCATAGGACATTTTTGTATGGGATAATACAGCTGATAAACTTCAAGTTGGAAAGTTTGTTGCCGATATTCCTCCAGCTGCAGCAAAAGCACTCCCGGGTCGAAGTCTGAAAGCACCACACAATGGCGACCTTCGCACCTAGTAAAGAAATCTTACGCGTGCATATTCAACTCGAAGTAGACACGTCTTGCTTGACGATTGCGCGAGCGATGTCTTCAGCCACGAGAAGGGAGCGACGGCTCGGCGACGTCTTCGTGCAAATCGGCTTGGTGGTCGGGCGCGTCGCACGGGATGAATACCAATTCTTTTGATCAGTCCCAAATTTCTCTTTTAAAGGCAGACAGAGTTCACCGGTACCGCGAACGACAGTCCTGAAGTAGAAGTCCCACGCCCGTCGTCCGCTGCCATCGCCGTCCCCGCGAGTCCCACGATACGCGAAACGACGCACGCACAGAACGCTTCCGGTTCTCTGTGGAACTTTTTCTCTCAATCAACGTATTTGCAGCTTTTTAGAAGCCACAAAAAATGGGTTTCATACTTTTTTCTATTTTCAATATTGAGTGTGTGCCTTCAGTGACCAACGACTTCGATTAAATTTGGTGGTCGCTTCGAAACCTTAGAAAACGGCCCGTGACCACGGAAAAGAGAGTGAGCGAGACTCGAACCGGCCAGTTCTTGATCGGCGGTTTTCGGGCGGAAAGAAACCGAATTTCGAGCCGCAAATTGTGTTCTGGGTAGCTGGGCTCTCATATGTCACGTACAACTAAAAACGTCGGTGAGCATAAATACCCTGTCAGTGGCCCTTTAAGCTTAAGATGGTCCCCGACCAGCCGAGGTTTGCGTTAGAAGAAACTCTTAACCATCGCCAGTCCGAAAGAACGAAAAAGACGAGTAGCCCAGGCAGCCCACATAACTGGCTCAATCGATAGTCGTCTACTTAATGAAGAGCAGCATCGATTGCACGGACCTAATGGTCGGTCCGCGTCGGCCGCCACCGGCCTCGATAAGGGAGATGGCGCGAGGTTGGCGTATTCGAAGACTGGCGGCCACGCAGCTCGGACAGCTCGCGCTTAGGGCCCCGAGGTCGGAAATGCCCGCCTACACTAACAGAAATTCGGCGGGTCCAGCCAGACAGGCGGCACCCACTGACCGATACGAGAAGAAGATCGGTAACCCGGCAGCGTAAAAAATAATAATAATAATAATCGTGATTGTTTTATTTTAAAAAAAAGTAAATAAATCAAAATTATTTTATTTAAATCAAATTTGTTCGGTTCAAATCAAATAATCGTCACTTTATTAAAAAAATGCTTCTTTTTTTCTTTCTTACGTGGCATATATTTCTTAGCCTGCTCAATCACTGAAAGCACTGAAAGGGAGAGTCTATTTATGTTGTAAAATGCACATACGCGTACTTTTTGTTTTAACTGACAAACAAGTGGAGGATAGGAAGAAAATACAGTTGTTCGATTTGTGCTCGGAAGACCTTTTGCTCGCGCTCAGCCAGATATCTTCCTTTATTGATGAATATTTGATTTATAAATACAAAACCGATGCACGTGGAAAGCGTCAAAGGATAGACGAATATCAGCTAAAAATGTTTTTTGTTTTATTATATTTGCGGGAAAGTCTCGATTTAATTCATCGTACTAAAACCGAAGGAATTTAACACTGTGTGGGAAAATAAAATTGAATTGAATTGAATTAAGCCGAGAATTTTAATCATGATTTAAGCCACGATTGAAGTCACAAATTAAATAACGATCTAAATCGTCTTGATGTTTATCCTCCACCGCGTTGCCCGTTGACGTCGTTAATGTGGAAGATTGTTGTGACCGTGCACAGACAAGAATACAATATGACTTTTATCATCTCGTCGGATTTACAAAGGGAAGGCCAGGAAACAAATTTATAAAACAACTTGACGGCTTCTCGGCCTCCACACATTGAGAAATCGAGAGAGCTGCGCGTGTTTCAAACATAAAATGGGGTCACCAAGCTGTTGTCAGTTTGTGTGTGCGCACTCTTATGTCATAAAGGGCATGACAAGTTTTTGAAAGCAGATGCAAAAATACAACTTTTCGTTTTGATAATTTCGCGCACGATTAGTGAGCCCCTGGAAATGGCAAACTCTGTGTCTCTAAGCTCTAATTTGCGAGATAGCATCGAGGGTTTGCAAGCAGACACGGACGATGGCGTTACTACTGCAGTTCATTGTTTGCGTCTATGAGTCCGCGACAAGCGCTTCGGTGAACTAGCGGTGTGCGTGACACACCACCTATGTTGGTGCCTGTAGTTGTGACTCCTGAAAGCAACAAATTTCATTATTAGCCCGTGGCAGCTGAAGCATAACGCTGCGTTCGAAATCTCTAATAGATGTTGATTGTTTTCGCACAGGCAGCCGTATTCTCCATACGGGACTAGCGCCTGTTTAACCGCTGACTATGTCATCGATTAAAATGATCACATGGTAGGTGGCCAATGGCTGTTAAGTAAACACTCGGTATTCATAAACCATGTTTAGGACTTAGTCGCCCCGAGCGACTTACAAGGCGACTGAAAAATATTAGGGGGGTGCGGCTAGCTTAGCCAGTGTCTAGCAGGTGGCTAGCGGCTCGGCTGCTATGGCCAACTCCTCTCACCGCTGACCGCCAGAGCTAATGAAGCACTTACTGCCTTGAAACCCTGGGGGACACGTCCAAAAATAGTCGTAGCAGCAAATATTGTGCGAAGAAACATGTTCAGAGGTCAGAGATATTGGTAAAGTGATCTCAGCAAGGCGCTGGAAGACAAGAAAGCCCGCATTTACGGGCGCTTGCATATTTGCGTATAGTCGCTGGAAATGCGGATTACGTGTTTTCTCTTTTTTTCCCCTCTTTTTTCTGACAATTAGTTTCTTGCTATGTCATTTTATTTTTGCTAATCGATATTTAATTTTTAGTTTTTACGTGATAAAATCCCAATTCACGCAGTGGTGTCTAAGTACGAGCTTGTGAGACATATATATCTTTTTGTGTCACTTCCGCTTGTTACTCCCGCCTAGATAGTCACTCGCCTGCTTTGCGCTCGTGAGTATCACCGGGTCAAGTCGCTCCAGGTCGCTCCTTAGTGCCGAATTTTTCCGCTTAGCTCGCGACTACATAAACGTGCTACTAACTTTAAGATAGGGCTAGCTACTCATGACTGGTGAATATGGCTGAGAATGTATTCTATCAGCCGAGTTTCGTGGAGATCTGTAACATTTTGGTTGTAATGTTTGCTGTAAATAAAAACCAACACCGAAGAAGTTACGTCCATAGGGAAGCATATAAAAATACTTCAGTCCCCCGGCAGGATGCTTTACCGACTTAGCAAGCGAGGGACTGGCTCTGGACGGCGTCTGCTCTCCACGCGAAAAGAGACTCCTTCGCACGGAGTTCGAAGGACGCGCGCCCAGACGTGGTCGCCCGTCTCATGCCCTTAGACATGGCCTCCTCTATACTCACAAAGCCTGGCAGTTCGACGACGGAGCCATAGAGTGCCCGGTCGCGGATTCGGAGCGCGAGGATCTGGTAGCATAGAGCATTTATCGGGGAACCTGGACGTCAGCGCACAGCTTGTGGCAGCGGCGAGGACCCGATACATGGTTTTCAAACCCGACGAGAAAAGAAGCGATAGCGCGACGAACGCGAGAAGCACGAGCGGACATTACATCGCTCGGGAGAAGTGTGTTTCGACGTCTCGCCGCAGCGGGGCGCCCGTAACGTGGCTCTCCTGTCATCCGTTCTCTGCCGCTCCGCCTTTTCAATTTCGGCGGCCGCTTCTCGCGGCGTTCTGCCAGGCTTTGTCAGTATAGATGAGGCTATGCCTTAGAAGCGTTTGGACGCATTGCATGCTGTTACAACTCTTGGCGGTTGCCAGAAATAGAAGAGAATCTTCGACACACTTGCTTTCTATACCGAGGTGGCGCCGTTCAGACGCCTCTCTCTTTTTAACCACGGTGGGAAAAGAAATACGAGCTTATGGAACAATGTAAGAAATGGTTGAAGCAGCAGCAATGCCCTTCACCACAGGGGCCCCGCAGACGAACGCCGAAATGTGTAAGGCCTATCACACACTCTGTGCTTACCAGTTTTTGTCAGCATAATCAAGCATGGATAATTTTTTTTTAAAACCGGAAAGCAAATGTTTCGTTCTTGATCGATTCAGATATGCTCTCAATGTAACGGGATATAAGCACATATATAGGGGACCCCAACAGAATAGAGAACGACAAATGACCAACACGGACATTTAAGAAAGAAGCTGTACCACAGTGCAGATCACGATTGTTAGTGTGGCGATCAGCACATGAAGCTCCGAAAGATTAGTGGGTGCTTTCAGTTACTCAGCCACTGAACATTCCCATGTGGGTCTGCGGATGCCTTTTTCTAGCAATATTATTTCTTTCTCATCCATCTCGGTTCAAAGTCTATCTCGTCGTTAGACCTATAGAGCTAACAGAAAATCTAGTTACAGTTACCAATACTTTGGCAAAATCATCGCGAATTTATATACGTGTCAAAACAGATTCGAGAAGTGCAATTGAACCACGTTTCAAGTTTCTCCAAAGATGCAAGAAAACTATTGACATGTCTACAGAAACTATATCTAGTATACTTGTGAACAACTTTCTGTGGTTATGCAGCCAAAGGCACGGGGGCGTGTGCATGAACGTCGATTAAAGCTGCGCACGCGCCCTCCTCCTCTCGATGAAAATGCCGCAGAAAGTTGTCCACGGGAATAATTACATTAACCTGATAGGTTCGTCACTTTACAGCCGTGGTGGAACCCATCGCGTAACCTGTGGTGCTCCTATTAGATGCATCGGGTCTTACTTTCTTAATCTCAATGTCCGGCTGCAGCTGACGTAAACACTGGGTACGAACGCGGCAGAGCGACGTGGAAAATGCGACGCTGCGGCCGTAATAGTCGTCCTCGGCTCGATGCGCGAACGCGGCTCCTAGATTTCAGGTCACAACAGTGCGCGTGGAGTTTAATGCCATTATTCGACAACACAAAGGGGGCTCGAAAACAGAGGCCGTTCGCGAGCAAAGACGCGGACCAATACTACCCAGTAGACAAGGCCTGCGCATGACGTCATCGTTAGTGGATCCCCGATCCGCCCTAAGCGGAAAACACACTGAATCTCGCAGCAAAGCGCAACATTAAAAATGGCTGACCAACGACTCGCTGTATAAATATCCACACAACCCCAATTATTATTATTATTGTGAGACGCTCGAAGACGCGCTGGCGGCAATGCTGACGCGAGCTAGGCGGCGATGCGTGGGTCCACTAATGATGACGCTTGGGGGAGGGGAGCGCAGGCCTTGTCTTTTAGTTAGTACTGCACGGACGTAGTGTTTACTCGCGGAGGCCGATTGTTGGTGGACGACTTTGAGTGAGGGCGTAGGATGTCGCTGATGACACCAGACGGAACGACGCCTGTTACCGCGACCCCCGTGACCCCAGCGAAAATGGCGGACGCGCAAACACCCGATTGCGATTCTTATGGTCAAAAGTGCTTTGTTTGTGAGCACAAGGAGAAAACAAAACCGAAAGCGGTGACCATACTGAATGCCAGAAATAAATGGAATGACTGTTATAATGTGTACAACCTTACCTACACTATATATGTGCAAGTTGATCCTTGAGCACCCCGTGCGCTTATTTACTAGTGATGGGCCGAACTTATGCCTAATCGAAAATCCGGCGCCTAATTTTGGATTCGGCACAGCCGAACTTTTGCCAAACTTTTCTAAAGATTCGGCAAAGATTCGACAAAAATACATTGTTACCCGACTTAACGTTGATATTTAATTTCTGCTGGCGAAAAGGGGTTTTATGTTTTGTTTTTTTTCTTAACTTAAATGCAACATGTAATGCATATTGACACAGTTATTACTAAATAAGGTGATCAATCAATCAATCATTATTGTATCAGTGTCGTTTTTGTGTAATTACTGGCAATGTTACACTGACTTCTTGCAGAAGTGGCGTGACAACGAGGTTGGGTATCTAACGATCGCAGTCACGAGTCACGACGAGAGTTTCGCTCTTGAGGCCTCATGAGCGCAAGCCTGCAAGTGTGTGTACAAATTATGGTGCCTGGAACGCGTCTCCGACTGGTGTGTTTACCGCGTCCATAAAAGTGGTCCCTCGATTTCCGCCTGATGACGTCATACAAGTGTAAGTGTCATGCTGTCGCCGGTCGCGATCCTTGCGGCGTCCCAGCAGCTGTGGTGGACATGGCAGACGCCTGTTCTGCTGCAGGTAGCTCTCCACTGTGACAGTCCACGAAAGATACAGCAGCATTAAGTTGGGACGCCTGGGACGAAGTGACGACAGCGGCACACGCGTTCGCTCGTGCTTTTCGGCAGCATTTCTATGACCAACCGACAGGATCGTGACAAGCAACAGCATGACACTCGGGCTTCTGTGACGTCATTTGTTGCCACTTGGGGACCACTTTTGATGTATGGGCGGGACGCTAAACACACCAGTCGGAGACGCGATCCAGGCACCATAGTACAAATAAAGGCAATATCACTGCGTTCTTACTTTATCTGTAAGCCACCATTTCGTGCGCGAAAACGAATGCAACGGTTGCTGAGCCTTCACCAGAATAGATAACAATATTGTTGTAAACATGAATGTTTTTCGATTTGAGTCCCATGACTTCAGCTTTGTATGAAAGTGTACGTCCTATATTCGCAAACGTCTCGTTTTTAACCTTTAAAATGCCGGTTTCTGATGTTAGGACACACACGGACGTTTAGGAAGATGGGAAGAGGAATTTCGTATGTGCGACGTCGAGCATGATAGTTCTGTGCTTAGCTTTGTGCGGATGCATGAAAACCGCGAAGTAACGGTAATTAAACAGCAATATTATTTTGTTTTGGCACAAACTACTTGTGAGCCGAAAACAGGATTGTTATAATTGCGAGCAGTGCTTTAGAGCAATTGTCGGTCAATGTTTCAAGACATTCTCGTTGCGTCACTAGAAAGGTCAAATGAAAATCACGTTATCCAGAATGTACCCCATCATTTGTCACTTGTGCAGTGGACTGCGTAAATTACTGGTCGGCCTTCTGCTCTTGAGTCAAAAAATATCGAAGAGAACCACACTCAGAAAGGCTCACAAACGCACAGTTAGCGTGTCGCCTACTCTACACCTCGCCGTAACCGCTGGTTGTAATACACTGTACGATGGTAACCTCACGACCGCACGGTGTCCATTTGCAATGCATGACGCCGTCGCGTTCTCGCGCGTGCGCAGACATTTGCCGAATTTTCGGCGAATCTTTACCGACCTTTCCTTCAAAAGTTCGGCATGTGCCGACTTTGACGAATCTGAAGTTCGGAAGATTCGGTCAATAACTATTATTTACCCTTCCAATAAGGCCACGGACGTTTGCCTCCCGCCGACTTTAACCAATGACGGCACGATGTTGGCTGTCTCGTCATCCCGCTTTCTCTACGCGTTATCTATATGTTGTTCTTCGATTGGCGGGCCCCTCTGCGTTTCGATGGACCGAAAACGCATTTTAGAACAACTGCCAGCCGTATTCAAGAAGGATATCCATGATTGGCACTCTCTTCCTCTTTCAGATGGTATCAGTCGTCCTTTTCTTGCGAGCATAACGTAATAGTTGTAATTTGGTCATTCCACCGGCTGGTGTAACACCGTCTTTCGAATAAAATAATTTTATTCGAGTGTATTCTAATCCAGTAACACGCTACACAGCGTGTTACTGGATTAGTACACTGCTTTCAGTACACTGATAGAACGGCGACAATTTTAGGTGACTGGCTCGAAACTTTTGAGCTAGATGACGCTGGAACTGTTAGGAATGAAACGCGTGAGATGCGCTTCCCCCACTTTAAGCATCATCTTACGCCCGCCTTAATAGGATCTACGTTTTCGCCTTCGTTGCTGCATTCTTAAGCAAATATCGGGAAACGCCGGTTTTTTTCTCCGATCCCTGCCTTGTTGCGACAGTGATCGGTGATAAGGCGCCGCCGAAGGTGAAATTCGAGGGGAAGCTGTGGGAGCTTACACCAAGCTGCTTGATGATGAGTTTTTCTTCGGGGTATAAACATAATTTTCAAACCGTATTTTGAAAGTACGGGAGGAGATGTTTTCGAGAAGTGGGAGATCGTAAAGCAAGAAGTTGAGATGCTTGCGATAGAAAGGTCATCTGTTTTGGCCTACGAGGCGCGTTGTGCCGAACGTACTTTAAACGCTGACTTGCAGGTGTTCTCAAGAGTGGAGTGTTTAGCTCCCAGCACGTGTTCGAAAGATTTAGATCGCATGAAAGCGCGGCCTAGAGCAGCTTCACCAGGAGCGTTATCGCGGAGCCGCGATCCGAGCGCGTGCAGAGAAGTAGCCTCATGGGCGAGCAGTTAACGAAACGGGCTTTAGCGGACGAAAAGCGATACGCGCTGCGGAATAAATTGCTGAAATAGATTTCGACGGCGTTACGAGCACGAGCCCAAGTAGCATCCAGCAGGCGTTTGTTGCACACTGTAGACTGCTTCTTGATTTGAAAAGTCAAGGAAGAAAGGACCCAGCGTGTGGGAAGCTTCTCGAGTCACTGCCGCAGTTAGCGGAAGAGGAGACGGAAAGTATTCCTCAGCCAATAACCATGCAAGAGATCGTGAAGGCAATATATGACCTTCCAAAGGCGAAAACACCGGTACCTGACGGGCTATTGCGCCGACTTCTTTTTTTAAAAAAGTATAAGAAGGTACTCGCCACTTTTTTAAACCGTAAACGAACGAAAAGAGTTGCCTCCGTCTCTTACGTGAACGTATACTCTGTTTATCTTGTGGGTTTCCCCTTTTAGGGGTACCCCTTAGAAACACAGAAGGTTCCTTGGGTCCGGATAAAACGTGTTTATTTGACTTAGATGCCACACGCTTGCCCGAGGGCTAACAATGGTGGAGATGACGGCGCTGTCTCTTTTGACAGGATCACCAGTCGGAGTCCGCGCTGCCGCAATTGACAGTATCACGGAGGGGGAGGATCAGGTAAAGAATAGGAAGGCTCCGTCGAGCAGAGCCTCCCCCAGCGAGAGTCTCGCCCGTTGGATTAGGGCCGTGTTATATAGCCTGCGGGAATGGACGCGCCCAGGGTGGGTCGGATGTAGGTGGCTCCCCGGAGGGGCGGACGCGTCCAAGTCATGATCCCGAAGGGTGTGCCTCCGGCAAATCACTCGAGAAGGACGAGGGAAAGCCGCCCACCAGGGAATTCGCGTCTCCAGCTCGACGCTCGCCCTCCCGCGGCGGAAACGGGAAGCGCTCTAGTGAGGGTCCCCCGATTCTCCCGCTCAGCGGGCACGGCAGAACTGCTCGCGATCATGGCTCGCGAAATGACATTTCCGAATGCTAACAACACTCTTCACTGTCCCAGCGTAGTGCTGCAGCCGGTATGGGATTGTACCTTACTGGAGAGGTTTAGTATTGCGCATAGAAGCAAACGCAAGCGGTGTGCGTTTGCGTTAGAGTTGCGTGCTCCACGCTGTGCGTGCGCCTCATCGCCATGCGCCATTCAAGACTGCAATTTTGGGCTCCGCGCACGCGCAGTGTAGAACACGCAAAGCTAACGCAAACGCACAGCGCTTGCGTTCGCTCGTATACGCAATACTAATACTCACTACTGTTTCACCGGCTTCCAATGCCAACGAAACGTGCTGCAGTGAGCAGACGTGGAAGCAGGTAGGCGTTCCTTCGAAGTGGAAAGGCTGAGATTGGCAAAACGACGTAGCATAAAAATGAAAGTAACTAAATGCAATTAAAATTGATAATTAAAATTTGTTTTCTTTTTTTTTTTTTACTCTTGGGCAAATGGTTAGGAAGGGTATTGGCGGCGACTTTGGACGTTTTGCCGATTGTCAAAAGTTGCGACTTTTATACCAAAATATACTTTACTCCCAATTAATGTAATTTTTCATGGCTTTCTCACATTAGCTAGAGTGTTTTCATCCATTTTAGACTATTTTTATTTTATTAATTGGTTATTAAAAATGTTGCTATTGGCACCAGTGATAATAATTAGCACACTTTTGATTGCCATATTTGTTTGCTCGTTTCAAATTAGATCATAAGCAACAATTTATATTAAAGCTTGAAAAATTACGTATTAAAATATCTGAATTTCAATGTTATTATTATTAATACAAATCGCGGAAATGTATGCCCCCAATTAACGCCAAGATCACGAAAATGCGCCATTTAGCCATAATAGTCTTTCCAGAAAGGTATAATTTTGTTTTCTCTTTAGCATATGAAAAACTCTGACACCGGCAAAGATACACAAACACAGTCAAACACTGGATGTAATATAAAGTCATATGCGTCACGCGTTGCTATAAAAAAACACACACACGCTTCAGCTTTCTGACTAGGAATTCGTCTTTGGGTTGTTGCAGTGAGAACAGCGTTTATTAATTTATTCGTTTTGTGGACATGCTGTAAAAGTTGGAATTATTCTCTTATTGATTTTCTGCAAGTTTCAGTAAGAAAATAGGACATATTCCCGGTCGCTGACGTCATTTGTTTCCACGTGTTCCTGAAGAAAGAATAAACAATTAACACTGGAACACAACCACAGCTTTCAACTAGATGTGGTTGCGTTGTCCCAGTGTTAATTGTTTATTCTTTCTTCATCCATCACTTGAACCAACACGCTCTTCTTCCAAGCAAGCGTATTTTCTTATTCTTGTGCTGGGAGTAATGTTAAACCAATTAATCATCTAAATACTCAAAAACCCATTAAAAAGCCCACATTTCATTATTTCCCATTACAATTATCTGAGCATGAAAAATCTGCGATAACGCCCAAATAACAGCACTGATTTTTTCAACTACAACAACTACAAATATCAGACTGGATCGAACATGTATGTCACAAAATAAACTTTCCGCGAAAAACTTCTCTAACTAAAAAATTACGATGTGAGACACATCTTGAGTTATGAAAGAATCTGAAATGAACACCTATATATCGAGAAATTAAATTCAAAATATGGGTTAGTTTCGGTTTCGCTCCAGAATTAAAACGCGCATCCTTGCGTAAATATTACGCTAAACACCGTTTTTGCTTAAAGGGTAAAGAGGTCACCTGCGCTCATAACACCGTAGCTCCCTCGTATTACTAGAAATAATTTTTGTCGCTCAGTAAAGCCAGCACACTAGGCAGGCTCAACAGCGGCACGCATCTCCGACCCTCACTATAACCGCCATTTTGGAAAATGAGTGGCGCCACCTATAGTTAGTTGGAGTCGCGAATACGGCTTCGCCCTCGCATCCGGGACGCGCCCCCACTTGGCGACGTCCCACGGCCTGCCTGAGCTAGGCCTAGATAGGGATGCGGGGAACACGTGGTTCCCACACTCCCCCCTCCTTAAGGCTGAGGTAGGTTTAAGAAAAATAAAAATTAACCTACCGACTCTCGAAAAGCAAAACAAAATAAAACAAAAACAACGCGGCGGTGCCGGCTCCCACAGGCATGGGGTAACAAATAACATGACGTCTTCGGTGACGTTCTCGACGTTGCCGTAGCTCGCTCACCAGGCGTAGTGTCCTTGGAGGAAGTGGTCGTGGGCCTTGGGACTTGTCACGGGACGAACGGGAACGGCTGGTCCCTGGTCGGCGAGCTGTCCGACCGCCGCGCGGGTCCCGTGGATGAAGAGCGGGCAGTCCCTGACCGGTTGTCGACCCCGACGGCGTACGAAGACTGCGGGTCGCTGGCTCGGCCCGTGACCGGCTGGGGTAGAGTCGTGAGCGGGGTTGCCTGACGAGTCCCGCGCAGCCGTGGTCCATGGACGCCGCTGAACTGCCGTAGCCAGGAGACAGCAACCCCCGAACGACGCGAAGCCGCGTACTGGCTGCGGATCCTCTTCGTGGATGCGGGGACGTACTGCGGTCGAATGACCACTTGGTCACCGACCGCTTGGGACGACGCTCGCACCGCGTTCTTGCGGTGACGTGTTGCACACGTGAGCGTAGGTGGCAATAACTGACCAATGGCCGTTACGCCTACCCTTTCCCTCGGATGCCGTAGTTCGGGGGATTCCCCTACGGGTTGATCCGGGAGCGAACGCTGAGGTGACCTTCTATCTAGGTCACTGCTTGCCAGCAAACAATGGTGTCTGGCGCGTTCGCGAAGGCAGCAGGTGCATTATGATTTGCACTTCCCTTAATGTGACATTTCGCCACTTACTGGGGCTGCCTCTACGAAAACTTCGGATATTAGGTTTTCCGAGTTCGCAGATTGTAGCGAGACGCCTGTTGTTCATCGTCGGCGTTATCTCGCGTTTTGCGTGCATATTGCCGCGGGGGCTACGTTTGTTCGTCCCCCTCCTCTTCCCTTTCATTGTAGGGTTTGAGATCGCAGACATGCACAGGCCCGCTGACTTTTCTTGAGTCTTTCTCAGTCAGCTTGTACACGAGTGGTGACAATACTTCGTGCACTCGGTACGGGCCCAACCACTTTGGTGCCAGTGAAGCAGAAAAGCCTTTGCTGGCATCGCTCAGAACATGGTTTCGTCTGAGCACGAGATCGCCTACTTTGTAGCGGAGATCCCGGCGAGAGCGGTCGTACTGAGCTTTTTGTTTAGCTCGCGCTACCCCGAGATTGCGACGGGCCTCCGAGAAGGCTTTCGTCATCCGGGTTTGTAGCGTGCGCGCATGCTCAGTCTGTTTCGACTGTGCGTCGCTCACCCCAGCGTTTGCCCCCAGGACGCGGTCCATTGGATTCGGCAATTCTCTTCCAAATGTGAGGAAGGCGGGGGTGAAACCTGTCGAACGATTGACAGTGGAACGGAGAGCGAACCCAATCTCGGGAATGTATGCTTCCCAGTCGCGGTGCTTTTCGGCGAATGCTGCCAGCATGGATTTGATGTTTCTGTTACATCGCTCCGTGATGTTCGCCTGTGGGTGGTAGGGTGTGGTTGTTCTGTGCTTGATGCCCAGCGCTTTGCAAGCGTCCACAAATACCTTCCCGACGAAGTAGCTTGCTCTATATGTTAGAAGAGCTTCAGCGAACCCGAATCGGGTGAACACCTCCATGAGCTTTTCAGTGATTGCTCTGGCCGTCAGCTTTCGTAGTGGGAAAAGTTCTACCCATTTGCTGAAGTGGTCAGTGACAACCAACAGATACTGGTGTCCTTTGGGGCTCCTTGGTAAAGGGCCGACCACGTCGCAAGCCGCCAAAGACCATGGTTCTTGGCTGTGGATCGGCTGCATTAGGCCCGGAGGTTTGCCGCCTCTTGGTTTGAAGCTTTGGCAAGTGTGGCACGTGCGGGCGTAGCGGAATACGTTTCTTTTCATGCCCGGCCAGGTTGCGATGTGGCATAACTTTGTGTAAGTCTTGGAGCCGCTCGCATGTCCGGCCAAGTGCGAGTCGTGATAGTAACGCATTACTGCGCACCTCAGACTTTTTGGCACTACCACCTTCAACACATTGTCTGTGTCCTTCTCAGATGGGATATACTTCAGCAGGAGCCCGTCGGCGTTCAGCAGAAATTGATCCAGCGTGTCAGTACCAGTACCAGATACATCCCGACACTCGGCGTTTACTGCAATACCAGCAGTCGTACGCCCGGCGGACGCGCCGCCCGACTCCACAGAGTCCGACTCACTCGAGAGTCCGTTGATCACCTTTCGACAAAACGGATCATTCTGCTGAGCTTTCGGTAGCTCTTCTTTGCTGAACACGATCCCCACTGCGCTCACTGCGTCTATGTGGTTCACGTTTTCGTCCGAGGAGGTCAGTGGTGCTGCCTCCATTTTGGACTGATTTTCGGCTTCGCCTGGCTTGGGGTTTGCCGTTAGCTCGGCCTGGGTCCTCGCGGAAAGATTTGCGCAGTCTACGGGGGCTCGCGACAGTGCGTGGGCCACCACGTTTGTGCTGCCTTTCCTGTACCGCACGACATAGTCGTATTTCTGCAGTAGCAAGGCCCATCTCGCTAACCGTCCTGCGGGTTCGCGAAGTCTGGACAGCCATATTAGGCTCTGGTGATCTGTTTCGATCGTGAACGTGGTCCCGTCGACATAAATGTCGAAGCGCTTCAGGGCAAAAACAATGGCCAAGCACTCTTGTTCACATGTGCTGTAGTTCACCTCAGCGGGTGTCAGCGAGCGGCTAGCAAAAGCTACCGGACCAAGCACTCCCTCGTGCTCTTGGAGCAGGACCGCTCCCAAGCCTAGTTTGCTCGCGTCCGTTTGGATCACGAAAGGCTTGTTCAAGTCGGGCAGCTTTAGTTCAGCTGTGTCCGCGAGCGCTTTGGAGGTGCAGCGGAATGCTGCCTCCTGCTCGGGACCCCAACTCCATCTCACGGTCTTTCTCAGTAGCCGCGTTAGTGGCGCTTGGAGTGATGCGCAGTTTGGGATGAATTGGCGGTAAAAGTTTACCATTCCCAGATAGCGACGGAGCGAGTTTACGTCCGTCGGCGCCGGAAACTCCCGGATAGCCTTTAGCTTCTCGGGGTTTGGCGCGATGCGCCCGCAGTCGAGCGTGAACCCAAGCAAGTTGATGCGGGTTTCGGCTATTTGGGCCTTTTCTGGGTTTAATGTGATACCCGCGGCCTTTAGCCTGTCGAACACATCCTTCAGATCTCGTAGATGATCTTCGAAGGTGTTGGAGTACACGACAATGTCGTCGAGATAGGCCATTGCATGTTTCCATTTGGCTTCTCCCAGTACTCGGTCAATCAAGCGTTGGAACGTCATTGGCGCTCCGCACAGACCAAAGGGCATTCTTGTGAATTCGAAAAGCCCGCGGTGACACACAAAGGCTGTTTTTGCCTCGTCACCCGCCTCCATTTGAACTTGAAGGTAGCCTCGGCTGGCGTCCAGGGTTGTGAAATACCGTGCGCTGCCGAGGTTGGAAAGGATCGAGTCAATGCTCGGTAGCGGATATGCGTCTTTCCGCGTTACGTCATTTAGACGGCGATAGTCTACGCAGAGAAGTGAGCTGCCGTCCTTTTTTGGGACCAACACAACGGGAAATCCCCAGGGACTGTTTGACCGCCGGACAACTCCGGTGTCGATCATTTCGTCCAAAGTGACGTCGATGACTTTTCGTTTAGCCAGACTGACGGGTCGTGCGTTTTGCCTCCGAGGAAGCGCATCACCCGTGTCGATCCGGTGTCGCACTTCGTTTGTGCACCTGGGACGCTCCCTGAACATGGCGTCATAGCGCCGCAATAATGTCGACAAACGGGCTTTTTCTTGCCCTGACCCGCAGCATGACTCAGTCAGCAGGAGATGGGTGACCTCCGACGCTACGGCGCTTGTTTGCAGCCGCGTCGGGGTACCTGTCGAGGGGTTAATACCCTGTTTTTGTGATTCTGTTGCCTCGTCTAGGCGGCTGCTGCCTGCCCCATTAACCAGTGCTTTTTCTGGCGTTGGGGGTTCGCAGAAGGGTTTCAGAGGTGCGAATGTGCCCTCTAGGTAGCCACCGCTACTCACGTCGTTCACGATCCCTGTCTTGGCGAGAAAAGCTCTGCCCAGGATGATCGGAACGGAAAGACTGGGGAGGTGAACGAAGCTTTGCCGTCCTACTCGATTCTCCCATCTCGCAACCAACCGCACAGTACCGCTTGAATGGGCGGTACCGCACGCGAGTTGAAAGGCCGTGTTGCCCTCCCTCATATATGCACTGAGTTTTGCTGGAGGTGGGTCAACATTTCGTCGCCGAAAAGCGAGGCGCTGGCTCCTGTGTCCAGCAGTGCCTTGAACGTCCGACCGACAATCGTCAGGGCTATGAATGGCGCTAGCGTGCCGGTCGGAAAGCCTATTCTGTAGGCTGTAGGCAAAAGAGTCTCTTGCTCCGTGCCAGTTTTGAGCCGCCGGTTTGGTTATCGGCGGCTTTGCTCGTTTCCCGACTGTTGGGGACCAGGGTTCTGCCGTTCTGGGCATTGTCGAACCAAGTGGTTGCGCTATTACAGCGAAAGCAACGTTGTTGCGGGACCTTTCCTGAGTCCTGTCGCGCGCTTTGATGCGCGCCGCGCCTTTCGTCCTGTGTGTTTGGACGCTTGGCTGCGTTTCCTCCCGTGGCGTCGGTAACTCTGTGTTCTGATCTCGCCTGCTTGAACTGCGGCACAGTCTCTGCTGCCCGCCGTTCGTAGGAGTACGGGTCGAGCGCACGATCTGATATGTCGTACGTGTTTCGACTTCGCTCGTTTGCGTAGTGGGCGGCTTCGTGTCTCCTGTTTCGGGACGCCGCGTCCCCGTTCCACGCGCAACGCGGCTCGAGTGCCGCTTGATGCTGGCTGTGGGGGACGATACGCTCGTGCGGCAAGAATGTCTCCCTGAATCCGCCGAGCCTCCGAGGCCAGTTCGTTCAAGTCGCGAAAGCGACTTCCTCGGAGATATGCCGCACAAGTCGGGTGCGATTGTCGAATGACTCGCTCTACCCGCTCTGCATTGGGCGCTGAGGGTTCTGTCTAGCTCAAAGAGCTCTTGCATCGCCCTGACGAACTCCAACAGTGACTCGTCTGGGTGTTGGGTCCGTTGTTCGAGCTCTCGCCTCATCCTGCGTTCGTAGTCTGTAGGGAGGAATTCCTGGCGAAATGCCTTGCGGAACTGCTCGATCGACGACAGCTGGCTTCCGGTTAGACGGAGCCAACGCGCCGCTTGGTCCACCAACGAGATTGGCAAGATGCTTTCCAGATTCTCGTGGTCCGACATTTCCCATGGCCTGTTGGTACTTTTTCAGGTCCTCGAGGAAGTCTGTCGCACTCACTCGGTCTCCGTACCCTCGGTATGTCGGGATAGGGATTCTGACCGGCGGCCGTGTCGGCGGCGGGGGCCTAACTGCTGTTTGCAGTGCGCCCGTCAGGCTTTCGATCACCCGAGCTGCGTTTTCTAGCAGGGTGTGATATGCGCCGAGCGTGTTTTCTCTGTAGTGAGAATAACTCTCCGCGTGTGCGGCGGGCGGGTTGTTCCCTCTGTGTGGGCCCGCCGAGTGGTTTGCAGCGCCTGTAGCAGCTTAGCTGTGCTGTGGCTCGTAGACGGCGTCAGTGTTATCTCCGTGCGGAGAAGCTGACGGCCAGTCTGAGGTTAAGAGATCGAAGCTGTAAGAGGCTGCATTTGCCTGCTGTTGCGTTATTGTCTATTGTCTCGTCGGACCCGTGTTGACTTTGAAAGTCACGGGTGGGCTTGGCTCAGCGATCAAGGCTGGCGCGCTCCGAGAAGGAGTGCCTCGGTTGCATTCCGGGCATTGTGAGTCATACCCATTAGGAAGCTCGGCTGAAAGGACACTTGCTCATTGTGTCCGTGCGTGGCTGACGTGGCCACAAAGCTGTTGAGTGGCATCGGGTTTTGGGCATTCGCGTCTCCCTCCGTCCACGAAGTTCTTGGCCGGAATTGGCCTGGTTCGCTGTCATTGCGAGAGTGCTGCTTTGTTTGCAGTCGCCGGACAGGCCGCACGTTGGGGCACCAGATGTGGGTTTCCCCTTTGAGGGTACCACTTAGAAACACAGTAGGTTCCTTCGGTCCGCATAATGACGTGTTTATTCACGACAACGCCACACGTTTGCCCAAGGGTCGACAATGGTGGAGATGACGAAGCTGTCTCTTTTGACAGGATCGCCAGTCGGAGTCCGCGCTGCCACTATTGACAGTATCACGGAGGGGAGGATCGTTAGAAGAAAGGAAGGCTCCGTCGAGCAGAGCCTTTCCCAGCGTGAGTCCTGCCCGTTCAGTCAGTCAGTCAGAGTTTTGAAAGCGAGGAAATCAAAGGAAGTGAGTCCTGCCTGTTGGATTACGGCCGTCTTATATAGCCTGCCGGAATGGACGCGCCCGGGGTGGGTCGGATGTAGGTTGGCTCCCCGAAGGGGCGGACGCGTCCAAGTCATGATCCCTAGGGGTGTGCCTTTGGCAAATCACCCGAGAAGGGCGAGGGAAAGCCGGTCACAAGGGAATACGCTTCGACCTCGCACCCGGACCGCCCCCCCCCCCCCCCATGCATATGGTGACGTCCCACGGCCTGCCTGAGCTAGGCCTAGATAGGGATGCGGGGAACACGTGATTCCCACAGTGTGTACATCTTGGCCGATGGTCTGCACAGGCGGGTGCAGCACAGTTTATTTGCGCGCAGGGCATTGCTAAAACAAATAGTACACTAAAATGAAAGTGTGCCATTAGTGTTGTCTTAGGGTGTAGCATTTTGACATAAGAACGCACAATTTTTTAGCTTTATTTTGAAAGGAAGTAGTAGAGGTTACAACACAAGGTTGGAAATTTATCTCAGCACGTCACAAAATAAAAAAAAAGACGAACTTGCTTTTTATAGAAAAAGCAACAGCAATAGGCATCGCTTGTGCTTCATAGAAAACAGAATAAAATATTTCGACCCATCACTGTGGCGTTTCGTTGTTTGGCCACACAAAAATGAAGATTGACAATGATATTGGAATCGGCTTTGTTTGATTGCGGACTCTAAGTCTTAAAACACGGACTATGTTTGCACCTTCTATCAGCACGTTAAAAATAAACACTGAAAATAAAATTGAAATATTCACGGGTCTATAATAAACATAAATTATTTGCTTAGGTATTTCTCATGTTTCTGTCCCACTACACTTTTTTTTCCAGGGTGTTGTAATGCTTTGTTTATTTCGTTAAATGCACGCCTCTCCTGACGGGCATGGTTCTCGTCATCCCCAATTAGGGTAGAAGATAAACACTTGGTGCGTTAGGAAGAACAAACAGATTTATATAACTTTTTACGTTTTGTCTATTCGCTATTTTGGGCCGCTCTCACGTGTCTTATGGCATACGCAAATATTCGAACGGATAAATGCAGGCACAGCCCTTGCGCTTTTCATTACTATGTTTCCGTTTCAATATAATGCAGTTACGCGTGTGCCGGAACTATCAGGTTGTTTTTGTCATCTATTCCCC